>CM023201.3:58657811-59879146 GCA_004115045.4 Sinella curviseta
TAAACCCAGCAAGCTAACATGTAGCAAAGTGGCGGAGCTGCGCCACTGATAGCAAAAATAATCAACTGACTACTACCAATGATAACGAGAAGGGTGTAAACCCTGAGAAGCAACTACCGAAAGCGGGATTTCTTTTAAATTACGTAATTTTTATTTAAATTACGTAATTTTTATTTAAATTACCTAATTTTTATTTAAATTACGTAATTTTTATTTAAATTACCTAATTTTTATTTAAATTACCTATTTTTTATTTAAATTACGTAATTTTTATTTAAATTACATAATTTTTTATTTAAATTACGCAAGTTTCAGCTCGTTGGCACACTCTATATAAATTTGACCTTTGACACGGGCCAAACAATGTCAAGGGGTCACGCGACCGTGCTCATCGAATTCGATTCGAATGATATGTCACTTACCATATGTGACGTTTGAAAATTTCGAAATCGTAACGGTTTCTAACGGTAGCCGTTGGCCGTTATGGCTATAAAGCTTCTCCCATAAAGCGGTTGTGATGAGAAGCCGTTTGCCGAAAAAAGAAATGGAAAATTCCAAACCATATGAACAGGAGAGGATAAAGTGTAAAATCATTTGAAATCGCCGTAACCGTTAAACAGTAACCGTCAACGCCGAAATGACCTTAGATCTACGTGTTATGATTATAGACGATTCGAATGATATGTCACTTGCCATATGTTATCATTTTAAAAAATTGACCTCATAACGGTTTCTAACGGTTACCGTTGACCTACGTATTTCAAAATCGCGCTGGACCCTTCTCATGTGACCAGTTGCGGCAGAAGTGGAAAATTCCAAACCACTTAAGCAGGAGAGTGTAAATTATTTGAAATCGCTGTAACCGTTAAACCGTAACCGTCAACCCCGAAATGACCTCATAACTGTGTGTTATGGTCATAGACGAGTCGAATGATATGCCACATGCCGTATGTGACATTTGAAAATTTCGAAATCGTAACGGTTTCAAACGGTTGCCGTTGACCGTTATCGCTGTCACGCTTGTCACATAAAGCTCTTGTGAAAAGAAGTCATTTGTTGAAAACAGAAGTGGAAAATTCCAAGCCACTTAAGCAGGATAGCATGAAGTGTAAAATTATTTGAAATCGCTGTAACCGTTAAACAGTAACCGTCAACCCCGAAATGACCTCATATCTATGTGTTATGGTCATAGACGAGTCGAATGATATGCTACTTGCCATATGTTAGCCTTTAAAAAATTGACCTCGTAACGGTTTCTAACGGTTACAGTTGACCTACGTATTTCAAAATCACGCTGGACCCTTCTGAGGTGACCACCTATTGATTGCCGAAAACAGATTTCAAAAAAGTCAAACCGTTTTTGAGTTAGAGCGCGCACAGACAGACGGACAGACAGACAGACGGACGGACATCTCGATCTTATAAAGTGGCTCCGCCACTTAATAATAATAATAATCTGCCTGCACTGTACTCGACTCACACCACCACACTCACCCACATGAGATGAGAAACTACCTGCACTGCTCTAATAGAAAAAAAATCTATTAAACTTGTGTGTCTGTTGTGCTGCGTGAGTTAGCGTGAAACGTAACTGGTGAGGTAACAAAGGATCTCTCTCTCACACACACACAAGTGAGTAGTGTATGTAATAATAAACCCAGCAAGCTAACATGTAGCAAAGTGGCGGAGCTGCGCCACTGATAGCAAAAATAATCAACTGACTACTACCAATGATAACGAGAAGGGTGTAAACCCTGAGAAGCAACTACCGAAAGCGGGATTTCTTTTAAATTACGTAATTTTTATTTAAATTACGTAATTTTTATTTAAATTACGTAATTTTTATTTAAATTACGTAATTTTTATTTAAATTACGTAATTTTTATTTAAATTACGTAATTTTTATTTAAATTACGTAATTTTTATTTAAATTACGTAATTTTTATTTAAATTACGTAATTTTTATTTAAATTACGTAATTTTTATTTAAATTACGTAATTTTTATTTAAATTACGTAATTTTTATTTAAATTACGTAATTTTTATTTAAATTACGTAATTTTTATTTAAATTACGTAATTTTTATTTAAATTACGTAATTTTTATTTAAATTACGTAATTTTTATTTAAATTACCTAATTTTTATTTAAATTACCTAATTTTTATTTAAATTACCTAATTTTTATTTAAATTACGTAATTTTTATTTAAATTACATAATTTTTTATTTAAATTACGCAAGTTTCAGCTCGTTGGCACACTCTATATAAATTTGACCTTTGACACGGGCCAAACAATGTCAAGGGGTCACGCGACCGTGCTCATCGAATTCCCCATCATCGAAAGGAGAGCATAAATTGTTTAATCATTTGAAATCGCCGTAACCGTTAAACCATAACCGTCAGCTTCAAAATGACCTTAGATCTACGTGTTATGTTCATAGACGATTCGAATGATATGTCACTTGCCATATGTTATCATTTTAAAAAATGGACCTCATAACGGTTTCTAACGGTTACCGTTGACCTACGTATTTCAAAATCGCGCTGGACCCTTCTCATGTGACCAGTTATCCATTGCGGCAGAAGTGGAAAATTCCAAACCACTTAAGCAGGAGAGTGTAAATTATTTGAAATCGCTGTAACCGTTAAACCGTAACCGTCAACCCCGAAATGACCTCATAACTGTGTGTTATGGTCATAGACGAGTCGAATGATATGCCACATGCCGTATGTGACATTTGAAAATTTCGAAATCGTAACGGTTTCAAACGGTTGCCGTTGACCGTTATCGCTGTCATGCTTGTCACATAAAGCTCTTGTGAAAAGAAGTCATTTGTTGAAAACAGAAGTGGAAAATTCCAAGCCACTTAAGCAGGATAGCATGAAGTGTAAAATTATTTGAAATCGCTGTAACCGTTAAACAGTAACCGTCAACCCCGAAATGACCTCATATCTATGTGTTATGGTCATAGACGAGTCGAATGATATGCTACTTGCCATATGTTAGCCTTTAAAAAATTGACCTCGTAACGGTTTCTAACGGTTACAGTTGACCTACGTATTTCAAAATCACGCTGGACCCTTCTGAGGTGACCACCTATTGATTGCCGAAAACAGATTTCAAAAAAGTCAAACCGTTTTTGAGTTAGAGCGCGCACAGACAGACGGACAGACAGACGGACAGACGGACGGACAGACGGACGGACATCTCGATCTTATAAAGTGGCTCCGCCACTTAATAATAGCCTACAACTACTGTATAAACAAACGAACGTGTGAGAAAGCTGGGCATGCAGGTAAATGGCATAATAATATCTCGCCCTCTTCTTCTTCTTCTTCTCTCCTACAACAATAATAACAATATCACTGACTTCTTCGTTCATCCATGTACGTATTTTACACGTACGCAAAACTAAACGATATTTCTAGCAGCAGTAGTAGCAGTAGCAGACAGAAAGCACATTCAACTAAATACCCTCTGCTAAACAATACTACAATATAATATATATTTATATTATTATCACCATCATCATCATTATAATAAAATGTATCTCGTTCGCTTTTATTGTATCGAGTGCGAGCGATGTGTTTAGCACAAGAGCGTCTAAAAGTCTTTTACAGCCCCATATAAAATCATATCCTATCTAGTTATAGGTATCTTTCCTCTGTAATCTTTTCTGTATAGCAATTTGTGGCAAGGTATAACGCATCTGAAACAGATATTGAATTGCTACTTAACTAAAAGTAAGAGAAATAAATACCATCTATTGCTATTGCTAATATACCTACATCTCTGCTGCTGCTCTTTCTATCTATCTAGATGCCTTTTTTATCTTTCTTGTTCGCTTCTCAGTCAGTCAACCAGTCTTAAAACATCACAGCAGAGCAGCATCGCACAAAAAGTAGCAAAATTTGCTGGTACAGCTCATCAGAATTGTATGCAATTGTATGCATCACGACAACTACTCACTACTAAAGCATTTGGAATTACCATTTTTACTGATACTGGTTGGTGGTTTACTTCAACTTGACTGTTGAGTAGAGTTGCAGTGTCTGGTCGGCTTTAGGTACCTATAACACTCAAAGTGCAACTAAAAGAAGCACTACAAAACAAAGTTTTCTTGTTGCAATTTGTGCAATCTATTAGCCTAGAGCCAACAACATTGCATTGCCACCACCATACCACCACCATAAAATAGTTTGCATAAGAGAGCAATAAGTAAACAATACATGGGAATGTTTTTTGAACAACAAAAGAAGAAGAGCTCTCCTTGCTCGCATATATACTCTAATGCGTTTAAAATATCTTCATAATAATATCATTCATCAGGGTATCAAGTACAAACTGTAAAAAATAATGTTGGCTATTTTGCAGCCAACGTTTTTCTAAATAGACACATGAGACAAAAAAATAATGCCAAAGCTATTGTTTTATAATATGTAATGCTCATTATATTAAGTGTTTTAAAGCGATTTGAAACAGTGCATTGACTGTGCCATTTATTATTACCAACCAGCGTGCACCAGCACACAATACATAGAGGTACGCAACAAACAACTTGCCATTCATTTTGCATATTGGTTGGCAAATAAAAAATGGATTAAATAATAAAAAAGTAAGAAAAAAATACCAAAGAATTCCCTAGCTTTTTCAACATTCCTAGTAGGAGCCCATGTCGGTAATATAATATATAACGAAAGAAAAAAAATATTAATAATAATAGACAGCAAGTCAACGTCAATTCATCATAAAAGCGTATTAGAATATTTTATGAAAGAGCTAAATGTTGCTGACATGACATGTGTGACAGGAGTAAGGTGGTAAGTTCATATCCCAACCTGATATAATATGTGCCTATTTGAAACAGTATTGAAATATCAAAAAATGTTGCAAGTTGCACTATATAAAAAATTTCAATAATAATGGAAAACTAAAAGATGTTTTGCAGTAAAGTGAATTTAAATACAATGTGTAGTAAACTAAAGAATAGAATGTGTCTATGTGGCACACAGAATTGATAGGTATTTTAACAAAGCACACGTTGTTGGTATATCACTGCGCATTGTCGTCAGCAAAAGATTTCTTCAGTCATGCCATCATCATCTTCTTCTTCGTCATTCATAATCATACGCTGTCATAGACGATGTCATAGACGATATAACGTCGTGTTTTTTATCTTCATTAGCATCACAATGAGTGCAAGTGAATTACATGCCATATTATACTACACAACACATTTTACTACCTTTGTCATCATGATCCATATTTATACCTACGCATTTTTAAACAACATAGCATAAAAAAGTGCAACAATCTCGCTCATCTGACAAGCCATATTCAATGATTAAACATGCATTAAACCATGCGATATAGTAACCGTTTTATATTTTACAAGTTTCATCTCCTTTTTTGCATTTCCATTTCAATTGAATATTTAGAGCTTGCATTGTAAACAAGGCATATGCACCACCACAACAGTCAGGAATGATATTTTGTTGAAAGAAAGTGCATGTGATTTTATGTTCTTATAAGGTTGTTAATGTCTGTCCGCTAACTATGAAACGACACAAAAACGGAGGAGTACTAGTAGTTGTTGATGTCGTTATAGTTTAGAGCAGCAGTAAACCGTATCATTATCATCAAGTTGTTTCTTATAATAATAGTAATGTATCTAAATGCCTGCCGGTGGTACAATTATTTTATGGCAGATATACATACTTGACATTTTTTAAAGAACGCTGTTGTTTCTTGTTTCATCTGTTATCACCGTCCAATATGCATTAAATCTTGGTGCGATACCTACTTAATAATAAAAATGCTTAGACTGATCCATATTTCAGTGGAAAGAGGTCCACATTATCTGGCTGATTTACTTTAAATAAACGGGGATGATTGTAATCTTTTGAACAAGATGATGATGGGATACATGGCGTATTGTCAGGAGCGTTAAGTCGACAAAAGTCCTTATCCCAAAATTAAACTATGTATGGAGGAAAAAAAGAGTTTCAGGTAATAATGCTGTGTAGATCTCGTGTATACAAAATGGTAATTGCAAGTGCTCCATTTTCAAGAGACGAGGCCGCTTAGGATAAAAAAAAGTCTGAAATTAGGAAGAGGCAATTTTTAGCAGAAAATTAACCATAAGTATAAATGCGATGAGATTTGCAAAAATGCTCACGACGGGTTAGTAGAAATCTGCATTTAGATGAGATTTACACAAAATGAACTCTAATGTTTACCCGATGGGCTCACACTCCATTTTGAACGGTTTTTACAAGGTTTTACTGTACTTAAGTTGAAGAATACGTAGAATGGGTAGATAGGTATTATAATATTCAAGAGGATTTGCTTTGATGTCATAATGCCCCAATAGACATGAATGCTAGTGCTACATCTGGTATATATAAGAGCGTTTACTACGGCTTACCTATTTCTCTATAATATTTTATTCTGTTTATTTTTTCTTGGTGGTTAGTTTTTTTGTAGGTAAAGATTGCTCTTAATAGAAGAATATCCTTAAAATTACTCATTAAATTTTTATTTCTCATGTCACACCCACTCACGCCCATTAATACAGAGACGTTATAATCCACTTCAAAGAATGACTTGACTAGAATGCAGGAAATCTTGAGTCCATCGCCAAATTAATGGTGAACTGAAGAATGTAGATTTGTTTAGGTTATCGCAGAGAGACTATGTTGCGCAAGCTGTAAAATACGCAGTTTTACGAGAGTGTGAATCGAACTGTGAAAAATTAATGTAGACCCGTCCACTAATGCGAAGCAGTAGCATATAGTTTGTAATTACAGAAAATCCATTCATTAAGCATTCTTTCCTGTGTATGTATTAGTATTTATTGTTAATATCATGTTTGAATGTGTTTCTTTGTTTTTTAGCAAAAAAGTGGCCAAAATATTTTCGACTTGCTTAGGTTTTTGGGCGGTTCAAACTCCAAAACAATGGATGATCCAACTTTTCCATAATTCCATAAATGGGAAAGTCGTGCTCGTGCACGTTGATAATTAATAATACCACTCAAGGAAGTATAAGATCCAGTTTGACTTTTAAAGTTGAAAGTTACTACACTCTACACACACCTATTTAATATTTTATGTCTATTTTGATTCCAACTTATTGTGAAACTAGGTAAATAGCATATGATTATTGAATGAATAGAGAGAATCCCAGAGAAACACCTACCCAAATACCTAGTCGTTTTCTGGGTTAGTCTGAATCCGGGAGATCCTCTCCTGATTATTCTATCCTTTTATACATGACAAAAGAACGAATTGATGCAGATTCCTGTTACATTATTAGAAATCTGTTGTGCATGTAAGTAAGTTTGTAAGTCGAAGTGATTTTGAGGTTACAAAGTGATATATTTTTAGCTATAGGGTCACCACACCAGACAACAATGCAGAGTGACGCCATGTGTTCATGTACCGGTTTACCAAAAAAAGTTACAAATCTTACCTGAGCAGCCGAGCAGCAGCCTCAGTGACACATTATTACAACACATTCAAGAGGAAAATTACATTTTACTTCTGTTGCTGCTGCTACGTTGCTCTGAATGTGGTTTACAAATGGATCATTCTGCTACCTTCATAGGTAAAATGCAGTGTTGAACAAGAGAGCATAATAATAATAATACAGAATGTAGTATCAGGTTCAATAGAAGAAGGACTTATTTCTCAATCAGAGCAAATGACAAGACTGCTCTATTCTCTCTCTCTCTTTACTGCACTGCTGCTGCTGTTGTATTTGTATTTATGAGAGAGCATTTTCGGCATTGTATTATGTTGTCTGTTGAGTTGATGTTGACAAGAGAGTTGTGTAAATGAGAGTACAAAACATTTGTTTGGAGCAAACACGTCCCGACTATTGAGACCACAAGAGTAATGAAAATGAAACCATCATCATCATATCATCATCCCAGCGTTGTAGCACAGAAATATGTAATAATGATCAACAGATCATCTCATCTCTCTCTCTCTTCTGCTGTGAAAAGAGTCTGAAATGAGTTTTGCTGCAGTATTCTCAACAAACTTCGCAGCAACCTTCTCTTCTGTCTGCTGCGCCAGGCGTTCGTCCTAAATGTTTGCTTGTATTATAGACCAGACTTTTCACATTCATCATTGCACGATTAACAATGGATTTCTTTGCGCACTTCTACTTCTATACTTCTCCCTCTGTCATTTTGCTCTGCTCTTTTTTTCTTCTTTAACGCATAATAATTTAGCCATTCCCATGTCATTCATATAGTACGAGAGAACTGACTGAGAGGTGATGATGATGATGATCGACGAGAGTGAAATGAAATTATAACTTGGTGACTTTGAAAAACGTGAAAAGTCAACTTATTTGTTGTTACACAATAAGTGCATAATATTCTCATGTATACACATGATGATCGTCAACATGTCGACAGCGTGGTTTTTCGAGCTTAACTGTAAAAAACATAATTCTGTGTCTTACATTTACTTAGTATTAGTATTGCACTGTAATTTAGACAGACCTTGTAATTGTTTGGTCTACATACATATTTCAAGAAGAATCCAAATGTCCCTTATTTTTTGCACGTCTTTTGCGCAATAAGGTTGTTTGTATTCGATAAGTTTTACCGTATTCATTTTTTACGCACTTTACCTTTATGAATGATGCAACAAAAATGCTCTATTGATTATGAGTATCAAGTTAACTACGGAATAATACGTAGTACGTATAGTGACTCTAGTTGCAATTGAAATACAATTTGTATCCCACTTTTGCCCCGAGCACAATAAATATATATCAGATTAAAATACAAAAATTGATTTTTTACGAGATATCGTTTTTCAAAACATTCATAATTTGATAAGCAAGCGGCTTCACTCTATCCTTTTGTTATCGTAAAAGTAACCGTATATTTTTTGGCATCCATTACATTAGATGAATATACAAATTTATAGTTGCCTCTTTTGCGTCATGCATCGCCAATAATCAAGTTCCTTCCTAATTGAATATGTATAGTTTGTAGTTGATAGTGTGATAATACCACAACGCATGACACACAAAAATTTAGGAGCTATTATTACAACAAAGCGTATGGTTGTTGATTGTTGTTCATAATTGTCAATTTGCCAAGTAAATGGCACATATTGATAAAGAACTTCCAACTCAAGTCGGAAATTGAATACAACATGCCATGCTAGTATATTTTTATATGAAGTTCCTTTAAAAAATGCATCAGTTCCTTTTGTTACAGGTAGTTCCTCATGTAACACAATTTTGGGGAAAATGTAATTGATATTGATCGTGGCTCAGTCTAATAATAGATGCATTCGCAGAAAATGTTAGCAGAGTTTGGCCCTGAAAACATACACATATCGTAATAATTGTAGTAAACTGCAGCTTTCAGACGTAATTTCTGGAAAAACAGTTAAAGTCTAATCTTTTATCCTTCTTGTTGTCATCCAATGCTAAGCCAAGAAGCGACAAACACGAAAATGCCGGATTTTTTTCCGAATAGCTAAAAGTGCTCTTATGTTGAGCAACCGAGATTTGATGCAGAAATAAAATGCTAAAAAACATAACTAAGCTTTTTGCAGATTTATTTAGAAATGCTTGAGATATTTGGATTTGCTTTACACGCCTCGCAGACATCCATTCAATGGCTTAACATTCACATTGTCATTGTCAACAATGTGGCACAAGTGTACCTATGCGGTAAGAAGATTATTACCCACATAGGCGCATAAAATGTCTTCACTTTCATTAGTTTGAAACATTTTTATCCCGTGCACTGGCTCGCTCCATATGCCTAGTTATAAGCTGCATGAAAAAAAGGTGAAACTGTGATGCTAAAGAAGCACAAGTTTAGGGGAAAATCCCGTTTATGGTATTTTCTTTAAAAAGCTGTAATAGTAAAGCCTGAGAGGAAAGGATAGCATTCAGAGAATTTTATCACGGTGAGTGACACAAAATCTCCATTTTTATGATTGCTTGTTTGTATAATCAAAATTTAAGGAGGGTACTTAACTTGCTAAGTATTTTGTAGGTACAAGTATCTCTTTATATTATTCTCTTTCCCTTTTTAGCTCCAAAAGTGCTGAGTGCTGACATTTTGTAAACGGTGCTATAGGTATATAATATTTTTTGGAGGATCTGTTAATAATAGTGTATAAGGCAGATTGGACACCTCCATACCTACACATTCCCCGTAATCCATATCATTCCTTTTATGAAGCCAAACGAGTACAACATACGGTTTTAGCGGTAATATAAGTTTTTTTTACTTTCAGTAAGGTAAAGTCATAAAATTTTCTGCTTAAGGTAAAAGGAGCCGAAAATGAGATTTTACTGCACCGTCACCATACACTGAAAATAACGACAGTTATATCAGTACCTACTTACCTACCTACCTATTATGGCAGTTGGCTAGAGCATATTATATCGCCTTTTGACAAGATCCTTGGATGTACAGTTGGACAACGGAAGGATTACACAAGAAGTCTTAGAGAGATACTGTCTAAAGTGGACATGGTAATCTCTTGTCTTGTCACACATGGTTAGTTTCAGAAAAACAGCTAATTAATACGATTTGTAATCATCATTTCCAATCACCTTCCCATCGTTAATCTTGTTTCGACAATCCTTCAATTTCATTCTTCGCAGTAAAAAAATATAAGACTTTTGCGTATACAGTTCACTTACATACTTCCCATCAGTTCATTATTATGGACATTAGTTTTTTTACATTTCCTTTCCTTATTCGTTTTCATTCAAAAGGGGATGCTTTTTTGTGCTCAATCTTTTACTAGAATCAGGCCTTCAGTTTATCAGTAATTTTTTCGAGGCTAAAATGATATGCTTTCCTTTCCACTATACCAACTTGGATTTATATATGCGTTATTTAATGATGAATGGGGATAAAACATGATGTAATCTTCTTTTATATCTCACGTTGTTTTTTCCACATTTTTGCTGATAGGAGCGCAAAGCATTCTGCACAAACATTAATTCTGAATAATTATTTTTTGATTGCCACAAAATGTCATAATAATCATCATTATCATCAGAGACATTACACCTTGCTTTTTACACTGAAGCTAGTAACAATGTGGATGTTGTTGACGTGCTGTGCTATGTGTGATGACACAAATTATTCATTAGTCCCCTCAACACACCATTTATCCCTTTTTACAATATTTCTTTCTTGTGACCATTTTTATCACTCAATTGTCATTCTAACTGATAATATTATGACGGTAACTAGCAAACTAGGAAACATATAGACGTGATGATTCTGGTTTGTTTCATTGATACAACAAAAATGTCAGGCAATTTCGATGCCCTAATGAATCGTAACAATACAGTAGTTAATTACAGAGCAAGGTAAAAATGCTCCTGTTTTTTACTGCGCTTCTGCTGCCACATTTTATGTTGAAATGTATATAGTTTGCCAAGAAGAAAACAATAAGTTTTTGATGATGTAACATTGAATAATAATTAGGCGTAACAAAGCCATACTATGCAGTTGAGTCAGTCAATCTCTAAAATTGGAGTGGAATACAGAGAATAATTGTTATTTTCAAGCTATTTTTATTATAACTGAAAAAATACAATAGAACAGTTTTTATATGGCTTATGTGTGTCTCCCTCATTTCACAAAAATTGATAGTTCTTTTTTTCACACAAGGAAACATTTTTATACTTGATACCTAAATTCTGAAGATGACCGCAGAAATTGGCAGCTCTAGGTTGCGTCGGGAAAAATTACAACTTCCTCCCAACCCAACAACACGTCAAAATGATCTCATCTACAAAACATCATGTAATTCATCTTCTTTCTATAGGCATTTCACGAGGAAGTGGTTGTTGCAGTAATTATGGCGTACAGCTGCAATAAATGTTAATCATAATCACACCACATAAAAATGTTTGATATTACATATTACGATGATGGTGTGCCTCTTTTGTATTGCGCAAAGCAGGGAGCAAATAATAATAATAAAAATGGTACTATTTGCTTGCTAAAAGTCGCAAAACATTTTTTAAATGTAAGTACATACATTTATATTTTTGCTCTACAACAATTCATTCTCCTTTTTTCCGCTACTCGTGGCCACTGCTGTGAATGAGCAAATTATTATTAGTGACTCGCGTACAAAAATATTTTCGTAGCACGGACACAGGTATAGTGTGCTTCTAGTTCGCATCATCAGTTGTAGTGGTGGAGTGAATGAATGAATGGAGGGAAATTAAATGTACCATGATTATGATTACTTATTATTATTATAGCAATGCATATTACTACGAGATTTTGATATGACGATGACATTAGTCCCGATTGCATACATTGCATAGTAAATACACTCATAAGATGAATCGCACTCGCTAGTCAGTCAGGTTGATTGAGCTTTAGGTATGTTGTTTCTGCTGTTGTTGCTTATAATATCCCATTGACTAATTATAATGATGATGAGGTGCACCTGCTACTACCACCACCACTGCTGCTGTTTGTTACTGAACTAAAGTCAAAGCCAGCAGTAGCAGCAGCAGCAGTCCAACCGCAACATAGCCTCTTCCGGCCACCGCAATAAGATAGATAGCGACATCAGAGGTTTATATCGAACACAAACCGTATACACGCTTTTGCTATTATTTTCTCATTTTAACAAAAATATATAGAGGATCAATATGCGTCAAGGGAAAAAATACCTCCTTGGTCGGTCGTTCTAGAAAATGTGTTATAGTTTCTTCTTGTAATTAAGTATTATGGTATTTCCACTGCTGTATTTCTACTACTGCTTATTTCAAAAGACCCATATGTCGCATGTGCCGATTTCGTCTGTGAGAAATCTCTACGCATAAAAACAGACGAATTATATTAATCGATGTGTCGATGATATTATTTTGGTTATATTATTATTATTTCCATTTCCTAAAAAAGCGCTGTAGCCAATTTTGCATTTTTATGTCTTGTGTCTGCATTTAAATAAGCGTATAAAACCCCATTGGAAGTCTGGCCGTATATGGCGCGCCGCGACTGTGTAGTCGGTAGTGTCACATTTGTAATATTTTCAATTGTGGTAACATATTCGTAAAACATTTTTACAACCAACTTATAATAATAGAATGAATGAACTAAATTGATACTTATATAATCGTAATAGCGCTACTTTTACCACTCTCTGCACTAGCAACATATTTCCCATGCACGATGATGATGATCGTACATTTAATTTTTGATGTATTTGTGCTTGTCGTTTCGTTTGTAGTGCATCTGGCTCGTGTGACTTTTGAAGTGACCTGCTGTGAACAAAATTGATAAAAACGGTTTGTTTTGTATTTAGAAAGTTTTGCGTTCATTAGTTATATTGGCTGTGCAGTTAGCAGGAGCACAAGGGTTTCACGATGCGCAAAGTGGAGCTGAAAAAAAGATGAAAGTGATTTAAAATGAGATTCTAATAGATTTTCTGATTTTTATGATTATAAATTATATGTAACATCAGGTGTTTTCTTGTAGTAGGAAGAAGATAGTTAGTCTTTGTAAATGTTCGTCATATTTTTATGCATTTATAATGACAGCCAGAGAGCCAGCAAGAGCAAACGGCAACAAAACCAAATTGGTTTATGTTACTGTTGTTGTTATTGTAGTAGGCTTTCATTTTACAACGGGCAGGGCATTTAGAAGGGAAAATGACTTTTAAGTCATTGTTGCCGTTGTTGTTGTTATTTTGTTATATAAAGTTATATAAGTGGAGTAAGAGTTCATTTTCGTCGACGCATATCCCTAATAAAAATGTTACTAATGATTATACCGTTTTCGTGGCGGTGGTGGAATGGAAAAGTGCCAATCTAATAAAATGGCATTGTTGTGTGCAAATACTTAAAAATGACATTTGAAGAGCAAAGGAATATTACTTTTTTTATTTACTTCCATGCATCCATTACGCATAAGCTAGAATAATGAGGCATATAATGGCTCATAATAATTATGGTTACATTGAAAGTGACACTTGCACAGACATTAAAAAAGCAAAAAAAACGTTTCGCTTTTAAAAATCTCACATGGTATTATTAGTGGCAGAGTAATTTATGGTACAATCAAAACTATTAATTTCATTTTTAAACTAGAACTTATTTAGGTTGTTGTGTAGTTCACTTTCTGAATTTGTTGAGTGAGTGCCGAGTGCATCGGTATGCGAACAACAATGTACATGAAAAATGGCTTAAAAAGTGCAATAATAATTATTACTGCAATTTTATTTTCCTTATCTTTCCATTTCATTTTTTGGTAGCTTCTTCTCACATGGAGGAGGAGGTGAGGTGTGTACAAATCATGATTTCAGGTTCACTTCGTTTCAAGTTGTGACAAATTATTGATAATTTAATTATACCGTATAATACACTAGTTTCTCATCGCTTTATTTATTTTTTATAAAGAATACGTCTCTCGTCTCGTCATCGTCTTTTAATTCACTTAGCTCGAATTACGAAATTCGGGCAATAAATCTCTGAGCAAATCCACTCTGTCATCTATATACTTAATACGCATTATATTTTTTATTTGTGATTCCTAAAACTTTTTAGTTTCAAATCGTAGAAACACGTGCAAGGTGTCATTTTGAAGCTAAGAAGATGGGGAAGTGCAATAGGGGTATCATAAATCGAAATTTAAAATCTGTCACTGCCAATTTTGAGGTCAAAGGTCAAAAACTGAAAATTGCATTCCTTTCGACGTCAATTTGAAACACAATGCGTTATTAGTTCCCCATTGAGTGCAGACATTACTACGGCAACGTTAACACTGATAACTACATTAATCAAATTTTAAACCGTCAACGGTAAACGGTTTGTAAAGTTACTTTTTTGCATAACGGTAGCGCAATAAGTTGACGTAGATTTCTCCACAAATTGGTACGGAGATATATTTCGATGCGTAGAAAATCAGCCATTGTTATCCATTTTCATTGATTGTGGCGCCCTCTATAAGACAAAAAGCGGGGAAATATTGTTCACATCAGAATTAACTGAAAAACAGGTAGTTGGTACAATTAAGTACACTGATTAACATGGTGAAAACTGTTTAAAAAATCTGGATCGTGTCCCCCCAACAATAAAAAAAGCTGTTTTATTAGATTTGTGTAAGTATTTATAGTTGGCGCTATGGGGTACGTAGATTTACATAGTAAAAGTTGCTTAAGCCAAAAACTTAACAACAATTTGTCTTGAAAATTCATGCAAGTATGTATTTACTACAAATTCATTCAGCACTCTACCAATGTCCCTATTTAGGGACGGGTTACTAGTTTTATATATATTTTTAATGAAACTCAAATAAAAACTTTTTATGTTTTCTCATTAAAAATGCAAAACACACGCGCTGACGTGATAACTTGTGCAATACAAGTAACAACGTGAGGTATATGTATGACGAGACGAGCATGTTTTATTAACAATGCAAAAAGTTTGTCGTTGCCACTACGCTACACACACGCACCATCCATTATTATTGCTATTATTCCTAAGGAGTTCAGCACTGCATACCTAATGTCCTTGCTGTTTCGTACTACACGTTAAAGCTTAATGGAGTTTACCAGATTAATCTGTCATAGTAGTAGTAGTAGTAGCAGAACAGCATAAAGTAAAAGAAGATATCATCCAAGTTACGTTCTCTATGCAAACAAAAGCAACATGGGTTGATGGTGGTGGGTGGGTGCCTATACACGTATCTTACGTAAATTTGATGCCAGAGAACCAGCGTTTCTCGTAACAAGAACGGTCCTTGGGAAACGGAAGTTTTAAAATGAGCTTATGAGGCTTTGTCGCAAAAAATGATTAACAACCTATAACTTGAAAATTCTTTGCGCTTTTTCCATACATGTCATGTAACACTGGCCTAGCATCGTATCATCAAACCATGTATCCATTTTACGTTAGTGCCCTATTTTATTGTTTTTTCAACGATCACATAAGATGCAATTTTGCTGTTGCGTAATATTGCGGGACGCTTTGATGATATATCCATTGTGCTTGGATTGGAAATTGCAGCTGTCTGGATTAAGTAACAGCTAATCATTTGAATATCTTAATTACCATCACGTAAAACATGGGAATCAGGTGTGGATGTCGCTTAAAATTACCTTTCAATCAGAAATTATATTGATATTTTATTCTGAAGTATTTCATAAATAGTTCGCTGTCAGTTGCGTGGAATAGTTCATTCATTAAATATTTAAATAGTATAGAATTAAGTAATCTCTCGCTAAAAATTACAAGTGTGATTGGGTGAGTACAATGTTCATTAAAATGTGTGAAGATTCCCAATATTAATTCATATAAATATATACTTAATGAAATCGTGTAAGCGCCTGAAACTAAATATTTTACGCGTATCTCACACTACACTAATTGAACAAATTATTTATGATGTACCGTCAAATACCAAAATATTGGTAATTTTCTTTTATACAATGAGCGACATGGGCACACCTGTAATTACTACATGTACTACTAGCACGAGAGTGAGGTCCTCCAATGAGAAAAAAATGGTGGTCATTTTAACGCGAATAAATGGATGTTAACCAGACAATTAAACGCAATTGAGATTAAGTATCGTTGTCTGTCTGACAAAGACAGATAATCCCTTGTTTTATTTATTCGCTCAGAATCATCTCTCAGATAAAGCTGCTACAATGCCCCAGAGGTTAATACTCCCCTCTCGTCTGCTAAAAAAACTAATTCATGCTTAGGTAAGCTAATGCCGCAAAACGACTAATAATAATATATATTCATAGAACTAGTAGTGGTACCGGTTATCTTTTAAACGTTCTTCTTTACTCTTCAAACTGCAGACAAGGACATGCATATAGCCAATAACCTTTTAAGCTCAGCTATAATTATTTCACATCCTGGTGTAGTGAAAGTTGCTTGTTGTTGTGTGTGCGTTTAGAAAAATTGTTTCCTTACTATTTACGGATATCATGACATGTTGTATTTGTATCGCATTAACAAAATGTATTTATTTACATACAAATGGCTTTAATATCTTCTTAATGCGTTTTTTAATCATCATTAAGACAAATATATATGAAAACAAGCAGACAGACACACGCATATACGTGTATTTGGTATATGGGTTCCTGTTTCATTTTGTCGGATTATCACGTAAGCTATCAGTGAGCATTCTTCTTCGTTTCGTGCTTGTTAATACAAAAACTGCCTGCATTCCTTATCTGGATAAATGAACGCTGGCAGTTGATGATGTTGGTTTTCCTACTCGGAAACAAAACGCATTTTTAGCTCTCACATTAATTTGACATTTTGCTCTTTATTATTACCATTCCGTGTTAAGTTGGACTTTGCATGGTATCATGGCAAGTAAAACGATTAGGTAATATGCGTTTTGCATGAATTTTTTATTTATATTTGAATATCGTTTTGTACTTGGAGAGATAATATCGATGGTAGCTTTTCAAATAAGCTTCCTATTCCTTTCTGTCGTCGGTAAACAATATATTTTCTTGGTATCGTGCTCATTAAAACCCAACTATAAGTGCGACTACGATAATAGGATATGATATATAACCAATGCGAGTTGAATTGATTCATGTCGTGTCAGAACGATTTTCAATTCATATACACCAACAATTGAAATGTACACAGAGGTAAGCCAAAAAAAAAATGAATGTCTATCAAAGCGAATTTTTATTTTCCTTTATTACACAAACCTACTTAACTGCCCATATGCAAGCAATAGGTAAAGTTATGTACTAAAGTACACAGCCAAGTCAATTTCTCATGATGAAAGCCATGAAACCAGGCGCCTAAGTGAACATAAAAAAGAAGACCCAGATGTGTCCTTTACCCTGACTCACCGAGCTCTGTAACCTCTACACATATTTTCCCATTTGCGAATTGAGACGGAAGTCAAGTCACGACCGACGCCATGCAAATTCTCAATGGACATATATCACCACCACCACCGCCGCCGCCAAACCAGACTAGGTAGCTCTGCAGGATACGGATAGTTTCACCTTTTATTCCTCTTCTGCACCAAAGGGGCCATGTTTCTTTTTTTATGTCGGCTTGGATAGAACGATGGAGCAAAAAAATATTGTCTTGACTTGCTTTTACTTCCTCCCCCCACAGACAAATAAAAGGAATGCGTTGTAAGCCCGCAGATTCCTTTTTCCTCAAACTCTAAAGCGTATCATGCGATAAATCAGAAAAGGTAAATAGCCAGTTTCTTCAAAATAGATAATCGTGTGCATGCATGCTCAAGGAAAAAGAAAAAAAAACTACTTTTTTACGAATAAATTCGCAAGGAACAAAAGGAAATCTCAGGTGTAAAAGGCACATTTTTTCCGCTTAATTCCAACACTATTCATACATAACTGCCTATTCTCAGTAGTAGAAGTTCAAGGTTTTGCTACAAGGAAAAAAAGAGCGTGGAGAAAGCATCTTAAGCGCCACTCTGATGTAATCTAAAGACCAATGGGTGAAAGTAAACCGACAAGTGAAATGCATTTATATATTTTTGGTGTCTTCTTCAAATTACAATATAAAATACATACATGAAATCACACGCCTTTTTCTCTTTCTCCTTCACTGCCCTCCTGTATATGTAGCACCACACAATTTTCAATTATAGCGTAGATTATGTAAATGCGATTCTCCTCCCCCTCCCCCAAAAAAAGAAAATACCGTGGTTTACAGAAGAGCTTTGATATGCTCTTTTTTCCATTTCAAACAGAGAATGATGTCCCATTTTCCTCTTCACTAACAAAGAAAGCTGGAGTATAAAAAGTATACAAAAGGATTATGGGATTTTCTTTCCCTTATTGTATGGTCGCTTTGCAATTACAGAAGGTTTAGAAAAAAATGGGATCTGGTGCTGCTGCCGCTGATGCTCCCTCTACTAAACTCTTTTGGGAGACGATATACTAACACGGGCAGAAATCATTGTGTGTGTATGCACCTTGAACACAATAATAATAATAATAATAACAGGAGAAAGTAGGGAGGCAGCAGGTAGAGTATAAAAAGTCATACATATTGTATGGATGAAGACGGCAAGCTTTTTATATGGTGCTATAATGGCTTTGTTGGCAGAGTTCTACATAGGGCAGTAAAAAGGTGCAGATAAGAGGCGTGATAACACCTAGTGTTTGTATAACACACGACAGTAATTACATTTTCACGACGACGACGACGATGGTGCTGACGAGGACGACTACCAAAAGCTAAGAAGGTTCAGGTTTTTGTACTTATTACACACACACGCCATAGACATGCTCCTCCAACAAAGACAGAATTTATAGTGTATATCTAAAGAAAATAGAGTTTTGTCTCATTTCTCGACATATTTTAATAAATAGATATATTTAATAGAACCAAGAGGAGTACTGGCGCAAGCAGCAAACCCCTTTTTTGTAGCAAATCCATTTAGACACCACCACCGTACCAAAATACATACACAAGTATGTATACATTTTCTTCACACCAGACTATCAAATCAACGTCCAAAAAGAAAGCAGCTGTCGCTTTTAATTTCCTCCTCTGAAGATTACAAACCCGTGATTTGAATGCTGCCTAATGGCTTATCTCCCATTTTCCTTTCCCTAGTTTAAAAGAGTCAGAGCGAGAGAACTCAGTCTAGTATCAAGACTCGCATATTTTCATTTGGATTATTTGACTTCACTACGCATCTTATTTCACATTTATGCTCGTGATACCAGACTTGATGTGCATTAATGCTGTGTATGTTGTTCTATTCGTTTTTAGCACAAGAATGAAGCACACTATCTTTTGAATTGGTTTATGGTTTATATTTCCTGTCCCTGGCTGATATCGCGTCGTCAAACCGCAAAATAGCATTACTAAGCTATACAATATTCCTTTTTCATCCCTATGGCTTGTCACAATTTCTTGAGTTAGGCAGGCACGCCGAGAAATCCTGGCGAATGTGTTTTGTTCTGATATTTTTAAGGCCACGTTCTTGTGGCTTCTTACTACGTATTTACTCGTAGACAAGTGTAAATATCGCTTTCCTCAGAGAAAATGACACGTGAATATATTACAATATCAATGCGCACATTCATTTTATTTGAGTAACGCTTGACATAACAGGGGCAATAAAAACATGGAAGGCAACTTTCTTACTGTTTTTTATGCTTGGGTCGGAGATACGATACTGTTGGCAATGTATTAAGCGCAAGTATACAAGTATAATATGTAAATCAGTTGTTTCACGCATTACATTTTTTACGACGACAAAGCAACAACAAACGCTATTGATTTATATCACTCCTTCGTAATCGGTTTCATAAGCAATCAATCAGCAATCCATCACACAAGTAAACGATACAAGTATATGCATTTATTTTTAGACTGAAGCCATTTATATTGATTTATTCTTGTACATATCGTTAGTTAGGACAAATATAGATGTGTTGCAAAGTAGTTGTGCAATTTCTTAAATGGAAACAAATTTACTAAATTAGTATGCCAAAAATGACCTTGTTTATATATACCTATGTACGTGTCTCATTTTTTATCCAGTTTGTAGTGACATTTCCTAGTCTTGGAACATGAGATCTTTCTAACAGTCGGCACCATCCCTAATAAGCATATAATATTAGGATCTAGTAAGTTTAAGCCTTTGTTTTGTGTAGTTTTGAACTTTCCGTTGACACTCATTTACACGATATCACATTTCTGAAAGGCTTAGCATTCACATTTACCCAACATGAATATATTATGCGTAGTACGTTCTTTTTCGGCAGCCTCATTAAGCCCATAAGCACACAAAGGTCAATTACAAATTAAACTAGAGCAAAAAAGCACATATCCTTTTTTTTCTTCGGAAATAGGTCAATAACTATGCGGAAGTTTGTATATATGGTAGCGTGAATCCTAAGCATTTACGCTGCGAGTCGAGTTACTACGTAATATATAAATAATACCGATAGATTTACTTTTACTTCCTTATGTTCCTTCCTTCCTCGTTTTTTATTTGCCAGCATATCATCAACAACAACAAAAAAGTCATCTGAACAACGAGCCCCTTTTTATGACTTGCTATAGGAGAGAGAGAGGAAAAAAGAACCTGCTATTTTATTATTATTAGGTTCATGGCTCATGTGGTATATTGTTTTGCTTGTAGCCACAAAAGGAAACCTACTCGTTTACACGCTACAGTCTCAAGCAATCAGCAAAAAAAAACTTTCATAGCGGAGAAAGTTCATTTGAGTAATTAGACCAATTAGTCTCATCCTCTTACTACTTGGAAAAGCCAGATAAAACTTGGCTACATATGTTAGCAGGGAAAGCAAAGTTGTAAAACAGGCTTGAGCAACAAAATATTGTTTTCATGCTTCGATGGTCACACCTTCCGGCATGCAGCAGAAGCATTACTTGAAACAGGAACAAGAAAGTACATGCTACCTAGCCTTGCCTTGACACTAGCAAACTATTTTTTATGCTAACTCTCTCCTTTTACGCTAAAAAGGTAAAAGTGCGCCCCTAAAACTCAATAAAGAAAATTTCTAAACAACCCACGCCCTCAAAAAGTCAGGTTCTAGTCACAGTGGAGATCGCACAGTCACGCAGTGAATTTAATGATGCAATTTGGCACAAAATTTCTCAATCTGAATGTTCTAGAAAGACCAATGAACTTCACTTTAATTTAAATTTAACTCGATTTTAATTTAACAGAACTGAACAGCTTTAGTTTTTAAAAAAAATCTTAAATAAGCTATACACTAAGATTTCGATGTTGAATTCCAGATGGTATGCGGAATGTAATGTGGTGCCATATTTCATTTTAAATGGGCAACGTGGTATTAATAATAAAAAAAGAAAATTCTAACGCTCATTTCCTATTCTTTGGGGTCTCGTCAAATTGGCTGGCCAGATGATGCATGTTAAATTAAATTCGAGAAGCCATATATGCATAGACATTAGTAATTATAATACATACACACCAAACCGAAGCACATACCATTGTGCATCCTCTCTTTATTTTCTTATTTTCTTGACAGTGAAAGTGAATAAAAGAGAATGGCAAACACTGAAGATGATCAGATGTGAGTTGATAACTCTTTAAAAAACTTTTCTTTCCTCTTGCAAAACAAATTGTAGAAGAGGGAAGATGCCACCACTGCTGCTGCTGCTGTTGTGGACTTGTAGTGGGCTTCTCCAGAAATGCGTCGGGACTGTCGAGTCGACTGACTAGCAACAAGACGAAGACGACCTAGACACACACACACACACTTAAAGTTATTTTGAGTTCCCGTATTCTCTTCTCAATCTGAGTACAAGAGCGAGTTGTTGAGAGATAGATGTAATATGAAAGGATACAACCTTTTCATTTTCCAGGAACTTGTAAAAACTTTTCTCCTCTTCTTATTTTATAGTATCTATCCCATACAATAGCAGCACGGCATACACACACACACACATCTTGTATTATTTGTGATGCATCATTAACTCAAAATATGCTTTCTATTATAGGTATATTATTACCAAGCTAAAAGTGTATAAGATAAAATGGTATTGCAATTCAGTCGATCTATAACACTACCAGCATATTATATTTGAGCACCGACAGAGAGAAAGTTCATTATACTGGATAGAATATGTATGTATGCGTTTATATAGGCGGCAGATGAGAGAAGATTTGCTCGGAGAAGAAGAAGTAGACTTTTGCCATATGTTCTTCTCTCTTTTAGTTTGAAATCGTTGCAGGGCTTATAACACCCCACCACCGCCACCGTCGTCCATATTATAAGATGGAGTTCATCGAGCAAAACTTATTATGACCAAATTTTATTATGAATTTCAACAAGACACTTGAAGAAGAAATGAGGGCATCGCGGGAAAATGAGCCAAAAATATTCACCGTTACTGCCAGAGCCCTTTGAGGAAGAAAGGAACAGGCAGCAAAGCAGGAGAGGAAACGCAGAAGAAAAGTTTTTTGATGGCTCATCAGATAAAGGAAAAGGAACCATTGCATTGTTCAATGTTCGAGTGACAAAAGGTACTTCCATTCCTTCCATCCAATAGCACTAGATACGTACCAGCACCAGTCCTCATAATCAAGTTCATTCATCGAGCTATAAAAGCTTCGCGGAGAGAGAAGAAAGAAAGGCAGCCGGATAATAGATGATGGGCGATAGCGATAGTTGTTAAAAATAATAATGCGCACCTACGCGCGTAGCATTATAACTTTAAAACTGCCATATATACGGATATATATGTCTTTAAATGACATTGTGCACATATCCTGTCGCAATTTTCCCCTTTGCAATAAACGCCGTCCTTTGTCCTTGCAGAGAAACCAGAAATGGAATATTTAATGAGGGTGCAGAGAGAGAGAGAGGGCTTTAATTTCTCAGAGAATGCAATATGGTGTTGTTCAACTTTCACTAGGTGCATATCTACATAATAACAGCATATCATCTACGTATGTAGTCTATAAAGTTTCTATATGTCAACGGCCCTCCATTATAAATGAGTGTCACTGCCAGTTTTATTATCTTAAATATTAGGCATGTAACTGTAGCATGCATACAATAGCATATAATGCACCGTGTGAGCGTAAGCTTTTAGCCACTCCATTGAAGACCCACCAAGTCAATGACAATATTGACAATAGTAGCATTCTTACTGAAACTTTGCACAGCATTTTCTCGCTCCTTTCACTTTCTCCGCTTGTTAAAGTAATGACACAATTTTTATTTTGTGGACTTTGTCACCAATCCGTTTGACACTTCCATATAATGCATATTTAGCAATGTCAACTTATTAGTGGGCAAGACTTGGAATATTTTTTTATACTTCCGGAAATGACGGCAATGAGAACATTTTATGGAATTATGGCGTTCTTTTTGTTTACATTCGAATCCTATTCCGATTACGACCAAAAAGACAATGAATCCTTTATCGACATTTTGAGCATTTAATCATATTCCCGGTATTGAAACCGAGTCCTGTTTAGTTCACGGACAAGCATTTGTTTAACTCTGTGTGTATCTTATCTCTTTTTCTATGCACGCAAGCATAAATATGTATACTTTTTTTCCAAGGTTTCCTCCAAGCTTCCTATCTTTCATTCCAGTTGATGTGCTGCACAAGTGAATAGTCGACCGACGCAGGAGGAGAAATGAATCGGGTCGCCGTCACCAGTATATACACTAGCCATTATACTACACTAGCTTTCAATCGAGGAGGGTGCTTCATCCAATGCATTACAAGAAAACTTTCTTCTCAATACGCTTGTTGGGGAGAAAGGCGAAATATAAATTATCTCCTCTCGTAGTACTACATATATATGACCTTATATAGAAACCCAAATAGTCTATATCATGCATCCCGTTATCATTGCGCATTGCTTGTTTCTTTCTCTCCGGTTTTTGTTGTTGGCGAAATGGAACCAGCCAGCCAGTGAAATTACACGGAACCAAGAAATTGTTTCTCTATACACAAGCGAACAATGGCGACAGTGGTGCAGGTGGATATAGTGGATATTATCCCTGCCCTGTAGTTAAGTTATTTCTTCCTTTTCTTACAGGCCATTACTATTATAGTGTACACACTGTGCAAGTGAGAAGTACATGCTCATTACTACTACTTCTGAAGTAAGGCAAGAAAATGCCAATTTTTGACATTTCTAAAGTAAAATGCTCGCTTTCATGTGTTCGTATACACAAACTACTTTTGCCCCCTGGTGCGTCTTCTGCAATATAGAGCTGGTATTATTATGGCAATAACAGTAATGCCGAGCATTAGAATCGTATCAAGGTGTATAGGCCAAAACCACAACAATCAAGACGCTGTGTTTTACTGCCCATGGTATTATTTATACGGACCGAGTTACTTTTAGTACGGTCGTTAGTATGCAAATGTATATATTTTAGAATTTCCCTCGAAGGAAACGTATCGTATCGCACATTCATGATTACTGATTCATTCATAATTTCAGTTTATCTTTTCTGTTACTCATCTCATTGCAGCCATGAATGAATGCAGAATGCTGGAACCTATTTTGTAGGAATTTCCACTTTCCACGCCCGTATCACTCTCACTCATCATTCATACTACTTCCTTTCTGCCGTCTATGTTTTATGTACGAGAAAAAAGTCAGTCTTTCATCCGCGTAAATAACGTACAACATTCATCGCCAAAAAAACGGTGCCGTTAGTTGTGGGCGGACAATGATTAATTCCACTACTTTATTCAAAGGTTCCATGAGTTTAACGAAATGCATTGTACTTGTACTTTTTTTAAAAATCCGCTCAAGTTGTTGTAGGAGCCAACTGCAATTAATTCGTCATTACTGTTCTAGTTTTTGATTAGGCATTTGCTTCAATGTTAGCAAGTGTAGCTGAAAGAATCCATTCAGCTTTTACGATCCCAGCTCAAAATTGACAGGAAGTTGCGGTTAAGATTCATCTGGCTATTGTGCTTCATTTTAAATGTGCATGTAATGTATATTTAAATACTTACAAGTAATCCGCTTAAAATACTCTCTTGAGTCTTCATTACGAGAATTATCTAGAGTATTTAGTTTTTACTGATGACTAGTATATATGGGTCACATGAACAATTGAAAGTTTGTGATAGTTTTGGAGAAAAATCTTGACCGGTTATTGACTTTCTTCGAAATTTCAAATAACGTACCTCTTGAAATCATTGCAAAATCCAAAGCCAGGAATCCGAGAAACTAGCTCAGCAATCAAAAGGATAAAAATTCAACTGGCACTCGTAATTTCCATAATAAAGCGGAAGGGCAAACATGTACAGAAGGTCGAAATCGTGTGTACTCAACAAAATTCCATGAATGTAGTATTTGGTAATGAACGCATCTACACATTATGTATTCCCTCATGTCCAGAAGAACTGCACCGAACGGAAGCACAACAGAAAGTACAGATGACGACGATCCACGATGACTTTGTCAGCTCAACATGCTTCCAATTTATATTCATGGGAATCTAGAGCAACGTGGTCCCATGCTGAATAAATTATGTTGAATGGAAGCGTCCGCACATTTCCTTCATTCTATTTCCTTATCCCGCAAAAAAATCGGGGTAGTGAAAAGTAGGTAGCTCAAGAAGCTTGAAGTAGCTGTGTGTGTGTCGTCGCCGGTTTAAGATGTTGTTCCTTGTGAAGACGCTTGATTTTTGTTAACAACCTACTTTATCCCAATAACTATGTGGTGTCTGCTGAATACCGATATGGTTCAGATAAGCACTCCAGGAGACACGGTGTGCGTGGGCGTACAAGTAAAATAAGAACACATACTACACATTTATTCTCTTTCTTTTTACGGTGCAAGTAAATTTTTTACCGAAATAAATTTAGCACATGCAAGCACAATTTTCTTTGTAGACATTTGTAATTCTCTACTTCAACAAACAAAGCATAGGACGGTGATGCGTCTAGTTCTTCTTGGATGGATAGTCTTGTTCGCTCTTCGCTTCGTTGGCTAATCAAATGAAACCGGGGAAATAATACCAACATCTATTGGGCTTATTACAAGAACTCGATCAAAGCAAGTCTGCCTACCTATGTGTAACTTTCATTGGGAACTTCCTCAACTCAACCAACTACCTGAAACAGAGAGACGCGTTTTCTGCTTACGTACGCCTTTTCCAAGGAGCTGCCATCACCGATCCCTTTATCCCTGCAATTTGTGGTGTAAATATTCACTTCAGTATCACCGCGCATAACCGCTTTACCCACTAACTAGAATATCAATCTAGTCTGAACATGAGACTTTCCCGTTTACGTTTTGGTCCAGGATTTTTTTTTTAAAATTTGATTGGTTTACTCCAAAATATTACGCACTTGTTAAAGGTGTAAGCGAAGAACGCTTTCAGTGCAGCTTGTGTTTTCTTTTTTAAAGAATTTTTTTTTGCCTACGTAAAAAATGTAGAAAAGTATGTGGTGTGTGGGATAACAGCAAGCCATTTTCCAAGATCTTTATCCAAGGCGCAATGCTGCGGATGACGTGTATAAGGCAAGAAGCCAAAGCCGTGACGGAGAAAATTACGCTCGTCCCTACTCTCACAGCAAAAATTTATAAGCTGTTTTGTGTGTTCTTAAGGTATATACAAGTGCGAAAATGACAAAATTGGTTGTTCCCCTTTTTTATACATTTTTTTGCAGTTAAGCAGAACACTTAAGCATTTTTTTCGTGTAGTGTGGTGGCCCATTCTTTGGAAGAGAATGTAATAGGATGTCATTATGGTATTCTTTTATTACTCTCAGCTAAGAGGAATGCCACCACAAATTAATAAAATGATAACTTCCTGCTCTTGCAGGTGGTGGGTATGGAGTCCACACGATGGACATGTCACTTTCTACTACTACTACTACATGTTGTGATATCAGACTCGCCAAATGTTTGCAATATGTACCATGCTGTTGTACGACACAGGGGAATGCTACGAAGCATGTGTTATTTAAACCATTACACGTGACGATGTACAATATATAAAAAATAATAAAATAATCGCTTCCTGATTTTATTTTCATGGGAGCACGGCTCGGTTTGGTAGTTCTAAAAGTATTAAAATTAATGCTTCTGTTTTTGTAGAAAAAACATGTACATTTCATAAGCGGCATATATGGATCAAGGCAGACTCGTACATACCTAGATTATATTTTTATGACAACTCATCTTCTTTATCCACGAATCCATACCAAGGTTGAAGGCAAAGGGGAAGAGAAAATGCTCGTAAAAGGTCCATATTTTTCGCTGAGTTGCCTAATTTTTACTATTTTCCACTTTATCGTTATGATTATGGTACTCTCAAGGGGAACATTAAATTTTGAATCATATTAAAGGTCATCCTACTGTATAATTATTGAGAGTCTAAAGTCATTCCATCGAATCACTTCCTGAATATAATATTTTTACAAAAAATTACAGTGTTCAGTACAGTATAACCTTCAGTTATATCATACCCATTGCACACGTTGTAATTTGCCTTAAATATTATCTACCTGGAACAAGAGCCGGGTAAAAATTGCTCAAGAAAATAAAATTGCAAGCTATGTAAATCCAATCTGACCATGCACAGCACGTAACTTTACGATGATGGGATACTAACTCTCATTTACTATTTATTGGATACACAAAATAACAATTTTTAAAAAATTGCAAAATATACAGAAAAAAGTCGTGTTAACGCTGTTCCAGAATTATTATTTCGGACAGCACTACAAAGATTGATATCTTTATTCCATGAAAAAATAATCGGTGGTGAAGGTTATTCGTGGACCTATCAAACCGGCACAAAGTTCAAGGGGAATTGCGCGAAATTATTGCAATAATATACACTAATAAAACAAGCATTTCATACCACGCTTTTACTCACACAATCATTTCATATCGCAACCTTTCATCAGTCTAACCAAAAAATATTGTAATGGGAATAACTATAATAATAAAATAGGAAAATGATAGCATTTTTATATGCCTGCTTCTCTAGCGTCGCTTTCTTTCACTTTACCGGATATGTGCAAGCTACAAAAAAAACTTTACATAAAAATAGTGGCGGAAACCTACAATTTCCAGTATTTTCCAGACCAACAAACCCCACCTTTGGTTGTGTATGAAGCAATATAAGAAGCGATACTAACGGATATTCGAAACCATGATATATACATAATTGGTAACGACAAATATAGAGCTCAAGAAACAAGGAAAAATGTTATAAAAATAGCTTCCACTCCAAAGATTATCGTAATGATCAAAAGAATCGTAATAATTATGCAACGCGGTAATGAGTTTTTAAGGATGGAAATAGCGCTCGGTAATTTCTGTATTGACACCTGCATCCATCTTGTCAAATGGATGAAGAAATACCAAAGAAAATGTGCCCAATTCTGACTAAAGAAAATATCCAGAAAAACTTATGTATTCCATCTATTTTTAATGCATATAAAAAGTAATAGCGATATGTTGTCTGGAAGCTTGTCTCCGTCTGCGATTGCTTTCAACCTTTCAGAACACGCAAACTAACAAAAAAATAACCTGGAATTTCATACGTAAAAAATAAAAAAGGAGAAAGTAACAAATGACTCGAGTCCATGAGTATGAGCACAGGGCCTAGTTTTTTGTACGGCATGCAACGTTTTTTAGCACTTTACTGCTAAAACAAGACGCTGTGCTGTCCATGAATATATAAATGGCTTGTGCGTGTCGTGTAGGAAGCCTCTGTGATTTTTTACCATCCATTTTTCTACACACACGAAACTGACGTGTTTCTTGCACTTGGAAAATACCCGCATGTTCATACATCCACATTAAAAGCATCATTGTTTTCTCTCTCTGTTTGCCCACGGAACAAGGACTGAAAAATCACATGATTTTCCGTAACGGACGTTGTTAGTGCTACGATTCCTCCACTTTTGTATTAGCACAGTCGAAGTTTTTTTTGGAACTCGACTAAATATATCGAATATCGATTGATTTGCAAATATAAAAAAAAATTGTCGCACGGAAATATTTTCTATCACGCCAACAACCATTATAATAGGCGCATATTATAGTGCCAAACTATCTTCCCATTATTATTGACGAGGCACGAGAAATGAGTCATGCGAATGTGCAAATGGGTAGCACACCACCTAATTCCCAGATTATTACAGGAATCGTCCTACAAAGTCAATTAACAGATATAAATAGACTAAAAAACTTCCGTATCCACCATCCAAACTATAAGTCTAAGTATATTTATTCAATGTGCTGGAAAAAGTTACACCTGACATATCACTTCTTTTTCCGACGAAAACCCCACACGACTATATACTTTAAGTCAACTTATGAACTTTTGCAAATCTCTTCCACAAAAGAACTGTAATAGTCCGAGTTTTCGACAGGAGCCCAACTCTGAGAGAGATAATGCATGAAGAAAATTTTCCTTTTGTGTGTAACGGTGTTGGGATCAAAGGTCAACCATCTCATCTGTAACGTCCTCTGTACAAGCCTTGTCTTCTCGTGTTAGAGCGCCTATATAACATCGCTTTCTCTCTTTGTGCAAAACTGCTCCTTGGAATTTTCTTAGCCTTTTTTCCTCTAGAATAAATGAATGTGACCAAATCTGACAGCTGTAGGGTTGCTCTTTTTGCGTTTGGGTGGTAACTGGTACTGACTAGGCTAGATGCTCAGACCACTTTATACTAAAAAAATGTACAAAGACATATACCTACTTTATAAAACCGGTGCACTTTAACCGAAAAAAAATCCTTTATCAATATGGCATATTGCTGATATTTTTTGTGATGCGATGATATCAAAGTTTTCTCCTTCTTTTTTTCTACTCCTGCACCCATAAACATTAGCGAAGGCAAAAGAATTTCTAACGACGATAGTTCTCTCTCTCTCTGAAGCTACATTATATTCCATAGTACTGCCCCAGCAAAGAGTGATATGGCATGATATACGAATGTTGGAGCGTCCACCAGCACCACTAATGTGGGGACAGTATTGCCACGAAAAAGCAATCAGTAGACCTATATTATTGCATGTGTGGTACACTAGTACAAGTAGAAGTTGTACAAGCAGCAATAATACCAGTCAAAGAAAATTACTGGAAAAGGATTCAGAAAACTCGGTAAAATAAGGAATAAATTATGTCTACCATTTTTCTTGTTAGTGTTCGGGAGAAAGGAGCAGAGGAGAAGAGAGAGAAAAAAAATGTGATGGAGGGGCATTATTGAGCAAATGAAAAAGCATAGCACTTGAGAAAACTTATGTGGTGTTTTTCTCCTCAAGCGACTGCTGACTTGACTTGCTCCCTTCTTGACTGCTTACACGAAAAAGCAGTTCCTATATACCTACTCTTTACATGCAGAAGGTCGGTTGGTCGGTATATATTTTGCGAAAAACCAAAAAGTGCTTGTATTTTCCTCTCTGCTCTCTATTCTCTGTGGATATGCACAAAAAATGTTCACACACGTGGGTGTTCAATTCATATGATTATATTATTACTGTTATTTGGATGGTAGCTACAACTTGTTCCTTTATTCTTGTTCTGAATCGCTCTCTGAAAGAGCAAGCTCGCGTTACGGTGATACATCATTTTAAGGATTATTAAACATATCAGAGAAAGAGAACCAAAAAAGATGGAAAATCGATATGCATGTACCATTTACTATTTACAAGCAGAAAATATTTTATTTTTGCACACAAGTGTGGTATGTGCTCCAATAATTTAGTTTTGTGAATTTCACATTGCCTCTGTGTGCTGCTACATACCCTCAAGAAATAAAAATCTATTCCTTATTATTATTATCAGAAATATAGTAGGCCGATGCTGATAGAATACGACTATTAACTGTCAGCAACACATTTTCATTTCCTGGGTAAGACGCCTTCAGTTCACACATGATGCATAGAGGGAGAATGGGAGAGATACGTGTAAATTAATAGTTTCCGCAAGTAGTAATTTATTATCGTGCATGAATAATGCATAGCTATTGGGACGGAAAGGTCTTGAATAATACGCTATGTGTACATTAGAGAACCCTTTTTATTTATTTTGCCTTGTGCTATCGAAAAAGTGGCAAGTTAATTTATTGCAACTTCAAAAATATTCCTTGTCGCTTTATATGTGACGGAATGATCTATTGGCCAAAAGGGGGCATGGATTTTGATTAAGACACGACGATGGCAGTAGGGCTGTTTATTTGATCAAAATCAGACGTCATCAACACGCGGTAACATCAATCAATCTGAGACGAAGAGTGCCATGCAATCTAAATGCAATGTTATGAATTGCTATCTTGTCACCATATTATGTCACGAGCGGAATTATTACAAAAAATCTTTTGATCAAACATACTTGAAAACAGAAGAATTTATTGATAATTTTCCAAAGTTTTATAAGTATAGGTATTTAAAAGCGCTCATGTTCCGTGATCCTATTTTTGCAAAAAATGTACCTCTACGGTATTCGGTTTTCAGATTTTTTAACATCAAAAATAATACAATGATGTACAAAATCCAGTGAAGAGAAACAACAAATAGAGAAACGGATATTATATTTTTTTTGTAGTGAATGTCAAAGTGCAAAAGAATTTCCAGCTAGCTGCTAGTCTTTGCCAAAAAAAAACTTTCACAATATTTGCTTTTTTTTGCCTTGTGCGGAATAACAGAAAAAAAATTTCCCGTTCATGAAAAGTAATGGAACTATAAGTACAAGAAGACAATATTAAACTGAGAAATGGATTTAAAGGCTTTTCACAAAAGAATATAATGTACTTGTATGCAGACAGGCAGTCATGCAATGAAATCTTTGTCTAGCAGCAGCACAAGTTTATACTGACTGACTGAATATTAAAATGCGATTGAATTTTTTTTTGCATATACATATTTATATTTACTGGTTCATAGTAATAGATTTTGCTGCTGCTATATAAATGTCCTCTCTTCCGAATGAAATCTTTATTTGGACATGCGGAAATCATGTAAAGTGTACATTTTAATGTAATATAATATTATGCACTCCGTGTTTTTCAGCAGCAACGAGCAAAATTCGCATTATACTGTAATAAATGTAGAAAATTGATTGCCGTACACGTTCTCAGCATATTTTTCCCAGTGACACATGTTTCCTCCGCCGTTGTATAGTAAAAGGATGTAGCAGCAGCAGCACCGAACAGGACAAGTTGTTTTTGTGTGTGCATAACAAAAGAGAATATTACAGTTAAAATGTACGCCCCAGACTTTCAATCTCTAATTCCAGAGGATTGATAAATAATTCATTTTCAAAATTCATCCGCTACTTTCCCTGTACCACGACAAATCCTTAGTACAATAATAGGTAGTACTAGCAGATGAGCTAACAGCCACATTACATGTTAAACTACATGGATGGCTACATGAAAATGGCTAAATTATGCAGTGTAGCTTTCACGAAATTTTCAGACCAACCGTGACACACAACAACTTTGCGTCATGCTTTCCATTTTGTCAAAACCCTCTGTCTACCATATGTACTGTTTCGAACGAACGAGAGAGAGGATTAACGGAAAATGCATAATAGCTTGTTAGTGATTACCGAGACGCGTCTCTGTATCACCAACAACCACACTTAATGTACTTTAGTTTTGACCACTTCCATGTATGGATTCTCGAATATTAAATTGTGCTCAAGTGCATCTGCCTACACGCATTTTAAAGAAGAGCGTGAGTGTGTATACCCCCGCATTGTCCTTTTACCAAAAAGAAAGACGTGTGGATGAGCTGCTTCGTGTAAGTTTTTAAAAGAACATCTGACGTATCATCCCACCCGCTTTTCTTTTCAATCGCCGCAAATGCTAGGTTTTAAGTGAAAGTTTTCGATCCATTGAATGGCTTAGTCACTCGCTTTCTATACCAAAAGGAAAGTCATGCACAGCTGCTGCTGCTGTTGTACCTTCACTACGCTACAGATCGAATTAAATGAAGCGTACCTATACGCATATAGGTTTCGTGTAGGTACATAAAAGTTTATGTATTTGGAAAAAAATATCATGCTTTCCTCCCCTCTCTCTCATCGGTAAACATTTTCAATGGCAGCTACAGAAAAGGAAATGTCAAGTAGTGTGTAACGGTAACCTGCCCCGCCGTTATAACTGCTGGCTTTATTATATGTATGCGTCTACAGTTAAAAAAGGAAGGTAATGTTCCGCTCTGCGTGTATAAGTGTATGGAATGGACGCGGTGTATGCTTTTAACCCTACCTCCAAGTTGTCACATTACTTACGCCAAACTTGATAGAATGTGATAAATGGTTTAGTAAAAGTAAATATTTACTTCTCTCGGAAGACACAGATAATGCGACTCTTGCTCTTCCTTCGTCGTCGTCCTTCTTTCTGTGAGGGGACAACATAGAAAATGGGGTTGAATGGGAGCCGAGCTCGCTGCTCTTTGCTCATTTTCTTGTGACAAAATTGGCCACATAAAAGTAATCAAGAAATAGCAGTGCCAAGCCAAAGAGCACAGCAGTATGGCTTCAGGAATTCTCTGAAATACCGACACACACAAACACACGGCGAGGGAGAGAGAGGAAGAATTGGGAAAGCTGAAAAAAAATTGTGGCTCGACTCCAAAAAATGAAGCTGCAACGCTGATTTTTATATAGCAAGCGCAGTGTATGCTGTGATATTTATGTAGTGAGTTAAGGACAAAATTCCATGTATTACAATAATTGCAAGGGAACAAAGGAGCTTTTCTTACAAATTGGCAAATTAAGAAAATGAGCCAGCAGACAACTTTCAGGGAAAAGTCAAAAGTAACTTCAGCAGACTGGAAAAAGTCGAAAAAAATACCATTATTCTTCTTCGTCTCCTTCTCACAGTAAATGTGAATAAATCTGTGCATAAAAATGAAACTGTTCAAAGGAGACAAAAAAAGACAAAATGCAATAGAAACTCAAAGCTACATGAAATATTATATAAAGCGAGTGAATATGTAATACTAAATCAATGAAGCAAGAAACGGAAGAAAGGTCGCGTTCTCTGCTGCTGCTGCTGTTCCTCTGGAGAAAATGCTCCACAACTATACTGACAAATGTGATCATGAAAATTGTATTTGGCAAACACGAAGAAAATTCAACCTTCTCTACGTTCTGTCAGAACATTCCATTCATTAATACGTAAGGATGAACGTATGTAATGCGTGCACACGTAGGCAGATAGGTACATATTATAATTCAAATTTTTTATACTTATAAACAACCCACGAACGAATTGTCGGCACTTTTCCAAAACACTTTTTTTCATTCCACTTTTATAAACTCACGTGGTCTGTATAATGCAGATATTATATTATTATATACGTGTGCTCTCTTTTCTTCGTGTATGGGCTTTTGTTTGATATCCGTGTGCTTATCTGTGCGCATAAATTATTATTATTATGACCAATGTTCTTTCACTTCCGTTGCATCCTACACGTAAACTTTCTCCTGTGGTGGGTAGGTATAGGTGGTTGGTTGGCGATAGTAGCAGACAAAAAGGCATTGGAGTGGACTACACACAAATTTCCACCATTTTTTCTCGCTTAAAGTGCAAATTTAATTCTGCTCACCTGGCACCTCCGCCGCGCTGGCACACAGATAATATAACAGATAGTAGTACACAACGACTAAGGACGACGCGACTTCACCCTGGTTGTGTAAACGGAGAAAGTGTTTGGTCTACCTTGGACTGGAAATGCTCTGATTGTTATTATGAGTCATCTTAAGTTGTAATACAAGCAAGATGTGGAGAGAGACCCATGACCGTTTCCTCACCCAGCAATGATAAATTTTTTGGGGATCTAGCATAGCACACTCGACCGACCGGTTCGTGCACTTTAGGATTTCCAGGTCCATTACATTAATTTCTTGGGTGATTTATTGCCTATGGGAGTAATGTCGACAGGTGGATGTAAGGGTTATAGCTTGAGCAGTAGCACTGCTTTCTCTCTCCTCTCTCTCTCTCTCTCTCTTTCCGCTTTCAGACATACCTAAGTACTCACGAATACTCTTGTGGGACCATGAATGAGAAGGAGAAAACATAATAAAAGATAATACATAATAGGCGAGATGTTGTTATTGTACTACTTTTTATACGCCATGCTACGCTTGCTTACAAACAGACAAATGTATTTTGGATGTGTCTTCCTGAAAATGAGAAACCGGATTTGAAAAGACAGAAATGAAAAAGGCCATTGGGAAAGGGAGGAAGAGCGAGTGGGTGGATGTAGTACAAGTTCAGCTGATACACAAATAATAAATCCAAATGCGCAAAGAGAGATATATAGGGACAATGGGAGGACATGCTTCAAACAAGATATTAAAATACTATCCAATGAACATATATATGCTCTATATAAGTGCTCTATAGATAATAGCAGTGACAGAAGAGGGAAATAGACAGTAATTTTCATAATAATATTATTCATTCATTCATTCATCCTGTCCATTTGGACACGATGGAACGGAAGAATCGAAATAAAATATTTTGCTGCACTCATTACGGCTTTATAGTGTCTATAAAATAGGAGCCGCAGACGAAGGAGAAAGTAGTCAAATAGCCAAAATTGCGTTGCTTTCTCCTCTGTTGTTGTGGTGGGCAAGCAGGCGAGCGAGTCAAAGCCAAGCAAAGTCAGAGAAGTGCAATAGGAATATTCTGGTGTTTGCAAATGGATTTGTAATGTATTCATAGCATAAATACGATGAGTGCGCATTATTATATTATTGTTCTGATGTGCACATTGTGTGCTCACTGAAGCAATATCATATCATTCAAAAAACTGACTGTATGGATACAATAGTAATAACACCTAATCTACTATGTACTACTACTACGGTTATCCAGCAAAGAAACAAATCCAAAGCTCTCTCGTCACCATCATCATCATCCATTCCATCCATCCATGTAGGATATGTGATTGGGGCTTTGGTTTGGGTTGGAATAAGAAAATTTCTTTTCTCTCTACGTATATGGCAACGTAGGAAAAAAATATAATGCGATAAAAACGTTATAGGCATGACATGCTTCTATACATGCTGAATTTTCTGCAAAAGAGTGAAATGCTCCAATTCATCGTATACCGTCGTCATCTATTCATCCATATTTTTTCTCTCTTGTTCATTGCATTATTGCTGTGAGTGAGTGAGCTCTCGTTTATTTTCCCCTATTGTGTTTGTGTGTGTGTGCCTTTACTGTTTCTTTCTTCTTGTTACGGTTGCTCCTGCTCCTGATTTTCCTTCATGAAAGTTTATATTTTTTTTTTGCTTTGTTGTTCAATGTATGTTTTTGGAATGTTGATACTACTTGTATTCTTTTTCTCTTTTTTTTATTCCTCCTCATCATTCTTCCACACATATCACGTGAGTATGTGTGTTTGTTATGAACAAAACCTATAACAATTTCAGCAGGAAAAAAATCGCACAAGCCATCATTCTTCCTTCTACTGGGTCTGTAGTGAAGTGCTGAAGCTGGAAGTAATAAGTCTTGATAAATGCCAATGAATGAATGAGTAAAAGCAATGGAGGTATTTTTTTCAAGGAGAAATGTTGCTTTTAAGGTTTTTCATACTAACAGCATATAAAAATGTACCATATATCAAGCTTCCAGCAAAATAATACTACATTTATTAGCAAAAGCGTTCGCAATTTTTTTTGCGAATGACTCTGTCTGTCTATCCGTATGTCCATTTGGTGGACATGACATCTCTGAAGAAAACGGTTTGGCATTTCTTAAATGCTTTCACCAGAACGAGAGATATAAATGCATCTGGCTCTAATGAAAAATATCAACGATCAACCTGCCTCTGCTAATAGGTCAGTGTTTTTGATTAATTTGATTCGAACGTCATGTACTCTTGTACCGGCGGGACTAGGACAAAAATGGTAACTGTTTTCGCTACTGTTCTATATTTAGCTTAATGGGCTTATATATTTTTGTACCAAGTTAAAAGAGCAAGAAAAATTATTTCCTCCAAATTTGACATTTATGGATTTTCTCAGTGTGTGTGTGTGGTTGTGTGCCAAAAACATCATCGTGTAAAAGTTGCACAAATGAACATTAAATCGTATCCTTGCATGTACGCGCAATATACATTTCAGAGTGCGAATTCGCGGAATTTCAAACAAATAAAATAAAATAAAAGCCATTTGATTTTCAGCAAAGTAACGCCCAATCACTTGAAGCCATACAAGTACAATTGGAAATCGTGTTGATTTATCAAATGTATGTAACGCGGAAGAGAGAAAAAAAATATAGAAATTTCTTCTGATTTATCTTGTTGTTACCAATACGTGTGTTCAATGAACTGCAAACGAGCCAAGTAAAAATAAGAACACCATATGTCCAGCAGCAACTAATTTCATGAAAAATTCCTTTTGGCTATAATAATCATCAATAGCAGCCAAAAAATTAAAAGGTTATTAACACAGGTGAATGATGTAATGGTCTGCTGCTACACTACCTCTACAACTGGTTATTATAGGTCAGGCCGTTTCTGTGAAGTCAACTAGGAAAATCAATAGCACACACACATCAGTAGAATTGTTGGATGGACTATTGCTTGGTAATTACTTGTCCTAGTATTCTATATTCCATCCATTTATAATAATAATGGCTGCATACGTCCTTATCTTTCGCCAAAGTTTGTCAACAAAATAATCGGTCGTGTGTGTGTGTTTATTACGTAAATGTAAAGGAAAGGGATTTATTCCCAATCAACTGACTGTATATAGATTACTACGTTTTCCTCGCAAGAGTAAGTTATGTAGCGCACACGGTTGTTATAACATGTTGTTGGTGTTCATACACAAAAACACGGTAATTATACTTATATACATTAGTTTTCTCGCGATGATAGCGTTTTCTATTTTGCCAATGATATACATACGTATTCAGTAAACTTATACACATGTTTATATGAACATATATAAATTCTTTTTGCTTCATGAAAAACAGCTGGAGATTTCTTTCTACCATGTCAGTAGTGAGTCCAGAGAAAGTATAGAGATAAACATACATGCATTTGAACGGAAACATTTAATTAGGCTTTCTTTTGGTTTTCCGATTTCTCGCTTTGTAATTACTTTTCGGAGAGGAGAAAGTCAGACTAGTTTTCTTCATCCTTTTATTCCAGCCGGTGAGCATGGCATTGTGAGAGTGTACATACACGTACAAAAACAAAATGTAGTAGCGGTGGTGGTGTTGTGACAAATTCCACACAAGTCGTTTACATATTTGCAATAAAAGTGTATGCAATATAAACAACATATAATGATAGTAAAGTAGTTTGGCGCTGCGACTTGCGACAAAAATAAAGTTTGGTTCCGATAACCTCCCCCATACGGCTGCGGAAGTAGTGACGGCCGTGACTGAGAAATGAATACTGCATGCACACATGGCATAACTCACTCACACAATGTAACCATTCAATATGTAACGGTGAGAGAAACAAGAAAAACTCATTGGGTTTTGTGTGTGGTATGTCATTTGGTAAAAAAATGTATATCAGCGCCAGTTGTGCCAGCAGTACAACTGCTACTACTGTAAAATTAATGCATTACTTACACTTGACGTGATGCCTAATATTTTATTGACGTGATTCTTTCATCACTGATCCTCCAAACGCACATCTTTCATCAGCAGCAGCAACAGCAGCTGAAACGTGAAAACACGTGTACTCGGTTTCCACACTCACGTAATATACGAGAAACATAATGGAAGTGGGACCTGGACACGTCATAATAATTTATGTCGGTTTTTTCAAGACGTGTCGCTGTCGCTGGCGCAAATGGCAAAAAAATATATTCCAGACAACGAGAGTAGTACAGACGCTATCATTATATTATACATAAATGTATCATGTTTTTGTCCCATTCAACAAAACCATCTTAATGAAATGCGCCGTTTTCCCTCTCTAATCATTAATTATCTTCATTACGATGGCACGTCCAAATTTTGTTAGCAAAAAAATATATATAATATTACTACAAAACAAAGCCACGTGTTTACTGCCTGGAAAATGTCATCACGGAATTTTTGGGAGGCAGTGACGCAGTTGGCAAGGAGGAGTACTGTATGGGTGGAGAGGAAAGGAAATACCAGCATTTCAGTTTCAAGTGCAATTTCAAGCATTTGCATTGTCCTCCTTGCTGCTATGATGCGATGATGATGTTTTTATATAATACGCTCCCTAATTCAATAAAAGATGGTTTGTAAAAAAAATAAAGGAGTTGCACAACAAAACAACACGCTATTTTGAGACGGTACTATAGGAAAAATACCCCCGAGGTAAATATATCCTTGTCCCGCTCCAGCGATATACTTCAACCACTACTCTGACCATTACACAGTTAGCGCGGTTTAATGTCATTTTCGAAAAGTTGTGTGTATGAATGACATTTCATGACGGCTATGGACATGCCACATGCCAAGTTGTTTGTCATATTTTCGGTCTGCTTGTCACTATAGACTTGAAATGCGTCGATGACTACTACTGCAGGAGAGAGAAAGTATTCCAGTCTAAGTGCCGTTGTTATGTACTCACTCTGTGTGTGTTTTACTATAGTTTTGATGACCCGTCATCATATTATCCTTATATAACTTTTGGAACTGGACTCTGACGGGAAACGAGACGTTTATTAAGTTTTTATTACGACAGCCACAATGGACAAATTAATGCAATACATATACCTACTTAATGAACACTCTTCCGCTACAAAATTTACTGCATATTTTCAACACATGAGAGCACTTTTTTATGAGATGTCAATGTAGAGTATTAAATGTTCACACGTGAGCACATAAGCTTAACAGGATTTCAAGGAAGCGCAATTTGAAATCAAAATACTTATCACGGTGAATGCTCTCTCGGCGAGAGAATTATTTTGGAAAAGACCTTAAAAAGCACGCATGGTTTATCTTTCAAGTTAAAGTGATATTAAATGCAAGTTATTTACGTGGACCTATCACTCATGTAATCGTACGTCATCGCAGTGCATTGTCCAACAGGAGAGAAAGCTTTGATGTCATTATTAACGGAGGACTGGAGATCATTATCAGAAAGGGAGAGAGAATGGGAACAAGGAACAATAATCTTACCTTTTTTTATAAAGATACACCCACTTGTACTTCCACGTTAATGACTTTCCCAATTTGTGTAATGGAAAGATAGGTATACTATTTTGGATGCACTAGTTTCACGTTCCCCCGCAAGTGAAAATCACTTTTCTCGTCGACGTCGTCCTCGTCGTCGGTACATCAAACGACCATTTTGTTATCATTGTGTAATTTTAATACGAAATGTGCTCTTCTGCGGCACATCAGTTTAATTAAATCAAATGCCCTATTTAAAAAATACTGATTGCATTTCTTCCACTTAGGTACAGTTTCAAGATGTCATGCAAAAACGGAGCTATATATGGAACTTGGAACATGTGTACGCACAGTAGTGACAAAAATGTTGTCGTGCTGCTGATGATTACAATCATTAAGGCCGGGCTCTGCAGTAGATTGTTTTGTTCACTTTTCCAAAAGACACAGTTCCGTAACGCTTTCTTTTCGTCGTGTACCCAGTCACTTTCAATCATGTTATCTCTTCATCAGCCTTACCTCCTTTGTTCATTTTTTCCCTTTTCTTTTCTTAATTTCTACCTATTCTAGTCTTTTATGTGCTGCAAAAAATCTACAAAATTTATCCTCCTCCTGACAAAGACAGATAAGTAAATATATAAAGGAGAAAATGAGAAAGTCAAATACTAATGGTACCTGGCTTTTTTCAAGTTACGTTGCTAAAAAACTGCACTACTTGTTTTCGGGACACAATAGTACACAAACTACTGCATGTAGAGAATCTTATCGCCTCTTATGTACACAATATGCATACAATTTTTACGAGTATTTTAAAAAACTTGCATTTTCCTATCGCAATTTTTCATAAGTAAAAAGCTCCAGAGACAGCGACAGGAAGAAAATGAACAGTAAAAAGGGTTTATCAAATGCACTACTGGTGGTATAGTGGCGACAATGGCTTTTCCACAAAAACAATCTATGTGGTTATATATGTCGCAGTAGTAAGTATTCTCTGTCCTTTGTTCCAATAACACAGATTTCGTCAACAGTAATTTTTAATGGTTTTTCGCTACATGTTTAGTTTTCATTATGGAGCACAGCCAAAACTCATGGGATAAAGAGGAGTCGAGCAAATTGAAGCACTGCTGGCTTTTTAGAGAGATGATCGTCAAACTGCATTCAAATAGACAGAGAGAAAGAGATTTTGCGATGATGATAAAATGCTCCCAGCACCAGCCGCATCAACAGTGGCGAAAAATGTCCGAACGAAATCTCTTTTTTCTTCTTGCTCATAATGAGAGTAGTGGTGGTGGTAGCATAATATGGCGATCGTAATTAACATGCATTATTTTCGTCTGGCGATAGTGAAATGATGTATCCGTCGTGGCGAGTATAATGTTATGTTTTTCAGTTCCAGACACTGAAAGCTCGGTGGTGGAGGTGACGATGATGACGAGGTGGATTAGGTGGTGAGTAAAAGCGCACATAGATGACAACCACCAGGCAGCAGCTTCCTACCCAAGTGTTTAAGTGCTCCTTTTAGAGATAACCGACAAGTAAAATCCATTACGGTTACGTATCGTCGTTTTAGGTCCTGTCTCGCTGCTTCTGCTTGCGAATATCGTGATTGAGACTAGCAGTCTAAAGCAGTAGTAGTACGTACAAGATGTATGCACAATCACTACAGTATATACATGACTTGATTATGAACCAAGGAAAAAATGTGTAGAGGGAGGACCAATGAAAAAACCAACAACAACAACAGCTAGCAAGTAGAAAGGATTTTTTACATGTTTGGAGAAAGGCGAGAGAGAAAACGGGGGAGAAAGTAGAGGAAGTGGAAAAATGTATGTCTGTAGCTTACGCTTTACTTTATATTTAATGCAGAGATGTTGTGTGGAACTATTCAATGTGTCTATTGAGAATGCTTCGCCGGTGGTGGCGGTGGTGCTTCGGCTGATAGTAAAGAAGAAGATGATGATGATGACGATTCTGTGGGTGTTTGTATGTGGCTATCTTTTCTCTCTCTATTGCCTCGTTTCAACAAACCACAGCGGCCACGGCGTTACAACTACTACTACTGCAGTAGCAGTCAATCCAGAAAATTTACAGTTTCACTTGTGCAAACAGATGAAATATATTATTTGGCTAGTGGGTTGGGATCATGTGGTGTTCCGGCTAAAGATGTGTGACGAGTTTATTTTCTGGTCGCAGTCATGTGTGCTATTTTACTTTCTCCCGAGCCGCCTTTTAACTGGAAAGATGTTGATGATACACATATTGTTTGATTGTGCAAGGTTTTTGAGAAATATAGTCACATTTTTTTGTTATGATTTCAATGAAAAAGAAAACTTTCTCATGAATCAAATGATTTCATATCGCACTGCACTCGTCGACGGATTGTTGAGGATGTTTCATGGGACACACTTGGTGTAAGATTTTAAATGTCAGTCGGCAAAATCAAAATCCGTACTTTTCCCCTTGGCTATATCGATATTAGAAAATGTGACGAAACTAGTAGTATAAAATTCATCTGTATATCGCACTGTTTATTTGCAAAAGGAGACGACAAAAAGATGAATTTGCTCTGGGACGAACGACATACGAAAACGATTTGATGCTAGCGACTCGTTGAACATATAAAGCTATAGCGATTCCGTATAATATTGTACCTACATATTGGAATACCTTCTGGCTAGTTACAATCCCGGAGTGGTAAACAAATCTTTCACCTATATTTGTGTAACAGCCCTTAAACGCTTTAGCGATGAAATTACTTCCGTATTCCGTGGATAAACGTAAACTTTCCCCACATTATTTTTCTCCTACTATTTTAGTCACACTGACATTATAAATAGCTTTAGATTGGCAAAAAATACGATTTTTGTAATAAAAGCTATCCGAATTGGAATAAAAAAGGAAAGAAAAAGTATCCATCCACAAACAAATACGAACAATAACTTTTCTCAACAAAGTAAGTGATCTTTGTCGAGCGAATGAGGAAGCAGCACCACGCTCACACTTTCTCTCAATGTCTCTTTTTCGTTCCTTCAAGCACACTGTAACTTTTTTGTTCTGAGTGAGAGAGTTTTGACGATGAAGATGATGATATTGAAAGAGCCGGGAAATTGAGCGAGAGGAAATTAAAGTTAGTGTAGTATAGTGACGAGCTAATATTGAGGTTCCACTACGACTAGTTTCCCATTAAATACTACTCGAAAAAACGGCAAGTCCAAAAAATAAGACCATTGCACAAACCGTGAGTAATGGTGGCAGAGGAGAAATTATTCTGTCAGTGTTGCCTCCACATAAATAGAAGTAGCATTAAACCATGTAAAACAAGAACCCCCAAGAATTAACTGCTGGTTTGCCACCGGCTGTAATAACGTTTGCTAAGCATATAAAATAAAAAAATCTTTTAGCACCACCGCGCGGCTACTACTTCCACGAATCTGACTGAGAGTAAAAAGAGCAAGAGCACCAGTGGTACAAGACGAACTGGCAATTCTATTATCTTTAACCACACTTTTACCACCACCACTGTAACGAGGCAGGGGAAGAGAGAGAGAGAGAGATAGAGTGAATCGAGTAAACTAGTGACACAAAAATATGCACATAATATTGCTAGTCAGTCAGACAAAGACACACTACTAGTATTACTGCCGCACGTAGAATTGTCACCTTCAGCAAAGTGCACAGCGTGACACCGACCGAGGACCCTTACTGTTTCTTTCTCCTCGAAAAATTGTGTGAGAAAGTCAGAAGGAGAGAGAGAGAGACAGAGGACACGGGATGAAATAAGAACACAAAACGGCAAACTTATTGCAAATGCCGTGCGTTCCCTACCGCTGTCTTAAGTTACAAGATAGCTCGGAGAAAGAGAGACACTACCACTACGGGTACTTTATTTCTGGAAAAGAAGAAAAAAGTTTTGTGTTTAGCTGGCCTTACCATGATCGTCGTCGTGGTCTCGTCTGCCGTGTCTGCCTTGGCCAACTTTCACCAGCAAACTCAAGCAAGAAAGTAAACTTATCCGGGGTTATATGCTGCCTCTGAGCTGCTGAGCAGTGAGCCGTGCCTACCAAACAAACTGTGCGTTTTTGGAAGGATTTCATGCATGGCTCTGCTGCGGCTCTTCCTTTCGCTGACAACAGCTCCCCTACTTACTTAGAGCCACATATAAAAAGACGTGTGGAGTTGGAGTAACAGGAAAAATTCAACCTTCTAGATAGACACCCATGAGTCAGGGAAAGTGTGTGTGTGTGTTGTCTCCATGCTATGCTGGTTTTCGTGGTGGTGAGTGAACAGCGGCGGAACGACGCACATTTCACCAAAAAGCTGGGTCTGGATCACCTTCCTCCTCTGATGAGAAAAAGAAAGTCAGGCAAACAAGCAAAGCTTTTTTTGAAGGAAACACGGAAAAGGGGAAAAAGCTGAAGATGTTCACATTGCATACTCGTGTCATGTGTGTATCTAATATTATCATTGAGCCAAGCTTCACTTTTGCTAAGTATCTTGTGAATAATGCGAGTTTTTGGGTTCCAGTTCTTTCTTTGTCTGCAGCCTTCCTTGCTCCTTCCTTCTTGAGCGGTTCTGGTAATAAGCGAGCATTTTCTCCTTTTGACTAGTACAGAAAAGAGTGAATATAAGGCACTGGGAGTGTATGTCAAAAGATGGAAAGAGGTACTGAATCATCGTCATCATCAACATCATCGTACTATAGTAGCCGTCCACTTTATATTAGTTTCCAGCTGGTGAAAGCATTGTTGGCGATGATGATGGCGAGTTTTGTGATTCTTTATTATCGTCCCTGCCATTTCGTTCCCGTTCTTCTCATCTGCTGCTGGTGAACTTCCGAAACGGCCTCTACAAAACCTAGTCCCGCTTCTCGTTCCACTTTATAAAAAATAACTACTACAAACAAGCTTAGGAAATCTAGCTAGCATCTCCGGAATGCCGATATCTTCATAATAATAATAATAATAATAATGTAAGTACGTGCTTCTCCATCATCATTTTGACATGGCTCCTGATGACAATAATGACAACCCTTCCCACTCAATATCCCATCTCCAAAGTTAGTAGAGCAAGCATGAATGAAATGAAGCAGATCTCACAGTTTTGAACAAGCTTGTTTGCGAATTTGTCAAGATTTGCGTAAGTGGATACAAATGTCCATGTATACATGAATGAAACTGCATCACCAAGCAAAAAATTTAATGACTCTGACTAATATACATACATCCACACTAAAAAACGAATCTTCTCGCTTCACGTAACTTGTTCATCAATAATTTCTGCAAATCTCTGCAAGACTTGGTCATTTTCTTGTTTTCCAAGTCGTAAACCTGCTATACCTCCTTCGTCAACAAAAAACTGAGATTCCTTCTACGTATCTTGACGAACAAGAAGATAAAAATGGAAGTGAAGAAAAGGTTTGCCGGTTGACAGGTTCCCTGTGCAATTTTATTCCCAATAATCTCTAGAAAAATTCCTTGGCCGTTTCTCACTCACTCTAAAGCTTTTTTTTGGATTCATGGGTAGTTGAGCAGAAAAAAGTATATTTTCTTGTTTTCTCCCAAGAAGAAAGATGCGGGGGAAGGAATAAGGTGCGGCGGTTGTCTTTTTCTTTACTTTGTCACATGTGTCGTTATAATACTATAGCCAACCCGCATATGGTTCTATTCGTAAGAAGTATTTTTTTGAGAAACTATAAAAAATCCAATTTATACACTTTCAAGTTGTGTTTTTATTCCAAGTTGAGGATTTCGCAGATTTCACTTTCCTGTCTTGGTAGAAAAGCATTATTTCTGCAGGTGAATCAAGAACAAGACTGCATTAAGACATGAGGCTCTCCGTAGATGACGAGGAGACAAAGTGGATATCAACTTTTGAATCGCATATATATTTTTTACAACAATATGTACCATTCCTTGCGTACATTTTTACTGACAGCACATCACAACATCCAGTATTGGAATTGTTGAAAGATGGCAACTTGGAAAAAGTTCTCAGGACTTGCTTGCCAAAATCGTGTACGCATTTTGAACTACATATGTATTCATGAATTCTATTATAACTCCTTGTGTTGTTGTGTGTGTCATCGAATCAAAATCAATTCCGAAGCTGCTTGAGTCGGAAACTGATCCCGATTCAATTTATTTTTTCTCTCTTGCTTTCCTCTGTGTGAGGACTAGCCGAAAAAAAGAGTGTTGGACATTCATTCATGAGTGCATGTTGAGTGTCCACAACTCTGTGATTTTGTAAATCTAGTAGAGTATCAGGAGGCTAACCGTGAAATGTAATTCACACAACAATTCTTATTTATTGCAGCCCTTCTAGTATAGATACTCTCGTGCTTGTCATGTGTCGGTATGACACGGACTAAATAAATAAATAACAAGAGATGAAACTCTGCCTTCTGGACTTGTTCACGGACTAACGCACAACAAGATGGATGGGAAGACTCGTGTTTTCCCAAATATATCCACGCATACGTAAAAGCGTGCAATATATTTCCAGTAGATTATTTGGTTCACATCATCACAGCTTTTTTTATATTTCAAAAAAATGCGCTTTAAGGTGCCTATTATATAATCCCATGTTTGCGTCACTTGCCAAATTCGTCATTCGCAATTTTCTAACGGAAGCTGGAATAACAACGCATATCCGAAATACCATCTCAAGAATTATGGGTTTTTTAAAGATACGTCATACAACTCACAAGGATTGTAAAGGCTTTAAAACGTCAGCTCACAAACACAACTTTCACTTCCGAGAGGAGTATAGTTTGTCATGCAAAAAATTAATATGCAATAAAAATAAATTAACTTCTAAATTAACAACTCTGAAGTGACTTTTCGTCAAATTTCCGCTCTTCTTTCTCATACATGTCAGTATAGCAGAATACAGAGCATTTTACTACACACACATACAATTCGAAACAAATTAGAAAGAAAGCTAGTGAAACTTTGCAAATATTTGCTTCATCTCATCGTCATCCCACACACACAAGTAGCATCACTGTGCGAGTGTGACAAAGACAAAACTTGCCACGTATATTATAATCCTACTTCCTTACGACATGAGCTCATTACGTGCATCATATCCGGCAACTTTTTCTCCAATTTTGGGATTTCCATTACTTTTTACTGCTTCACAACTTCACACACCTACAAATTCTTACAAGGACACCTACACTATACGTCTATAGAAAGACGGTGGTGGTGATGATCTGGTGGAGATACATAGGTACATATTGTAGATGCATGCATAAAATCGAAGTGGAGAAAAACAAAAAAGTTTTCACTCATGTACTCTTTTACTTTCTCTCTCTCGAGCGAGCGAGCGGATGTTTGACAAAACAAGGAAGGACGTATGCCTGGAAAATTACACAGCATAAAAAAGAACTTGAATTGTGAAATTATGAAGATGACTAAAAAAGTAAGTTAGTAGCTGTTTTATTATTTGTCTTTTCGCGTCTTGAAAGTAATCCAGGAAAAATACTCACTTGTTTTGAAATTGCCCGTCTTGTCGTGTATTTTTTCATAACAGCAAAATTATATGCTTAAAAGGCTTTGTATCTCATCGTCATCACCAATTGACCATCTTATTATGATGCCTAATGCAAACTTATAATTATTAAAAATGTTACGGTTCCCAGCCTCTCTTTGGAATAGATAATTAATCATGTTACATTGCAGAAAAAATTAACAGGACCTGCTCCACTAGCCTAAAAATCAACTCGGAAACTAATTTAGTCTGAGGATGTTTCCAGAAATTGAAGTACATGCACGCTTCTTCCTTACAATACAAACACAGAATATATACGAATATAAGCAATGCGGTGCTAGTATGCTATAATAAATAGGAATATCATGGAAGCTCATATAAGAGTATATTTTTTTGCAAAATGAACAGCATCAGGTTTAGGGGTAGGATGAAACCCAAGCTTTAGAGTGTGTAAGGGTTGATGAACAAAAATCGCTTTCTCGTCACGTTCTCTTCCAATAACAGACTCAAGTCCTTGCCAAAAATATGTTCTAACCCCACAGAAGATTAAAATAATAAAGAAACATCTATATACACTCATTCTCTGCTTTCTCTGTTTATATGAACATTCCTTATTATGACTTACGACTTACAGACTTGCTCATTCTGTTGACGATGTCTTCGCCTTCTCGTGTAAAAAGGAACCATAACCAAACCAAAGCAGAAGAGAGAGAGAGTCGTGTGAAAAATGTAATCGTGATGAAGTGCCCGTAACTTGGACTCTGCTTCGCCGTACCATCACTATACACTACTATACACTTGGATTGAAAAGGGGCATGGTCCCAATATTATGAGCAATCTAAACACTCCATTAGCGCAAAGACTCATTTAAAATCATAGCAAGAGTCAAAGCCCATATGCACGTCCAATACATGATTGTAATTAAATTCCAGTCACGTGTACTTATTTTCTACCCTTTTTGCCAATTCACAGATGCCAAAACTTTCATAAATTTTTTCTCCTCCTGCATTTCATATATCAATCGAGAGTTCTTACGTGCATGGATGGATACAGATATTATATTCCCTTCCTCTTTGCACCAGTAAGGGATCCGAGGATACTTTTTTTCTCAGAACTCGTATTAGATAATATATTACTATTAAGTGAGATGATTAACAAGGACTAAGGACCGTTAAGCCGTTTGCTGGACTCTCGGTTCCATCGCGTATGGGATTTTACACACAAGTTTTTGTTCGCCATTATGCAAATCACGTAGCACTCAAACAAACCCTTCATTACTTCTCGTCATGTTGTGGCATATTAAGTGCGTATAGCCAATATTATACAATCTCTGCCTTGGTGTCACGTTTCCCTTTCATATGTTTCTTGATATTGCAAAAAAAAACCACTGAACTAACCATACTTTTTACGTACTTGTTTGTCCGTACGACGGTGTATGTAATCGATGACGCAGAGAACGCGATAATATAAAGGAGCATTACCTTCATTGTCAACTGTCGAATGAATGAAATGACATTTCTTTGCCGCTGCTCCTGTCAAACTATAAAGTTCCAAAAAAGGGTGATGCACTTTGTTGGTTGGGATAGTATATACTACGCACTACTAACCTCTTGACGTCATCGGCTAGTCAATCATGTGATGCTTAGGTACATGGAAAAGTTTAAGACGATATCGTGTCAATGGATTTTTTTGAGGAAAACATGTCGGCAAAAAGTTGAATAGGCATTACCTACGCATCCGACTAACAGACCCGCATAGTAAAATAGCACGACAAAGACCCTCAAATTTTACGTGAGCCCACAGTTTACTTTTACAAGTAGAGCAAAACACTTACGCAATTATAAAAAAAGTATTTGAAATGTGTGGGCAGGGAGCACTCGTTAAATCTACCATGCTCCAAAATTGAAGTTTTCACGTTTTACATCATCATCATCAGATCATCAGTAGTATCATTTTCAAGTGGCTTACTTACGAAACACAGTCTGACAGCATATATGGGTTTCAATAAGCTGTAAGGAAATCCAATCCATGCACAAGATATAGACGTTTCCTTGTATAATCTTTTTTATATAGAATTGGTGAAAAACTTTAATTAAGATTAATTAAGTACAACAAAAAACTACAAAGTGCAAACACATGTCTATATACACCTCTGATATTTTTCCAAGTATTTATTTTCATCAGTCCATCCGTATTTATTTTCGACCTACTCACCATCATCACAGAGGAAACATGGTAGAGTAGGTTTATTGTAATTCTATATCGCACCATCATTTTTTCAAAGGATACCGACACATCGACCGACCCTGTTACATAAACTAGCTTCCTTTCTGGGCTTTACCTATGCACTGCTCTATTTTGGTGTCATGAAAAGCTTCAAAATTATCTGTTTTGTTTCTTCTAATGAATACTTTTATTTTTGCACACCATTTTTTCCTGTTCTCTTTTCACAGTCAATAGAACAGTTCCATTCCATCCGTATCCATATTAGACATTGTGCTTATCTTGTTTTCACAACAAAGGATTTTTAAAAACCTTCAGGGAACATCTCGACAACAAAGCAAATTCATCCGTGTGCAATGCTACTTATCAATGTCGTTTGTATCTAGAATCTAGATACAAATTTTGGCCTTGTTGGCTTGTATCTATTTTGCTTGATTTCTTTCTCAATTATTTCACAAAAGCTATCAACTACATACATGCATATACATATTTGCAATATTTAGCCCTCGTCGCTTCAATCAACTCATGTTGGTAAAATGAGTCTTTTAAAAGGTTCATGAGACATACAATACTTTGGGGAAACGAAAAAATAGGAAGAGTAAAAGCGACGATGAAATGAGGCTTTCACTACTTTACTTTATCTAGTCATATCCTCGACCGAAGCGACCCTGAAAATGAAAGCACAAAATAATAATAATAAGCAGTTTGCCTCTTCCTCCTTTGCTTATTTTTTCCTCGTGTACTTTTTCCATATATATGCACATACTTGTAGCTGGAGGCTTTTCAAGTATAGGACTAAAACTCATAACGTTGCATTAAACTTAATGTTTTCAAATAAAAACTGGACTTTTCATGGGAAGCCTGAAAAATTAGTGCTGTTAGAGGTTTCCGGCAAAATGAGCAGAGCTCAGGTTACGTTTCATTTGCAGTGCAAAAATATGATGAGGGAGAGAAAAGCATGCTTCACTCTGAATCTACTTTACTCATCATTATCAGCGGGTAGTTTATGAACCAGGAAAAATGCAGTATATTTTTCGTAAATGGAAAAATGTGCTATTCGCAAACGTTTACCAGAGAGCAACACATCCATCACCTTATGCACGTGTGTATATTATAGGTAATACGATATACTCATTTCCAAAATGCATCATTTTTATATATCGTGAAATTATGAGCAATTTATACTTTCTCTCTGGCTTTATTAGCATTTCAAGTTGGAAAGGATACAAGAGTAAAGCAAACATGTGGATGTAAAGGAAAAGTATGAAATGAGTTTGACTTTACCGGCTTTACCATTCAACCTTGAATGAGATATCAGCGGCTTTTAAAACATGTATTATAAAAATAAAAGCAAGATTTTCACGCATTCATATTCGGATTTCATTAAAGACACAATTTGCACAAAGCATTTTCTATCCTCTTGTACATGTGTGTCATTCAATCATGTATGCACTCTTGTCCTGTTTTATGAATGCTTTCCTTTTGATTCGGTGATGGTGGCCCGGAAATTTGCTATATGGTCAACCCATTCCAAGTCAAGTATTGAGTATTCATTCAAATATCATCATCATCATCATAAAGAAGATCCAAATCCCAGCTGCGCCACTTGTTCCTTTTAGCATATTTTTTATAAACGGTCCTATCAAAAGTTGATCTTTTTGAAAAAAAGTGTTAATAAAAACGACTCATCCTCAAGCGATGCCATATCCACAAATACTTACATTGCTCCATTTACATACCATCCCACTGACTGAGTTATTTTTGTGCTACGCTAAACAACTTCGGGTTTGGCACTTGACACAAGATATTGTGCTGTCATTGAATGGAAGGAAGTCGGCTTATCTTTTGCAAAGTAAGTAAGGTAGCCTACCAGTCACTATACACTTTTTATACCAATTCCGTGGTGACTTTGACATTTTCATGCTAAATCGAAATATTTCCACTCGTGTACACCACTTATTAGATGTCAAAAATTTGGGACAAAAAATTTGCAGCCCCAGCCCAACCATCTGTTACAAAAAATGTATATATGTATTTGGTGCATGTGTGCGTTTTAAATGCTTTCATTTCGTGTTTCCTATTGATTCTGAATAAATATTGAAACGAAGAAGAATCACTGAAAAATATTATTTCTTTTTTGTCAAATACGATATCTTTTGAAAAAAATAACCAAACGATGATGATGATTTATTCAGCAAAGGAATATGATAAATTCTCTGCCAGCTTTCTCTTTATGCTTTAATCTTTCCCGTTCATTGCTAGTCGGATTTTCATTTATGTCTGTGGAAAATTATTCTGCCTGCAGGCGCTGCAATCTGCTTCCTAACATTTTTTGCTAAACGCACTACTACTGTTCAGTTATTGAATCTTAGCATTCTGATTGAGAATAATGCAAATATTTGGAGTAAACTTGGGCTTTCAATAAACTTACAGACTGGAAGGAGAAGGATAAACCGCCGAACCGATGTTTATAGATTAAACAGTTGTTTCGTATTCCCATCTACTATATGCAATGAACCCGCTAATTCCGAGAAAAATTTTCCTTTATTTATGTGCGTTGACAAAATGCATCATTCCAAGAATTTCTGACATTAATGTTTCATGTACTACACAACTTGTACTTGTTCACATGTATATTTGCCATAATAATATGTTTTATGGGAAAGCCATGTCTTCTTTCACCACAAAACACAATAATAGAAAATTGTCAACTCTACAAAACAATTCTACTTTTACTTTTGCCAAAAAAAGTTTTTGCCTCCAGAAACAACAAACGTAAGTAGCAGACTCTCGAAGCGCTTTCTTCAGAAAACACATTTGTTGTAGAGAGAAAAAAAACTAGTGAAAATCTGTTCCAAGTTTCACAGTAGCAGTATCAAAACCGGCCACTATCCTCGACTTCCCCAGCTTAAGTAAAACGTGCAACGGGGAAAAGTGGAATGTGTAGCTTTAAGAAAAACTTACTTTTTCACAGTGGAAGCAATCGCTTATAACGAAACCATATAGTACAACAGCACAACGTCACCAACCTCTAACCGACAAAGGAATCAAAATGAATCAAAAACAAGTTTTTGCAACAACTCCCACTCAAACAAGCAAACATAACTTGTATCCGATACTAACAACGGCTTACACTGTGTTCTTATACTTTTCATGGATCTGGATAATATTTCATAGATTCTTTTTTGTCGGAAGATGCATTAGAGATTACTAGCAATTACTGATATTATATATAGCACTTTTCTGCTGGGAGAAATTGGTCTAAAGAAAATAGTTGACAACTACAAGTTGCGATAACCCTTTTTCAGAAAGTACACGCTTTATAAAGAATGTATTCAGAGTATACTTTGGTGTTAGAACAAATTACCTATATGTAGTGACGGCTAAAGGCATTGCATTAGGAGAAAGTAATGAAAAAGTTGGTTTTGTCATCTCTTTAAAGGCACAACATAGCAAGTGTGGTGGTGGTGGGTGGTGCGATCCATGTATTGACAATAGGGCTTTTGACTGGAGTGTGGATTCACTCATTTTAAGTACAACAAAAGAGAGAATGAAATGATATCTCTTACGACACTTGAAGAGAAAACTTTCCCGTCAAATAAAATAGCACGGATAATAAATAAACCACAAGAGCAACTGAAGTATGAGATATGCGCTAGGAACCTGGTTCCTTGCTTTACACAGAAAAAAAACAAGCAAAGTGATGTGTAGCCAGCGGAACTGAATCCCTCTATCGTTCCCCAGGGGTCCCCAATTTGGTCCCCAATTTGGTTTGAAACCGATGTTTTTGGAATGCAATTTTTAGCACCGGTCAAGTCGTTTCGCAAAAAAAACAACAACAAGACAGACGGACGGGGAGAAGATACAACGTATCTCAAGAGCACGTTTGCTGCTATTAGTACATAATGCCTTGTTCCGTCACAGACTAGATATATATCTCATCTCCCATTATTACTAGATCGACAAACAAGTTCAGCCTACCGTATTGAAGAAATGATGGAAGGAAATATAGACGACAATAAATTAAGTGAAAGTGGACGAGACTTCTTTTACGTCATTACCCAGTGCCCTGGTACGGATTACATTAGCGAATTTAAGACGTCAAACATATAAGCTTGGAATGGTTTCCTTGTACAGGAGCTTTCACTTGACTTTCTCTTTTTGAACTGATTATAGCTTTATTTTTAAGAGTTCTTCAAATCATGTGGCTAAGATGGTACATGCATTTGTAGCACCTACTTTTACTTTCATCCTCGGCCCACGTATGACTTGAAACAACCGACAAGCAAGTACCATCATCGGTACGTTTGCGAATTAACATAATAAATATAGGGATATGCTTCTGGTCCACTACCTACAATAACACATGCCTTCTCAAACTTTCTATTACGGGTTATGTCGAAGAATAACAACTTTAGCCTAAATAACACTGGTCGATTGATAGAACTAATCAAACTAACATGGAAAGTTCTTAGTTTACCGGCAGTTTAAGAAAACAGAATTTTCTGCGGACCGTTTAAAAGAGTGAATAAAAAGTTCACCTCATTTCTTGTGTGTTTGTTGGAGAAAAGTACAAACCCAGCAATAAAGTATACCTTAGCACGTACGCGATACCTACTTGCTTTACTAAAGCTGGATCTAGATGTACGTATTGACTACTTGGATGAAAAAGTCAAAAGATAATGCAGTACCCTAGAGGTTAGGGTAAATGACGACCACGAAATTTAATGATTATGGACAAGAGAAAGAGGTTCGTACATGACAGGAATACGATTATGAAAATAAGTTTCGGATCTTAAACTTTAGTTTTGTTCTTGCTTATAGTCTGTGCCCTCGGCCCTCGTTTGCCTTGACTTCGTTTTTACGTAGCCTTAAGACTATTTTGGGATTTTTACCCACAAACATGTAACACGATAATTTTAAGTAAACTTCAATCTAGTCGACATTATAAATTCAAAATTTAGGAAAAAGTCTACCATGCAGGAAATAATGAAACCTTGATGTGGATAAAATATATCAAGTTTCGAAATGAAAGCCATAAAAATTGGCTTGTAAATAAATAATTAATAGTAATTTTAACATGAGGATGTATAACCTACAGAATCTTTGCAAAAACTAATACATTCAAATGAACTGTATGGTCAACATTACCTTCAAATGGCGAGACCATTATTTAAATTTCTATAAATTCTACGTTTCCCTTATAAGCTTTAGGTATGTAAAACGTTATCACCAGAGAAGGCCACTCGTTACAATTGTCTCTAGAATTATTTTTGGAAATGTCTACTCAGTCATTCGACAAAAGTCATAAAAAATCCGCACATTAGCATGCCTCTGCACTTAAACTAAAAATTCCACCGATATGTGATAGTGATCAGAGATCATGCGTCTACGTCAATATATTATACATATTTCATTGAACGATAAATTGTTACAAATAGGTACTCGTTATTTTCGATTCGGAATCGTAGTAAGATGCACAGAACACTTCCAAAAATGCAAAGGGCGCCTATTCCAATTCCAACCCAATCCACTAAAAGAAAAGGTGAAAAATATATTAATCGACCCAAGAATTCACACATCATTAGCCTGAACATTTTCTCTTTCCCCTCCTGCTGTACGTGACCGCAAATTGTGTGCCTGGAGAGAAATTCGCGAATTACGAGTAATCGTATCCCGAATTGTCTTTCACACGACCATCCACCATACCATGAGAACAAAAATATTCTTTCCCTCTCTCCCTAGCTGCTGCCCTTATTGCATCGAATTACATCAGGAAATGGGGCGAGCGGTGAAAGAAAATAGACAAAAATCTACATGATGATCATACTGAAAGGAAAAGTCTTCATAAAACTGGAAGAATAGTGGAAACCGTTAAGCTGAAAAGCTGATGGGTAGGTTGGGGAACAGGACCTTCCCACAACCACATAAAAAAATAAAAAGGCACAAACATTTTTGCAGTAGATTTGCATTTTCTCATTCTGCTCACACAATTTTTTTCCTTTGCGTGGTTCCTTCCTCCCACATAGCTATATATAGTACTCAACCAGCAAGAGGAAAGTTTTTTGTATCTGCGATGCTGCTGCCGAAGAATAGAAAAAAAAGTTTTAAGCCAACTCAACTTGCTTTTTTTGTCTTTACGTGTGCCTCCCACATAAATTCACCTTTTGCTTCCGCTTTACATTAATTCCCTTTTCTCACAGAATAGAATACTAAATGAAAATGTACCCTTTTCTTCTTCTCCCAACCAACCGTTTTTTTCTCTAGCAAATACTTAACATTCATAAATTCTTAGTTAAAGAAAGATTGGATTTTATTTTTAATCTTTTCCCTCCTTGTAATTCTTTATCGCTACACACATCATCAAGTTGTACATTAACCACTTCATAATAGTATACAGTATCGTATATCATATGCATATAATGTGCTCTGTTTCTGTCCCCGAAAAACTGTATTTTAGCTGGAGCAATTTTCTTTTCGAAGAAGGAACAAGCGGAAAACTTTATTTACATAGCCATTAAGATTCTAATGTGAGGTACTTACCTTTGTGTGGCGCTGCTGGGAATGCTGCACAAAGCTCGCTAGTTTTTGAGTTGGTGGATGTTGCTGCTGGTGTTGGTGGTGGTGGTAGTTCTTATTGTGGTGACGACATGGAAGTTTACTTTTTGGGTTGCTGACCGATCCTCCTCCACCACCACCTCCACTGCCACTTTTTATACTGGGTATTGTTGTAGCAATTACCATACTTTCTTCTTCTTCGTAGTCATCTTGTTGATCTCGTCTCAGCTCTTCGTCTGCAGAATATAAAAAAACAGCACCCAACATTAATAATTTATTTTATTGTCTCAACAATATACTTTTTTGCAAGATTTTCACTTTTGGTTGATTTTTATCTCTTTGTATGCTATATTGGTCCTGTGTATAAATCTGAATTTTTTTGAAATGTGAATGAAAGCCATACAGAGCTGAAATCAAATTCACTGAAATGGACAAGGTGAAAATTTTATTGCAGTATTTATTTTCTCTATGAGCATTTCCAGCATTACGAGTACTAAACATGCATGACTGCTTGAGTCGATCGGGCGCAATTTGACAATGCTTCTTCGTTGTTCGTAGCATGCAAGGTCGACTCTCTATATCTACGAGGGATTTCCAAAAGTAATGAGACGACTTTGACAAGGCATATCTCTATGGCGGATTCTTCAATTCAGACCGTGTTCATACCAAAGGGTAGACCAAGGTTCGGTCTTTCGATTGGCATTCTACCTGTTGCGATGAACATTACCAATCCAGAGGTAGAGCTTGTTAAACCTGAAATTATCTTTTTTCTTTACGTAAGATGTTCGTGAGAAAGTGATGCTACCTTTCTTGGACGGTCTTTCTACCAGTTCAAATCACAATTATTTTCAAAATATGTTGCAGATCCTGTGCCTAAACGGACAACAATCGATCGGTGGCGTCGGCGACTTAAAAGAGCTGGCTTATCGCTGTAAAACAGGTCAAAGTTAAGACAAACTCTAAGTGTTACCGATGATAGATTTGTCACGAAAAGGATAGCTCTCGTCGATTTTGATAGTCAGTCCCAGCGGTGAGAAATATCATAATTGGTTCACATAAACCCCCTGAATGTGTGGAGGTACTTGGATTTCAATTTTGAACCTTTGTGTCGCCGTCGCGGATGCATTTCCGAAGACATTACGTTTGAGAAAGCAAATTTTCAGTGCAAGCAAATTTGCAAAATAGCACCTTTCTCTCAAAGGACGTAGAGTTTATCATGCGTCGAAATGGTGACTGGAAATGAACGACGGACTCATCATGACAAGATGTGTACAAAAAAACGAGCACTACAGCGAGTCCTGGCTAATCTGCAGCATCATTTAAAAGGCAGTGCCGAAAAAACGTGAAAAAACGGGAATTTCGATTTTTGAACATAGAAGCACGGCTCTCTAGCCCAATGGTATCTGGACATTTGGTGCAATGTGGAAACGGTGGGCAAGGGTCCAGGGAATATATGTGGAACACGCTGATTGATTTCGCCAAACGGTTTTAAAATGAGAGTAGAATAAAGTCGTCTCACTACTTTTGGAAATCCCTACGTATAAGACATTTAATGCCCTTTTTACTACTGATGCTACTACAGATGCTCATTCACACGCTTTTCCAGTAAAATGGCAAAATTGCAGCAGGAGGGGGGAAAATCTTGGGTCGAGTAATAAAACCCGCGTTACGATTTGTGAAGAAAAATATAAGTGAAAATAGTAAAAGTATTGTGTGGAGTAGTACCTAAGTACGCTTTAACAGCTACTTTTTTTCAACGCAGAGGGGAGTAGTCATCGAATGAAATGATGATGACAGTAATTTAAAAAGTAGCTCCTCAAATGCGAAAAACTTAAAATGTACAATTTTGGAAATGAAGCATGTAGGCTTTAACGACTTGTACAATGCACACCACCAGACTTCATGGTACGTTAAGCAGTAGTGATGTCATTGTAGCTTAAAAACTCAAATGTGGTGCTATGTGCTTTTGCCTTCTTCTTCCTCTTCCAGTCAAGATGGTAGGAAGGAGGAACGAGCAAAGGGACTAGGAGACCTGTTCATTGTAGCGGTGGAGGTGGTGGTGGTGGAAAACAAGAAACCAGAAAGTGGAAACGGAATATTAGAAAGGACCGAGGGGATGCTTTTTACTTTATATATCGTATACATTATTCCAGTAAAACATCACGTAGATAAATAATATAATCTTTCACATTAAACCGTTGTGTGCGACAACAATAATGCTTTCTATCATAATATCATGTGCCATAATATGATATTGATGTTGGATTATGAAAGGGTTACGTTGGGCAATAAAATCCTTCATGCCTTTTTTCGTAAGAGATGAATAGTGAGACGATGAAGAAGGAGAAGGAAGACTTTTAATGGATTCCCTAGAGTTTTAACATGGTGGATTGGTGTCATTGAAGAGCTTTTCTTCTTGTCTTTCTCCTTCGTCTTCTTTCCAACTTCCTTCAAGAATGGAATGGCTCTGGTGTGGTGGTGGTGGTGTGCTGTATTGTGGAATACTTTTGGGGTTTTTATTTTCAAGTCGTTTCGGAAGCACATTTAACTTTTGAGGACACTAGAAAAGTGCCAGTTATATGCGCTTCCAAATAACGAACAACAAAACGCTCTAGTGTGCTTCTGCTTCTCTCTCTCTCTCGCCCTCCCTTACCACTTGTCACGAAATGGTTCAAAATATACTCCACTTATCCTATCATTATCAACATTACGCAGCCCACTTGAATAATGGGTTCAGTGATTGTGATCGTTATTCACAGTGGTACACCATATACACGCTCATTGTTAGTGCAAATGGCTTTCACTCAAGTACAGTGAAATCACCCTACCATTATACGCATTATGGTTGGAATAATCAAGTGTGAAAATTAGCACTGCGTAATTAATTACTCGGGGACTTTTAATTACAATAATGGATGGAAAAGAAGGATAATTGAGAGATTGTAACTCGATAAGAATAAGTTTTTTATTACTCTTGCCTAATATCTCTGCTTCCGGTCAGGTCACCCTATTTTATCCACATGGCTTTGTCAACAACTGTCCATAACGTTAATATGAAGACAAAAGATTAGCGGGAAAAGTGGGTCCTGGTTCACTCCAAACAATGGAGTGAAATCCAGTGAAAGCGTTTGGGGCACTGTGCCACATATTTCGCACTTTCATTTTAACAGATTCCGCTAAACAGTACCACAATGCTTGCTTTTGGTCAAATTGTGTGTATCCTAAAGGTGCCTGTAGGGCCTTTTCATCAACACTAATGGAATTCCAAGTTTCCAATATCCACACGCAAACCAAAAAATAAACACTTACGTGGTTAAAGCAAAGTAGCACCCCGGAGGCTATCAAATTAGGTTGGGATAAACCTAACTCTGTATTACATCTCACTCGTGCAGTTACTTATTATTAAGTGGCGAAGTCACTTTATAAGAATGCTTTGTCTGTCTGTCTGTCCGTCCCAGGATTATCTCAGGAACGGTAAGGAATTTTGGAATTCGGTTTTCGGCAATCGATTGCCCATCACCCAAGGACCTTAAATACTGAATTTGAAAATGATCGGTTGACGGTAACCGTTTGAAACCGTTAAAGTTTCGAAATCTTAGCATGACAACCTATAGCATGCAGCATGTCATTCGGCTCGTCGTTGATGCTGATTCTCTTACATGCACAATTTTTAATTTTCGAAATACCATTTGGCCGTTATGGCCGTTTGAAATTCAAATTTGTTGATTTTTAGCTAGATAAGGCATGTGGGGTATCAAAATGGATGTACTCTAAGAGACAAATCTGCTTATCATGTTCCCCACTTTGAAAACTACTGGGAAACTTGACAGCATCTGAAAAATTTATTGGTTTCGTCTAGATTACACAACAGCTTCGCCACTTTGCTACGTGTTAGCTTTACTGGGTTTATTATTGTTACATACCTACCTATGTGAATTATCCTATAAAATGAAACGGTTACATTTACACCCGTGAGTGTTGCTTTGCTGATGCTAGCTATTATTTACCACAAAATATGATGCCAAATCCAAAAAAAATGTTTACCATTTACTGTCAATCCTGTACTGGATTTATCGTAAATTAGATTGAAGTGCCAGGAGCATATTATAGATTTGTGTGGCTTCTGTGGTGGATTTACTTTCAAATAATTAAATCTCAGGTGACAATCTGCCTTCTTGAGCTTAAAAAGAGATATGCCTAAAACATCGTTTGGAATGTAAGCCTAATATGTTTCACGCGTCCTATAGTCAATGTAATGGTAAAGTAAGCTAGTAGATAGACAAATCTTCATGCACATAATTCTACGCAAAATATATGTACATTTAACATCTGCGCCATGTACTAATCGTAATCCTTTATCTGCTGCTTCTGAGGGAGAGATCTACCTAATATTTCATTTGGGATATATTAATTAATTCCACCGTCTCTATCAAATAAGCTGTATTCTAAATTATGTCGAAGCTGTTTAAGCATCCCGTCTTTTTCTGCAGGACGGACGAGCCATTAGCTAATCAAATACACTTGCTGTAGGCTCTACCAACACCACGGTACACGAACGGGATATAATAAGAATTAGTACTAAAACCGTGTCCCCCAGACTTGTGCAGTTGTTTGTGGGCAAGTGACACACCGAAAAACACGGTGGTATTTTATTGTTAGGCATTCGTAAAATGCGGACTCGACAACCTTTGTACATCTCAGCTATAGCATCTCGTAATACCGAAAATAAGCTAGCACCGTTAGCGATAATAACTATTACCGTAATAATATTAATTCTATTTTATGCATTTCACCCGGCTGTAATAGTAGTAGTTGATCACAGGTTAACATGAATACGCAGAAAAATGTAATTTGTGAGAGAAAGTCACAACAGCCGAATAATACATCTCCCTCCTATGCAGGATTTTCTTCGACAGTGAAAGACTGACAAGCATTCCCGTAGGATAGTGAAGAATGTGTGCAAAGACGCCTGAATGTCAAAATGTATATAGGTTTTTGCGCGTCACAAGACAATAAGATCACTGGGGCAAATACCTACACCATACACAGTCAGTGTACAGTCTACATACTTCTTCTTCAATGTTGCTGCCAGGAAGATCTAGAAGAAATCTTCACAAAACAAAGAAGAAGAAAATATGACACACCATGCGAGAAAAATATTGCTCCTACTTTTTTACTTCATTTCTCCAGATAATTCTGTCGGACTATTCTTGAGATCATTCAAGCCATGTCATCCATTTATGGCAGTTGCGAATGTATTCGTATTGCGAATTGCGATTACTACGACAGAGAACACACTTTAGACAAATGTGTACGCGATTGTGTTTGTATTTTTAATAAATAGCAGCAGTTCTATATAGGCTGTTGTTCACCCTTGGCACAATTCCGAGTCAAGATATAACTCACTCACCCTTCTGACGTGTACATATACCGAGAAGTTCATGGATTATTTACTGTCAATTTTCGTCTTGTATAATACGTTTTGTTGCTGCTACACATTCTCAGCAGAAGGAGGATTCACGTTTTCCAAGAAGATGGAGAAAACATGACATGCTAGTATTTGTAAAAATGTAAAGGTCATTTACTCGTACCGTTACCATTGTTGTTCTTATTATGATTATCCGAGAACACTCCATCTGGAGAGGTGGGAGCCACTGTTACTGCAGATGATGAACTATGCTGCTTATGCGTCATTTGCTTGTCTGCTGCTGAACTACTCGATTGTCTTCGCATTCCCTTTGAACGGGACGTTGTTGACGACGCCGAGGAAAGTGTAGGACGCTTGGCTGAAGATAAGGAACTGTTCGACTTTTTCACTTTCCCTTTATCAGATTTTTCCTCTGATTCCTCGTTCGCTACCGGTGGAGGCGGTGGTGACGTAGAACACCTTTGACAGGATGAATGTGCTGCGAGAAGGTAGGATAAATACCAACAAAGATATATGCAACCTCGTTTTACACACTTTTTTTCTACTGACACTAAACGAATCATAGTTAATAATTCAATTCAAATTGTTAGCGTCAAATAAATGGAGGGATAGCATATCTAAGCACTACAGATTGAAAGCGATAAATTTTGCGAGAAATCCCAGACAAGAACATGACTATAAAGTAGAAAGAGTTAGGAACAATATAATTCATCTAGAGAGATCGCTAGAATTACTACTTTTATATATATACACATATGCTATTCGATGGAACAACTGCATTGAGTAAATGTGTGTGGGGGTTGAAAAATCACTTTTATTTTACTTTTTATTACTCTTTGTCTGCAGCGCATAAATCATCTATAACAGGCGGATTACATGGAATCACCAACTGCAGTCTACATGCATAGGTAGCTACATAATTTTTCCTTTGTCCAATTTCACCAGTCTTTATCAGGGCCACACGTTTTATTCGATTTGTTCATCATAAATTCAAAACAACCCAGGACCCATGCATTTACGTACATGATTAAGATCTTTATGGGTTGTAGTAGGGAACAGGAAAATCAACAGCCACTTTAACTTATTCCCTTCACGCCATCACCAACAAATACGCATGCTAGCTGAGTAGTTCCCAGAACAATTGGAAGTTTTTTTTATCGATAACGATAACCTATTTGATGGACCTATGCCTCACCTACCTATTTCGAGATAAATGGGTCAGATAAGTTGTTATAATGTTAGATGCCTGGAACAGATTAACAAATTATAATCATGTCTGACGCACAATCAATAAGCTTTGTTCTACCAAGTCGCATTAGGAAATGACATTTGGCGATACTACATTCGCCGAATCTTGTCAATAAATAAACAGACGCTTAGATTTATTTTAAAAATTGAGTAGCACAAATGTCTATTCGTGGACGCTACTAATATTTTGCAATTTTAAACTTTTACTGTAGCAGGAGCACTTGAGAGTGTAAGCAAATGCCAACGGACACTTTCTCGGTTGAAACGTGTCGTTTTATGATGTACTTAGCAAAGCGTTAAGACCTTATATAAAAGTTCTGCAGAGATTTATGAGGCCAACTATTATATCCTTTGCCATCACATCACCGCCTATCTTTTATAGAAACTACAGGCGCAAAAGACACTTTTCCGAAATTGTAATTTTATGGACGTAGTTTACAGATGCTGCTCAAAAGCTTGCGTTACATGCAGGGGAAATGAAAAGGATAGTGAAACGTTAGTCCAGACTTTGGTAGCTGAGTTCATGAGGTCACTGGGAAAATTGGAAAATGAAGTCAAGAGTGTGGGCTGTGGGCAGACGGTAAAGTAACCGCCGGTAGCACTCAAATCCCAAAAGAGTGCACACCTATGCGTACCATAAAGAATACTCATTCGTGGTGGCCTAAATGTAAGTTTTAAGCGTAATATGGATTTTAGTTTCGGACAACGTACATGATTATTTCGAAGAATCAGAGAAAATCCGAAAATGAGGCAGTGTAGCATGTCATATTATGATAACTTATAGTTTCATCACAGCCATCTATATGCATTCATTATCTTGTTGCATAACAGATTCAATTAAACAACGCCAGAAAACGAGAAGGTTGGTCATCAGAAATTCGCTGCAAATTACTTGGAAATTTGAGCATGGGCGAGTTTACAATAAATTATACCGCTCGAGATAGCTTATGTTTTAAACACAAAACGGCTTTAGTTTTCCCAACTTTTACTTATGATTGATTAAATTGATTATAAATTGTTAAAATTGTGGATATTTCCGCTAATCCAACCAAAGTTATTATTGCATCAAAAGTTTCATCATCTTTAAAAGTAATCCGCTGCTGAATCTCTGATTAAATTACAACTCTGTATTAAAAGTATTAATAAAATTATGAATCGATACAGAATTTTCAGCTTCAGCTACCAAAGTTTGCTTTCTCGAATTGATTGTGTTTTTACAGGGATTACAATGTTCTCTTTAAAAACTAACGAAGTGACTTTCAAATGGAATATTTAGTGTCAAATTTGCAGCCGAAATCTGTCCCATTCAAAACGATTATTGAGACTTGGTAGAGCAAAAAGCTTTTTTACAACTGACGTATACAGCGAATACCTACCAAATACCTAAATAACCACATTGACTGTTATCTCGACCATCTCTTTTACTTCCTTGAGAATAGTGACTTTTCTCAGGATGGTAATAAATTACCTGCATATATCACAAATATACTTTACTTATATGTCTGTAAATCTGTACTCTAAAACTCAATTGATATTATTGCGACTCTAACAAAAAGGTATGCTATTGTGTAGATAGGTACATATGTACATATACAGTACAGTGTTCTGTTGTGTTGTATTCGTTGAATTTTGACTGAAAACTTCTTCTTCCTCGCGCCCCACAAGAAAACTTTTTGTGGCAAGATTTACGGAGAGAGAGAATGTGGCATTTCCCATTACGTAACGTAATTTGTTCTATGAATTTCACACTACTTTTCGCTTATAAATAGAATAGCATTTCTACTCTATTCCGCACAGCTCTGAAAGGCTACATCTCACTACAGCTAGAAATTTCTTACAAAAACCAATAGACATCTTTGATGGTAATACAAGAAGCATTTTGTATGTCTCCTTTTTTGGTGCAAAATCTGAAAGAAAGATAACACTACTACTACCAGAGAGAGCTATACAGTAATGATATACTTTACATGTGCACTAAATCCTTTGAATTGAAACACTGAAACACCTAAAATTACCACAATAAATACAAATAGCATAGAAAAAATAACAAAGCATGTTGGGACAGACAAGACGGAAATCGGAAATCAGCCAACCGTGAAATAGCATTTTCCTGATAAAAACAAATTGTATTAGATGTTACCTACATGTGTATGCAGATGCGTATGCATACGTCTCTCTCTAGAACATCTTTTCAATTTTCCCATTTTATTGTAATTTGTTGTTTTCAATCATGGCATTACAGTAGTGGTAACGTTTGCCTCACGTCATCTATGAAACAAATTGATACTATCTATCAAATCTGCATATTGTCTTCAAACAAAAATGTGAAACGAGTAGAGATTCTATTATAACATTATTTGAGACCGTAATTTTATCACTTGTGTATATATTCTCTCTAGCTGTAGCTTTTTTCGTTCAACATGCCCATATCCTTTAGTCCTGAATGACAGAGCGGCTTAAAATTTATGAAGAATTGGTTTTACGCATGATAGACTGGTGATCCAATTTTTTGCTTGATAAAATCACTAAAATCGGGATGCTACGATAATAGTATTGGTAAAAGTTAATTTCAAAGTTGGTCTGTATAGTAATGCTGAGATTATGAAACTATTAATTTCAAACTCATTCATAAAATAAGATTATCTATATAAATAGGTACGCATGCCTTGTTTGCAAAGCTGATACCACTTTTCTGTCATCCAGGTTTAATATATAATGCCTATAGGTATTATTCATACGATTATAACAAGCATCATTAGAAGAAGAAAAAACTTTTAAGTATGTTATAGGAAAATGTTTTAATACAATATTTCCAAGCGAAATTTTACACTGTGATCACAAATTCCTAGAATTAATTGGTGAGTAGAAATTCCTAGAAGCGATCACAGAGATAGACCAACGATAGATCAAGCAGTAAGAATATATAAATGAACACAATTAACAATGCATCTTTAACAAGGCATCGTGACAATTAGAAGAAGACAATAAATTACTATTAGATTTTGCAAAGGGAATGCTATCAAAGCTCACGAAAAACTACATTAGCGATTATAGATTTAATTTTTCAGCAGAAACTGCAAGCTCTACAAATAAGTGCATGTGCCCACTTACACTTCAAACATTTCTTTTTTCTTTTCTTCAGCCTGCGAACTGGAACGGAGACAATCATGGAGGCGGTGGTGGATTTCCTTGACTTCCACCAAGCCACACTTGGAGGACAACCAAGTCGGCCATGATAGTAATGGTAACTACCACCGCACGACATAATGCTATTCCTGCAGCCGACATTCCTAATGCCATCAATATTTGCCACTGGAAAAAATGGAGCTTTACTACTACTGCTCCCATTACCGTCACCGTCACCATCACTTGTCGTAGTAAAACTTTCTGTGTAATTATTATTACTGCTAGTAGTATTCTCTCTAAAATTAGACTCTTCTGTCTTTCCCGTCGTCCGACTTTCCGAATTCTTTAGCTTTGTTCTCGAACTCCGCTTAAGATTCCGACGGATTTGTCGCTCCAGAATCATAAGCTCTCTTTCACTCATTGTTATGCTTTGTCTGAGTTACTGCGTAGGTACTTGTGAGCTATTGTACTTCACCTAGTTCACACCGACAACAACAAAAAAACAACGGCAATAAAAAAAATTCCTGCACCTTTCACCACCATCACCACCACAAAGTTAAGCTGATGAGGACGAAATGATGAGCTGCTTCTTTTTACTTAAGCGAGCAATTCATTTGCACATCATCGTTACAAGAGGTTGTAGTTCTTTTAATTGAGTTTTTAAATGAAATGTTGTTAAATCTTATGAATGTTACGTGCCTACGTAATGTCAGCTTAATTAAACATGCGCAATGTATGCAACAAGAACAACACAATGCAAGTATTTCATGCAAATTTTTTTTAAATATTAGATTTTTTAATTAGCTCAGTTCACAACACTAAAAAAACTCAACTCACACTTTACTTGTCGATTTCACATGAATTATGTCTACGAAATCTGATGTCTCTGGTAAAATGTGTTTGCTTCGAAAATCCCTTTCAGTGTTTGCAGAGCAACTTGTTTCATTATCTTTAAAAAACTAAAATGATTTTCAGAATAAAATAAAATTCATGCTCCTTTCCAAGCAAACTTCTATCTAAAATTAAACAGAGAGCACACCTGAGGCAATTTTATTCCCACACTAAGTAACACTTTACACCAACTACCGTATATATTCCATTGATATACACACAACTAATATTATTTTTTCAGGTTACAGGCTTGTATGAAAAGTGCATAATATGAATGCGTACATGATAACGCATAATACCTATACAATAAACAACACACATATATACACACAACAACAACAGGGGCACTTGTTACCAAAAATAACTTGACAAATAATTATTTAGAGGGCAAACACGGGAAGTAGCACTAGAGCACAATATTATTATTATAAATTCGTTTTGTTTTAGCTAAAATCCTGTCATGTATCTCTGTCTCATCACGAATTTCGCTCTATCTCCTCTGCACATTTTGTAGTTTTCATGTGGCTCTCCTCTCGTTTGCCATTATAATTGAAAGAGTCATTCTGTTTACGAGAGAAAGAAAAAAAAGTAGCGGACTAATAAATGGGCTCCTGTGGTCTCTTTGTTTGTAAGTGTGACATTATTCTCTGTTATCATTAATTTTTTTCGAAAAAAAACACAGGATGATGTGGTGCAGGTGAGCTGCTTTGCTATTTCTGTTACGTTGAATACTGATGCTGTGCTGTATTTAGTAGAAATGTATTCTAAATCTCTGAATCTACCTGTCTATCTGTAACTCTTTTTTTGTTTGCACGAACCAAAAATACCTATACAGGAGAGGAAAATGTGTAATGTAGATACAATTTTATAACGCCCCCGACGACGTGGAACAAACCATTATTGTTACTACTTATCATTTATTGTACACTTTTAAGACTCATAATCACAATCAGACAACAAACAGCAGAAAAGCAGCAGCAGTCCCTCTCAGTTGAAATAATTGCCCGTTATACACATTGTAAATAAATACTGTACACTTTATTTACTAGGGTTTTTCATTTAACAAGGTTTTAAATAAAGGATGCATGCAAGCGTGTGTGTTTGTGTTGCGAGGATATGAGGAGAATGAAAAATTTTCGGCAAACATTTCCAATTAAGATTACATTACAAACCTCGATGAAAAGGGGAGCTTTTTACACGACGACGATGACTAACTACGGCACAACATATATGGACGAATTAAGTTACATGCTCACTTGAATTCTTTTTGTTCCTATTTCTGTGTATATATCTAGCATTTTGAAAAGGACTTTATGGTTCATGATCCCTGTCAAGTCAGATTTTCTTTTTGATCATCATGCCATCATTGCCACATTGGTTTGTTGCGTACACGTACAAATATAATGAATGCACAATACAATTATAGAGTTCAAAATGCTTTATTATGAGCCCTCTTCTGTTTGAGCTTACACGCTTGACAGAGAAAAGGCAACAAAAAATGACGAAAACAAAAAGATTCTTCCCCACATTTGCCCACATTGCGTATTATAATATACTAATGTGCTCTAAAGCGCACTGAATTTAGTTCTAAATGGGTTTTTAGATATGTGACGAGCTAAAGTGACATGGACACAATGCTTCTCTGCTGAAACATTCAAAAAGTTTACCTTTGTGTTGCAAAAAGGGCTACTGATATGTAAAAAAACAGTCTGTGCATTAGCAATTCCCATTTCTATTTGAAAGTGCACGAACCAACGAAACTTATTTCTCGCATTCATATAATATATATGTATATCGTTGTGGCGTAGAATGAAAGGTCACCCTAAATAATGACTTTGAATGCATTAAACAATTTTTTTTTGACATCGTCAGAATCATCAGGTGAAAAATGCAGATCTTATACCACACACAATAAATTGCACATTGAACTTGCTTGCTGCTTTGATGACATCATCTAAACAAAGGGTTGTCGATTTCATTGTTTGTCTCCACTGCTTTTTTTGCAAGTGTCATCTAGCGAAACGACAAAACGACATTTGCTATGCAAAACAGTTAATGATAGTGGAAGGTTGAAGGGTGTAAAAGTTGGAGGAGCTTTTTGCGTTTCGGATCTAATTGTAGTAAGTCTGAAACTTGATTTAACAATAACTTTCGTTATGCAGTTAAAGGTTCAAAGTTTTTAAAATTAATTTCAGCAACACTTTAGCGCGGTGACAAATTACGTATTGTATTTTTTCTTTCATGCTTTAATATGATACTAGTTATGTTGTAAGTTATGTAAATAAGTTAATTTTCGTTCAGGCCGAGTAATTTTGTTTTAAGTAATTTGCTTCATGAAAAAAAAAATGTTTATTATATTTCTGCAGTGTGTGCTACGTAGCGTGTACCGTGCATGTCAGAAAGCTAATCAGAGAGAATCCGGAAATAATATTTTCACCATAAAATTTGAAACTTATGCACGTTTTCAATAGCTATGTTACCCTTTCTTCGAGACTGACGCATTGGAATTCAAATGAATTTCAAGGAACAGAGCACAAATACAAAAAGGGCAATAAACATAAAAAAAGTTTAAGCTATGCGCGCATTACGCAATGTGTGGATGACATGACACATCCTGTTGAAAAAGTCATGTCTTCATCTGTCTGTGAACTGTTAAATTCCATGTCTCACTGACGAGCAAGCAGTGTTAATGGGAGTAACAAAAATAACAATAATATATACAAACGGTTCAGAAAATTGCCTTAGAAAGAATATATAATGCAACATAAACACAACACACCGCAAAAAAAATACTTCTATAAATCACAGAGTTTTTATTATCAAGGTGTGAAAAAAGGTTAACAAAGCACCCCTTTTCAATCTAAGTACCGTTTAAATTGACTACAAAATCGTGTAATTGGCGCAGCCAAATATCACCGCTTACTTACTTTTTTTAAAAACACTTGTTCACTTTTGGTTACCTCGATGTATAACATCTTTACTACTACCTATACGACTTTGTAGAAAATAAAACTTGCCACATTTTACGTTTAGGTTCAAACAGTTTAACGAAGCTTAAAAGACCATTGAAGTCATAAAAATATAATTAGGCACCAATTAATTGTTTTATGAATGATGCCAGGTTGAAACGTGATAAAATCATGATTGAGATTTTGATTATAGTCATGCATGCAGTCAGAAAAAAAAGGATTTTTATTAAGTTCTGTGTTCAGCAACCAAACAAATCAAAATCATCGAGCTTATGAAAACGTCCGATCAACTTCGATATTATTAGTAGAGTAACTTCCTGGGTAAGAATTTAATTTCATGAAGCTAAAGGTTTTCGTTAAACCAGTCAATATTTGTCAGAACAAAAAGAACGGAAGGAAGTGTCCGAACGTGTTGACATAACGTCTGTAAGTATTGTTCTGTTCTCTTCATGTTTTACTGTGTCTTTGCTCAATATTTTCACACTACACACATTTTTAGGATATCTGCGTATTATGACTTCATAACATCATGAAAATTGGAAATTGATTGCCGATGAATATGACGCCTTCTTCTGTTATGCCATTTTACTGCGTCCGTACATGCAATGGTAGAGATTTTCTCCGAACTTTTCCCTTTCATTGAATGCGGTTTATTGAACGAAGGTGCTTTATCATAAAAAAGTTATTTCCGTACATATTGCATATTATCTAAGAAATATATGACAGTTCAATCATCCATAAAATTATCATTTCGTTGGAAAATTGCCACCGCAGATTTCTGCACCTTCGCAATGTCATCGCATGCTGTCGGGTACATTTTGCAGTTTTCATGCTTGCATTCATTCAATTTATGTATTTCACTTCAACCAAAACTTGACTTTTCAAGAAACTGGTCAATGAACTGATGGTTTTTCGATTGACAATAACTATATGCCTTACGATTTTGCATATTGCAATATTTACCTGAACCGAACGTGTGCTTGAAAAGCTACATTATTTTTTAATGCACGTAGTTTAACTCAATTGAAGTACTATTATAGGTAATTATGGCTATGCTGTCATTTTCTACAACTTAATTTGAAACCCTTACCTGGCCAAATTCCTGCCATGCTGTGGGATCTCTGGCGACAGTGTCGTAGCTCTTTATTGGTAATTCCACCCGAGCTTGTAAGTGAGACACAGCTACTGACAGAACCACGATGAGCCATTCTCGGGGGTCGAGGTCCCAGTACAACGATTCCATTTGAAGTTTTCTTTGTCGGACTCTCCCTTGTGACTAGATGAGGCATGCTGGATGGCTCGTCCTCTGGCAGAATATGCCAATAAGCCTGAAAACAAGCAAAAATGAACAATTTTTTAAAATTTAAAAACATCGGAACATTCCATTTTAGAGTTAATATTTCACGATTTTTATTAAGGATGCAGGTAGTGTCCAATCTAAGTGGAGTCCCAATGAAAAACAAAACAATATCGTGTGTCATGTTCCCATTATCAAACCTTTTTGTTGCAAAAAATAATTTTTCATTTTACAAAGTTTGCAAAATACATTTCGCATTTGTTTCTCGATTGACCTATTTACTACAAACTAAGCCATTGAAAAGGTTTGTATGAAATGTTTTGCACAAAGCCACTAAAGTGACATGTGTACAAATGTGTATTTTCAAAGTGGCCCTTGGGGTTTGAACCTTTTATAATATTGAATATCGGTTTTTGATGCGTCCCGTACCGAAATCCATTGCTTTTAAAAACCTGTATACCTATCTCCTGTATAGAGATCATTTTTCTTCACTGGACATTCTTGACACACTTGACTGGAGCGTTTGTCACGTGCGGATTTAAAGTGCAGTATCGTGTTCCCTTCCACAGATGACCACGACGCCACGGCACTTTGTGAAATGGTAAAAATGACACCGGGTAACGTACATACCTAATTGAACTATTTGTCTTTTGCATATTCTCATATAACGCGGCATGGGGCTCACGGAAGTAGCTACTGAACATTCGGCAAGGTGGTCAAAAAAACTAGCTGAAAGTTCAGTTACGTTTTAACGCGTTGTTGGAAAGTAATTTGAAGCCGTGAGTTTTATAGGTCACACGATTAAGTTTAAAAGGAAAAAAAGTATTTCCGGATTTATATCATATCCATCAATATGGTAGCCCTCTTTGTCGGGTTTTCAAATTATTATTTCATTGGAGTCATTAGTAAACCGTATTATTGTGCTGCATGTTTCACACAATCAGAATTGTGACAAATAGTTAAATAAGCACGAAAATTCTCAATCGCCCATTAAAAGCGTCCTGATCATAATCTTGAGCTTTCATGTAAATGAAATAATTTTTAAATCTAACAAACAACCGATAATGAATCGCGATGATTTCCACTTTACACGAACAAATCTATGACTATGAAGTAAGTCGGCTCGCTACTGATTGCCGATATATTGTAGATACCGTCAATAAAATTTATAGTTTTTTCCCTTTCATAACTACGCTTCGTAAATCCTCATATATGCGGAAAAAAACTTCCGCGTTATTTGAATACATTATTGTCGTTAATACTTTCATTAAAGTTTACTCTTTAAAAAAATAAGAATTACTTCATTTTTAAAGTTACATATTGATTGTGAATGGAGGAGGAAGAATGAAAAAAAACGAACAATAAAAATACTGATGAAAGGAAAACCTGTCAATCAATAATCAGTAATGAATGTGATTATCAATGGTAAAAAATGGTTATAACATGATTTTCTTTTGCACATATTTTTTTGAACACGCTAATTTGTTAAAAAGACTTGTTTCTGTAGTCGCTTATTTTGGTTCACCAACTTTTTTCCTTTAAAATAGGTAGATAGAAAAGGAGGACATTTTAAAAGTATCCCATATCGAAATAAAATTATTGACAGTGCGGCTGCTGCTGCTGCTGTTGCAAAGCTCATAAAAATTCATGACAAATTTTAACTAAAAACGGCACCACAAATAAATTTTTGTAAGTTTCACTCTGCCCCACTAAACAACTCCACGTTTTTTGTAATCTTCAAGTTCCGTTTTTATCGTGATTGGCATTTCCACTTAAGTTACAAAATTATGTGATTATTCTGTAAACTATTGCAAAAAAATGAAGACGCAAAATGTCATCGCTCATATTGAACTAATTTATAGAATGATTTTGATCAGAGTGGCTAATTTATCTTTATTATTCCCCACGTCTCACAACAAAGCATTTCAATTTTAACATGATAAAACCAAAGCACTATAAAGGTGAATGGTCAATGGGCGAATTTATTAAACGGTATTTATTGTAAATATATGTTATAAAAAAATTGTTGCATGACATGAATTTCCTGCTGTGTCTCACAGCTTGTATAACTTTTTCCACAATAATTAATAGTTGCAGTCTTCTCATGTATTCAAAATGTTACTACAGCTTGTAGTATGTATACATCCCGTCCAAGTGAACCAATGTAATTGATGAGGCTACCGATATATTAATATTTTATTACCATAAATCACTCATAAAAAGAAGCACATCATAATTTTCAATTTTCACTCTACAAGTCAAAGATATGTTTGTTTACTTATTCTGTTGTTTCATTCAAATGGCCCTATCAACTCTACCTACTCCCCACACAGGTACCTAGTTAGATAAGCACTCATTCAAGAAAGACAATTTGAGTTTCTTCATCAACAGGAAAGTTATGTGCATGTCAACCAATACATTATTTCTATAAGCAGTTAATTTACTTTTTGTTTGTAATAAGTGGATAGATATATTCTGTCAGTCGGAACTTGCCTAGAGTGGCAAAAGCACCAAAAGTGATGTACAATTTTGAATGATACAAAAAGCTCATCTCTCACCTGCCAACAAATTGCAATGCTGCTGTTGTTGTATGATGCAATAAATTGGTTGGCAAACATTTTTTTATCAACAAAAATACATAACTGCAATTGCAGTAGTTCCTTTGTAAAATTACACAATTCCACATCATTTCGTTTGCCAGTTCCGCCACAATACTATACAGTAGTGTGTTGCTTTTTTAGAAAATATTTCCGAGAGAGATTCATCAAAATTATTAGTGATAATAATAATTGAATTTATCATTCAACGTAATGTATTAATCAAGCGTGTACTCAAGTTATCTTCGGCGGCCAGCGACCTAACAAGTACGAAAATTTATCATTCATTCGTACTCATGACCTAAACATTTCAAACATTTTTGTTCATTTTTTTCCCTTCACATTAATTAGGCAATTCTTTTTTCTTCCAACAATTTTTTGTAATTAAAGCGGAGTGTTCCGCATATCTCATTTCAAGATAAACATTGGAAAAATATAGATTACTTCAGTGAAAAAAGGCCTTCATATTGCAGCAAAAATGTTACCTACTTACCAACAAGCGCTTCCTGTCTTACTTTTGCATGCCTGGGCATTTGTGTGGGAGCCTGCCTGTCAGCCGGCACTTAATTAGGGGGCAAATTTACCGAGTATTTATGTACAACCCTGTGGCATATACACCTGCAATATAACTTGCAATATAAATTGCGATGCATTGTTGTTACCCATCTGTGTGTGTACTACATTCACAGGAAGACCTTTAATTTAACATGAGTCTCGTCTTTTGTTTGAAAAAGGGTCCAGGTGAGGATTGAGAGCATTTTGCTAGAAGCCAATAGCTAAATTTTGAATTTGTTGCATATTGCACGCGTAAAATATTGCTTGCCTGGTCAAGTGGAACATATTTTACCAAGATGCAAGACTATTATCCTTGACCGTAGTGGATACGTAGCTGTCTGATGGACCAGCAATTTGGCCATCAGACAATAAATGGCCAGGTGGCAAGCGCAACCGTTTTCGTAGAATCAGCTTGATACATAGCAAGTGGATATTATACTTTTTATACAAAAAAAAGAACAACAACAAAAGTTATGCCAACTACAGCACGAACCCACGTCACATACATATAAAATGCCTGAAAACCAATAACGAAAAAAATACATCAATCTAACGGGATTTTCATACCTTTTTTCCACAAATCGCGTGAGATACAATTTACAATGCACATCTTGTAGTAGTCTACTACACCATTCTACTGCACACATACATACAAGATTATATACTTGTTATATAGCAGTTTTTCTTTTTATCGTCTACACAAATGAGGTGAGCAAATGTGATGGCTGATCAAATGCTAGAGCGATGAGAATAGAGTAGAACAAGAAACAATAAACATTATAATGTTTCATCTTGATTATCATCATCATCATGATGAGCCATGAGCGAGCAAACTTCTATACTCTCACGATCAGTCACCACCGTCGTCATCAATGCTTGCATATATAGGCATTGTCTTTTGGTTCGAGCGTTTAGCAGTGTCTAGTAATAAGTAGGTAACAACGACCGAGTGTTTTCTGTAACAGCAGCTTTTGCATGTTTTCTTTCCCCCCAGGTAACACCGTCTACCAGTTTATCAACAAACACAAGGGAAAAGGGAGTCAGTGAGTCAGTAGAGTTGTAAGACGAGACGCAACAGAAAAACGGCTCAACTTGATGTTGTTACCGAAGAAGAAGCTGAAGCGGAGGTGAATTCTCTACTACATCCACATCATCATCATGTTACCCCTTTGCATTTTTTCTATTCTCTAACGAGCTTTTTAACTAACACGCAGTCATAATACTCTGTAACATACGTAAATGGAATGAATATGCCCAATTTGAACTATGAACTTGATATTATGGGAAAAGTAGGGAATTTTTAACGTATATGAGGGGTATACTATAAGTGGGCATTTTATGTTTTACTTTACAGCTCATTTCGTTTTACTCTGAAAACAGTTTTTTGTACAAGTTAGACAGATTATATTACGGAATAGAAGAGATAGTATATTCAAAAATAACAAAAAAATATGCGTGATAACATTTTGAGTAAATGCAAATCTGTGTTTCGAAAACTAGAGGATATGCGCGTTACCTTGAATCTCCTAATGAATCATAAGTACCCAACATAACGGTGAAACAATATTTACGCTGGATCCTTTATTATTATTATTGCAAAGCTATTACATGATCATCTTTTTCGTGACGAAACAGAGCGGGACTAAGATTAATAAGGAGAATGGCCAAGTTAATTGTAATAGCTTTTTAGTGCCGTGTGCCATTATCATATTTGTTGCACGAACGGGATCGTCGCAAGAATTTTAGGCAACGCGAAGCGAAAATGGCTGTGTGTACGTAAACACGACCGTTTATCCCAAAGAGTTTTGTTAAAACTTTTTAAAATCAGCTAATTATACTACCCATTTACTTTGCACGACATGATGACTATCAACATCAACGCAACTGCATTTACAAAATATTATTTCAAGAGATTCGCTTTAATACTATTCATTTAGTTCCCCGTTTTAAAAATTTCAACTTCCTGAAACAAAAAAAACTGTTTAGAAACAATGGTTGAAATGAAGACCATCATCATTTATTAACAGATAGTAAGAAAAATAAGAAAATGCATAATTTCATCATTTGTTGTTGTAAAATCAACATTTACAGTAAATACGATTGGGTTTTATAAATGATTTAGCATCGCACAAAACCACAGCGATTGAAAACCCGACCTTTTTGAAAAATTAGAATAGAGAATTCACTGCGCTACAATAAGCTAGGATAGCGGTCACTGGTCAGCACGGACGGACTATGATCTGCTAAAACGAACACAAGTCATGTAACAGTAGGACCAGAATGGCACATGCGTGCGTGCCACCAAACAATCAACATTTTCAAATCTTCAAATTATTGACCTACCTATCTGCATTGAAGTTTGCACGCGTACAATAAAAAAGAAGCGTCCTTAATTTGCATAATATTTTCAAAAGTAATTCCTAGCTCACTGGTGTAAAGTTATTGACAGGATTGACGATTTTTGAAATCGCATCATGATTGATGTTATCGTTATAATGTGTGCTTGTTTTTCTTTCGATATATCTTTACTACTTACAAGCATTGATATCTTAAAATTTCATACAGCACGTGCATAGGTAAGTCATTACGAATCAGAATCTTATACTCGGTCTTTCATCCTTACTTTATAAAGAAGCGAGAACTATTTAGTATCGTAATTAGTTCATTTACTGGTTAGAGCGTAACGCGTCAGCTAAAGTTTCTAATTGCTGAGTGTTGACCTTTAGGTTGATTGATGATGGAGAAATAACAACGAATGATTGTTCTGGGAATGGGAATTATTTTAAATATTGATGATACTTGATAACATCTTTCACGCTAGTTAATTTCTCATATTCTCACGCTGCACACTTGCACTTGTTAATTATTTACCTGTAGGTGTTTTAAATATCATGACTGTTGACGTGTAGAAGTAAAATACAGTTATTTTCTAATAGATGAGTATAATATTCATTAATGTATCGTATTTTGAAAACCATCTCCAGAACGCTCGTTGATCATGTTTGCTTAAAACATGTACAGTGTGCCCGCGTCAAATAATTTTTGTCATAACCGTCATCACTTCCAATTTCAATATAACAAATTATTAATATTCTTAAAGAGGCTAAAAATATTATTGCTTTTAAGAATGAAGTCATACTGCAAAACTAAAGACACAGCAAGCAAAGCAAGCAAGCTCTCAGTGTATTGAATCTGTCATGTGCTATGATTCATGCAATTTAGATAACTAGAAGCAATTAACCCTAGATGAACACAATTTGTACACGTTTTTTACAACAGAATCAACAGATACAAAAGTTCTCACTGGTACATATCAATGATACCGTAGAATCTAAAATAGTCCGACTTGAACTAATGTGCACACCTTGCATGGAAATGATAATCCAGATCGATAATTAGAATAGAATATCAACTGTAGCGATTGATTCAACTACATATACTATAAATCAATGGGAAAATGTGTCTCATATCAAATCATATAATTATTCCTGTCGTGGTGCGTGATAGGATGCAGATATGTTAATTAGTAATTATGCTACTACTACTACTGTATTGTCGCTTCGTTACTGTGTTTAATTACATGTTTTTATTTCGAATCCTTGGGGAAGGCTCGTCAGCAGCTCGTCTTGTATTTATGTAACTTGCCAGCTACTTCCCCACATTGCAACTGACATCATGATAGCCTATTGCAATGGTTCTTTCCGGTGTTCTCATTCTTTGAATTTTTACTACCCATAAACTCAAAGTATCAGCAAAAAGAAAGCATGCCTCTTATAAATCCAGACGAGATCATTAGAAACAATGTCAAAATTTTGAACAAGCGGAGAAAGTCACACGAGAGAGACGCAAAGAAAGCTCCACCGTTATTACCACCACTACTTGAATCTGGGGTCAGTTCGTTACCGCTGCCTCCTTCCGGTCAAGAAGATCCAACCGCACCCACCAAAGATGAGATACCATTCGAAGAAATCCTTTTGCGCAGAGTTTCAACCTATTCAATGTCCCTGACGAAGAGCTCAGAAAGCAAATCATACTCGCATGGAGATGACTATTCAAATGACTCTGTGTACGTGATTGAGGAGCGGCCCAAGAAAGTTGAGAACGTGAGCATTAATGACAATGGGATTTTGAATGCTCCGAAGCCAGTAATTGCTGCTGCTGGAGAAAGTACAGATAAGGAGAGTAAAAAGTCTACAAAGAGGCATTCTGCCAATGATGCCGAACTTGGCACAAAACGGAAAGCAAGACGATTTACTAAAAGAAAATTGATTGATGATGATAACCGGCGAGATACCTGGGTATGACATAAGCATAAGCAAAAACTTCAGTTTACACATGCTCTAATGCTCCGCAATTAATTTTAAAGTTAACTACATAAACTCTGATTGAATACGCAGATCCCATGCTCCTGTCCACAGTATAAAGTTTCTAAAGACCTGGCTACCAAATATGATTTGCAAGGACTCTTTTTTGGCAAAGTTCTCGTGGTAAAAGTTATCCAGCTATTTATAATCAATTTGGCTGTGTTATCCTCAGTTTTCGAATGGTAATTTTCAGTAATTTTCCAATAAAGTTTTCATTTTTATGATTAGGATTCAAACTGTATTTTTAACTATGCTTTAATTTTTATAGTGATCGCACGTTGCCATTCTTTAGAAGGAAGAATGACTGGGCTTACTGGGCAGTGTAAGAAAAAGATTCTAACTAATGTGCAATATGAATGAATTAATATTTCATATGCATTTAATTTAACGAGCCTTTAAACTGTTCCTGTTCATTCACCAGTGGCGTATTTCTCGCATGTTTACTGTGTATACGATGGGGAGTTGGATACAGATCCCGTTGGCCTGTCGCAACTTCCATAATTATTCTGACTCCTCTGGTACGTAAAACATATTTAACTAATTCTTGTGGGAGTCGTGAATTGCTTAAATTATCATTTACTTTAACTACGCGTTTTCCAGACGATGGTCATTGCGTTTGCTTGTGCATGTGTGGCAACCATCCACAACACTTTACTTATTCCACTGGTGACGTGCACAATTTTCCTGACATTTATAATGCTTTTCTCCGTACCATATTTACTTCGGGTATGTTTTCATACTTTCTCAACCTGAAATTAACATTTCGCTGTCTTTGATCTTAAGGATCTGAAAGTGTATCTCATTATGTGCCTATTATACAACACGCTAATCAGAAATCTGTGATCCATGGCTCCACTAATTTGGCAGGATGTGGGCTAGTCTTTCTCAATTCCATCGCGCTAGTCTTCCTCAAGGAATTCGAAATGAAGGATATGACGTATTGGGAATTTGTTTCTAACATTTGGCTTCCAGGCATGGTGCTTTCGCAACTAGCTGTGCAGGTGACATACGAAAGAAGGACAAACAGTCCTACTATACTCTTTCAAAGCCAAATTAATTAAGAGACACCGACACCTACACATGTCATTTGATATTCACCATTTTTTATATTCATTTAGATAACCGTGTGCGAGATACAGCGTATTATCTTTGGCCTGTGTTTCAACGTGTCAACAAAACGGTGGCATGTAGCTGCTTTGTATGTTTGAAGAATCACGCCCACTAGCTAGTAGATTCTACAAAATTGTTCGGAAGAAGTGAACGGAATGAAGAAAATGGTTAACATCAAAGATTAGCATTTGAAAATTGCGTGGACGTACGGAGAGAAAATACAAAATAAACGAACTTTAAACATTATTCATGTACGTACATACCTACTTATGCGATGCTTTCTTATTTGTGGTGACACGCTAATGTGTTATTTATTTAACCCACGTTCACGTATTCCAGTGAAGGACATCATTTATAACAGAAGCTCATTCGTTATTTCAAAAGTCATCATACCAATATTCCAACGTCATAATAAGTGAAAGTTATTTTCATGAGAATTGTGGGAACGACAGCGATACTCCCATGCCTTGCAGGGTACCGTTTTTTAGCATTCAAGTGTGGATGTGAAAAAAAACAAGAAAAGTCAACGGCATCAGTTGTATATGCACACATACCAGTTCACTCTAGAACTCCTCTAGACAGAATTTTTTACCGGTCTACAATAATTGAATTAATTTAAAGCTGCATTGCGCAGTGGGGTGCCACAATACAACTAACTACCTATTTCTCTTTGTGAAAAAGACGAAATACCTAATCTAATGAATTGCGATTGGGCTTCGACAAATACGCACTTCTTCTTCTTCAGCGGAGCTCGATTAGAGATGATTTTTTTGGTAATTTGGTAGTGGGAGCGTGTCAACAAATTTTTGCGCACTGTGACAATCCCTTCTCCCACACCCCCATATATATTTTATTGTCAAAAGTTATTTGACTCTCCTCGAAGCAAGTACTCATCATAAACACGTTTGTACCAAATATTAAGCGGAATATGCATTTACGCGGTGCATTATGGTTTAACTTGACTTGATCTGATGACTTTTCTGCAAATTATAATGCATGGCTAAAGTAACTGTAGCGTAGCATATTAGAAGATAAATAATAATAATAAGTGATATTATAGAGCGGTTAGACAAGGTAAAAAAGATAAGAGCAATGAACAGCAGAGAGCACAAGATTTTTTTGGATGATGAAGTGCGTATGGTGAGATTTCTTAAAACTTTACTCGACATCATTCTCCCTGTGTATGTATCACGAAAAAAAAAACTGGTTAATAACAACTGATGTTATATCTAGACTAGGCAGGTAGGTAATTGCATTTTTACGCCCTTCTCATGACTCAAGATCAAGAGACGGGGAAAATGACAGGCTCCCAAAAAAGACATTAACTTCAGCTGGATTCAATTATGGCGACCTCATCGCATCATTAGCACCCATCACAATACATCATTTTTTTCTCTACTTGGATGCTATCTAGATATAGATAATAAAGTCATTATATTACATTACATTACGCTATGGTTTGTAGTAAGGACCCAAAAAAGAATGAAATAGTTTTCTGCTCTGCCCTCCATGAATTTAATTTTATGTTGAAAGCTGACAGTTTTATCGATAAACTGCAAGGAATTCTTATGAGAAGTACCATACATTATATTGCTATCAAAGGACGGATAAAGTATGCTTGTATGTACGTAGAATATTTTTGAGCACTTGACATTTTGCGACTTTATGAGCCTTACTATCTGAAATGAAATCGGAAAGTTCATTCATATATTTAATTCTCTTTAAAGTATAAATTTTAATATGGGAACTGGTAGGGATGCCAAAACACGGGATCTTAATTAATAGACACACAGAGAGGGGATCGCATCAGTTGTTGGTATACTTTTTTCTATTTGCAAACTTGATCATGATTATGATGCGGCGCGGTACAAAAGTGAATGACGAATTTTTCCTTTTGCATCTTTTTCGCAGCAGAGTACTTGGGTAATTTGTTGATGGGCCACAATATAAGTACCTATCTATTAAAATGCCTACATGCAGCATGCATAAGGCTTTCAAAATTATTGCATAGTAGGCACTTGAATTGTGGTGTGTAGAGTCGATTTTGCGATTCATAAAAAGCACCTTGTCTGTGGTCTGTTCTTAGACTTTTTTTTACTACTTCTTGCCATTAAAACGAGTATAATATATGTTGTGATTTTACGATAAGATACAACAATTATTAAAGCATTTAACAAAATGTACAGTTTAAAAAGGTAAGTTTCACGCGTAAACTATGAATGATGAAGGCTTCATTTATCGCTGACAGACATGTGAATAGTGTGAATACCTAAGCTTTATTCTCTCTCTCTCTCTCTGAGCCTGAGCCAATACAAATGATATTTTAACTCGTTCGGATTAGTCTAGAGAAATTAATTATTTATTTATAACATATAAAATTCGACAGTTGGAATAATCACCGCTGAAGGCAATACAAAAAAATATATGCAAGCAAGCTAATAATATGCAACACACAGAGAGCCACAACGGAATAGAGTGGTAGGGGGTATGTTTATTGCATTGTAGATAACTCAACTTACAACACAAACTAACTACCTGATCAGATCATCATCATCATTAATAATTCTACATCTAAACTTACCCATGTACAACTTTTAAAAATATCGTGTTGTATATTTATTTAGTTTTGGTCAAAGTATTTTCTAGGTCATTGTACAATATTTGCCTTCTTCTTCTTTATCATCATCAAGCAAGCCTCTCTATATATCTCTTTTTCAGTACCACTACTGCTCATTATTCAGAAAAAAAACTCATTCAATTTACAATAACCATTCATTTAGAACTACTTACAGTACACTGCAGGCAGAATTTGTAGTGGAGTGGCAACGATAAAAAGACCACAACAATCAACAACCAATTTTTCCCACCGTTTAACTAACTGCTACTGCTGCCGCTGCGCAAGTTTACGAGTTAAATGAAAGTTGTTAGCTGCTCACAGCACGTACGCTGTATTGTAGTTAACAAGTTAATTCATAATTAGCAGCACTACCACCGATGTACACTTATCTATATCTTTTAATTGTGAATCCTGTGGTTCTAAATACATATACCTATACAAACAACAAGTACACAAAAAAATGTGCATCCAATCCAATTTATCAAGTGATCACAAAACTCTGAATTGAAAAAGAAAAAAAGAGATGCAATCTCTGCAATCCTCATTCCTCTGGCTGGCGATAGGACAAAAATTACACTTTTTACTTTCAACTCAATATTTAGAAAGGGGAGCAGTTACGAAGAAATCCCTGGAATTACACTACATCCTGAAAAGTGTGCTCTGTTTTGCATGCGTCATTGCATGGCTACATGGTCAGTCTAATTGATTTAGCATTCGCTTTCTTTTGAAGCGTGTCAAAATAGATTCACGTGCACTATCGCTTTCGATTTAATAATAATAAAAATAATAATTTCGCAGGAATAGAGGACTCTCAGTAGCACGAACAGTAGAAAAGAGCAGAATAATGCCATGCTACTGCACTCACTTCTCTGTACTACTGGGTGGGAGAGAAAATTACCATTTTTTATCATATAATTTTATTAATATGATTTTTGAATCATAATTTTATGAGTAGTAAATAGGTATTGGTAATCGTACAAGTTTTCGCCATAAAACTACCCAATATATATTGTGCATAATGGCAGGTATACAGGATAAGGATAACGTTTGTATGTTTTTTCATTGTAATTTAAGATGCTACATTATAGGCACATTGACAGCTGCCATAAGAATATTTTTTTTGAACAGGTGAACCTTTCATTAGCTCATGTACTTTTTTTTTGATCCAACGACACAATTTATACGCTTGATATACCTAAAACAATAAAACAAGTACGACATGACGCATCCATCCCTTTGTAAAACCTTTTTTACACATAATTTAAAGTGTCGAATGTCGTTTTTATGCGATTTTGAAAATTATAATTCAAAGGACATTTTCTTGACTTACGGCCATTCTCGCTCGATTTGGTGTCAGTACAACTGGTCTGGTCGTCTTTGTTGTTGGCATCATTTTTTGCGTCCGTTTCATTTCTTCAGCAGCCGAAGCAACAGCAGCAGCAGCAAAGAGAGTTTTGCTGTCAACTCACTTTGTTATTACTTGCTCAAACTGACAAAACATAAATTTTTATTTGAATATGCATACATGCATGCAATTTTATATTTTGATCGGGTCTATAATCTTCGCATGGCAGGTATATATCAGATTATCTGATGTACCGACGATGTATCTTATCTCTTTGAATTGTTGTCTCGCTATAAGCTATAGAAATCTGCAACCAACAAGAACCATGCCTGTTTTGATGTACATTTAACTATAACCACCGTATTAACCAAAAAACGAAACATCAACTATCACTCATTCTTCTAACTCTCAGTCAGCATATCTAATTAATCACTACACAATCCATTATTATGCAAACCATGTTCATTCAGTCTGCCTTCGGCTTTTTGAAAAGCGTCCAAAATAAACACAGTATAGATCCCATGAAATATATATTTTCCAACTTGTTTTTTTCTTCCAATAATGCAATTTCCTGAAAAAGGAAATTTCGTACTACGTATCTTCTTCAACAGCACCAAAAAGTGAGATGCATTGTTAAAATAATATTTTATTTTGCAGTAGACTAACTCCTTTGTATAGACGTACAGATTAGGTACACTAGAAGAAAGCCAGGCGTTCAATTGGCAATATGTGTATATGTTTCAACTAATTTAACCTTGTATATTTTTTTTATAAATTCAACAAACACAAGTAGATATACATATGCGTGGTGGGGTCAGATTCGGCTGTGAAGTATGTTTTGCGTAAATTTCAACACTACCTACATCGTTCCGTCATCCGACAAGGAAATCGAATCGCTTAATTATGATTCGCCCAATTTACTGATCATCACATCACCACCGTCACACTGTCGAACGTCACGTCAAATTGCAAGCCAAGCGTACATGACAAGATCATTCGTCAGCCCATTTGATACACCGAACAACGCACATTGTATCTAACCGTTGACCGCTGGCCACTTGACAAAATGACCTACATATTATGCACATAGGTATTCACTCCGATGCTGTTTTACACTGATTTTTAAAAATAAATCATTTTTTTATATTCCAGGCATGTACTTTTGTTCCAGATAGATAGAAAACAAAATCAACAATACGCACTGTCGTGTTCGATTTCAATTTGTTAAATATTATTTGTATGATAAATGGTCGCGATGAAAGTTGTTGTCACACTCACTTTATTCTACACCAGGCAAAAATATATGCATGTGCATGCAAAACCAAGTCAGTAACTTCTTTGAGTCTGAAAAACGTCTCGACATTCGGAAAAAATGAAACAAATATTTGTCGCCAATTTTCGCATGAAATCCTATTGTTACATGCAAAATTTCCCACAGTCCCTGCTTGATTCTCTCAACTGGTGGTGACTACCATTTAATAACTCATAAATCACGTTGTTGACGTGTGTCTATAATAGTCTGTCTATATACCCTGCAGCATCAGGGCATGCGCTATATTTTTTTGCTAGTTTTCATCATCATGCTATAATTGGCATACCACAACAATAATGTGCCGGTTAGGTACGTACTTATTTATATGAAGCACAAATAATTGCTCACTTTTCTACAAAAATTACTATTGTCAATAAAAGATTATAGTGAAAATATCCGCAGAGAATTAACTTTTATTAGTCTCTCGTGTTCTTCGCAACTTTAATAAAAAACTTCCGGTGAAGTTCAATTTAAAACGTAACGTTTAATCGGCCACAATTTTTGCATTCCTTTATGAATATGCATGTATGCATGCATGCACGGCAGTTTTCAGGTCCGGCAGGATTTAGCTTTCCAATTCACACACACACGTAGACAGAAACAATACGAAAAACAAACAATGATTTTTTTCTTCTTCTTTTTAAAATGAATATATGCTAAACTGACTTTTTAAAAAAATAAAAATTCACCTTAATTCACCCATTTACTCTTACTAGCACATTGTGTGCCGCGTGCATATGAAATATTGTTTAAACTGATGATGATGATGAGGAGGTGGAGGAGGAGGATGCGTGTTCGTTCAGCAATAAATAAAAACACAATCACATTCACTTGTTTCTCTTGAGGAGCATCCAACCACCTTATTTTAAGCCGAATACTGAACGCTGCTGAATACTGACTACCACAATTTATTACAGTGTAGCTGGTGTGAAAGCATGTGAAACCGTCCGTCCGTCGCACCTCGAATACGATGTGGTGGTGGTGGTAGCACACGACTCGACCGGAAGTCTTGAGGCAATACAAAGCCTCACCGTAACGGAAAACAAGTCTAAAGTTATCATCATCATCCATTCATATCGTTATCATATTCTATCATCAGACAAGATGCCACATAAGAGTCCACTGCATCTATACTGGGTATTGTGTATATGCCTACAAGGAGGAAACTGTATCAGCCAATAATGTGTATAATTACCCAGTGTGCAACCTGCAGCAGCATTGACTCAATTTTTCTTTGCCCTAATTTCACAGCGTGATACCTACTTTTTCAAATGGTATATTTTTAAACAACACGTTTTATTGTTATAATTTCTAGAATTGTGACTATTCAAGTGCAGGCGTGTATACTTGTATCCTCACAGGCACGTAGGTATAATACAAACGGACATTTCAAAATTACTTCTTGTGTATCCACTTATTTATCAAGAGTCACGTAGATAGAATTACAATGAGAATGACAATAATGATTTGTCAAGTTCTGTAGGTGGTCTTCCTTTTGGTTCATTGAATCCATTTCCAGAATCCTGATCGATAAAAAATATCCTTATTTGCCGTTCCTTGCTGGTTATTTTTGGGTCAAAAATTATATTAACAGGACATCGTGCACAGGTGTTTGATAAATCACGCCCACTCAAAAGCACTAAGCAAATGAACTTTGACAGGTAGGCTCACACATGCCAATTAATTAATTTGGGAAGAATGTGAAAAGGTGATTAATTAGGAGATGTATTTCAGATTACCCCCACTGGATATACTTATCTAAGCACTTCTTTGCACACACTGTCTTTCATAAGAGATTATTGTACAGTAACAACTTGGTAGCTTAACCAAATAAACAATGCAATGTAATCAGTTGATTGACTTTGCCAATTAGTACGTGGGTTTTTAAGATAATATGTATGACTAATCACAGCGGGCGAACAGCAGCCGACGACGACGCAGAGAGTACACTGTTTACCATGCAAAAAAACTTTTGACGCTGCTTTGCACAAAACTTGTTCACGTCCATGATCACACATCACATTTTTTTCTCTGATGTTTTTTTACACTTTTGCATGGTCAACCAAATTTTCGGTGGCAAACAATGAAAACTAACACCTATTATCCCTTTTAGCGTACAACAATACGCGTTGAGTTTGTAAGAGCAGCAGAGCGCCTGTCAAAAGACTCTGCAAAGTCGAAAGAGAATTGCAAAACTCAACTGAACGCACTAACTAAACTAAAGCTAAAAAACGTATAGCTAAAGTGCAAACGCCATCTTTTTCCATTGTTGCATTCAGCAGGACTCGGCTCTGCAGCTGTCTATCTATACTTATCATCGTACAACATGTGTACTTTACTGGTAAAGTTAAAAAAAGTTTTTTTATATAACTTGTCTAACACACTATCTCTCTACTTACCTTTCTTTACTGAATAGTGTCAACAGTTTGTAGCAAGTTTGGTTTTTGTTTGTATGTATCTCCTTCAGATAAATAGAAGGCATGCATGCAAAAAAATGCTCAATTGTTGTTAAAGCTTATATACCTACTATATAAAATGCTTTTCTATACGAGCGCTCTAGTACGCTTTGTAAAATGGTTTTTAAACTATAACGTGCATACCACTTCGAATTAACTATGGCGTGATGAGTGACTATTATAATAGCGAGTGTGTAGCAAAGCCTACATAACTATACAACATACGCATAATATAAATTTTTGTTTAAAAAGCCTGTTTAGTATTATGGGGAGGGAGGGAGATCAAGAAAAACAACCATCAAAACAATTGCATGCAATTGCATCCTTTTTTTATAAACCGCAAAGAAGCATGAACGCCAAAGCCGAACGCATTGTTATTAACTTTTAGCATGTCTGCTTGCTGTTTTATATATTCTCCTTTATTGCTACATTGCTTGCAAAAAGCGCATTTTGCAGGGGATATCTTTAAGGAAAGGTTTTTTAATAGCAAAAAAAGTATCTTTTCATAATATCTTTCATATATCAAGAAGGAATTTTTTTGCGCATGCATGCAGCTATCTTATAGGTAGTTAATGTATTGAACGCCGGGACGGTGACAAACAACGCGATATGTAGTCGATAACCGACCGACGCCATACGCGCACTTATGATTATAGTAATTTTGATGTTTTTCTTCGGCTTTGAAGATATAAAAAAATGATAAATAATCATTAATTGTGGATACTTGACTGGCTTGGCTGAAGAGATAATGCAAGAATGGTATTTCAATTGAATAGAATAGAATGAAATGATACATAAAAAAGCGCTAGCGTTTTTTTTGTACAAGCGTATCAAAGTGTATCATTGACTTGGCCAACTACAATGTGAACCGTTTAGTAGCGACTAGACTAGAAGAGGATCTTTTTCTATTGTTTGAGACTTTTCTGTTGATTTTTCTGATCGTTAGAAAAAATGTGGTTTTTACATGGATTTACAAATTACTGCAATAAAAGTATCTAGTATTGCATCTGGCATCTTGTAAAGGTACCTAAATAATGTGTCATCCTCATGTCAAACATTATGTGCTTGATTTTTTGATGTCCAATTGAAGCTCTAGTGGTGCTGAGAGGGCTCTTTAAAGACAAATGGCAATCCGTTAGGAAACAGTAAAGCAGCAAACAATTAGTTTGTCAGAATGTACCATTGTTTGTTGAAAACACACTTCATCTTCGATCTCTACAAGTTTCCTCCCATTTCATACTGTTCATCAATTCTTGCGTTTAAGTGTCTTTCAAAACGTGAATTATCCGTTAATTGGTCGGTTATCATCAGCTAAATCGGTTCAGTACATCTGGGTTATGAAAACTACATACCTTATATACAACTGTAATAACCAATGCAATAATAAGTTACGCGACGCCTTTTAGACCGAAACAAAATAGATTTTGCGGAGAATCCTTACCACATCTCGACATTCCTGTGGGATTGTTTATCTGCGGCGTTTATGGGTTTGCGTTTATCTTGATGATGATACCCGCAAAAAATATTTTATACTAAAAATCCTTATTGCTGACAGCTTATCTCCATCTACCTATCGACGTAGCTTAAAGACATGGCATATCACACATGCAGATATAATGTTTCTATTTTAAATTATTTACTGCACACTTAGATATAATTACAATTACGACAGTTAAACAAACAGACGTCATGACCCATGGTCTCATGAAAAAAAGATGCAGAAAAGTGAAGCCAATTCGCTGTACCACACACGCCATACAACAACAGGAAACAAAGAACGAAGCGTGTCCACCATTCCCCCGTCCCATGTCTTTTGTGGGCGCCGAACGACTAGTGGTCCAATGGACAGGTAAACAAGCACAGATGTATGGAGTGTTGCATTCACCGGATCGGATCTTATGAAAAAGCACATTTTTTGTGTTTTGAGTTTGTGTGCTGTTGTGTAATAATTAAAGTTAATTTTTGTTTCTTGCAGTGAGTGAGTTTAACTGATTAATTGTTAGGGGGCAAGTGAAGGCAGATTGCAGCGTTTTAGAAGACTGGGTTTTGGAGTCGATTTTAGCGAGACTTCAAAATGTCGTATTCGGTGCATCCGAGCATTCGGAAATTATTTCATCCTGGGCGATTCCGGCAGTTTAGGAATGCTTGGGACAGGTCAGCGGTAGCAAAGCTTCCGGTTGAATATCAAAAGTTTTACACGGAATGGATGGAGAGTGAAGAAAAGGAGACGCCGGTTCACTGGATACCCCGACAAGGAAAGTGGGAGAGGAATCCGGAAACTGGAGAAGTGTAAGAATTAAGATTGAATTCCTTATTGCTGCTATAATATGATAATTATCTTAATGTGGTTAATATGTGTGGAAAGAAAAGAAAGAATGACCATGAATTATGACGCATTCATCTTTGTTAATTTTTCAGGAAACCTATTCAGAACGTCCCGATCCATGTTAACTACCCTGTGGAAATGCACGATGGCATTTGGGGAGGTGAGGGCGTAGTTCAAGGAACAGTCAAAAAAGGCAAATGGAGAAGTCCAGTCCCAAAGTATTGGTCACCCAGACTGATGCGCAGCATTGTGTACAGTGAAGTCCTTGATACGTACTTATCCGTTGTGGTGACAGAGAGAGCGTTAAGATTAATTGACCAGCATCACGGATTAGATAACTATCTCATTATGGTAAAAATAATAATATTTATAATGCTTGTGCAAATATACATTTTTATTTAAAGTATAAACTAACATTTTGTGTGGTTCTGTGTGAATTATAGACACCTGCGTACGATTTAAAGTCATTACTAGCGCTGAAACTGAAGAGGAAAGTAATGATGGCGCTGCTGGACCGAGATTTTTGCCACAACGATCCTAAAAGGCAACAGGAAATACTGAATAGGTTGTCTGAATATTTGATACCGGTATGAGATATTAATGCAACTTACTGATTCCCTTTCATTACTTTAATTTTGACCACGTTGTTCGTAATTTGACTTTGAAATCATGTTTTTTTTTTGCAGAGAAATGAAATAGAATGGTATGGGCTAAGTGTAGACGAAGCACTTGAGAAGGCCAGACAAATTAAGGAATCCTCCAGAATTTTTGTTCCATTAAAATTACAGTACAGGGCAGAGCTGCTAAAGCAATTGAGAAATGAAACGAATATTGGCGGAACAGGTGAAACTGACTCCATCGTATCGGAAACAACGTAAGTTTTTATATAATGAAAATGATACGTCTTAAGATAAATTATAAGATTTATACGATAATCTTTTCCTTTTTGTTTTTATCTTTTGCAGACAAAGCTGGATTTCAAAGTTGAACCCGTTCTCAAAAAGTAGCTAAGCTAAATAGAAGTGTGATTTTGCATTTATTTATAAAACATATAGGATAATTTGTTAACATTGACTTTCTGAGAAATGTAGTAAAATAACGATGTAATTTCGAGAATTGTTTTAGTAATTCATTTCACCTAAATGTAGATCAAGATCAAGATCATCAATCAAAAGTAGAGAAGACTTTATTGACAAGTTTTAATGTAATGAGTACAACAACAAATAGTTTAATTTAGCAACTACAAGCAAGCAGATCCGCTCTCTTCAGCAAACAACACAGGTATTATTACTTCTTATAATGAACACATGTGGCACATGCCGTTTCTGAAGAGAGCGTGCACAGTCTATTTTTTCAAATACCCGACCTACCAAATTATGGTTTCATTTTCTGAGGTAGTTAATTCTCATAAGGATAGTTAGTAATTTTCTTAATTTGAAAAGAAAATACTTATAAAAAATAAATAACAGTAAAGAACCCTAAAATGTGCAAAATAGTAAAAAAATGGATTATCTTGCTTCAGCTCCAGTGATAGCTGGACTGTTTGGCAGTGGTGAAGCAACAGGCAAATCTTTTCCCTTTGCCCTTCTTTTTGCTTGTTCTTGAATCGGTATTCCTTTGTGAGTTCCTCCAAAGAACCTGACCACAGTTAGCGTAACAATTATTAAGAACCCAATTATAAAACTGCCGAAATTGAATTTTTCTTTTCTGATGCATTTTTTAGATATGTAGTTAGCTTACGAGAAGAGAACAAGTGGCGGTAACGTAAATGCGGCTGATACACAAAAGAATGCACCCGGAAAGGTTTCAAGCGTTCCTCTGTAAACCGCGTTGTACAAGGGATTTCCCCACATTGGCGTTGTTGAGTCAATTACAGCCACGAACGAATTCACTTTCCCCATTTCTGCTACAGGGACAACCTTAGAAATCATTGTTCTAGCTGCGATAATCATGGTTCCATTCAAAATATCTACCACAGGAGCTAAGAGAAAAAGCCCAGATTCACGATTAACTTTACTTTCAAACATTTAAGTACCTACATTTAAGAAACCAATTTAATTGATTTTACTTCTTACCTGTATACATCATCGTCTTATTGTGAGCAAAGGCATACACCAAGCTTCCTGCGATTTGACTCAAACAAGATAGCACTCCCAAGAACCAGTCAGATACCTTCAAAATTTTGACCAGAAGGCCGACTGAAAGTAATCCACCTATACCAAAGTTTTCAAATTAGTATTAAATATTCCAGTTACTGTAACTGTACATTGTATGGATTAGTTGAAATTTTCGTAGTTTTCTTACCAAAAAACGCAATTAGCATTCTAACGGTGCTGTACTCAGAATAATCAGCCGTACTCCAGTTCAGCTTATAACTCCGAACAAATAGAAGTAATACAGAGTCCTCTCCTGTGATAAAAATTAGTTGTAAAACGAGACATTAAAAATCAAGATAATTTTGTTATCCAGGTATAATCACGATCAAGTACCTTGCATAGGTGCCATTGTGAAAATGAGTACAATGACAAGTAGGTAGAGCTGCTCTCGAATGCCATAATCTCGCTTTTTGAAAAATGATTTGGCAGACTCAAGAATGTTCCTTAAATTAAATATATTTTTAATCGCGTGTTTCTTGCTCTGCTTGAAGCCAGCCGGGTTATTGCCCTTCTTTGGATTTGGCATGAATATTAAAATGTACAGGAAGGCAGCAATGGATACGCCACCGCCCAGACCAAAGATGAAATAGTAGCCTTTGTTTGCTCGTCTCAGGGATCCGCCCAAAGCTGAGCCTGCTGACCTTCCAAACGTTCTAACGGCAGTCAAAACTCCAACCCTGAAGGTACGATCTGGAATCGAACTGGTTATTGCTACGAAACTGTACACCAGCATGCTGACGGCAATACGGCCCCCTGTCAATGAACTCGGCAGGATGGAGAATAGAACGACCACTTTGACCGACCACGTGTCGAAATATGTGCAGAGAAGTAGCCCTGCATAACGGATGGTCACTCCGAGTATTGTGAGAAGAAATGGCGCTTTCACTCCGTACACATCAGTCCAATTTCCCATAAACAGGGAAAATACAATGGGGAAAAAGTTTTCAATAAATTCACTCCAGATTCCCATTTCAGATATGACCTTTTGAACTGCTTCCTCTTCCTTTCGCAAACCCGGTGCTCGCTTGCTGTAAATTAAAGCGGTTTAATTTATGATTTCAAATTATAATTATTATCAATGAAAATTAGATTTAATTGCTTTGCTCTTACTTTTCCATCAACTTATCACAAATTGTATCGTTATACCCCACGTCCACGCGACATGCGCGATCAATTTGTAGGTCGGAAGCCATGATGTTACCCATCACGGAGGCTATCATGTACAGAAGGAAACCGGGTTCCATTCGCAAACTTCCCAAAAGTTTCCACCATGATGATTCTTGATTGTCAGGGTCGCTGGTTAAATCATCGCCAGAGTCGGCGGAACCTACATCGTCCAATGCCTCCCTCTCTCCCCTAGGCTCCGCTTCCAATTCATCATTCTCCCTGGGCTCCGCTTCCGATTCCTTCGTGAATCGCTTTTCTTTGGAGTCTTCCATTAGGCGTGATTTTCCAGTTTTCGCCAATTCAACAGTGAAATTTCATTAACGTAAATTCCTTATCCTACTTGAACCGTATGCCTTTCTCATTATCTTGCACCACGTTTAAAGCAATTACTCGCAGCAATTAATACAAAGTTTTCCCTGGTAGTAGGAAAACTGAAATGAATATCAAATAATGGCTGCTCTCCGTTTTATGCCTTAATTTAGACCTAGTCGAATACATGCACTAATTATGATTCATATATTTAATATTGCCAAAAAATGAAACAAAGGAGTATTGCCGGTATCGTGGGATAAAAGCATGGCTGTTGAGAATTGTTAGGGAAAATGTGATAAGTGCACACATTACCTACCTATACTACGTTGTATAGGCATGCAAGTATAAATATTGCCAATGTGCTTACATTATTAATTTATGATTATCTGCAGTAAATACACTATTTTGCAGTTTTTGGAACTTTGATTGATAGATGAAAATGATAAGCCCGGTCGGAGTCGCTGATAAAGCAGCGGTTAATCAAATAAATATTGGGCCTACGTGATCAAACAGTTTGTCTGGAATAGCATATTGTAAAAATTGAAATGTGATAAGAAAATCTTATTTGTTGGTCGCTGTTCCAACGAAGACAGGCAATCCTGTTGACTGCTGAATTGAGTGTGAACTATGAATAGCAGGCATTTTATTATGATAACGGTTGAAGCACTTTTGCCTATTTTTTGCTTGAAACATTTGCAAATTGGTACATCTGGTCATTCAATCCATCCATGAGCACGTTATGATTTTCCTTTAAACACGAGCCACCACCATGAGGGTGTCCTTTTTATTTGCAACTTTCCAGCAATTTGCCATTTCATCCATATTGGTATTGGTATCATTTTCTGAGCAATTAATTATAATTGTTAATTTTAATTAGCTGTCTACGTGCGAACCTGCCTTGTTTCGCATCACACAAGCGCAATACTTAAAATTGTCAATGAGAATTTTCCAAAGACCCGGGACCAATGTTCACCCTCTTCCCAACTATTACGTTACCTTCTGGTGCTCACGGAAGTTTAGAGTAGAATTATTGCAAACATTTGTAATGATTTAAGCGATTAATGACTATCGTCATCATGATGTTCATAAAGAAAAGTTGGCGTACGTGATCGTTAGAAGCAACAAATAGATAATCGGGGAATAATATGCCCTTGGATAATAGGTACATACCTATATATCTATTGTGCGTATGTACATAAAATGGAATATTTAATAGACGGGATTTTGTTGATGTGTAGGAGTAACGATTTAAAGAAATTACAAGCTCTAAAAATAGTATTTGATGATTGTGCGGGCGTCTCCCACGACTTTTCCCTATTTTATTTCGTTGCATTGTGCAGTGACGACTGGCAACATTGAACTTAGAAATCTGACTATAAAATTCCTCACTGCATTTTTTACAGCCATGTCTAATCGTTGTGTACATTCTTGTGTTGGTTACATGTGCAAGCAATTCTTTTTCCTTTCTTTTCAGCAGATATATTTAATCTTTATTAATGAACCGGAAATCAATAAAATTGGGGCAAAATGATAATGGGAATCTTGATCTTGATTCTTACTCTCACTAAGCTAGGTAATGGATCCCACGTGTGACTGCGATTGTAAAATCATAGCTACCCCATGGCTTTCTGTGGCAATTCAAACTCAAGTTAAAAGTCTAAACCAATTATTCAAATCCAGTCCATGGTACCTGTTAATGCCGTCTCGCACGAAACCCAAGCTGTGTTGTGTTGTGATTAGTTTCAAAATATTATTGACAAAGTGCTTTTTAATGAAACTATTTGTCTTCATACGAACAAAGATTTACATCGTTAACTAGCAAGTTTAAATCACTGTCATTAGGATTGTTGGGAGTAAATTTAATATAAGGCCTTTTGGTATGCATTCAGAAACACGGTATTTGTACCCTTTTGTATGCCTTTTAGATGAGAGAATGTATGGAAAGGCAAACGAAAAACTCACAAAGCGTAACAAGCAATGACGGTACATTTCATTACGAATATGCCTTAAGGCCTTCGTTATATATTTTCTCGTTGATCGTCAACAAAATCTCGTCTCGTTCGAATTGCACAAAGCAGATGCATATTATCTGGTTCGATTTTAAAACCCAGAGTGCAGATGATGGTTTAAGTCACTTGATTCGCTTCGATAGAATCACACGGGATGAAGGCGAAGAATAAAAGACAATAATATTCTAAGCATATGTATTACCAGGTTCATATTTTGAAAGCACGTACACAGGCGGACTGTAAAAAATCAACCGAGTAGCCCTTTCGAGATCATCAGCGTTCCTTTCCTGATGTTATTTAAAGAAGTTTCACATTCACGTTGCTAGCACAAGGCATCCCTTGTTGTTTTAAAAGTGTACGAGTACGAAACAACGAGAGATGCGAGTCGTTAGGGTACGCACTTATGTATAAAAAATATGCATATACCCTCATAATATAAACTATATTAATATATACGTACACTTATTTAAGCATCAGCGCAGCGCAAAGTCATGTAGTCATATTATTAAAAGTCACATGCAGAGAGAAGGATTCCTATTCATCTTCATCACATTTTCTCTCTCTCTCTCTCCTCCGCTCACACATCATCTTTGCCTGAAGATGTTTTAAAGATTTTTACTCTCCTATAAGCCATCTATATAAGATATATAAACCGTAATAATAATAAACGTGCGTATAGCCTACAATAATCTCTCTACAATGAACATTCTTTCTTTACGTCTCTGCCTATTACCTACCTACACAGTCAACTTACCATGATTCTCGTCATGTCATCTCTCTCGTCTCCTCAACTCCCTCCTCCCAACTAACGCAACACCTTCACCCAACAACAAACATTCATTTTGTATTATATCTTCTCGCAACTGCTCCTGCTGCATCATCGCATCATTTCCTTTTTCATTTTAATGTTGATGCGCTCTCGCTCTTGTGCCACATTCATTCCAAATAAGTGCATAGTTCGAGGCATCATCATCGCCATCCTCTTTGCATGTAAAAAAAGACAGAAGACAGGGAAGTTTTGTTGTGCCAGCTATTCGAACGGATCAAAGAATCGGACTTTTCTTCAATTTAAGGAAACATTCGTGAGGTAGTAATCTATTTTATTTCACAAAATATATTTCATTTTGTATATAAGGTGAAGAGTGTGCAATGAGGAGTTTAGAGGCGGAGAAATGGTGATTTTGTGCAGATTTGTATCAGCTCTATAGCTTTCCTCCACCTATCATTCCAATTATACTTATTTGGCTAATACGGGAATAGAAATAAAGCTTATACACAACTTTACAGAGAAAATATGTTGCAATCAGAGAAAAAGTTATAAAAAAGCTAATCAGTGAATTTAAAAGGAGTAAAATAGTCTATTGATATGAAAAAGGGGGACAATTTTTATGCACGTTAGTCTCAGCCATAATTAAAGCATCAGAAAAGAAGACGTGTAAAATCTGTGTTGCAGTGTATTTATGAGACTGATGAGAGGGAAAGAGGAAATCTGTATAGGAAACCACTTAACACCTACTTCTTAGTTAGTGACCGTCAACAAAAGGAAAATACGTGTAGGTATAAAATGTTTTCATACGCTGCTGCAACCAGTTGTATACTTTTTGTACACAGGACACGCAGATGGCTTGTTTAGTGTGCGTATTTATACTACATTTTATGTATTTATTTATTCTTTGCAAATTTTTCATGCAAAACAACAATTAGTACTTTACATGTTTAGGATACAATAAGCAAATACTTTTTCAATCAAGGTGTAGTACGAAGAAGTGCATAAATAAGTAACAATTGTAAATTGAAAAGGCAAGGATATATTGTATTATGGCATGTCATTTGGCTTTAAAAAGCATCACACAAGCAAGTCATTTTCTTCAACGTTGGCTTTTACTAACACACGGCAATGTTGCGGATGTCTGATGTTGATAGTTATCAAATGATTTATAAAAGTTAGACCAAGCACTTAATAAATATTAACGCTAAGTCCCCACCTCTGTCTATAATTTAGCAAACAACGTCATACATGCATTCAAAACAAGTATGTATATGATGGGCCAAGCTAAAAAAATAGTCTTTTCTTGAATAATTTAATACTCATATTGACGATCAACACCAGATTACATTTCAACAGAAAGAATCTGCTGCTGCTTCTTCTTCAAGTTTATATGTATGATTAGGACCGGTAACGAGTACAAGTTGCCAACTTTTTAAATACTGCAACAAAAACGATCAAAAGATAAAACTTGCTAAAAACAGGCAGCGCAGCGGTGGCAGTAGTCAGGGGCAAGTATACCCGGTCAATAGGGCAGTAATAATAGCAGCTTAGAAAAAAAGTAATAAAATATGCCGTACTATTCCTATATAGGTATACCTGTAATCTCAACTCATACATTTTATAATGTAATTTGATCTGTAACGTAAACTTATCATTATTAAACACAAAATGGCCCTACAAGACTTTTTACAAGTTTGTACTAATGACTATATGACTTGCTTCTTGTTTCAGTTTTTAGTTAATATCAAGTACCACACAGATTTTTAAAAGTATTTTAATGGCTCTAAATAAAATGAGTGAAAAACCATGTAATCCTCTTCTGATTCCTTTCATTCTGTTTCACATAGAAGCTTATTGTAATTGTAACGTTAGTGCAGGCAATTTTGATGTTATTCAACAGCCTAGATGACCGCGTCATCTTGCACTTTACATGCAGTTACTTTAAAATATATTATCTCTTTGAAATTCAAATCTTTTTACGGCTCAGATCTTCAGGAAAATGTTACCGAGACGCAAGTATTTTGTTGATGATTGATAATATTATATGAACGTATGTAAAGAAAATAGGAAGGACAACAAAACAACGTAGGATTCTAAATAATATATTGTACAAGTTTTTAACGCTGTTGCACACAGGACAAGAGGACACCTTTGTGAAGACGGACGACAACATGCATCATATATCCATCCCATCTCTTTTGGCGTCACAACACATCGGCATTCTCAACATTACATATTATTGCATCCTTCTTCGTTCTAATCTCACCCTATCCTGTATAGTTAATATGGAAAATAGGCTTATGATTTTTCTATTGCTAACTACTACTAAGAGGCTAGCAGCATCCCATTCTCTCTCGCATTTTTTCTTTTGTGGAGTATCTTGTTGCACCCACGCATTTCATCTTTGTGCATCTCATGTTGCAATGACGAACGAACAAGTGAATGTAACAGACTAATAGAAAGAAATATTCTAAACGTAAAAAAACTGCTCATTTTTTTAACAGGCAAGGCAGACAACAACCACACACCACATCCACAGGAGAGCTATTTACTGCCTACCTCTATAAGTTTACGTATTGAACAAAATCATGAATTATTTTCGACGGTGAGAGCATGTGGTGATTTAATTTTCAGTATCGATGATGCTGACGTGATTTCAATAATGCCAGCTAGTATTTGAAGGAGCAGAAGTTTGTGCTTGAATGAGAAAAGTGATTAAAGAGCAAAGTGTAGTGAGAAATTGTATTAAATTACAAACGGGAGAGAAGTGAAGTGACCAAAAAAAAGTTCACAAAGAGAAGTTTGTCGGAAAGTATGATGCGTGACGATAGTGGACATCCTAAGCCAACGGACATGGGTCATCATCACGGAGGAAATCAGCCAACAATGACGACAACAACGACGACCACCACGTCCGGCCCCAAAGTTGTGGCCTTGGATTGGATCAAGATGGATGTTAATTACTTTCGGACTGTTCCGGGAATACTGAAAATTGCGGAATTTGTAAGTTATCGTGTCATGATAATGAAATAATTATCTATTCAAGTGTCAAGTAAAACAGCACTACTTTACGTATATGCAACGTGAATTGGTTCACATAAAATTGTTGGATTTTCTGTCACGCGAGTTGAGTTGACAGGAGAAAGTGAAATTCACAATTGAACCGCTCCTGCAAACTTTCAACCTATTTAATTCAATTTCAGTCCAATATTTCACACAATCATGGACATAAATAAGTGGATAATGTGACAAAATATCTGTGTTAAACAGTCAACTAAATTAACATGGTTAAAAAATTATCCTCATTCTATCCGCCCTGCAAAAACATCGATTTAGATTTAACATGCGCTTTCTCTGTTTCTCGTTCTCATGAATTATTTATAGATAAGTAATATGTACGCTCTGTTGTAAACTTTTTTGTGCTCCTTGATTTCTAAAAAAATTCCACACCGCCGCATAGTACTAAGTTTAAGATCAAAGTCACCTCGGCTCTCTCGCCCCATCAGGATTTGTCATGCGTATTATTGTACAGAAGATTTAGACTAGAAACAAACAAGTGGAAATGACGGCACAAGGATTTCCTTTTTTTGTGTGATGTGGAAGATAATATACTATAACTTGTTGTACTACTCTAAACCATTGACAAAAAAAATCAGTATAGGTAAAATTCTAATTACAAATCCTGCTGCCGTACTTATATCTATTCTGGGATTGTAAAGGAGTATTGGCGTAAGGCCTCTTGACAATTTGCCATTTTTATTATTCAGTATAGCACACCATGTCGTACATTTGTCTTTTTCACCTTCCCTCAGTCACAGTCATTCCTGTCATAACATTACACTATAAGATGAAATGATAATCGTATTGGATTATCAAGTATTTCGATATGGGCACGTATATGTATATACCGAGATTGTACTTTTAAATATTTTATACGTGTTTCTTCTCTTGGCTAAATTCGAGAAGATACGTGAGAAGCGTTTGTAATTGAATATCTTTTAATAAAACGCTCATATGACATGAAAGAGGCTGCTACTGTGTAGAGAAGATGCGCGCTCTACAGAACAATTCTTTGTTGGAGGTTCACATATTTTCGGTGAAGAGTAGCAGTTGCGAACTGTAATTTCCTTATCTGAAATTGGTTTGATACGGCAGCACCCCAATTCATTCCAATTCCGTGTAGGACTATAAATTTCCTTGATTTGTCATAGGCCATGTGGATTTTTTATAGTTCAGCAACTGCGCTTGAGCAATTACAATCTGTACTACTACATAATTCAAACCAGAGGACGTTCGTTGTTCGTTCGTTCTTTGCCTTGCCATCAATTGTACAAAATTGTAACTTTACATTGTACTTAAGTATACGGAACACTGAAACATGAACCTATCTTATAGCACAATCATATAACTTGAATGGTGCTTTATTTTGATTTATGCTTATTTAACTGCAATGTCAATGTTGATTTTTTCAAGTGTAAGGCTTACGCTTCAGCAAGTTGCCAAGAAGAAGGTTTAAAAGAATCAAGATAATTTGATTTTTTGTCTTCTTCAGTTCTTTAATCTATGTGTCATTTTTCTGTACTTTGTACTTCGGATTCATGGGATGTATTGATGTTTTATGTTCTTTTGACAGTGAGTAGCTTAAATCTTTTGGCTTCAAGCAGAGAAATGTTCAGCAGTTCAGGTTGTTACTTTCCCTATTGTCATTATCGAAAACTTTTGTCTAAGGTCATGGTTAAAAATGTTCATATAGAGCTGCTTCTTCTTGAAGATTGACATGCGTCACAATTGTTGGGCATTAATTTTATTTAAAAATATATTTAAGCACAGTTAATCTCAATTTTAAATCGGTGATAGGGGCTTGTTTTAAAGGTCATGGGGTACAAATATTTGGCGGATGGGTAAAGATTTTTCATTTCTGAAAAAAATACTGGGCTACAAATGAGTAGAAATAGATTGCATCACAAAGTAAAAGATATCGAGGGATTATCTTCAAGATATAAATGATGTTCGTTGTCTTACGGCAATTTATTCCGCTTTCATTAAAAATTCACAAATTACATAAAACCTGCCCAAGTTCGAGTTCACGCGGTGTCTGGTAGTTATAAATAGATATCCGACAGTTTTCGGAGAATCTGAACTGTCAGCTCACTACTTTCATTCCCGATTTTCCCGCTGAATTGTTCTTTTTAATTAATTTTACTTTACGAAATTTCTAAAAAAATACACTTGGATGCTTATTGGTTTTGTGTATTGTTCTTCCTTCACGTGTTCATTATGTGAGGATGTAAGTAATGGGCTTACATAAATTTCCATTTTATGTAACTTCCTTCGCCAAACCCATTAAAGCGAGAGCATTTTACTATGATCCTGTCACCTGAACGAGTACATTTTTCTTTGAATTTCAACAACGAAACAGAAAGTCAAAAGTTCTGAGAAGACTCAAAGAGTAGAACAAAGAGTAATTTTTAAAGAATAAATTACATTTAACTTTACAACGCTTCATCCGGTCGGTACATGTATGTATTCCTAGTCATTATTCACGCGTATGTGCGTAGTGCGCACCACTTTATTTTACGTAACAAATTGGTGATTTATCTTCTCAACTCTCCGCACTACCGTGATGATGCCTAAGAAAATTAAGTCGCTTACTTGCCGAGACAAAAAATATATATATTTTCAATTTTATGGAAATTTTTTGTTTAAAAATCAGTTTTTACAAAGCGACAGTTAAATCCCTGTCCAATTGTTGACTTTTATGTATCAATGTATCATGCGGTTTTACTCACACATTTGTCCTGTATGCTTTTCTGACTTAATGACGGACGGAAATGAGTCATTAAAACAATATTAGGAGAGGAGTGTAAATTACGGTACGCGTATTTTACTTTACATCAGAAGCACATCCCTCATTAATAAACGTATGAAACTCTTGTATGGCATGTCAAACTCTTTATCCTATATTTTCAATGCAGTTTCCTCATTGCTTCTTTAATTGTAATGTTCCAAGAAGCCTTAAAAATATTTAGTGCTCATATTTTGAGAAAATTATTAATTGCTGCAAAAACAGACCGTTTGGATTGCAGAAACGAAAAAAATATAAAATAGGAAAAGTTAATGGGTTACTTTGGACAGGGTAACTTTTTATGTAAAAATGCACTTTGCGTCATACGTGACCATTTCAATGCGTGTGTTACCTTTCTGACCTTACAGACAAGTAAATATTGACTGACCGTAACTATTTAATGTCGGATGTATAAACTCTTTAAAAGTCGAATTATTTCATGATGTTTACCTTGAAATGAATATTCTCCATTTTTTCAGGTTCTCGGAATTATTTGTATGGCATGTGGAGCGCCTGCGAGAATAGGAGGAACGCATTTCTTTCTATTCGTTGTTGTACTCACATTCCTTATTACGTCTTTCTGGATACTCGTATATTTGTTCGCCATTCGTGAGGGCTTGATGCTGCGCATTCCATGGATCACTCTGGTAGGCGAATATGTATTTAGCTCCAATTTTGCCACACACAATGCAATTCACACAAATTATTTACGACATATACAGATGTAAAATAAAATGACACCTTTTATATAAAATTTTGATATCTGATGTTACATCTCTCTTCCTATTTTAGGAATTTTATTACACCACCGGAGCGACAGCATTCTACTTTATTGCCATGATAGTACAGTTCGCGGTGACTGCAGGCTATGACTTTCCAAGTGGAACTGCTGCTGCCGTAAGTGGTCCAATTCTTTTTTTCGATGACATGTTGTTTCACAAACATTTCATTTCCTTATTCATGTTTTTATTTGGAAGATTCATGACATGTTTGTTTAAATCTGTTGTGTTGTAGGTATTTGGATTGTTCAACACGGTGGTATATGGCGCTGCAACATTTTTCTTATTCAAAGACTGGAGAAGTAGTGCTGCATCATCGAATGCAAACAATGTTCCATAAAATATATTATATATTTTTTAAACAAACTTTTTAGTTCATCTCACCACGCACACGTGCAAGCAAACACTATTCCAAGCGAAATAGATTTTACTGATTTCTACACAAGATAATGCAATTAATTTGAGTTTAACGACTAATTTATATGACACTTGTTTTTTGAATTTTTTTTGATAAAAATGTTTCTGGTGCAATTTTGTAAAAAAACACGCACATTTATTATCCACTACTATATATTATTGTGCTTGATGATTTTTTTGTATGAATTTTAGATTTTATGAGAGATGCCATATAAAGCGTGTAGGTTTTGTGTAGGTATATAGTATTATATGTTATTATTATTATCATCGTTTAAAAAAAAGTTAACTACTGACACTGACGGTGCATTTACCACATTACCTTTTTCCTTGTTGCCAAAATATTAATTTTCTTGTATGTAGTTCTGTTTACGTTAAATATATAAACATTATTAAAAAATGTATCATAGTCATTGATGATGGTGTAATAAATAACAAAAATAAATGCAAATAAAATATCTCGTAATGCGTATTCCAATGATTTGTTTTGGTCTTAAGATGTTTTGATTTAATCAGTTATGTTTTTTATCTTTGAAATCACTGTTTCCTTTAAATTCCAAACTTGCATTAATACAATAATTACGCGATAATATATTATCTATTTAAGGTACTCGTTTACTCAGGGATGGATAAGTTCTTTTTAAGGCCATACATTTCTCAACAACCAACAACACTAATCACTTATCCTGTATTAATTCGATTTACATTCACAACTTCGTCATCATCCTCTTACGTTAATGAGTAAACGTCACTGGTCACAAAATTAATTGTATTATAACGCGTGTATAATTACAATTTCATAAACATATATAAGATACCTATTTTCCTACACAAATTGCAGATCACAGCTGAATTTCGTTAAATAATCATTTATTATATTTCATTATTCAATTTATTTTAAAACACCTGAAGTCAAGTCAGGTAGGAATTTTTTAACTCTTTGAAAACATTGTAAATTAAGTAGCGTAACAAAAGAAAAACATACGTAATTATTGTTTTCAGTTTCAGTTCAGTAAAAAAATCGTTACTAATTTTATAAGCAGTGAAGAACATATTATAACAACGACGTACATTTTTCAGTAAATCGCGGGGGAGTAGTCTACAAAAGAAAAACGCTAACCGGAAGTAGAATCGGCGGCTGAGCAACACTGGCACGAAATAATCTGGAGCAACTTATGGGACCTCGAGGGCGGCACACTGTAAATGTATTGAGCAGTATAGGACTCTGGGATTTGACTGCTGTTGTCATAAACCAAGACTTCCCCCTTTTTACTCTGGTGCTGAAGATGCTTTCTTTTGGTAGAAGTGTTATTTCCGTTAGCGTCCCTGGTGCTATTCTTACTAAAAGCGGATTTCATAATTTCTAGTAAACTGGGTTGATAAGATCCATTATTCGCTGACTGCGCATTCAGCTGCTTTTTCTGTCGATGCATTCGTCGTAGTCGTCTTCGCTCCGAGAAGGCTCTCCAGAATGGAGACTCCATGTCCCTTTCCACGAACACCGTATCCGCAGTAAACTTGACAGACTTTTTCCCGTCTGGCGTCCCGCAGTCCTGCGAGTTGTCGTCTGCGTCATAATCCTCGGGCTCCTTTGGAAGTAGCGTTAAGTGCTTGAGTCGAGGTGTTTCCTTGAGGGGAAGTGGGTTTTGGATCACTGGAGAAAAGTCCCTGCACTCGACTATATTGTTGTGCTTTGGCAGACTTTCCAGTTGGTCGTAAGCCTTAATGTCACTGGGCTCTGGGGACGCTGACGGTATCCTCTGACTCATTATTCTGGGCGACATTTCTTTGGCGTGCGCGTGCAATATTAAATCGGGGTATGGTAGCGATGTTCCAATTCCAGCCGAAATTGGAGGTGTAGGAACTGTTCCACCGTGATGATTTGGGGAATGAAGACTTCCGTTTGGTGTCGTACTGCCTTGGGAAAGATACTTTCCCTCCAGATATGATGGCGCTATGTGATTATAAGAATTCTGGGAATATGCGTTCATGCTCGGACTGATTATGTCAAGTCTATCGGGATACGTTGTCGACGCCGCCGTCGTTGAGTACAAAGCATGGGGATTTTGACTGCGGAGATTGACAAGATGCCACACATTGACTGATTCTAGGAACCTTAAATCTTCTTGCAATCTGCGGTCCGCCTCTGCTGACATGGCTATGGCATGGATATGACTCCAATCTGAATAATCCAAAAAGAAACCAAAACCAAAATGATTCATTAAACATTTTTTTAGAAAGGCAAATCTTATTCAAATTTTCATAGAATAGTTATTGTTTAAAGGTTACGTTGTAATGAACAATCGGTAATAAAAATAATCAGAGAGGAATCAAAAAATCAAAATGCAAATTAATCAAGAAGAGATGAGAAAGATGAAAAAGAATGCTTTTAATTAGGAAAAAACACACACCGTCCGTCTTTGTCTGCCGAAGAAGTAGTCAGTAGAGTGGAGTGGTGCTAGGAGTTGATGGCGATCCACAGATCAACAAAAGTTGAATGGTTAAATTGCATGTCCAACGTTGTTACTCACTCACTCTGTCTTGTAGTAACTTGTGATGTGATAGAGATCACCTACATACCTGCGTTATGATGATTATTAATCACATGAAATACTGTTTTTGATGCACTCTAATGAAAAATGAACAATGGCTATTTTGCAAATTTTTTTTTCTTTGCGTATTATTAACTATTAATGTTGTTATTATTATTATTTTTGTTACTTGTTATAAGCACTAATTGCCCTATTGCACTGCTGCTAGTTAGTCAAGTAGGTAATAGGAATGTTTATACACGTTACTGATTTTTTGAATGTGAGTGAATAATGGCCATATTTATTATAGTTTTTTGGATCTTTTTTTAGCGTGTGCACATTTTGTCTTGTGACTGATTGTGAGCATGGCAAGGCAAGCAAATGAACTAAAAGCCTTTCTTATCGTTTGCACATGTCTTTCGCTTTTTTTCCTTTCAGCAGATCGTTCTGGTTTGATTGAAATATGCCTATGGAAAATAGGAATGTTCTCCTCAGTTCTCCTCAACAAGATGTAGTGTGAACTGCTCAAGTCAGAAAGGCATTTTTGGTATAATGCTGCTGCTGCTGACAAATGTATAAAATAGTGCATAAAATTCTCTAGATGACTGATCACCAAGCACGTGAAGTCAAAAAACCCAAAATAAAATAAATACCTAGTATAGGTATGCAAACTACAAGAGAGCTTCTTAACTAATGGTTGGTTAAATGTTCTCTGCTGTTTGTTGTTTAATAAAAATGTAGTATAATATGTACAGGTATAGGGCAAGGCAATATAATATAATTGTAATATAATATCCTGACTATTCCACTATATTTGCCGTCGTCATAATGGGCAATAATATTACATCTTGCACAAGAGCTACGAAGCATGTAACCGACAGGGAACAAATAATATGGCTATAATAATATGATGATGGTGAGAATGAGAAGGAACGGCACAGAGCACAAAGTATGGTAGTAGCAGCGAAGCGTAAAAATGGAAATCAAATATTATGTCAAAAAAGAACGTGACAATTTAGAATTTAATAGGATGTTCAATAATAAGATGAGCGAATGTGGCATGCGTTGCTAAATGTGTTAAGTGTTGTACAAAAAATTTGTAATGGTAATACCGGCATTCACACAGCAGCAGCAGGAGTGAATGGAAGTGAGAAAATGATTGACAAATTGAATTCGCTACTAAAACTATTAGCCCAAATATATCTACACCTTAAATACAAGTACATAATACGCTATACTATTCCCAGTCGCTTCAAGAGATTTTTTTAACGATGTGATGGTGCAAAAAAAATATAGTTAAGTGATGACGGACGACTAGCTATGTAGAGGAGAGGAGTGTTTCAGCTCAAGAGACATGTTCAGAGAGGCCAGTTAAAAATTAAAATTGCACTTCTCTCTGTGTGTTGTAGTTGCAAAAAAAAATATAAAAAGGGAAAATAATGTTCCTATCATAAAATAATAATCTCTGTGTAGCGCGAAGAATGATGATGTTTTCGCCGCATGGGCTTGCATTGCCTTGTGACATTAAAATCTGTGATGTGATGATTCGCTTAACGACCAGGCCTCTCTTCTGAGAGAGTAACCCTCTTCATCTGTCTCAAAAATGTACTCTTTGTTTTGACTCCATTATTGCGTAATTAGATAAGCTAGCTAAGTATGTAAGCTATGAAGTAAAAAAAATATATATCCAAAATGATGTTTGCTCATTTTTGTAGTCAACAAGTGTGAACAAATCCATTATTGCTCATCATGCATTATCATTAACATTATTATATATGATGGCACAGAAAAAGCAAGTGTTTTTTTCTGTTTATTTTATTGAGCCATTTCTTCTGCTTTGGTGACTATAAGAAGCAATAAGCTGTACAAATTTTTTGGTGTTAGTATTATTGCCTTCACAAAAAAAAGTTAATCCATTTCTGTATCTATAAATATGGTAGTCTAAATAGCTTTTCCTTGAATTTTAGCGAGTTCACTTGCTAAATAAACATTGAAAACGAGATCATCATGTCTAGTATGGGTAGGGATTTTCATACTTACTAGAATATTTTTGCATGAGATAGGTGTGAATTGGCCTATTTTTCATAATCCAGGTTACAAAAAAAACAATAGAAAATATCGTGCGCAAAAAAGGTCTAAGAAGCTGCTATTATGAATGTTAGTGCAACAACGCATGCAAAAGGTATATTTCCACTAAAACCAGGTATTTTTCCATTACATTATTTGGTGTGAATTATTGTGCAAATGTTAGAATCATATATTTATTAAAATCTAAAGCGTTTCCGAGAAAGCATAATATAAAATGTTTGCATAATTCTCTCAAGACTCTCTCACGATCATGCAGACATTTTTTTCTATAGACAAACCTTCCAAGTTCGCCATGTAACAATGAGTGCAAATATCCCACTTCTTCGTACAATTACATAAGGTCTTCATCAGAAGTTAAGCTTGGTTTTTCCTCAAACCAGTGTGTATATAAGTAACGTATATGAAATGTAATTTTTTAACCGTTTTGCAACAGCATTTCAAAAACTACAGTACCTACACACACTAAAACTGGTGGACACTTCCGTTCAAACTAAAAGTTTTCAAATGAGTGTTTGGAAACAAACAAAAGTATCACTACTTTCACAACGCCCCACTAAATAATGATGACTGACACACAAAGGGCCAAAATCAGGTACCCACTTTACGCACACACAAAGAGTTGTTATAATCAACGAGTCCGAATTGGCACTACCTAGTCGAACACTTTTGGTAGGCACCTACTCACTCCATTTTCAAAGACACCACACAAGCCAGGTGAAAAATGAAGGGGAGGGATATGGAAGATTTCCGAATGTTTCAGCAGGATGCGTTGTGCAACTACTAAACACACACAGCCTCGACTCCTAACGAAGGTCACACTACTAAAAAAGTCGGAAGTCGAAAGGAAGACTCTCTTCTTTTCCTTCCAATTTCCAACAACCGTTGCGTTTTGTCATAAAAAAACCTTATAATTGCTCTTGTACACGGAGGACATAGATTTTGTTCGCTGATTTCACTTTGTGTACTTTGGTCACTTACTTCTCTCTCTCTTGCTCTCTCTCTCTGTGATGATGATGATGTTGATGATGATATGAATGCTTGTATGCTTTTCTCTCTCCCTCTCATACCATAATGGTGGTGATGTGTGCTGATCTTTCTCAGGGATTATGTGATCTTCCCAAATCTCTTAAAACACAAAATTTTGGCAACCACCACTTCATGTGAATGCACACACATGCGATGATGTTATATTTATGGAACCATCCACCTCAAATTCGTCGTGTTATAAGAAAGAACCTATATAGCTAGCGCAGTAGTAGATGTATGAGTTATTTGATTAAAACCTCGACGCTGGCGACAAATGCGACACTTGTCTTTCTTATACAGTATACACCGTTCTCACATCAAGGGAATGAGTTTTGTTAATCCGATATCCCTCTCTCTTATAGTTAGTAATAATCCTCCGCCCGGCCTAGCGTTCTTTCTTGAGAGCACATTTTTACCACGACAAGTAAATTGACGAAATAAAACAAGAGATAAAATTTCAAGGTGTAGATTATGCTCTGCTGATGATGATACTCATGGGAGTTTGGGCCATGTCTTGATTTCAGTTCACTGCAGAAAGTAAAATGCAGTGGATAATATTATAAACAACAAGAGGATATCGGCACGCAAAGGGGCATTAGTTTTTTATCGAATTCACCAATCTCTGTGTTGTGGTTGCTCATTAATTGTTTGTTACTGCGCTCATGTTACAAGTGCTGGGTGCGCGTTATGCGAAAGACAAAGATGTAAATTATATTGCCTACTACGTATATAGGTTGCGGTCGGTCGTCGTAGTACAAATCTAAATCTACCTATATTATTATTTTGCAGAGGGCTATTATAGTGGTATGCGTATGTAGTATTCAATATTCGTACAAGTACAAAAAAAAATCGGCAAGCCAAAAAGCTCACTAAAATGTATTAAGTTTTGCCCAAGTGCAAGGATGTAGGCAGTAGAATATGCTCCCATAAGGAAAAGACAATGCAAACCAGACGTCAACAACAAAACAGTGCTCTATTTGTAATAAGCGATATAAAAATGATAGTGTCCGTTTCTACTCTTTTTTTTAATTTAGTGATGATAGCGTAAGTACAATGGCATATATCCCCCAGCATCTGCAATCTATATATGCACCCGAGACACAATACTATTGCAGTATATAAATATATATTTTGTAGTCCGCATAGTCCTTCTCGCGCAAAATAAAATCTTAAGAGAGAGAAAATGGGGGAAGCGACATATATTTTCATATCACTACGCTAGCACATGAATTGCAAGAAGTGTGTACTATTTTTTCCTTAATTTATGACAATCATATTTATACTTGACTATTGCTAGCTGCCAAATGAAGATCCACTTTTTGGCTGCCTACATCCTTTTTATTGCTCTCTGTACTTCTGCTGCTTCTGCGGAGAGCGGATATAAAAAAAGTTACCATCATTCTGTGAATGAAGAGACGACGACGCTATATAGCGTTGTTGTGTGTTGATCAATTATGCAAATTTTTATACGAAAATTATAGGAGGAAGGAAAAAAAATATGCACATGTGTGTGTCGTCGTTCCATCCAATGGTCTTGGCAAAAATTGTTCTCTCGTGCATTTTGTTTTTTTATTTAGATGGGAGGTATATGATGATGAGGTCTATGTTTATGTGTAAGGACTTGTGTATGAAGATTTTGGTAGACCTAGATCGAGAATGCTGTAATTGGTGAGGTGTTGAATTTCTGTAAACAGTCAGCAGCAGTAACTCTCTTTCTCATTTAGCCACTGGCCTATTTATGTATCTTTCGCTCTCGAGTGTCATTTTAACGATAACTATAATGTCGTTGTGTCTGCAGCGTGCGCCATAGAGAGAGAGAGAGAGAGAGAGAGAGATGCAAAAGATTATCGTAAAATGCGTGTATTTTTCATTAGTAGTGATATATAGGTCTCCTTCTCTGATGCTTGTTGTTATTCCCAAAAAAAATATAATTCGAGACGATGTTTTTTAAGTAGTACATACATATACGGTAATATTACAATAACAATAATTTTTGTGTTATTTTTGCTGGCTTCAAGTAAACGATTATATATTGAGAGAGAATTGCAACTGCACAAGAAAAACAAACATAACGTGATGATAAGTTTCGTCGTGTGATACGACGACGAGTAAAATAGACGTGAAAATATATTATCAGCACTTTTTTTGAAGCCAGCAAAATTTCTTGGCAAGGGAGTGAGATGAAAACGTCTCTCTGTGTCACTGCATCTTATATTATATGCCTAGGCGTCTTAAACTAATAAACACTGTGGATGATAGGGAATGCACGTAAATGATTATTATACTTAAAATGTTTAATTGCGGTGGAAATCGATAGAAGGAAAACATGCTCGAACAATTATGCACTTTTGCACTCCTGCTGCAGTATGCAAATAATATGGATTCCCGTTGCATAACATGTTGGATTGCGTCTCTATAATAAACTGTTAAGCACACACACACACACACACGCAACAGAAAATGGTTTCAAGATGAAGAATTTAAGCTATAATTGTAGGAAATTGTAGTATAAAATAGAAACAACAGCAATTTCACAAATTGAGTCGCAATCCAAATTTAGTTCACGAAAGATTATGTGTGCTCGTTGAAGCAAGCTCGCTGTATTGCGATGGATTGGTAAAGTGGTGCCATCGTATCGTCACTTGGGATGAATTAGAATGTAATTGATATTGCACTCGGAATCGCTGAAAGTCTCCTCTGTGCCATGCCACACACAGAGAGAATTTTTTGAGAGTTGGAAGAAAAAAAAGAAACGTCTTAAATCAGTCTATCCAATTAGTGTACTAAAGAAGATGACAGCCATCGTTTTGAAATTAAACGGAAGCACTTTTTGCATTTATCCATGAAAAATTCTAAATAAAGTCAGTACGTCATAATATGGGCATGAAATATGGTGTGTAAAGTAAATAAGAAATTAATTCTTTTTATTTTTCAGTCAGTGTTGCTGATGAAGCCCCAAATATGGATGGAAGGTCAAGTATATGTAATTGTTTATGGGACTCTCTTCATTTTTAACAAAACGGCCTTCCTTATGATGCTTTCCAAGATTGACAGCCAGAAGTGAAATGACGCGTGACAAATGACAAGCAACAGACGACGGCAGCAGAATAAATAAATAAAAAATTAATTTATGATGTTGATAGTTGCAAAAAATGTTCATCCCACTACTTTCGTATAAACATTATTTATTACCCATCATCTTTCTGTGAATATTGTTTTCTAATTTTTCATTAGCTATTAGAAGAGCTGCAGCTGATGATATATATAAGCCAATTCCGCGAAATTATGCGTTTAAGCGTGTAATTTTCTGGATATAAGTATATATGCTTATGGAGGAATAGGAGGAAGGTAGTTGTGTGCAAATAAATAGGTCACACAGTTGCAGTTTCCTTTCATCGTAAAATCATGACGCATGCATAAGTTCATGAGGACTGAATGAATATACACACATTATGTAGATGTTTACCAGATTCTAATAAAGATCATTTTGACCAATAGTATATGACTAAGTATAGTTTTTATCTTATTTTCTCTGACTTTCCAGAAAATAAGTCACAGCGAATGGAGCCAAAGAGAAAGCAGGCTCAGCGCTGTGCTGTGTGAAGGGAATACATGCAGAGTGAATGACTACTGACTACTCGCATTTGCGTCGGCTCCAGGAATACTAGGTCACTGGATTAGTGTAGAATGTAAATATTATTGTAACCATTTCATTACTTAGTTGTAAAAATATGCCTACTGGAATACAAGGAAATTGCATGGGTTGATTATTTTACTACATATTTTGAAACTGGTAGGTAGTATGTTGTATCATGTATGAAGGAATGAAGGCATTTGACATTTTATTTCGATGTTTCGAAGTTTATGGTATGGGATAATTGTCCATATAACTTGAGCCATGCAATAATATTTTATTATCCGTGAAGGTTTAAACAGAACGCCAGGAAGAGTAACCCTGCTGTGGAATTTTAGCATGGACCATGGACAGTAAACATACCTGCTATTTCTGACGAATGAGATCACATTTGAGATGACTCATCAATTGTTCATAGAACATTATAATGCACTGCAGCAGAGTACCTGGGCATGTTTCAGTCAACTCGTAACAGTGGGTGAATCATTCTATTATTCTTTTGTTTCATGCTAGCATACCTACACAAACAAAGCCGTATCATGTAATTCCACATACTTTTCAGTATAGAAATGTTTATACACAGGTAATAATATTTTGCTCACGCATAGTCATGAATTTTATCGTAAGGAGGATGTTTAACGGAGTTTTTGTCAGAATAAAACAATAACGACCACGCATATTCTGACTCTGCATGTAAATGCATTGTACGTAGTCCATACACGCACCGAAATTATAATCCATGTTTTACATAAAAATTTGTTAGACACGATCAGAATATTATAAATGATTTGCACAGTTCAAGCAGACAATGACGTTGCATATATTGACTATATAAATTAGTGGATATTATCAGTATTTTCAACAATGGAATAAATTGTTTTTATAGGGAGGGATTAGCTCATCCATGTACAGATATCGTTCATTGGATCATCGTAAACACCAGCATTTTAGCAAAATTTATTTAAAGCCATTACACTTTGTTTGAGCACTACATTGAGTGTTTATGTTTACCTTTTTTATTTTTATGTAGGTAGGTATGTATTATGCATTACACTCTCAAAACTTGTTGCATAACATGAATGAATCTTTGTAAGATTCTTTCATTGCCTTGCCTAAAGAAGCAAAATCAAGGTTGCTGTATGTATTGGATTTTTAGGCTTGCCATATTTGCCACGTGCGAAACAACTACCAGTGCAGAACTTTACATTTTGTGGTTTGTATACATAGGCAGCAGTCGCTTTACAGCTCTTCAATGTAGTTAGATTTAAAGGTGCGGTGAATTTGGTGTGCATTTCTATCAGTTTAAAAATCTCTACATTAGTAACCAGTAAAACAAATAAATAAAATCAATTCTTATTGATTGAAAATTAAAAAAGAAATAATTTTTACTTCAGATGTGTTAAACGCAAAGTAGTAGGAAATAGCATTGGAAATTGTGCTGGAACTTTGTAAATTGGTTATTCTAATATAAAAAGTGCTCATTAAGTTTTAAATCGCTGATTATGGTCTGCGGTGTAATCATTCATTCTCGGACTCTGTATTTGTGGTAAGCCATAAAAATTGATATCATATTCATTATTCTGCAAAATTAATAATGAACTGCCATTTGTAATAATATCACACATTCAGACATATCAGTTCAGTGTTTACATTCCATGATTACTCAAGTAGGGGTCAACTTCCGCTGTGGTGAAAAAATTATCGCAACTTATCAGCAGATGAAACCATTCATCCTCTTCCTCGGATTTATTTATAGTTATATAATTTGTCATTAATGTGTTATCTGTCTTTCATACGTCACTACCGCTCACAGGATGATCTTTAAATGCATAAGCCACTACTTGCATGAATTGCATATTGTTCAGCTATGCTTGCATTATAGATTGATATGAAGATATATATAAGTTTACAAGTTCTGTATATCCAGTGCATTTGTCAGTGTCTGTTTTGCTTCTTGGATTGCTGACATTAGCTATGCGATAATATTATGTAAAAGCTTGTTGCGTGATTGCTCCGTTCTTATGACTTGGATAGAAACCCCGAAACATCTATAGAACTAAAAAGGCTACTTTCCTCTATTCGCAGAAAATAGAACAAACGAAACATAATACACTGTACGGTAAAATTTTGGGGGGAAAGATTTTATTTTATGACAAAGTGTTATAGAGTTAAAGAAAAATATTAATGTGGCAGAAAGTGAACATGCGTGATCATCATCATCTTCCACCAATACTTATATAGTTCAGAGAGATGATTCACTCGCAAGAAGCTTGTATTGAGCATTGGAAGCTAAAATATATATTATGGGTCAGTATTTCAGTGTAATGGATGCTCTCATCATCATCGCATATTCGTTTCCTCTCTCTTTCAGATAACATGCACAACGCGATCAGGAAACAATTTTTACGTCCAAATCCCAAACACAACACCCATTCATTGTACTACTGACTGAAGCAAAATATCCGGAGCATTTTTTTCTACTTTTCATTTCAGCAGACGTCGCTCGCTGTAGCGGTTGGCCGGTCATCGGGGTATCGAGATAATATAGCGTGCAACAAAACAACAACTTACTCTACTACGCCCTTTTCTTTTGCAGAGACGACGTGAGAAACGTGAAGTGAAAGTGTTGTCGTCGTGAGTCAATGCAATCACTTACTTCAGAGAACTGAAAATTGTTGCTGGTAAAAATAATCGGAGTGAGTGAAGTGCGTTTTTGGGTGCTAACCAAGTTTCATTAGGATTAAATTTCAAAATGTCGCACACCGTTACTGTTACTCGTACGACGACCACATCAACCACACAAGCAGTTTTATTGAATGTTGGATATTTGAAAACACTTCCAGGAATTCTCAAAGTTATTCATGTAGTAAGTAACCTGCACATTTTTTATTTTTAAAAAAATCTGAATTCAAAGAAATTTTGTTTTCCAACAGCTAAATATTTCGATAGTAGGTCACCACAGGTCAATTCTATTCGACTGTTATGGGCATTCATTCGAAAAAGATTCCACATTTTGAAAGAGCTAGGAAGCAGTTTGTCTTGAACTACTTAGATAACTGAGAGGGCAATTAACGATTAGCTGCAGTAATGATCACTTTTTGTTTCTATATTTTTTATTTTGATTGTGACTGATGATGAGATGACAAATCAGGTCTAATTATACATTTGGAAGAAGGGGGCATGGCACATCTTCAAGTGTGATGTAAACACGAATAAATCTATCAATGAAATCACTTCATTCGCCATAATAACTTTACCATCTATTTCTCAATATTATGAGATTTCATTGGATTGTATGCGTTTATACTTTTACTTTTAATGTAGCATACATGTAACGGTTAGTTTAACACTTTGTACAGTGGCAGCAGCGCTATAACGAAATGAAATCACAAGCAAATGAGCATGAACATAAACATTGCTCGGTCGAGGTGATGGAAAAATGCCAGACTCATGAATGCCCTTTTCCCATGTGTTGTGGTTGGAATTGGGAATTAAGAAGGGCAGAACGCGAACGGTGAGAGAACAGTCAGACTTGTTCATATATGCAAAGCCTCATTTCACAAAAATGAAAAGTAAATATATATATGCCAGTATATACGAGTGGGTGGTTGTCTGCAAAATGTGTGCCTTCCTTCTGCTTTAACAAAGGAAGTTAGAAGCAAGAATAGCAGACAAGTTAATTATGTAGCAGAAAGTAATTTTTAGAGCTTTTTTTGTTATCTATCATCACCTTACTTAGAACAATATAATGATATTCCTTGACTAATAGAACATTCTGCTAACAATGCACTCTGCACACACAGCAATGATTACGTCTAATGAGTAAGTATCCTACGATGACTATTATGATCATAGTAGCTAGGAATGAGGAAATGAGGGTTACTTCTTACTATTAGGTATGTATTGGCGACAGCATGTGTACGGAAATCCCCGCACAAAATTTAATGGATCGGGAGAAATGGGAAAAGAGAGAAGTAAAAGCTTTTGTCTTTTCTCGGAATGGAAAAGGAGTGACCCATAAATGTCAACTCCACATGTTGTACAATAAATCAACAGGATTGCATGCAAAGCCATGTGCACGTGTAGAATCCACATTATGACATCATGACATTATGTGTAGTTTTTTTTCGATTTGACTTGTTGATGACCAATGAAATATATTTAAAAGTCAATACCTATGTCGCGGTTATCATAGCTCTCTTGACAATTGGAAGATTGAATATTAGGTTACATCATGTATGAGTTTGGCTCGTTTATGTGGTGAAAGCAGCATCAGTAATAATTGTACTTAAATGTAATCAGTAATGATTCCTTTTCATTTGCAGGTACTGGGAATAATTACCGTGTCCCTGCTGGGTCACTACATTGCTTATCACAAAGGGCAGTATTTGTATCGATCAGGGACCAATTATCCCCCCATTCCTGATCACGCCATATTTATCCCAGAGCTGTTCTTCTTGTTAATCGCAACAACTTGTCTAATTACGTCAACCCTTTTACTCGTCTCATGCCTTATAAGTATTGCAACGGCAACTATTATACCAAAAACAGTGCTGGTAAGTTTCACAAAGTTATCTTCTAACATTTTTAAACAACGTTGCCAAACAGAATGGAAATGGTGTCGAGTTATCTAACGAGAATTCTATAACAGACAAACAACAGGATTCGAAAAGCCAGTACCTTTGTACACGACATTATTTTTAATTTCAATTGGCAGTTACATAAACTAATTACATTTCTCTCTTTCTCGAAAGGTAGCATGCAATCTTCGTATCTCTTTACAAATCAAAATAGGCTATTTTGCTGGCCTGTCTTTTCAGTTGAATTGAAAGTTGTCAAAATATTCGAATGAATTTATCAATATATGTCACTGATGGACTTTTTAGGAGGTTATCTACCATCTTGTGGCGGCTGTGTTGCTACTGATTTCAGCAGTCCTTTACCTGATTAATATTGAGGGAGAGGTTAAGAACTCGCGTTACGACCGATCATCATACAGCGGCCGATTGGCAGCTGCTGTAAGCATCTTTTAAAAATTTCACTTGATATATTATGAATTAACACTTGCCTTTTTTGTTTGGTTTTTTATTTTTGGTTTGAATGGGAATAACTGATTTTTTGCTACTTACTATACACACCATTATGGGACTGGTGGATATTATTAACCGATTTTGAATTTTGCTTGGTTTGGGAATTCGGGAAATATGGCTCTTTTTTGGTTAAAAGGAAGTCACCTCCTTTTCACCGCTAACATTTCTCCTTTTTGTTGCTTCTGTACATTATTTGCGGTGCATAATTGTTAAAAAGAATTTCTGGGGAAGCCAGGGCGCTCCACCAGAACTTTCATATGGTCCGAAAATTTTCGTTTCGGTGAGTACAAATCATTCAGCTTTCTCCATTTTGAATGGAGTAACGCAAGTGGCTTGATAGGATTTACTATATGTATATTTGAGCTGGCTATTATGCATTAAATTAATGTTCTAGTTCTAACTACAGATATTTATATGCTTTGGCTTCTTTTATAAATATAGCCTTAATAATATAAGAATTGTAAAAACTGGGTATTTTGTGCTAAAATGTATATTTTGATTGTTTCCTTTTTTGTCAGGTTCTTGGGATTATTAACTCCATCTTCTATGGCATTGCAGTATTCTTCGCGTACCGCCACTACAGGTCTGGATAAAAGTATTTGACCACAGAAGTTGATCCTTGTGTGCTTCACAAAAAAATGTTGAACTTTCATTTTAAAATGCCTCATGTGTTGATTATGTTAAGATGTAAATATTGCAAAATATAACTATTTATTTTATTTCCAGTAAAACATTACTAATTAATACGCATATTATTGTTATGTATCGTGGCCATACAAAAAGTACTCTATATTCTGAGTTACAATTATTTGACATATTTCTAAATTTTCAAATGTGTAAATCAGAAACTCAAAACAATCAAAACGGAACACTCAGATAATCGATGAATTTCATTAGATGTATGTAAAAATAATATATGTAGGTTAACAAAGATAAGTTTTCATACTTAATCCATCCATAAATGTTGACCCGAAAACGTCACAAATTGTTATGCTTGTAATTTTTCGGCTTTTGTTTGTGAACTAAAATTGCAGCTTATTAAGTGTACTACTTACTAGCATGTAAGTATGTTATACATAAATAAATGTAAAAACATTTCAGTTTTTCATTATTTCGCCATTAAAGAGGACTATAAACTAGAGATGTGGACATCACGAACCAATATATAAAGTAGTCTTTCAATAAAATAATACTTTACACCGCTTCTCTGCAGAAAGGAACTACCAGTTGTTGTTAACTGCAACTTATTTTAAGCATGTCATGTGAAAAATTAAACCGTGGTGTGGTAAAATGCAAGTGAATCTGAATTTTCATTGATTATACCTACCAAACTATAAACTACGCAAGATATTCAATATTCAGTCGGTTCTGCTTGCGCTTTCGGTTCGGACTTTGCCGTGTATGCCAATTTTGATCTAAAATAGGCAATTCTTCAAACCATAAATTTTCAAAATCTTTCATCGTTTACACATTACAATGATATATTATGGATTTGTCTATAAACTTAACAATTATCTGTAGAATTGAATACTTATGCTTGTCAATATTATACTTATAATATTTTCTACATGAATGACCATGTATTTGTTGAAGAAATAAGCCTCCAAAAAATGTAGCACACATCACACATGTGTGGCATACAAGTATTTAGTGTTTTTCAGTATACGGGTACAGGCAACTAGCTAGCTCATAAAAGCGAACATTCGGATCGTAATAAAAATGCTTCTGTGATCATTACAAGACGCTACTGCTACTTGACTATGGCTGTATATTCCGTACAAAATATTAAATCCGTTTGAGATAAAACGGAAGAGATGCATGAAGAGATGCAGTTCTGTGTGTTTGCATATACTATTTTAATACGCGATCATTTTGTTTTATAATAACTGCACAACATACACTGATACACTTGAGACGAAATGTATTTCTCATGAGAACGCATACACATATTATGTTTGAGAACATATTTATCTGTCCTGCTCTTTTTATGACACTAAAATTAGAATTATGTATACGCGTTCTTTCCAAAAGTTGTTGCAATGCTATACCATCTAATTGTAAGCACGATCCATAACAGAACTTTTTCTTGGAAGCAATATTATTTATGAAATACAAACGGGTAACTGATACCCACTTTTCCGTACAAAACACGTTTCTGAACAGAACACAGAAACAGTTACTCGTGATTTTTAAAAAATCCATAAAAAAGATATGGCGCTCTATATTTAGGAATTTCATATTTGAATGGCTTCTCTCGTAGAAATCGATACTTATTTTATGCTCAGGCATCATCAACAACTACTCCTTCAAAATAACAATTTTTTGTTCTGTTTCACTTCCCTCCACTCGACAAAACTACGCCGTTTTACATTACGATACACGTTTAATTATAGCATTTTTATATACTTGTTGCAATCATGACAAGGGAAAAAAATCACTAGTCAACCGGTTTTACACGTTCCTATCCCCATTCCAATAAACAAGCAAAGGAAAATAATAATATCATGAACATGATGATGTGATACGTGATCATGATATGATCACGTAGTGAAATATCTCTACTACTGCTTGCATCGCATCTTCTTGGGTGTAATTTGAAACCTCGAGTAGGTAAGTGAACGTCAACAGTAGTAGTCGCGGAATATTATGTATGGCATAGACAAAGTGTATGAAATCGTGTTGTCGACGGAAGATAAGTTCGGTTTCAGTTTGCTCCTTTAGCAAGCTTTTCCACAGGAATCGGGAGTAATGTACGAAAATATATTATGGATGTTGCTTGCTTTTCGGTTTCCTTCTCATGGATTCATATTATATGCATTTTTACACGACATGTACACTAGTTGCATTACCACAACAGAATAATGTGGCATTATCCATTTAACCGTCGCGTTCACGAATGCAATGATATCCGCTATCTCATGTGACCTGAATTCGGGGTTGGTGGTGGTGGTGATTCGGAAGTAGTGGAATTAAATTGGACGCTTTTCTACAATTGACTCGTTTTATTGCCTTCGTTTTTTAGTACATTTAGTTTCAGCATCAAAAAATTATCAAACCGTGTTACACCAAATGGAAGCCATTATGATACTGAAACTGGAGGATAATTAGCGATTAGTGGCACATGAACACGTGTATTCATATTATTTTTAGCTAAAAATGTGTAAATGTTAGAGACTCATTAACATAGCAGCATCTTGTGTTTTTTTATGTGTTGAGACAACCTTGATCTAATTTTGTGTAAGGGGGAGAAGGAAATGTTATTTTTTCAGTGCTTCCACTCTACCGTGATCGTGATTGTTTCCTCGAATTAGGAGTAGATTTTCGAAGGTAGTTACCTCCATAAACACACAGACAACTACACTGCATGCATGGTTTATTAGGCCAGACCTTATATTCTGCGTGCCTGTCAAAAATACTTTCACAGTTTCACACGTCATTTTATGCTCCCGTTTTTTCTCGCCATTAGTAATAATAAATTAGCACGCTTTCGCGCACATCACAGCAGGGTGTTTAGTGAATATACAAACCTTGCTCGGTGCAAAGATTTATAATAGCCCATGCAAAAAAGGAAGCAGACCACAACCCTGTGAAATACAATCATCATCTTCTGTTCGATCCACAACGCTGAAAATGGCAAGAGTGGGAGTTGCCCCAATTACCGCATCCGTTAGACCCATGCCGACTGTTGTAAATGTGGAGAGATGTCCATCCAATATAATATCGAGTCCGACAGTTTTAAGCTATACGAATGGAAGAAGTAGCTCAAACTTTTGGCGGAGCTGCTGCTGTCATTCTTCTACAACAGCCAGGATGAATTCATGCATTCATGTAGACTTTATGAGGAGGGCACCTGGATTTCTTAAATTAACAGAAGCTGTAAGTTAATTTTCGTAAAAGATGTTTGTTGTATGAAATGTCAAAATATTATGTGCCTATAAAGAAAAAAAACAATATTTTTTGGGTCGAAAATATGGTTTCCAGATTTTGGGAATCATTTGCCAGTTTTTACTCTTGGAATATGGTTCACCCTATGCAAATCGATTGGGGGAAAGTTACACCGAGTTCCTTATCGCAGTTTCCTATTGTCTCATTTCCACCGTGCTCCTTTTGGCGTGTTACCTCTTGTCTAAAAACACGTATATTTTGATACGCTCATCTATTTATGTAAGCACGCTAATGATATATGTAACTATTATTCAATCGTCGCCATTTTAAAATGCGTTATGAGAAGTAGTCATAATTTATTCTTGTATTTTCTGTAGGAAGTCGCGTTCAACATTGTGGCGTGCATTTTGTATTTTTCATCATCATCCTACCTAGCTTACGCTTTAATCACTAAATTATACGTTGATTATGTCAGAATTCCTTTCTTTCAAGTTTACCCAGCCTTGACAGCTGCTTATGTAAGTTTTTAAAAATTATTAATATTTTGTTTCAAAAAGTTGAAAACGTTACATAATGACGAGCGTGTTTTTTGTGGCTGGTTTTTAAAAAAGATCCTTGGATTTACTGCTGGGCTGGTTCATGGCACAGATGGAATTCTAGCTTATCGTGGCATGCAAAATGGACGCTAAAAGTAATTTTTTACTTCCTGCTGAGCTTCTTCTACTACATGACACTACTCCAAGATCTGACGAGACAGTATTATTTCAACAAAGTCATTCATTTTATTTTGGTCAAGCAATTTAAACGTTTTATTTACGACCACCTTTGGGCCAACAAACATAACAAGAAAAGGTCAGTTGTACAAAACAATACAAAGTTGGATCTCAGCCTTTTAGTGTCTGATTGAGCATTTTACATACACTGACAAGACGTATAAATTGAATTTACTAAAAATAGTTCTTATATTCTCATCATAAAAATTGGAAAATGAAAACAAGTTAGATACATTTTTAATGTCATATGATTAAAAACTAAAACATTTTAAACCCACCTTAACTGCTTTCAAAATAATAACAACAATTTGGAAATCGCAAACGATACATGAATGAAGAATGTAAACTTGTTCCAAACTGATAAAAGTTAAAAGTATTGTTTAAAAAGATATAAAATGTAAGTGTAATTATATAATGGAAAGTAAAATGGAATCAAAGTTATGTATTTTGAACGAGATTGTCTAGTTCAGATCTGATTATCTGATGCAGATCATAATATAATCCCATACTCTAGATATTGGTCAGTCTGTCGAGTACGGAAGTTAACAAAGCCATCCGAACATACATGCCCGCCTCGGCTTGACGGAAGTACGCTGCTCTGGGATCGGAATCAAATTCCACGCTGATTTCATCCACGCGTGGAAGCGGGTGCATTACTATCATACGCTTTTTAGCAAACGTCATGATTTGCGGAGTGATAACGTAGCTTCCTTTAGCCTGTAAACAAACAAAAATCAGAATCGTCTCAATGTACCCCGCGCTTAATTATGTGAAGGCGATAATACTTAAGTAACTAATTGAATGCTAACTCCCACTTACTCTGAGATATTCTTCTTCGGTCTGGAAACGCTCCCGTTGAATTCTCGTGACGTAAAGCACATCCGTTTCTCGAAGAGCATCTTGCAGTGTCACACATGTTTTCTGGAATTCAGAGACAAATTAATGTTTTAGGAGATTTCAATTGCTTGAGAATCTAGCGACTCAATTTATTACCCCCAATAACTCACCTGAGGAACATGCTTAGATTGAACAAATTCAAGCACGTCTCTGGGCATTTCCAATCCCTGAGGAGAGACATACTGCAGCTTTACTTTGTATAAAGTCAAAAGCCTGGCAAGGGAATGCACCGTCCGCCCATTCTTCAGATCTCCAACCATTGTAATGACCAAGCCGTTGACAGTACCAATTTCCTCTCGGATGGTAAAAATGTCCAAAAGTGCCTGAGTTGGATGCTCTCCAGTGCCGTCTCCAGCGTTGATAACTGGCTTCCTAGACTTAGCAGCACCTTTCTATAATTACGAACAGCATAAATATAATAATTTTGCGTTTTTATTGCTGTTCCCAGATTCAAGGGTTGCATTGTTTTAAAATGTGTCATAATCTTACGGTGACTGCGCCATGTTCTGGGTGTCGCAAAACAACCACGTCACTGTAGCCACTCATGACAATGACCGTGTCTGCAATATAAAAATTTCAAGGGTACCGTAACGTGTGTTGTGTATCATATTTGCATTTGATTGCTTTTCTCCCAATAACTTTCTATACACTTACCTTCCAAAGTTTCTCCTTTCTTCACAGAGGACGAGGTTTCATCCACATGAATGACATTGCCACCCAATCGCTGGAAAGCTGCTGCGAAGCTACAGCTCGTTCGGGTGCTTACCTCATAAAAGATGGAAGCCATAACTTTGCCCTAGTCAAATAAAAAAATCATTTATGTATTTAGGTTCCTATTAGTAAACTTGATCAATAACACATTTTATGAGTTTGTATTGACATCCTGTACCTTTAAGATATGATCCAATGATCTGTCCTTCAGAACAGCATTTCTAAACGTTTGCGCCAAGTTGAAAAGTGCGTGTAAGTCATTTTTGCTGAACATGCTTGTATTGATAACATGCCTTCCACCCATCTTCTTGAGAATTTCAGGGTCAGACTGGCTACTTGTGCTGAATGCCGGGGATATCAATGGCAGACTAACGGTGTTTATACCGGAGGAAGTTGGTACTCCGGTAGTACCCAAACTGTTTTGCTGGAAGCCTCCTTGTCCCATCATCGGCTCAATTGAATTTCCTGTGGGAATGCTGGATGGCACAGGAGACATTGAGCGACGGGATGGCATATAAGACCGTGAGTGTGGGCGAGGAATAGGGCTTCCAAGCATTTCCCCTTGTTCTTAATGTAATAAAATATATAAATTAATTAACATTACACGGGACTGTCAAAAAATGAAGAATTTTGAAACATTTTTTGAAATACAATATTCATACCTGGGAACGAATCCATCGTTTCATTGAAACTTCCACATGAAATTGTCAGCTCCTTGGTCATGCTCTTTGTCATTATCGGCGTGACGCGTCCATCCAATGGATAGTTAAAGTGCACGTTAAGATCCTTTCCATGTAGTATAGCCTGAAAGAATCCAACAATTGCAACATTTTTTAAAATGATGACACATTACACTTGTCTAAGGCGGCTATCAACTTTACGTACATTGGATGCGAGGCGCAAATTCCATTCGCGGAGATCCAAGCCATATCCAGGTTGTACCAAAACCTGACCGTCAACATAAGCCACTTCACCGCGTAGGAAAACTCTACTGACAGCTCCTTTGAGTTTTTTTCCGTGGAAAGGTGTCCATTTGCACTTGGAGAAAAGCTTGTTCTCGTCAACAGTCCAGACTTTGTCCATGTCAATCTACAAAAAAAATTGTTCATAAAAATAATTTTGCCTTATCTTCAGATTCACATCTTACTTGTGGGGCATTGTGAAACGTAATTGTAGATTTCATACCTCGACGTATGTATTGGGCTGCTCGGGCAAATTAAATATTTTGCGTGGGTTGTGGTACAGACGATTGATTACATCTTCCAAGGTTAGTTTACCTTCATTAACGGCATTGAGGAAGAGTGGAAGCATCGTTTCCAAACCTGGATAGCCAGGACATGCCTTTTCTCTCGTTTTCTCTTCCATTGTGTGAGGAGCTGTTGTTTATATCGAATTACATTGCAAGCGGGGAAAATTAGATTTTGTGATAATTGAGGGTTTTTAGAGAACAAAAGAGAACCAATATCATCAGAACTACATAATATACCATGATCAGACGCAAACACGTCGATGTATTTCAGATTTTCCCACAAAGCCTTTTGGTCATCATCTGAAGCCAACATTGGGCGAACTTGTCCCTTTCTATTGCCAAGCCATTCAAGATCATCATTGGAGAAGAATAGGTGGTGTGGGGTGACCTCACAAGTGATTGGGTAACCCTATATAAATAAAGCAGAAAAACGATTTTCAAGGTTTGTTCCACCAAATTAATCCGTAACAAAAGCAGTTGATGAAGCGTGGCTCTTCCTTATTATTTCATCCATATTTTCGTGGAATGCAAAGCAATTACAGTGTGGCTCCGATTATAAAAACAATATGCTCATCAATCTCCCCTCATATCATAAATCACAATCGATTCGGGAACAAGAGGGCTTTTTTTACCTTCAATTTGGCAGCCTTGATCAGTTCTATCTCCTCTCTTAACGAAACGTGACAGATATGAACGGGACGACTGTGAATGCTGGCAACCAATATAGCCGCAGCACAAGTGCTACTCTCCGCGTGCACACAGAGTGGTACATTGGCAGGCCAATGGATAAAGTGCTACTCAAAAAAATACAAAAATAAATATTACACATTTTCACGTTATCCAAAATAAAAATTATTATTATTTAAAAATATCGGATTAACTTTTTGTCACATGCGATAATGCCAAAAATATGTCCCCACTACATAAAATTTTCCTTCGTCATCATCTTACCTTTGTCCACATTGTGATATCATTCATTTTGAGGGTGGTGAACGTATCGTTCAAGTACAACTTTAATCCAGCAGCTACGTTCGCAAGCTCGGGAATATCTTCGTAGTTTTTCTCCGTTCCCCCAACAAACATTGCGTAGTCGCAGCGTGCTCCTTTTTTCGCCACCTGCAAAAATATATATTGATTAGGTTCCACATGACATAAATGACATAAAACAATTTGATGATGCGAAACGAAGGGAAATATTCATGAACATGCGTACCTCTTTGGCCAATGTCAAAGACGCCTTATCAGTAACGGCAGGCGTGGTGTTGGGCATACAACAAACCATTGTAAATCCTCCCGCTAATGCGGCAGCCGTACCAGAAGCAAAGTCTTCCTTGTACGTTTGTCCAGGATCCCTCATATGCACATGAATATCAATAAGTCCCGGAATCCTCAGAGTATTCCTGGACGAGATGCAGTCAATGTGCGGCTTCACCTGTGGAGCTGTTCTTCCCAGTCTTGCCAACGCCTGTAGGCATTGATGCAATAGCAAACACAAGCGTCATTTAAAAATAACGTAAAAAAACATAAATTCGCAAACTGTTTTGCGTCCTTGCATTGGCATGGGTGTACAGTTATGCATATTTATTTATTGCGTAAACATAAATAGGGATTATTGTGTCGTTGATCCATTTGACATTTGCGTTATCACTATCAGTTGCATTCTTTCTTTTGTACACCCCAAAAAAATTCATTGTCAATTGTCATCATCATCATCAGAAAAATTATCCGGTTCAGAGAGCGTCAAGCAAAAAAAGAGAGATTTTTTCTTTTTACCTCAACCATCAGCTTTGCGCATTTCACATCGGTGAGTAGTGGAACAGAGTAGTCCACAGCCAAACGACGAGTTCGATATCCATGGGTGAGGAATGATGACACTCGGCGAGCACCACCTGAGCGCATGGGCAAATTGATGACTAAATCCAGTTGTCTGCGAGCGAGATGGTCTGACAAATCAATTAACTGGCCCTCATGCCCTTCCTCGCCAATATTTTCGAATGTCCACTCTATTGGTTCTATCTGTATCAGCAAAGCAGAGAAAAAAACAATTTACTTTTTTTGTTGTTGGAATACCACCAGCATAGCAGCAGCAGCAACATATTGGGCTTAATTATTCATGAGGTGACATTTTACAGATTAGATTACTAAAAATCAATATAATTATATATAGGTATTCGGTAAGCTTCATCACAATTTTCATGTTAAATGAAAAACATTCTTATGATTATTATTATTTGGTTTACCCGTGCGTGGCAGTGAGACCTCGACTTTAACCCATGAAAACAAACACATTATTTTATTGCTTGTACTTCAAGCTCATAATTATCTTGCAGAAGCATAACGATAATGATAATGGATCAATGGATGAATGTAATCAATGTGTTATACATCATGTACCTACACATATTTATGATTTCCACTTGAGAACTTCTAGACAGAGATTGCAAAGCAATTAGAAGAAAGGGTTTTATAATTTAAGTGTTTTGATTTACGCGAGACATCGGGGCGCTTGGCGCTGCTCGCATTTGCGCACGTAAAAGTCTACTTGCGTATGAAGTTAATTACAACTACAAGATATTTATTTTGATAACAAAATGAATTTACAATTTACGTAAATTGAAAATTTTGAGCATCTATTACCGGTTCATATGATAATTAAGTTAATTGAGGATTTTTTTATTTTACGATGTACGAACTCAAATTTCCCATACACGAAATTATTTGTAAAGCTGTCACAAAACAATGACGAATGAAATCCTGCTTAACTTTTACTTACTTGGTTAAGCAAAGGTATGCGATCTTGTCATTTGTCACCAAAATTGAAGATAAGAACATGTGCAGACTAGCGGAACCAAAGATAAAAAGTAATTTTAAGCTACCTAAATGTTTCAGGCTTAAACTGTCACAAAAGCAACACTTTTGGAAAAAATGCATTCATGTTCAATTATATAATGACGTGATCACGATATTACATGATTGCCAAACAACTTGTGTCTACATTTCTGTCACCACACGACTTGCGTCCAGTATGATGATAAGCACACATTCCTCTTATCCTCCTCTTTATCTTCCGGCTAAACTTCATACAGTGTGAAACACACGTATGCCATGATGCTGATGATGAGTTTTTTTTGCGGTGACATAAATACATGAAGCAAATAGAATGCTCTTGCCAATTATCATTTTCGGTGAAACACAAACCAATGTATCATATAATACATCAATATCACATTATTTTCACGTTATAAATACCTACTATTCGAGCTGTTATGTTGGATTTTTGTCCAGTCGATGAGTCGACCTAAGATAAGATAAGCAAGAATGAGTAGCCTCGGTGCATTGTATGAATATCATCAAAAGACATGAAGGACTTTTGTGGTAACTAATTCAGTTTTCCAAAGGTCCTTTAACAGAGCTTTTATGGAAACCCTGAACAGAAAAAAGTGTTTTGTGCAAGTGAAACAGTTTTTCTTGGAGAAAGAATGTGAAAGTTGTAATGTTTTACCTTTCATTTCCTTATCTAACACCCACAACAATGAATATATGTATATCCATCTATAACACTCAGCGTTTAACTTGATTAATTTCAAGTAAATCATAATTGGTTAACTTGTTAATGGTGAGAAAAAAGAATGACGATTTCAATGACGAGATATCATCGGTTCAGCAAAATAAAAAGTGAAAGTACTCGAATTAGTTTTCACGTTAAAAGTCAATTTAGTCGTTGATAGCGTTATAGATTTAGTAGGCGTGGTGGGTGTTTTTTATACTGGACCGTTAGAGTTGCTTGAATTTAATTGCTCAATAAGTTAAGATGGGAAATATATGTATGAGTGGGGGCTCAAAGCCCACCAAGGGGCAGCCAGGCTCTCAAGAAGGAAGGACCACGGATGATTCCAACAATAATAATAATTTGTTCAATGGAGACGAAATCGATTACACTGCAGCCATTAAACTAATTCAGGAATATCATCTTAGACGTCTGAAAAGGGAACTGGATACAGATCCTCATACTTTCACTTTGGACAATTTACTAATGTGCATTCAGTTTTTTGACAATTTTGAAAAGTAAGGGAATATTTTTTTAGACCAAACTTTCATATAAAATGTATGCATTGCAAGATTTACATATTTTTTGTGTCAATTTCAGGTCAGTGGACTTGGCAAACGACTACAGACGGAGGTCAGAGAGAGAAATGACTGAACTCCTGACGAAAAATCCCATCGAGGGCATGATTTTAGGAGACAGGCGCGTCCGACTCTTGACTGGAATGAGTAACGTTCTTGCTCAAAATTTTATTTACTCTGGGAAGAATCAGTCGGATGATGATGTCGACGAGATCTACGGTGGGATTGGTCTTAAGGATACATTCTTAACCGAAGGAATTCTGCCATTGGAATTCACCATGAGTTGGGATAACTTTGAGCTGTACCAACCAGATGAAGCGGAAGCCGAAAAAGTTTATTCTGATGCAAAGGGGGCTTCGCCAAGCACGAGGCTTTGTATGGAACAGCCGGATAAAAAGACAGAATGTACTAATAATTAAAATTAACTACTTGAAATGAAATGAATAATATCCTTAATAATGAATGATAATAATAATATCCTTAATGACAATTTTTTGTTGTAGTTCCAAAGGGATACGTGAGACTGAAATGTCTCGATGAACCTATTTCTCATCGAAAACAGTTGGGAGCACCTCGTCGCTCCAGTTCTGATATGGGCTACGCCACCCACGAGCCCATCTACCACGACGTGGTTCCTGAAGCTCACAGTGAATCTGATGGCACCGAACCAAACTCTGGTAATACCAGTGAGGAAGATGACGCGTCAAATTTAACGGGGATACTTAAAAATCTACCGAGGTAAGTACAAATTACTACAATCTAGGTTCCAAGTCGCTTCCAATCTTAAGTCAGTTGGAGCTTTTAACTAATTAATATGTTTATCTTAAATGCAACATTATCTAATTCTACAGTAATGGAACGACCCAGTCCCTATTTAACAAAAACCCAAACTTGCCATCCACTTCAAGAGCTGCCCTCCTCCAAGTTGGAACTTCCAGACCAAATTTATCTAAATTGAACATGTCTCCACTCAGACCGGACAGAAACGTAAGTATAAGAAAGACACGCAGTAAATAGCATACAGGAAATCAGTAATTTTAATGACTCCTCTTGATTTACGCAGGAGTCTTTCCCCAGTTTGGTGATACATGCTCCAACTCCTCCCGTGTTAGAGGGCCAGATGCAAGCACAATCTTTTGAAAATGGATTTTTACATCCACGAACAAAGTAAGTGACTCTTCTTAACTGAATTCGTAACAGCTTGACTATGACTATGAGCGAAATTTTCTAACATGTTTTATCTGTCTTCATAGAATACTCAGCCAGCAATCAGTTTCAACGCCCAACTTGCCGTCGCTAGACCGGCACTCTCCCGGAAAGGACACTTTATATAGCTCCGGGTACGATACGACGAGGTCAGAAGAATGATTTGACTTTTATTCTGTCTTCAACTGGAGGCCTTCCATGCTAAAAAAAATCACTTGCTTTTTTATTGATTACAGTGAATTTTCGCAATCCAGTTCAATGTTAAGCGAACTGGTGCGGGATAAATGGCAGAAGCAAAACCTCAAAAAACTGTGGGAATACGGGAATAAAACAAGAAAAGATCAGATTCCACAGGGTGGAAAGTATGATCCCGTTCCTGCAGACTGCTATGAAGAAATCCAGTATCAAGTCAAGTACGATGCGCCCCTGGAAGAAGAAGGGGATGATTTAGAAGATGACAACGGAACTGATGACGAAGAAGATGAAGGTGATGATGTCTCTGACGACATTGACTTTAGCACAGGGAGGCTAACAAAGAAAAAGACAATTGTTGTTGAAGAGGATACCTACGATACCCGGTATTATCTCAATTCGCTCAGGTTTTCATCAAACGCCTGTTCCGAATTCCACCATATCGGGCAAACCCTCAGCATTCCACGAGAGTCTTTACTAAACGGGGTAGTACTTGGAACGTCAATCCGATGTCCAATTCCCTACGCATATCCCAAAGAAAGGGTGGATGAGGATGAATCGACCGTTGGAAACTACTACGTTACGTACTCATTCACCCCGGCCCTTCACGGAAAATGGCCCAAAGATCTGGCTGATGCCTTCAGACTCCAAAATGCCATATTCCGCCGCAAAGTCGAGGGGGAAATGTGGCCTTCACAGGATCAAGTAGATCAAATTGAGCTCGCCGGCTGCAATGCCATTCCACTAGGTTACCGATCCTGGGAATTTTTCAACAAAGAGCAGTTCCTGGAATGGGAGCTCAATTTTCAAAATTGCGAGGTGGATCTACTGGCTTCACTTCGCAGTCCGCAATGGAGAACTTACATATTCGTGGCGATACTATTTCGAGCTTTCATTGCACCTTTAGGTCCACAAGGCGTGGGTCTGGAACACATACGAAATATCTTGTACTGTATGTGCTACCAAAACTTTACCGGTTGGGACGAAGAACAGCCTGGCGTTCATCTGAAATACTTACTCAAGCAGCTATTTGAATGTCTCAGCATGGCGAACATGCCCAGTTTCTTTGTTAAATCAAGAAACTTGTTTCAGAGCATCCCACAACATAACATCCGATTCATTCAAGGAAATCTTAAACGAATTTGCGATAACTTGATTGTCTACTCCATATACTCCTTTAGGAATCTGATGAATATCAGAAAGGATAAAACTTATCCGCTCCCTAATTTCAGGAGATTATATGATATAGTAACGGCGCAGGAAGGAGAAGTATTAAAAATTGTAAGTTTAATGAGTTCGCAGATGAGACATGATATATGAAAATTATAAAAATCAATCATTAATGCATATTAATTATTGTGCAGATGGAAAGTCCAGTTTATAGAATGCGGAACGATGAAGAGGATGAAAGACAGCGTGAGTTGGACCGACAGAGGAGTAGAAAGAAGAGGAAACAAAGACTCGATCTGATAGCACGACAGGTAAGTATAGACCACTCAACCGAAGTTTTAAAGGAATGGATTGTTTCAGGATTCATATAAATGTACTTTCTAACATTTTCAGGACGAAATCGAGAGGAATTTTACTACATCACAAAATCAGGTACTGGGTGTAACAAAAAAGCGAGATAAGATGAAAACGGCCTTGGAGCGAGCGCACCGAAGATACGAAAAGAAACTGCAGGAGCAGCGCAGACTTGACAGAGAGACGCAGCGGCTACAAAAGGATCCGGAACTGAGAGTGCCAAAGGGAGAGAAAAGAAATTCCATTAACCTGAAGAAAGAACCAGTGTTGTCCTCACGGTTCGAACTACTTCGCAAACTTGTATTGCTTGAATTTTTTGTCAAACATTTCGTGAAGATGGCCAAAACTGCGGTGGAATTGCAGAATTATAGTCAGGCAACAATGTACGTGCTCCAAATAGAAAACTTGTGCGAGGTGGCCAGAGAAATTCAGGCTGAAAATGATGTAATCCCGGTCTTCACTCCAGACGACTTTGATACATACAGGGTACATTGAAATTCAATCAGAGATCATGTTGATCCATTTTGTTGCTATATATTATGACTGTACTGATTTAAATTTTTATGAATCTAGGATAACACGTTAAGACTACGTGGCGACATTGGCAGCGACATGAAGCAATACATTCTTGACAAGAAATCTCATCCGTCATCCCAAAAATCGCATTTAACCACATCAAGAAGTTTCAACGAGCTTGACGGCATGAGTCCTTCCGCAATGGGCTTTCCCACCTTTACAAATAACTGGGATTTGAGAAAACTTCCCACTCCACCAGCTTCAGAAAAGGACATTCGTCCCACAGGAAAGAAATTAGAAAAGCCAAATATGGCCAGTAGTTTACAGTCTTTTGACAAATTTGCCAATTCCAATACTCAAGTTCCACCGGCAGAGCCATCCACCTCATCAGCGATCCTATCACCAAGACCTCCTCCCGTACGCAGGCAAGAGTCTATCAAATTTGTGAGTTCTCCAAAAGCCACTCCACCACCCGAGACACCGCCGAGGCAAACGAGTAGACCTCCATCAAGACAATCTATTAGTCTACTTGAACTAGAGGTTAATGAGGACGAGGAAGCCGTTGCAGATGAATCCACCGATTTGTGATTTTCATGTTTATCTAATTGCCTTTGATATTGCCAATTTTAATTCGTGCAAGCATATTAATAATTAACAATTTGTTATGCTTGTTTCTGTATCATATTGCCCATGTACATAGTTCTACGCCATGTTTTTATCGTAAATTATCAAAAAATAAAATCGTTACATTACCTTTACGCCATGCTCCTGGTAGTAATCTGCCGTGCCCATGCTTCCATACAGCTTGAAATTCATTCTATGAAGCGTCCTCACACACTGCAGTAATTCCGACTTGTGCTGTTTGAGAATATTTTAAGGCAAGAGGACAAAACAACATGTTAATATTGCAAGGAAAGTTAAGTCCTTTGGGATCCTTCTAAATTATTATTGAGCTCCATGCATGGAGTCATACCTTGTAGGTTCCAACGGATAATAGAATTGAGCGTTCCGGAATAATAAAGCCCGTGCTGATCATTGCTTTAAGGTAAGCTTCGTATCTGTTGTCTCCAAAACAGGCTACTTCTCCGGTGGAAGCCATTTCAACTCCAAGCATAACATCAGCTCCTACAGGAACGTGTGGATACACATGAGCAACATAGCATGCATTATAGCTTTGTTTGTACACTTTACTTACTTAAGACTGAAAAAAAATGTTTACAAGGAAGTGGAAACAGTGTGAACTTTCACAACTTTTCCCATAATTTTCACACTTTGCATTCATTGAGAGCTAAAAGAGACTTACCAGCCAATCTTGAAAATGAAAATTGAGGTACTTTCACTCCCACCCGACCACACCCGCTCATAACGTTCACCGGATCACATTTGTCTTGGACAATTACTTTTGTAGCCGTTGCCACAAAATCGTGGTCCAGTGTTTTTGACACAAAGGGGAAGGAGCGAGACACTCGAAGGTTGCATTCAATGACACTGAGTTCATTGTCCTGTTAAATTCCATATACAAGTTAACCATGTATATTATAGACAGGTAATACATTAAGCTGCTTTGTAATAGTTACTAGTCATACATATATACATGGTTTGCAATTTTAAATGAGTGACTTATGGAAGCCATATGTCACAACGGAAGTAAGTACCTTTGCAATAAGCTGAATGTTTAATGGACCGGTAACTTCCAAAGATCTCGCGATGGCATTCACAATGGTCTTAATTTTTACGAGCGTTTCCTCATTTAAATCCTGCGGTGGCGTGACAAGAGTGGCGTCTCCAGAGTGCACACCTGCATTCTCCACATGTTCCGAAACTGCCATGCACATGATTTCACCTTCCCTTGCAACGGCATCAATGTCTATTTCCTGTCATATAAATTTTGTCGATAAGCATGCATGTAGTTGCCACTTTGCACTCCTCTCAAAATTAATTATCATTTATTTCCATAAATGTGCAAATATTTGCAATATGCCGGCATACATACCTTGGCTTCTGTAATATACTTTGAGATAACAACCGGCTTGTCTTTATTCAGCTCAGCACAACTCAAAAGATACTTTTGCAAATCCTGTGCGCTGTGTGCCACTAGCATCGCCTTTCCACTGAGCACATAGGATGGTCTCACGAGACAAGGGTAGCCCACGTCATCGCAAAACTCCTCTGCCGACTCGTAGCTAATCAGCTCCTTCCACCTACACACATCAAAATAGAAATGGGATGGAAATGTGTTCCGAGAGAAGGACATAAATTTTTACTTGGAGACGACATGCACACAGCACAAGGGAAAGCAGCGTCGTTGTAAAATAAATTAACGTCCATAATAATAAGCACCTTGGTTGTGATATCCCAATTCTGTCAAGCATTCGCGAAAACTTGAACCGATTCTCGGCGTTGTCAATGCTCTCCGGAGATGTTCCAAGAATCTTGGCATTTTGTCTGTGCAAGTCCATCGCAATATTGTTTGGAAGCTGGCCACCCATGCAGAGAATCACTCCTTCAGGATTCTCCAAGTTGTATATATTCATGACCACCTACGCAACACATATATAAAATGAGGGTATACATAAAGTTGGCTTTTTTGCACGTATTATTATCACTAACTAATGGACAAGTTTGCACTAATGGATACTGCAGTGGTGGTGGTGGGTGAGTAATGTGTTTACAGGAAGCCACATTATATCGTCGTCCATTATTCTCCCAAGGGGAAAATCCTAATACTGGGTCATTACTACATTATTACCACATACCTCAAAGGAGATCTCATCAAAATACAAGCGATCACACATGTCGTAGTCCGTGCTGACAGTTTCAGGGTTATAGTTGACCATTATCGTTTTCTTCTCCAACTTTCTCAACTCTTTGATGCAGCCAACAGCGCACCAGTCAAACTCGACCGAACTACCAATGCGGTAGACTCCAGATCCTAGAAAAAGAAAAGATAAAAGTGGTGAAAGCTGTTCTTTTACATTTTCTTGGGAAGCTGTGTGTGCTGCTGCATCAGTCAATACAGCGCCAGACTAGCAGATTTTTTGTTGCGTAAATAGCTTTTTTTTGTTGCGTACCAATGACCATGACATGATTTCCGGGAAATTCCAGATCATGTTCATACGCATTGTATGTCAAGTAGAGATAGTTTGTCGAGGCAGGCCATTCCGCTGCAACAGTATCTATTTGCTTAACGAATGGGAAAACGCCTGCACAAAAAACCAAAACGAGATAATACATTATTATGCTCATAATATATCCATATACACTGAATCACAGAAAGTACTCGTATACATATATATCCACTTTAGAGACGAGAAAATTGGTGACATAAAAAGTCAAATAAAATCCTCTTATTCCCAGAGAGAAGTCCAGCTTCCATAAAGCCTACAACTTTCATCTGATTTCAACTTATTAGGCTTCCAGGCTTGACTTGTATATTATCCCATATATCTAAATCTCACCCAATTTTCTGTCCTTTTTACAACTACTAAACCAATTCTTATACTTACCATACTCCTCTCGAATATTCCTGACAGCGAGCTTGGTGCTCTTGACAAAGATGGCAACTTGCTCATCAGAGAATCCCAGTCGTTTTGCATCTAGAAGATTGCTCCGTCCAAGTTGTTTTGGGCCAAGGTTCTCCAATCGCATTTGGAAACTTATGATATTTTTCATCTTGTAGAGGAACCACCTATCAATTTTTGTCAGCTCATACAGTCGGTCAATGTCATACTGAGCTTTGAGAGCCGCTGCCAATACAAACATACGCTTGTCTGTAGGGCACTCGAGTTCCTGTCAAAAAGCACATCAATGAATTCAGTCAATTTTACTCGGAAAATTCCTATGTAATATGTCACACTGCACACATAAATATTTATATTTCTTATATTCTTTCTTTATCTTATAGCAATACATATTTCAAAATTCGATATTATATTTCGCCCTTTGCAAACTTCTCAAATATCATGCACTATTTGCAATATGAGTAGAAAAATACACTAGCGTGTGCATTCTTCGTAATAATTTTGTAATTATGTATTGCGTAATAACCTGTTCGGAAACATGAAACTCAGAGTCAGGGTCAAATCCAAGAATGTGTTCATCGGTCATACGAAGGGCTTTCTGAAAGGCCTCTTCAAATTTCCGTCCAATGGCCATAACTTCTCCAACACTCTTCATTGAACTTCCAATCTGCATGAATATCACATTTCAAAGTACAAATTTTTTTATATTCAGCGGTCCAGAGTCCAGGCAGTTAGCTATCTAATCCATAGAGTTAATGAAGAAATTGCAACATATTTATTACCTTCGTGCTCACTCCAGAGAACTTTCTAAAGTCCCAATGCGGAACTTTCACCACGCAGTAATCTAAGCTGGGTTCAAAGCATGCCGTGGTGCAGCCCGTCACAGAGTTTTTTAGCTCCACTAGGGATTTCCCCAGTGAAAGTTTTGCTGCAACATAGGCTAATGGATATCCGGTTGCTTTGCTAGCGAGTGCAGAGCTTCTAGACAATCTAGCATTAACCTGAATTCAAAATAAAACAATGATAGTTTTCGCAATAAAACATCATGTGCAATCATTAGAACAAATGGCTTCATGAATTTTCCTAGCTTGGCTAAAAAGAAGAAGAAAAAAAACTAGGGGAATGGACCAGTTTACATTTTTATTGCTCTTTTAAACCTTGCATCATGTAAGTAGGAAAACAAGCAGCCATGTTAAGAAGACATCATGAAATGCAAACCGTTATTTGTGCACGTTCGTTGGTGGTCGTACTCATCCAACTTTACTTACACGTTCAAGTTTATAGCCTATATTATTGGAAAGTACGTTGGAAGCGACCGGATTAATAAACCATTCCTTCCCCATCATCCTACCATCGCTTCCCACATATAAGCATATAGACTTTTTTAAGACATATGTTGCAAAAAAATATAAAATGAAAAGTACTGAGTACTGACCTCAACGATGTAATATTGATCGGAATGAGGACAAAGAGCGTACTGAATATTGCATTCTCCCACAACATCCAAATGTCGGATCACTTTAAGCGCTGTCGCTCGAAGCATGTAATAATCATGATTACTCAGCGTTTGGCTCGGAGCGACCACGATAGACTCTCCCGTGTGAATACCAAGTGGATCCACGTTCTCCATGTTACAAACCTACAGAAAAGGAAGAAACACCGTTACCCATAAAAATTTAGGTGAAAAAATCATCAGCCTCAATATACTTTTTTCCTCCTCCTATTCATTATTCATCATAAAAAAAGTTACATGCACACAAATTTTTCGTGTAAAAACTTTAGAAATATGAAAGATCCACTGACATGACAAGTTTACCAAAGAAAACTTTTGGAGTAATATGTGTGTAATAATATGTGATGATGGAGAGATGCACATAATATGCATTTTTTTCGTTTTCAAGTTCTTCTTTCTTACCGTGACACAGTTGTCATAAGCATCTCGCACCACTTCATACTCCACTTCCTTCCACCCTTTGAGTGATTTGTCAATGATCAACTGATTCGAAATGGCAAGCGCTTGCACAGCGAGAGCGCGGAGTTGTTCTTTATTATCCGCAAAGCCAGATGAAAGGCCTCCAAGACAGTAGGCTGCACGTGCCAAAACTGGGTAGCCCAGCTTTTCCGCTGCGTCCAAAGCCTATAAACAAATTATTGTTATTTGGGCATATATTCATTAGTAAATTGGCTTGATTGGTGAATATATAGCAGATAATTGGAGGATTAACTTGAGAAAAGTATAAAGGACATACTCATTTATCTTTATTACTGAGCTTGTTGGGAAAAAATATTTTAGATATACATACATACATATGTACATATATAGATACAACAGCCGCTCTCATAAATAATTCAATCGAACGCGTGTAAAAAGTTGGTTTGAATTTACGTAAAAGGATTATGAGCATTTTATCCGTACCTCTTCAACAGTGCAAGCAATGCTACTTGGCGCTACATGCTCCCCGATCTCGGCAATCTTCTCTGCGAATAATTTACGATCTTCGGAGATGATGATAGAATTTATTGATGTTCCAAGCACACGAATGTTGTACTTTTGGAACACGCCAAGTTTTTCCAATTCAATACCGCAGTTGAGTGCAGTTTGGCCACCGAAAGTGAGCAGCACACCGTCTGGTCTTTCCGATCTAATCACTTGCTCAACGTACTCAGGAGTAATGGGAAGAAAGTACACTTTGTCTGCCAAACCTTTGGAAGTTTGCACAGTGGCGATGTTGGGATTGATGAGAACCGTCTGTATTTTCTCCTCCTTTAATGCCTTGATTGCCTGTGAGCCAGAGTAGTCAAATTCTCCTGCTTGACCTATGGAAAGTCCTCCGCTGCCCAGAATCAAGACTTTGCGCGGCAACTCCCTCACTTTCGCAATCGCATCTGGAGATGGGCACGATTTTGCAATGAAGCCAGTAATTTGATCTCTAATTGGAGACTGAAGGCCCTTGCCAGCCTTTGAACTTTTTATGGAGTCAATGAAAATGTCAAACAGAAATTCCAAGTCTTGTGGCCCTGCAGTGTGCTCAGGGTGAAATTGAACACTGTGGAAGGGAGATAGAGAGAAAGAAAGCAATTTCAAATTAACAACTTTTCATTAACTGCATCCATTTTACTTTCATGTCCAACTTTGAGTAGCGGTCATAAATTTTATTGTCGTAGTGTGTATACCTAAACACGGGGAGATCCGAGTGTGCAATCCCTTCGTTGGATCCGTCATTGGCATTCGTGAAAAGCGGATTCCAATCCTTTGGAAGCTTTGCTGCATCCACCGCATAGCCATGATTCTGGGAAGTGATGTAGCATCTTCCCGTTCCCTCGTGGATGCAAGGTTGGTTGTGACCACGATTTCCGTACCTATGTGCAAGCATATTATTATTATTCTCATTCACGTTTTTTATATATCTGTGTACCATCATAAAACTTGTGAAGACGTTTATTGCATAACAAAGCAGATTATCGCTGCTGCACTTGCTTCATTTTGTATGTCGAGCAGCCAGCCGCAATTGCCAAAAGTTGATGACCCAGGCAAATGCCAAATATTGGCTTGACCTTTGGCTTCCGCAAAAGCTTTTGTAAATTGGAAATGGTTTCCTTGCACATTTGGGGGTCTCCGGGCCCATTGCTAATAAAAAGCCCGTCATACTTGCTATCATCATCAAACTTGTGATTCCAAGGAACCACCTCGACCTCCACTCCGCGTTTGAGCAAGCATCTTAATTGGTTGTACTTCATGCCGCAGTCCACCACGCATATTTTGATGGAAGCTCCCTTGTTCGGGAATGTTTTAGGAGTCTAGAAAATGACAAATAACAATAATAATAATAATATGTACAGCAAAACAAACAAGCGAGTAAACATGATATTACGAGCTATTTTTAACATGCATATAATTAATATTTATTTATAGTATAGGTGTGGAATGCCTATAATTATATGGGTTGAAAACAAAGTTAGCGTTTTTATGACGCGTCGTTCCATTTTTAGTATTCTGTTTTGAAATGCAGACGAAAAATCATGCCACGCTACATTAACCACCGGACACATATAAACAGCAATTTTGTTTTTAAAATATAGTTCAAGGCTCCATATCATTTTCATAATGTTTTTGACTTTTGATTTTGACGAATGACGAACATATAATCATAATATTCGCATCTTAGGATTCAGGGACAGCGAATGTCATCAAATGTCGCGGCGCACATTTAGGCAAAACACAATCCCAAACTGGCCATCAGACAAACTAAATAACATTAAATCTCTCTTGTTTATTTATTTTGTTTGTTTCGTAACATATTGTTTTCTTGACTTTGACAGGATTCTCTACAGGAAATGGGTGCCCATGATGCAAGGGTATTTAACAGCCTTACACTTTAGATGACGACAAGCATGATGCATATCATTATGAAGGAAAAGCGGATATGAACTTACTTTGAGTGACACCTCTTGAACAAGATTGATGAGACTGGGATCCTTGAAAGGCAGGTCATTGGCGGTAATTAAACTACTGCCATTAGTAGTCCTCTCGGCGGAAGCAGTAGGTGGTAGTGGTGCTTTGCCAACGTCAGCAGCCTCCACAATGACTTTGCCCAAAAGCGTGCCTTTGTTTCTCATGTGCTTAGTAAGTTTTCGAGTGTCAATGCCATAAATGCCTGGTACGTTCTGCTCTGCCATCCAGGTGGACAAGGTTTTGGACATGTTCCAATGACTTGGCTCATCACATACTTCCCCAACTATAAGCCCTGCTGCCCAAATCCTGTTACTCTCGAACCACCTGAAAAACCATATCACAAGGGAAAAATGCGTGTGTGGACTACTATACTGACTCACTGAATGAGACGAAAAAATATAAATAAAATTACTGCATTGCGAATATATATATATCTTCTTTTTTGTTCTTTCCTGTTTAATCCGGCATGCACTTGTTTTACCGTTTCAAAATGAGTTTTTTTTTCTGGCTAATGAAATTACACACTCATTCATTAAGTTATTACATGGTGCATGGTCACAACTCAAGTAAGGATAAGGATCTCAAAAATAAACATTGTTGCAATGTTTTAAATTCCCTTTAAAATTGTCAATTCGGAGAACTTATTATTAGTAAATAAATACTCAAGTACCAGCCCACTCCCGTGATCGGATAATAATATGCATAGCAAATTTCTAAATGTTTCAAATCCATCATGAAACAACAAAATGCGCAGATACCTACTTTACTTTTCATGAAAAATAGAGAATGAAAACAGAGACATAGGTTATGTATGTAGGAATGTATTCCTCGAAAAACAATTTACTTTCCTCTCTCACAATAGCATGATCATGGTGGAGCTGCTCTTTATAGTCTTTTCGTTTATTACCTTGGAATGCCATGCTCATCCTCATCGGATGCAGGAATCCCGTAGTTCCCGATCAATGGATACGTCAAAACGAGAATCTGGGAACAGTACGAAGGATCCGTGAGTGATTCAGCGTAGCCCACCATTCCGGTTTGAAACACTGAAAACCAGACAAGCAAAAGGAGGCAATTGATTTAGCACCAACTCTCAGCTCTCAGTCATGACCCCGTTTAACCGATTCCACACTAATGCTAACATTGTCTTTGTAAAAAAATAATTATTATTTTAGAGGCGGCGGTAGTATCATTTCAAATCAGTGCAGTAGTCCACCGGTTATACATATATACCAAGGTGTTAAAAAGAGCAAATAAAACACAAACAAGATCAACGTAATAAAAAAAGTTTTAAAACCATTGACGCAGAAGAAATATAGGTACATTTGAAAAGTAAAAACTATAATTTATCTTGTCTGCTGTCATGTAGGCATCTCTTTAACCTACACTACTTGTGTACTTGTGTAATAGGTCACCCTGATTCTGATTTTAGTTTTTTAAGCAATTTAGAGGCCATTGATGTACATGTTGTATTGTATCAACGGTATTTTTTGGCTTGTATTATAAGCTGGCATATATGTAATTTACGAGAAATTTCGATTTTTAGATAAGCATTGTCCATGAGCATGCATTTTAAACCGTGTTTTTGTTTGGTATTTTTATGAGTAAACCTTGGAGAAACTTTCATTTTAACTCATATGAATCATGATATTGCATCTGGTAATTTTTTTTTGTCTCTACTTACCCACTTCGCCGGCAACGGATGTTGGACTACCAAAGACAAACCCTTGGAATTCTGTTCCATCCTCTAAAATCAAGGTTGCCTTTCTCTCACATTTGCCCTCTTCTTGAGGGGCACCGATTGCGTAGCACACCATTTTATTTTTCCTTCAGGATTACGATGAGTTGTTATTGTTAGTTTTTTCAGAGATTTTTTTTTGTGTCCGCTCAAATCAAGGACGTGAGAAAATTGGTGCTGAATAAATTATTATTGGGAAGTCACTTTGCATGAGAAACTGAAACATAAAGAAAGTACAAAGTAAAATAATCTACAGTATAAAAAACAGCAAAAATTTTTAGTATCTGTGTAATCCTTTAGTTCCAGAATGTGACTGCACAACAGTTCATGGAATCATTATTATTATCATGACCGAGGAATAAAAAGCCGACAAAATTGTACCTCTTAAAGTTTTATGACACAGACAAGCTCATATTTTAATGAATTGATGGTTCGCAACATGCTCGCAGTTCATAATTATCATGATGGTTAGTAGTGAAGATTATTTCTCGGCTAAATATAATCCATGTACCCTGAACATTGTGCCATGCTTGCTTCAGACACATCAACAGCTAATCAGATTATCCAGCAGTTCATTCTTGATTGAAATTGAAGCGAGTATGTACGTATATCATAATTTGATAGTTTAATAGCCGGTTAGTTGTTAGTGAGAAAATAATTTAATGAGCAGCGCGGTGAGAGCATATATAGTTGGGTTAAGAATGCTTGCATTCAAGGGGAAAGGTCGCGTAAGCAAAATCGTCTTAAGAATTACATCACCACCAGACGATAATTCGACGCAGGAAAATTCCTTTCTAACCAATTCATGGCAGTGCTTATCAAGTGAACTTCCAACTCAACAAATGTACATACCTAGGTAGGTAGGTACTCTTAAACTAGCTTCTTACTTGTTAGTACAAATTACAAATGTCATTCCACTTGTGTAGTTATCTTTCAACTACGACGCTTCCCAGCTCGTAAAATAAGACCGATAATGAGTGCTAATAGTTGACTACTTTTTTCTTTTGTATGGGCTATCAAAACGAGATACGTTGAGAACACTGTTAAAATAACTGCGGAAGAGATGGGAACAATATTTAAAGAAAATGTTTTAAGCAGCTCAATACGCGACTTGCTCCAAAGTTCATGCATCATTCATTTTTCACAAAAATAAATGGTCGCTACTAAAAACCAAGAGAGATTAGCATGAGAGTATTAAAAAATCAAGAAAAAATATAATATGCAAGACTCGTCGGAGACACAAGATTACATAAATCTCTTCATAGATGAGAAATGAGAAGCCTGTGCATCTGCATTAATTAATACGAGTACTTGTGTGCGTAGTACCACACAATTAACGTCACGTATAGTCAATTCCATTCCAGCCCAATTTATTTGTGAGCACATATTCTAATTCAAAAGGGTATCTTTCCAGTCCTGATCCAATTAAAGTAGAATATATGAATGGCAAATATGATTAGACATATTTTTACCACGCCAAACCCAATATCGATAGAGCAACTAGCATCTTTGCCAGTTTCGCAAGGATTTCAAGGACAATTTTGTGTAGCCACCTATGAATTAAAATGCGTGAGGCATAAATGATATGATTATCTACGTATGCGTTACTAAAATTATGAAAAATGATGTGTAGGTATTGCCATTTGCGAGTGAGCACACAAAAAACGCATAACTGATGAATTGACTGTCTCCTCGCATTCGCCAAATTGAACTACCTTGAACTTGAACTCTGAGCACCTACCTGCCTATATCTACCTAGGTGTATCTTACATTCAATTACCGTTAGTCATCGTACGTGATCTGATGACAATGACTTCATGTTATGCAGACTTACAAATCACAGGTGCAATATATACAGTGTATTTTTAATTTCAAGGAGAATCTATTACACGAAATAAATGACATCTTTTAACGTGTCTGTCCCATTTTAATTACGCTTGTCATACTTTCAATCTAAAAATTTGGCAATCCGTCGAGCACAAATTTACTTTTTTATAATTCGGATTCCGGTGTCAATTTTCAACATTTTGTCATCATTTGCTAATAAATGCACATGGCAAAAAACGAGCATCCACAGAAATGTATGTGTCATACAATGACTGTCATTGTCTACAAGAACTCGAGAGAGGTAAGCCGGAGCTCTTAAAATTTAATTGATTCAGTAAGCTTTAACCAGACTACGTTGGTCACGTAGTAGTATATCTGTAGTCCGTAGTATCAGAAATCGCATTCTCTATAGACTATTTTTAAACCTACGAAAAAAAGAAGTATCAAGGTCAAATAGTGTTTTATAAAAACTACTAAAGTACGTAGTAGCTTGTAAGAGGAAAGGTGCGAGAGTGTGCCAGAGAGCCGATGAATATCTTGGAACAAAATAATGATGATATGTTTGTTTAAGAAACAAAATGCATTACAATTTGTTTGACAATCATTAAAAAGTTTTGCCTCAACCTTCACACTGGGATTCCACTTAATTCATCCTCTTTCCTGGGAGGACCACACCACCTTGAAAGTGATGATTTTACTCAGTGTCAAAATCATTTACAATCATCATGTGAGAGGAGGAGAAAGATGTGACATCACACCACACAATTTTCAAAGAAGTTCACTGTTCAAAATTTCTAGTAAACTTTTTTTTTTCTCTCTGAATAATATGCAACTGCGACACGTACATTTTACATCCAGTACTTTTTTTCTCTTGTACCGATTTTCCCCATCGACCATGGAACATTAAAGTTACACATGTTCAGAAAATGTTTTAAATTGAAACGGACGAAACTCTCAAGTTACAACAACTGTTAGCATAACATTAATTTGTTTTTATTGCAACATTTCCTTATTATGGCACATTTAATCTCTGTCAGATTTACTTTTAAGTACGTCTACTCTAAAACATCATTTCATCATCTTTTTAACAGTCCGTGGAAAAAAATTGAAAGAAACAACGTATTACGTACATTTTAATTTCAAACTGCGAACTAAGAGCATCATCATCAAAAAGGAAAAGTATTCGCGCGCATCATCAAGCCCTGCCATTATATTCTACTAAAATTTAACTTTGCCAATTTAAGTTTCAGCTTTAAAAAAAATATCATTATCACTTCGTTTATTGAAGTGCCTAACATATTGCTAATGCCAAAAAGGAAGGGGACTGGACGGCACCAGCTTAATGTATCCCCGTCCGTGTGACAAAAAACACTTTCCAAAAGTAATGAAGTTATAATAACATAAAACAACATTATACTTTTTTGGAAGGAGAATGCATATTTGTGTAAAATAAATAAAAATGTTAAACATTCCGAAATATAAATAAATACCTACCTACATTTATAAATGCACAACATAAAGGATTGTTTGTATGTATTATATTACCCTTTAAATGCTTCCCGTTCACCACCTCAACAAAATAATGAAAGTTGTATTGTGTGTGCATCCAAACTTTCATGTCAGACTGACGCCTCACGTACAAAAAATCTGATCAGATCAGTCGGTCGGTATGTTTTCTTTTGAACTGCTTTCTGCCGGATGAGATATAACTCATGTATATACCTAGATATATTGATTGCGATGTAGGCATATATATGCTGCTGTCTATACCAAGAAATGCTCAAAGGCAGAGAGTTGTAAATTGGAAATGAAGGAGAAGCACACAAGAGGATAAGGATAACAAAAAAATTCAGCGTTCTGTCATGTAATTTTTTAGTCCTTCTATTTTTGTTTGTGCTTGATAGAAAATTTGGCACATACGTGTATATGTCACACAGATTGCTTTATTTAACAGAAGAACTGCAGAAAAAATGTAAATGTTTTGCAAAGCTGTTTAATTGCATAGATCAAGAATTGTTGAGTATGGTAGGGATCGAATCATAACATAACTCAGGCTAAAGGCGACAATTTTGTTGGCAATAATTTTGGCACAGACACGACATACATCCTGAGAGAGACTGTGTGAGAAGTGAAGTACAAAACTCTCTCACACAGGTTTCTATTATGATGTTGGTTTTGTTTGCTCAAATAAAAACGCATTGTTTACTTATTTGATAACCAACAATTGTCTGCCTACATGGATCTGTCGTTGATGTTGGCAATGATGCTGTTAGATACGCGCATTACTTATCTATGAGTGGAAAGCGTTATATAAACTGCAAACGCTTACATAAAGATGGTGTGAAAAAATAATAACCGTTGTGGCTGTTGATTCATGTATAAAGAGCTGGCGCTTCCAGGGGAGATCTGTCTGCCAACTACATACAGACTATTCATCGGCCGAACAGAATCCCTTTTTTCGTTTGCATGCAAAGTTTGAACCAAATCATACGAACCATTTTTTGTGGTAGACCAAAGACCCGAGAACGTGACAAACATGCAAAAAGTAATTCGAGCTGGATCAAAGATGCTTCCAAGAGTATGTATATAGTAGCAGCAGCTTAATAAGTAATTAGATTGCGAATTCATCATGCAACTTGCCTGTGTAATTTGTCGTGGCTGAGCATTTTTAACGTATCAAGGTGAATAAAAAACATTCTGGAACAAGGAAACATGTAACTGAATTTGTGGGAAATGGCTTACCGGTTTCCAGAAGCAATGCAAATCGTCTACTTTAACTAAAGATATATAGGTTTATACACAACTTAAATAAAAGTCAATAAAATTGTTTGAAACTTAAAAACGAAGAGCTTAAAAATCTAAAACTAATTGATGCACAACAACTTACTCACTAATTTTTATTTAGCCTACTAAATATAATTAAAACAACCTACACAATTAAAAACTGAATCAGATAAGATAAGATAAGATATTTTGTCAAAAAGTAAAACAATCCGTATGAATGAAAATTATATTGAAGGATGAAAGCGAGAGGATTTGAGAGTGATGGTGTCAATTGCAAACATGCTACATGCACACTGACAGACAAAAGTCAAATCGAAAGGTACTTGAGTCTCCAAAAAACGAATTATTTGCTTATCCAGTTTCAGAGTGTGGTAAGCAAGCTGACCATGTAATAGTCAATAGTAAAAATCTAATGGGAAAGAGAGAGCATAAAAGATATGCTTTACTCGACTCAAATATTATTTTAATCTGTCACAGGATACATTAGTGGTGATCGTAAAATGTAAAATTGCTTATGATACTATAATATCTCTCGTTATTCTTTTTTTTCGTACATAAGCTTGTTAAGACTTTGGAAAGCGTGGAAAGAAGAAGAAGAATATGCAGCAAGGCCATCCACACTTCCACTCCAGACAGGTCCCGAACTAGGACCATGCATTTAGCATTCATTAATTTTCAACGTGGCAGTGTTACTGCATAGATAGGTACTTGTTCTTTTTTTTATAAAATTGGACCCAGTCAAAAAAATAAATCCCTAACTATAAATGCTGCAATTATAACAGCCAATCATGACATGCCTTTATTCAAAAGTATATGTAATATCTTCCTTTTTTAGTCTCAAGTAGAAAAGGTTCATCACGTTTTTTGCTACGATCTTGTTTTGTGTATCATTTCCTTCATATTGGATTGGAAGCTTCTTTGTACTTGCTAAACCCATGTATTTTCTTTGTCCTTTATAATCCTGACCTCTGCTGAGCTGCTGGGCTTACTGTAGTAGGCAAGAAAAAATACGTTGAACAGATACCCAGACTTAAAGCTTGAACCTGTAATGCATTTTTGTTCATTTCTTTTCAATAATATGCAGATAAAGATAAACCATTTTAGTTATCATTAACTAAATAAATGCTCTATTGTGTGTCTAAAAAACTCGATAACAATATTCCCAGTAGTTTCTGCATATATTAGGTACTAGAAGTAGAAGGCCCGTTGAAATCAACGGGCTGTAGCAACTTGGAAAACTGGTTGAAAACTTGGAAACCACATTTTAAAATGACTTTCCCCTCTAGGGCACGACTTTCCCTTCCGGGGCACGACTTTACCCTCTGGGGCACGACTTTCCCTTCTGGGGCACGACTTTCCCCTCTAGGGCACGACTTTCCCTTCCGGGGCACGACTTTCACATCTGGGGCACGACTTTCATCAGTCCACAACGATATATATGCAATTATGAAGTTAGTATGATGAAAATATGCATCCCTAATTTTTTTATTCCCTTGCATGCTGTTCCATGCACTTTAGGCAAATTATGACGAAATCACCTCAACTTTAACGAAAAAATTTATGGTGAGGGATATTTTTGTCAAATGTCAATATACGTTTAAGGCCATCTGTGACACCTGCTTTACAATAAAAACGAACAATTTTTCAAAAGAAATTGGTCGTTTAGACGGAAAAGGGACCGGAAGCTAATGAACGTGTGAATTACGTAACTCCTTGGAATTTTATATATAGTGATGATGACACTTCATTCCCCGTACATTGTTGGCAAAAATTACTAATTTTTAACTTAACAGTCCGTTCCTGGCCCAACTGACTAATTTTTAAATGAACAGCCCCGTATATAACCGACTTTTAATTACATGGTCCATTTCTGACTCAAATAACTGATTTTTCATATTAAAATTCATTCCCATTAATTGATTTTGAAACAAATCACTTACTTTGAATCCTTTGTTACGAAATTTTAAATGTTTTGTATAATTTATAATTCTGGAGAAATTTAACGTCTTTGCTATATTCACTAAATAAATGCATACATTTCAATCGTAATTACGTAACAATATATTAATATGGCCTGGTACGTGAAGCGGTCTCGCTGGTATAACGCCATAGTATGGAAGGGTATACCCAATACATGGAAAGGTATGGGGACTCCTCCGGGAAAAAAATCGTCAACTTCAAACATTATTAAGTGGCGGAGCCACTTTATAAGATCGAGATGTCCGTCCGTCTGTCTGTCTGTCCGTCTGTCTGTGCGCGCTCTAACTCAAAAACGGTTTAACTTTTTTGAAATCTGTTTTCGGCAATCAATAGGTGGTCACCTCAGAAGGGTCCAGCGTGATTTTGAAATACGTAGGTCAACTGTAACCGTTAGAAACCGTTACGAGGTCAAAATTTTAATGGCTAACATATGGCAAGTAGCATATCATTCGACTCTTCTATGACCATAACACATAGATATGAGGTCATTTCGGGGTTGACGGTTACTGTTTAACGGTTACAGCGATTTCAAATAATTTTACACTTCATGCTATCCTGCTTAAGTGGCTTGGAATTTTCCACTTCTGTTTTCAACAAATGACTTCTTTTCACAAGAGCTTTATGTGACAAGCGTGACAGCGATAACGGTCAACGGCAACCGTTTGAAACCGTTACGATTTCGAAATTTTCAAATGTCACATACGGCATGTGGCATATCATTCGACTCGTCTATGACCATAACACACAGTTATGAGGTCATTTCGGGGTTGACGGTTACGGTTTAACGGTTACAGCGATTTCAAATAATTTACACTCTCCTGCTTAAGTGGTTTGGAATTTTCCACTTCTGCCGCAATGGATAACTGGTCACATGAGAGGGGTCCAGCGCGATTTTGAAATACGTAGGTCAACGGTAACCGTTAGAAACCGTTATGAGGTCAATTTTTTAAAATGATAACATATGGCAAGTGACATATCATTCGAATCGTCTATAATCATAACACGTAGATCTAAGGTCATTTCGGCGTTGACGGTTACTGTTTAACGGTTACGGCGATTTCAAATGATTTTACACTTTATCCTCTCCTGTTCATATGGTTTGGAATTTTCCATTTCTTTTTTCGGCAAACGGCTTTTCATCACAACCGCTTTATGGGAGAAGCTTTATAGCCATAACGGCCAACGGCTACCGTTAGAAACCGTTACGATTTCGAAATTTTCAAACGTCACATATGGCAAGTGACATATCATTCGAATCGTCTATGAACATAACACGTAGATCTAAGGTCATTTTGAAGCTGACGGTTATGGTTTAACGGTTACGGCGATTTCAAATGATTAAACAATTTATGCTCTCCTTTTGATGATGGGGAATTCGATGAGCACGGTCGCGTGACCCCTTGACATTGTTTGGCCCGTGTCAAAGGTCAAATTTATATAGAGTGCGCCAACGAGCTGAAACTTGCGTAATTTAAATAAAAAATTATGTAATTTAAATAAAAATTAGGTAATTTAAATAAAAATTAGGTAATTTAAATAAAAATTACGTAATTTAAATAAAAATTAGGTAATTTAAAAGAAATCCCGCTTTCGGTAGTTGCTTCTCAGGGTTTACACCCTTCTCGTTATCATTGGTAGTAGTCAGTTGATTATTTTTGCTATCAGTGGCGCAGCTCCGCCACTTTGCTACATGTTAGCTTGCTGGGTTTATTTAAAATATGAAGGACAGTGTCAATTTGAATGCAAATACCGTTTGGGCAATCTACAACCTTTATACTTGCTTGTAGAAAAAATTAGAAGTCTTGATAAGGCTTATTGTGAGAGTGAGAGGGAGTTTCCTGAAAGGTGTAGAATGCCATGCTAAGCATAGACACCCAGCTAATTTGCATATTATCAAAATATATAGATAGATGTACCTTGTCTGCATGGTATACGCTACCTACTGCTACTCATGTACGTATTCGATCTTGTTTGCCTTTGTTCCTTATTTTTATATGCCTTATCCGAAAAGAAACAAAGGCAAGCCAAGTCAACAGATATATTTTCCGTCCGTGTTCCGTTCCGATATTGATCCCATAAAAAGTTGTGCCTATACTGTCTTTCCCTACCAGTGTATGTACCTATACACCTACGTTTTTTCTCATAATAGGTAGATATACAGTGAAAATTCTTTGTCATTTCGGTCTGTAAAATGGATTAAAAAAGGAATCCTTGATCAATGCACATTACATTACAAGCATATTGGAAAAAACTTCACACTTAAAACGTTCCTTTGATCAGAATAGTATGGTATACTACCTACTTGATCATCAATCTTCATCATGCCGAAACGGGTGTTATTAAAAATGTACCCAAGCATTACGTTACCTTTCAAACTAACTGACCTTGTAAAATCACGCATCGAAAAAATACTAAGCAGCTTACATAAATGTTATGATGTGAGAAAGTTATACCTTCCAAAAAAATAAAGATGTAGAAAGTGTAATAAGCATATGCATTAGTATACGGCACAGTAAACTGGAAAAGAGACTTGAAAAAAATCAAGTAGGAATGTATGTAATTTTAGCTTAAATTCGTTTGACATGAATGGCACAAAGAGATCGATGCAATGATAGAAAACGTATTACATGTAACATTACACGGGTCCATATTACAGCGCGTAGGAAGCTTATTGAATAGTAGTCGGGCCAGGCGGACATAAAAGTGCAGGCACCTACGTCGTATGGATTGATACACCAGTACAGGAACAAGAAAATAACAAGGACATTAGGATTTTGGAACCTTTTGCATTTTCATGAGAACCTATCTGCAAACAAACTTATTTTGTGCTAAACTAAAAATAATATCTGACTAAGCATAGAATCAGATTACACATATTACATTGAAATGTTTTGACCAGTAGTGCAGAGAATTGGCAATAGAGTAATTGAAATAATAAACGAAAATGTCAGTTTGTCAGCATGAACTTTCACCGGAAAAGAAGCACAAGCATTTTCATATAAATTCAATACATTTGGCAATGAATAATAACAACAAAATAACATATTATGTAACACACAATTATGACCGCTATAACGGAAATACATACATACACTGTCTGTGTGATACTATAAATAACTTTAATAATATAATAAATCGAGTTTCTTGCTCGATTTAACTTTCTCCTCCTCAAGACCAAAACGTATAGCATAAAGCGAAGTGAAACCACAAAGGAAATTGGTTTCTTGCTGTGGAAAGTTACACAAATCAAAATCCTTCATTCTTACAATTAGTCCCATCCGCAAGCCATTCACATAGGTAGTTATTATACAAAAGTCAAATGACACGATAATGACGAATGAATGACGAATATACTGCAATAGCATATAAAAAGCATCGTCTACTAGCCAGCTATACTATAAGCATATACCAAGTTGGCCGATAGCCGACGAAAAAAGTCGGAATTCAAAGTAGGTATAGTTTCCCTGTCACCTTCAAATCGTCCGAACTCTTCCGGAGCGGAGCATGGAACGGATATCTCTTGGCTGGACTACAACAGCCTTCCCGTTAGTTCCCCTGCCTGCTATTCCTTTGCATATCATTTCCCTGGCCTGCTGCTGGTGTATCCATCCGTGTGCATTGTCTCAACCTTCAATTTCCAGAGGAGGTCGACAAATTTTGAGTTTACTTACTCTAAGCTGAAGGGATTGTTGAACGTTGTCGTGAAAGCAAAGTGCAACGTATATCCACCATCGTCCCACTACCGCTGCCAATCAACAGTACTTCACCTTTCCCTGCTGTGAACATGAACCAACTACGTCACCCTTTCCTCTTGATCTTGGCCCATTTCACGGTGAAAATATCAACACTCCCGTTCTGTTGTTTTTTTGTACCGTCAGCAGTAGCAGCGGCGCATCCAAAAATCCTACCACCACCACTACCGCATGTAAAGATGATAGACAATAATAAAAAAGAAAACCGAAGGAATAAGGAAATGTTCATATGACATGGCATATTGTTGAGTTTAGGTACGACGTGGGTTTAGCTGCCTATATCTGCGTCACATTTTGTTTGCATTCTCCTACGCTTTCTAAGAAATGTTATCCCAGCTTTCCCTTTACCATTTTCACATTTTTTTTGAGAAAAATTAACTTTTTATCCTCCTACACTACCTACTTGTGTACTTTGCGGAGGGCTTATGTAAGCAGAAATTAAAATATAAGATGTCATTGAGAATAGAAAGGAATTACAATTATGTTTTAAAAGCCACTCATTTGCCATTATGTTTTAGAATATGTACTTGAGACTTCAACTTGATTTCAAGTTTGCATGCACTATTTTTTTGTACAATGCACTTGACTGTGCATTCCGTTAACTTGTCTTGAGTCTTGAAAATTCGGAAGTTCTCGGTAAATCAGCAGTGCTCCAAGGTTTACCATGCCTGCTTGTTTTGATGAGCTATTATAACATGATGTTATACAAGGGAATACCAAAATATCATGCAGCATTGGTGAAGGATAGAAAAGGAAGAAAAAAAATTCTTAGCAATTTCTGAGAAAGTAAATTTGTGCATAATTTGATTACTTTATTAGATTAATGCACCTACATACTTGTGCGAAAACAATTCAAAGAAAACAAAGGAAAAGCTTTGTGAAATTCTCAGTGACGCAGTGACTGTGTTTAAAAAACAAAGATACACCTGCTCGAAAGATAACCAGAAACAATTATCCGTAACTACCATTATTAGAGTAAAAGAGTGACATTTTCAAACTTGAATAGGTATACATTACTTATTATGCATTGGTAATGGCTATTTATAACCTAGCTTTCACCCAATTTCGTAAACTTGATCACGTCATAAAAGGGTTTGATATAGCAAATTACTAAACGTGACGTTACGTGCTCTATAGAGTCAAACATAACTGCCAATTTAATTAAGCATCCATTACATAGTATACGTCATCTATAATACAGCAACTAACTACATAGATATTAAATAAAATAGCATAACTGATTTTTGATGGGATAAATAATTCGCATGTCTCGCATAGGTAATCAATATACTCAATACTTTTTCATGTACGCCTGCACGTACGTACTTGTGAAATGAGCAATTGCCCGACTTCATGTACAACTTTTACTCCTATTTTCAGACAGTTTTATTTGTGCATTGTCACTGTCACTCGTTTTCACTAAAAATCGATCCAGGTACGTATCCTGTCTACACAGCACTCAGGACTCAGACAGGACTACCTTAATTTGTCGCAACAAATAAATTCAGGCTTTCACCGCACATAACTCAAAAGCAAGCCATTAAGAACGACTCTATAATAATTTCATAGCCTTACACTAGGTACATATATTACTACATACAATACAAATAGATTACCTTGAAAATTACCGTTGTATATTGTGTCTCCTACAAATCTCTAAATATCATCATTCTAATAAGCAGATAAATAAATCCGAAAGGGACAGGCTACAAGATCCATTGCGCAATCAGCATCGTACATGCAAACATTATTTATTACAAACAAGAACAACGACACACGGGAGCATTTCCACCTAAAAAACTACATAACATACATACATACCTTATAACGATAGCAGATAGTTTCAAAAATCCATATTTTTATTACCGTTTCACCCGTTACCAGTGCAATTCCCGTATAATATAAGCCCAGCATTGTCGATTGCAAGTTTACTGCAACTGTATTGTCATTATAGGTACTAGGAAAGCGAAGAAAGACTTGCTGCTGCATTCTATTATAACATCAACTTATACTGCACCATAAAAAACATCATCTTCTTCACACACACACACACGGACAATAAGAAAACCGTATCTTGAGTGCGAGTGTGCATACATCCATATAGCCTAACAATCTTAAGCATATATCTCATCATCTCATCTCTTATAAAAAAAATCTTTAGTAAATATATTGGCAGGCTTATATAGGAAGTGTGAATGATCTCTTGTCTGTAAGGAGCCCGTATAAAAATCTTTAATATGAGCCATTGATATAAAGATCTCTTTCTACATCTTCTTTTAATGTATGTAGTTATAGACGAGAGTAGTGCTGTGCTTGTTACAGCATTTCTATTTTGACAGGGAGTGCACCCTTTCATTCTTTTAAAATAGTAAACAAAACACATCCAACCAAAAACAAATACAACAATAATCAATACACTTTTACCTCTTGTCTGTGCCCGTAGCGAAGATTTTTAACTTAACTGTAATTTATTTAGTGGATTTGTTAAGTTTTGTAATATTAATATGGCCAGCGAGTTTAAAGAAAGTGCATTTTGCATATAGACATATTATAGATGGCCTTTTTGGGAGTAAAGTGAATTGCATGTTTTTTCACGAGGTCCTCCGTTCCTTATTGCTACCTTGTGTGCACTTTTTCAAGGCCATGAACATCTCTTCTCAGTCTGCAGCAGTTAATTAAACAGGATAATTATTGGATTGAGTTATTGCGTGCAGACTCGTGTTTATTTTTATGCTATCGTTGTTGTCTATTATCGTCCAGAGAATTGTGGTGAATGATATATATCGGTCCTAGTTATATACACGTTTAAATTAAAATATACATATAATTAAACGCTTAACCATTTACGAAACTTGGTTATTTTTATAGAGTAGTTATCTTTAAACAGCTGATTTGTACAAAGTGTTTTTGTATTTGATACACTTGCAGTTTTAGTTGGCAGTGAAGATTCTCGGAATTTGTGCGAACATTTATAATTTTGGACTTGATTTGGTGGAGTTAAATTTATCGTTAACTTTTTTGGCTTAAGATTGTTGTCGTAATTATTAATGGGACAATCGGACAATCGGATGGGGTTTTGTTAACGTAAATACGGTGAAACGGGTGTGTTACGACGAATAATGACTGATGATAAAGTGGCAAAGAATTAGTTGATAGTGAAACCATATACTTGAAAGATTAATATCGCTGTTATTGATAAGCCAGAAACAAATTATAAGTTACTGTTGCACAAGTTTTAAGTGGACTGATTTATTGGAAATTGGAGGAACAGCAAGAAACAAAGTTAGTCTGAACATTTTTAAAAGGGAAATATCAATTTATCCAACAAGGATAATAATTTTACGCTGTATTAATTTGTTGATTGTGGAGGTGGACAAAGACTAAAGACGTGTGTGAAAAATTTAATTGTGGGATTGTATGTGTGACGCTCATCATAGGACATTGCATGGTGTGACCAAGTTTCAACATTAAATTATTCTTCGGACAAACGTTAAAAAGTATTACTACGGCGGTAATTTTCCAGTGACAGTCTTTGCTATGTCTGGAAGTAGAGCCAGTAGTAATGAAACGGATAAGGTTGGCGCCGAGGTTCCAGCGGAACAGCCTGGAACGGATGACTCTGAGGATGAAAGCGAAATTTTAGAGGAAAGCCCCTGTTCACGCTGGGTTAAGCGACGAGAAGAGGTTAGTAGCACCGTTTATTTTTATAATGAACTATTATCCGCTTATCGACCAGTGACAGTAATATATTGTAAGTAGCTTAATAGCTTATGATCAAAGAATCAAATTCGCAATACAGTATTGCCATTGCCAATACTCATTTCCCATTTTACTTGAGTTAACTGTCCTAGGGTTTTATCAGATAGAAGCGTTTATATACTTAACAAAATAGTTCATTTTTGTACGAAAATCAGCAGAATTTCATTATGTGCATATCTTACAAGAATCATAAAAAATAAAATGAATCATCAAAATATTTCAGAAACATTATTGGCAATTGGTATGCGCGTTGCTTCAAGCTTCCATCCAAACTAAACTTGACTTCAAGCTTGGTTTGGTGCTTGACTAAATATTGGTTCCATTAACCGTATGAACCATATTGCTAGCATTTTAGGTAATAGCAAGGACGGTCCTTTTTTCATTTTCACCCTACTTTCCCAACCTCTTGCTTTTCTCGAGTCATGTCTTTGAGTGAAAGTTTTAAACTGGATTAGGCTACGACTAATATTGGAGTTAGGAAACCAGAGTATGCCTAAATGGTTACTCCATACACAAATTCAAAACTTGGCAATTAAAATCTTGGACCTAGATACATACTTTAGTCCACCAGAAGCTAAGTTTCCGACTTTGTGTATTTATAACGAGGGATCGCTGAAGTACAAGTTAGCTACATTACATTTGTTAAAGCTTTCACGAGAATATATCGTTTGATGTTACGATACATGTGCCTTTTGAGTGGTTAATGAAATTAAAATATTTTTTCTTTGAAATTTAGTCCAATGGCCCTTTATGGGGGTGGAGGCATACTTGTTTGTGTTTATAACTTTTACTTACTCTACGGCGAATATAGGATATAATTACATTTTCGAAATAAATCCTGACAACGCAATTATGTATGCTTATCTACTACAGTACTTCATACTACAATAAATTATGTTATCTGCTCATTTCTATATAATAATCTGTGCTATTAAGTCATATTGATATTGTTCATAAGGATCTTTTCGCTTGTCAATGTAGTAGGGTTTTTGCGATACACGATATAATGTAGTACATCGCAAATCTCAGCACAACCAATGGCAAATTATTTGTGCACGTGGAGAGGAGAGATACGCATACGCATATTGTCCTACATTTATGACTTGGGCTGCTGCGCCACTAGAATGATTTAGCCTTGTGTTGCATTCGCAATTTACATGGAGTATATTATAATGACTTTGTAATATGTAACTACGCAGAGGATTCATTTTAGATCTCTCTAGAATCTAGATACTTCTATATGCGAATTGGTGAAAGATGGGGTTATATCATATTGTCAGAAGAAGGACTATTTGCTCTTTATTTTAATTTCGCTCTCTATGAGTCAAGAGTGCGTTAAGAGGATTTACGATGACGGTGATAGTTTCGAACATTGCGTTAAAGTTACTATTGCGTAGAATCGCACCATATGAACCGCTGGCAAACGTTGCTGTTTATTGAATGAATGACAGCAAGCGTAGTAAAAGTCGCCAGTGAGTCGCCACCATGTCAAAACATTTGCGATCAAATAGAATAACAAAGTTATCCTCTTCTACCCCCAGGAGTTTGGAGGGTTGAACTGATAAATAATTAGTAGGTACCTTTCCCTGCCCCTTCACGCAAGGCATCAAAAAAATCAGCCATTGAAGTCGTGCACCTTCGCACCAGATCACATGTACACCTCCTACGGACAAACAACGTCAGTAGTAATCGTATGAAGCTATCTGGGGCTAGGCTAAATTGCCGAAAGTTATTATGTAGTTTGTAATATTAAATTAGAGTTGTTATTGAAAATGTGCGTAATGGCTATATGCATGCATATCATTAACACTTGAAGCGAAGTCATGTTACCTATGTTTATGTGCGTACAAGAAACCTGAATTGAAAAAAAGGTAACAATAACATTCTTCTTTTGCCGTTATGTATTTTTGTGCATGAGTGATGACCAATGACTAGTTTTTAAAAAAAATGCTCTGGACTTGTCGATTAGCAAATAATATTGTAAATGTATCATCGATACATCATTCATTAAGTCATGCATGCAGAGCGATTAACAGAATTAACATGCAGAAATGTTTTGCAGCGTCTGTCTGGTGCCGCGGATGGGACGTGTCTATAGTAAACACGTAACATCTATGAAATCTGAGCATCACTCCTTTGAAAAGTTTTAAACACGTTATTCATTGATTTTTTTCGATACAGACTGCAGTCACAATCAAAATGTAATCTGTTCTGATTCGACTTGTTAAAGATAAAATATCATTTTCCTTTTTATGATGATGCTCTGCAGTAGAAAGTTTAACTGGGCTAGATAACATAACGTACGTATGCATTACGTGCATCATCAGTAAAGTTTTTTTGTGTTCAGTTATATCAAAATGTAATATACGACAATAAAGGATGATAGTAAGTCATCTAATATTTCTACGTATTATGCATATATGCCTACGCATTTTACCAAGATAAATGAATCCCAGCACTCGCATTCAAACCAAACTAGAGTAATGTGGATTTCTGTCATTTTCTTCAGTTTCTAACAGGACGACATTTAAAATTAAATGCCTGTAGTGTAATACTTTTATCAACCAACAAGCGACATACAACTTTCTTCTTGTAAATTTTATTGATATTTTTACGACAATCTCCAATTAGCGAATCGATACAATTTTTTAAAGTAAGGACAAGGACAAAGTAGAGAAAGGTAGCGTAAAAATGTCCATGTGTAGATTGTAAAGATACACAGAGACATTAGAAGAGACGCATAATGTAATGTGCACTTAATTCCGAGAAAATCAATCAAGAGCACGTCCTGTAGTAATAAATCAAGCAGGATGTTACATTATGATATGATATTAAAGTTAAGAAGGTCCCTTTACTTTTATGGTATAAAATAATGATAACGATATGGTTATGATGACTATAGAATGAAGTGGATTTTACTTGATACTTTGTGTAATCTGTGGGGATTTTTAAAAAAATCACTCTGGATTTTTCGCCAGATTGTTTTGTGGCAACGGGGGAGCGCTTTTTGTGATGATTGGCAAATTGGGAAATATGGAGAATGTCAATATGAAATGTGGAGATGAGAAAGTACAAGAAAAAACTTGCTCAATTTCTAAGTGGTTTCTTATGGTGTTTTTGCGAGACACCTAATGTCATATCTAGGCATGTCAACTTATACTTTAGGAACTTTTAAGTACTAGACTTTTTTCAATAACTGCCAGCATAGCATACATTGACTATATGCATGCATGCCTATTCGGTAAAGTATGTTTCTTTCTTCTGTGATGTGTATATGCTTTGAAGTGAACAAAGATTTACATTTTACTATGTCTCCTCGTGACATATATGCATCCCATAAAGTTTCCGCAAACCGCAGTCGGCACAATCATTAATATGAATTTATACTGTTTATCATATGTCATATTATATCTCATAATGGTGAATGCAATAAGGGAGGAATATGAGGAGAGGTCTGCAATTTAAGTGTTTTCTTGCTGATATAATCCAAGGCTGTTCATAGTGATGATATTTCGAGTACTACTACTACAACTGCTGCTCCTGCTCTGCTTCTTCTTTTAAAGACCACACTTACTATTCTCCGTGTCCGTGTAGTAGTATCTCTTTTACCATTTATTCCCATTATAACAAACATCCACTCACTCACTATCCATCCACTCTACTCTGCTATAATAATAATGCGTTGTTTAGTTCGCGTTTCGCGTCGCACACCGTCGTCACATATATTGAACTAAACTTTGTTCATAAAACTTGCCTATAGCCATACTCACACAGGCTATATTACTAACGATAAGTTTTAGCAGAGAAGGCAAGGAAATGGCAGGTTGGCTATATGGTTAATATAATGTTCTTACCTTACTTACATATTATATGACATAAAATATAGGAATATATGTAGTTTCTATAGACGTACGTATATGTATGTATGTGTAAAGTTTATATCTTTAGTAGTGACTAATGTATATATCAGCATGTGAGTGGAATAATTCTGTTTTCTATGTTTTCGGCTCAACCCAAACAGAAAATGCTGTTCTGTTCCTGCTAAAATGCTCGCCTGTAGTCGTGTCGTGTCATAGTCTGTCTTTAGCATGTTGGTAATATTGACGATAGTAAAGTTATAGATATAAAATGTATTGTGTTTTTATCATGCATATATTCTGCTGCTGTAGTCATCTCCATCTCGAATGTCGTGTGTAAGCAGATATTGTAAAAGCTGATATTATATGGCAAATGCATATATGCCGTGTTGCAAATAAGTTTCTTCTTTATATAAAATACTTTGGTGTATTATTCATCAACTTTAAGAGTGGTAGCAGTAATGGCATTTGAGAAGGGATTTTCAATTTATGGAAGCATTTTGAGCAGAAGAGCCCATATAATAACAGGCCTATAAGTGTACGTAACGTTTGCTTTACCTTTTACTTATTTGATACGTTCTTAAATGAAATGAGCTTATATTTATGGAGACTTGACTGTAGTAGACTTATAATGGTTATGACGTTCGTAGATGCATGTACATTAACTTAACTTGAAACATGCCACGTTATATACTTATATTACATGTACTAGTTCAAGACGACTTTTTTCTGTTCAGCACTAAATTGTCATATCAAAGTCAGTTTTCTGTGTTTTGAGTTTCAGTAATTCTAGGACTACGACGAGTAATAAGAACGCCCATACATCACCGAGATCAACATTAATCTAACACGCTTAAAGAAGATTGTTTACCAGTAAGAAGATGGTTTGGTTTATTGGGTTCATTTCATATAGGTATTCATTTCATCTGCCTGCCTATTGTATGCTCATCATCATCATCATGATAACTTCATGTATTGTGCATGCTGTATAAATATTTTACATCCTAAAATTACATTTTTCTTCTTCTTTTCATGGTAATTTAAGATAGCCGTAATATCTTTGTAAAACGTGAGATTATTATGGAAGCCTGAACTTACTTATTAATACGTGAAGTAGCGGAATACATAATAAATTGTTTATGTTTATTCGGATTGATTAGAATAATGAGTAAGGTAATTTATGCTGCATAAAATAAAAATAGAAAAGAAAATAGGGTTCAAGTACAATTTATCTCTCTAGCATTTTAAGCGTTGGTTACGTGAAAGCATATAAATGACTTAGGTAAGTTATTGGCTTAAGTTGGCTTCCTATGATCATTGCCGTTTTTCATCATATTTGACTGGTTACATTGTATGTAAACTGTAAATTCAAAAATTGCATCTCTTCAATCTCCTCATTTTTTGGCTGATCCCAGCTCTTGTAGTACTGGTCACGCTTCCACAGGACAAGAATTAAGCGAGGGCGAGACACAAGGAAAAAAAGGCTTCCATTGCAGATTGTTTGTTGGGGCTTGCATTTTGCATCATCATCAACAACGACACTGCCTGCCTGAACATAATAGCAGGAGAGCTACAACAACAACAGCGTTATGTTATGATTAAATATTAACAACCTGTTTTTTATTCAGTTATGATGATCATGGCACAAAAAAATGCTGATGCTTGAGAGTGAGAATGCACACACTCACTTCTTTTCATGTAAACGTATAACTCACCAGTACTTTGTCATATTATAAATTGTAATCACGGCAGATATTATTATGGTGGGTCCGGTGTGTGGTGGGCTTCTTTGATGTGGTATTATTGGCATGTTTTGTTCTGAGAACACCACATCATGATGATGACATATTACCTTCTCTCTGCTGCTGTGTGGTTGTCTGTTGTATGAATTCCGTCATCATTTCTTGCTAATAGGCATGCATTAATTCTCTAAATAAGGAAGGAAAAATACGAAATGTATGATTACCAATTTTATCAATAAGGAACTGAAGCAGTTTTATAAATAATAATGCCAATAATTTAATGGTGCACGCTAACAGGAAAAGATTATAAGCCTACAGCATTAAATTATGTGTTCCAGAAAAGATTTTCTTTTAATTTTTTCGATAAGTCAACCTTCAGTCTTGTTTGATTGTCCAGACGGTGCAGTCGGTCAGCAGCAGTCCCACTCCAGTGAACAACAAAGCCATTGTAATAGCTTTGTACGATTGCTTTATCCAGAAACAGCTTTCAGTGTACCAAGTTGTAAAACAAAAAGATTATTTCTGGAAAAGCTAGTCAGGTTTGCTGTTGACATAAAATTTGTCATCATCATCTCTCCTTGTTAAAATTTTCATACCAACTCTTGGAAAAGTGGTTTTATCAGTGATTTGAGAGTTGAGTATGTGTATATTTATAAATTGGATGTCACCTGCACAAACGGAACGGTGGTACGGTGTGGAATGAAATTGAGATTTACGTTTTTTTACCACCACCACCAGTTTTTCTACTATTGCTGCAAAAAGTGATGCTGAGAGAGAGAGATACATACGTTCTTTTTTCATTTTTTTATCATCTGCGCACGGACGGATATCCACCAATGGCAGTAAAAAGTTGAAGTATGAATGAATTACATCAAGTCTTGTTTTTCATATTATAAGCGTAGTAGAACCAAGTATTATTATTGCAAGTTTGCCAGTTTGCGACAACAGTCGTCTTCATCACCAAAAGCAAGCGCTTATACCACTTTTTGTATGAATCACGTTGCTGGTGCTACTACACCACTGGTCCGTGTCACTCGTCACCATTATTGCATTGCACCGCAGCTTTAGCAGAATCATAATATACAAGCGAAGCCCACACGTTCCTCCTTGTTCCTTTTCGTTATACTAATAGGGTTCTTCTGTAAAAAGGATTAACTGGTGACTAGTATACCGACCGCAGTATTACCAGCGGACTGACTACATATACATACATTATTATATTATACCCAGTTTCATTTTTCTGATGATAATGTGGCTACTAATGAAGTTATGACAAAATCCACATCCACACATAACTCATTCAGAACTGTGCATACGAGGACTCGAGTTTTTGTGTGATATGAAAATTCCTGAATATTCCAAACAGCGATATATTTGGAAACGGTTGTTGTTGTGTGTGTGCCTTGTAATTAATTCCTATTGTAATCTACGAGTATATTGCAGAAAAGAATTAACTGATATTGTGTTTATTTAAATTGCTCCAGCCAGAGCCCAGAGTCAAATCCCCACCAACCAAACTCTGGATATATACAAAAGCAATCAAGTGCGTTTATCAAACTGTTTATTGTTAGTCTGCGGATCAGAGATCAGATCACTTGAAACGAGAGAAAGTGTTTTGTTACATGAATAAATACTGCCTTGTTTGTTGTGGGGTCTCATTCACAATTTTACGATTTACAAACTGTAAAACGGTACTAGGAAAGTAGCAGGAAGCTACCAACGATAAGAACGGAATGATAAATACTTGGTCTATGTCTGTGTGTGCTCGAATGTTTTGTTTTAAAAGTAAGCAAAACAACAGTCTGTGAGACTCTGACTGACTGCTTGAGTATAAACTTCCAGGAACGAAATCTCATCGAAGTGTACTCACCACACTTGTGCATGGCTAGTTAGCAGCAGCAGCGTTGTGTTTTTGCTTTATATTGGGAAACGAGATTGAAATAGCTGATTAAACGTAGTCGAGTCGAAATGTCGAAGTCGAAAGGCCTAGGAATCAAGTAAAGTAATAAGCAACAAGCGAAGGCAAAGGCAACACACAGAGTGCCATTGTTTCTTCTATTCATTCTGCATCCAGTAGGCATTTTTGCTGCTGCTGTTGGTCTAAAAAATCTCTCAAAGCTGCAGACAGACGCAGTTGTTGCAAGAGAGAGAGAACGGTTATAACACAAAGAGAGAAAATGAGCAGCAGTGTATAGTGGCAGCGTAAAATTGTAAACGTTGCGAATAAATAGCGTTGTAGGAGCAGCAAGGAAAAGCAAGGAGAAGGTTACATACTTACAACCAGATGCATGAAACTGGTGTTCCCGGGGTGAAGATAAGCTTACACAGTCATTCTTCCGTGGAACTTCCGTGAGTAAACACGAAACGCTCTCTCCGTTCTCGTCGTCGTCGTCGTTGTTGGTTTTTTGGAACATTTTAGTTAGTTTGAACAGTTGTGGAAAACCACAAGTTACAAAAAAAAATTTCTTGGAGAATCAATGAATGAGAAAACGATACATTTCACAGTACGGAAAGTTTGCTCTGTTTATTCTCATCATCAACATCATCCTTCTCTGATTTGTTTTAGTTGTGCATTTATCACACAGCATGTTTATATTTGAAAACATTGCTACTATAATATAGTGTAACGGAAGACTACAAAATATTACAACTTGACTTAAAACGCTTACCACCTCCGTTCTCTGGAATCTTGCACCCACACACACACGGTAACGTTGCAAAAGTGATCGTCTGGAAAGTTTTCCACGCGAGAGAGACTGACTGACTTAAGCCTCTGCTGCATAGTTGTTCCGTGATGAAAGGACTATTTTTACATGCACGTCTTGAAAGTGTCCGCTAAACATTCCATGTAAAGTTTTTATTACCTCTGCATTCAATCATTCTTCGGTGTTGTCAACCCGTGTAATTTAACAAAATTGCACCATTTGTATACGGAAAAGGGATAATATAACCTTTCTGAACGCTTTGCAACTTGATACAGGAAGTAGTAGTGAGCGCGGTGTTGTGATTGTCACTCGCGAATTAATCACTGACATAGTGTATTTGTATGAAACTTGCTGGTTCAGTGATTTTCTGACATTGTGAAATAAGTTTCCAATCAGGATCCCATTTTTTTTGTAAAAGTTTATTTTTGGCTTGCGTCTGGCGTGTAATTAAATTAACATTTTTCTACACCATTGGAATAGTGCGAAAGGATTTTCTTTAAAAAAGCCAAAATGACGGGTAGTCGATCAAGTAATGACAATGATAATAGGCATTTAGTGAATGACGATGATTCAGATGAGGATGATGAAAGTGAAATTTTAGAAGAGAGTCCATGTGGACGATGGGTTAAAAGACGTGAAGAGGTAATTGTCAATTTTTTTCTGTTCTTCATAATATTAACAAGCCCGTGTTTGCTTTCTTTTAAAAATAATGGTATCCTTCGTGGCTGTAGTTGTGCTGTAATTTATAGTAATCATATAATCCAAAGCTAAATTTCATTTTACTGCAACTACATAGATTTGCTACCGGTTTGGGCTAATCAGCATACAAGTATTCGTTATCAATTTTGTCATTAGTGATACAAAATACCTATAAGTCAAGAAGAACGGGATAAAGGTAAAAACGATTAATACTGAAAAGGAAAGATATCAGTGTAGAAAACGGAGCGTTGTCACCGCTGCTACAACTTGACATGGTGTTGGCAGTTGCAACAGAAGCAGCGTTGCAAATCAAGTTGGACATGAAAGTGCATTGTGTTGTACAAACCACGTTTTTTTCATCGTCGCGAAAAAAAATCATGAAAACATTGTAGCGCAGGATAAGGGCATATTCAAGTGTGTAGTATAGCTACAAGTAGTATAAGTGTTGCCTCGTTTTTTATACTGCAACTCATTAAGGGTTTTTTAAAAAGTCTAGCAGCGAAATATAAATTACGATTTCGTTTAACTTTCTATTTGATGAAGCAGTCTATGTACCTCTGCGACCGACCGAGCTGCATTGTAAGCTCTTTTGTGGGTGGGTTACGTACAAATTGGCTGCGTGGTGCATAATGCAGTTCAAAATTGCATTTCTTTTTTACTTGACATTGCAGTAGGCACAGCCTCTTACCTGATTGATTGTGTGAGTGATATGATGCATGCATATATTTGTATCCCTATATTCCGAACATGGTGAAAGGCCTATATTCCATATAATGTCGAAGGATGATAGAAGATTAGATAGTAAGATTTGCAGCAAGGTTCGTTAAGTTTGAAAATTTGTTCAGTGTAGGTACAGATGATAATGATGAATGATGATGCAGAGAAATATGCAGTGTTTAGGTTTTAGATGCAGCTTGATCGCAATGTGGGCTTATAAAGGCCTTGTTTAGCTTATAACATAAATACCAATAATGTTTGTAGAAGTCTAGCTGTGTATGCATAATAATTGATAATGCATTCTGCATGCATCATGCATAACTGTCACATGACGCACCTAAACAAAGCCACAAGATTTTTTAACTCATTATTTTTGCGAGTATGTACGTGTTGCCCTCGAGTATTTTAGTTTTGCTTGCTTACTCGTGATTTATCGTGATGATGCGATCGCGATGTATGTATTGTTGGTTATATGACGGAGTACAATAGAATACCAAAATGCAGCAGTGTTTTATACAATGCAGAAATTGCATTGCAGCTCATGGAATTTACAGTATATATATGTGTATCCTCAATCCTCATGTAACCACACTTTTTGTAGTCCTTTTAAAAAAGGCATCTTACAATGGAAGCCTGTATGCAGCTGTTTCCTTCTGTCTTTTTCTCAAAACCATTTTGGCATTGCATTGTTAACAGCAATAAAAACTGTGACTGTAAAAATTCCCAGTTCCCCACGCTAAAGACACGATATGAATATATATATATAGCTGAAAGTTGCTGTAGTTTTTATATATGTGTAATTTGAGTAACAAAAAGGCTAACGGGACAACATGTCATCGTCATCCATGTTTTTACCTGGCTCCTTGAATCCATATGGCGTACACCTTGATTTCATGAGAAAAAAATGCAATTTGTGAAATAATGCGAATGACAAAAGAGTGATGATCCATACAAGTACATTTTTGTGGTGGTGGTGGTAATACAAAGGAAGAGGTGGAAATTGGAATGTACAATAGGAAACCTGAGACGAGTGATGATGAGTAAGACTCAAGAAGACTCATTTCTGATTTTTATTTTGTTTCGGTAAAAAAATGAAATTTGTGGAGATTGTGTATAAATCAGGTCTATTGTCGTATTTGAAATGGCGAAGGGATGATGGTGTGTGGTGGGCGATACATTTACCACCTCTGCCTGCCGTCGCATTGCCATAATATATCCATAATATAGTACGGCACTTGAATTTAATAAGGCACTCGTGCAGTAGTTCTCGCATTTCAAACGATTGTACAAAGTGTCTGGCGTGATTTCATATTTTATTTGCAAATGAAAAATCAAGTTTTCTTAAACTGGTGACATCTTGGCAAAGGATAGCACGAAAATTAAGCTCATATGTTTGTCATGCCTTGCCTATATGCAAAGAACGTAGAATCACTGCATACAAACCGTATAGCCAACCATGAATCAAAAAAAGAGTGCGACAGTATCACAATTTCGATGCAGAAGAACAACCCAATCCTACTAATAAATATATGCATAGAGGTAGATAATAGGTGCATATCTATATTTTCTATGATATCATCCCAAATCCCTATCCGCATCCTATTTATTTTCTAATTTGCCGTATTACCACACAACTCTAATAATAATAATATATGAACAGATGCACTTTTGCGGCTCTGCTGCGATGCGATGGCTTTTGACGTTGTGGGTTAGCAGCCGTTTTTCTGCTTCAATGCTTTAGTTTGTCGGAGGAAAAGTCATATAATATACAAAATTTATACAAACTGTCATGCATCCTTTTTTGTGTATTACTAAGTAAGTAGTTTCATTTCATCCCAAAATAGCATTCTTTAGATTACAGATTAGTAGAGTAGTAGAAGCACTATAGTAGGAGTACATATTCTTATTAGTATGTTTTGCTATTAGAATCGAATTTTCTTATTTCGCCTATTTGATTGAGACAACGACCTCGAGAAAATAAAGATGTTGTATTGCTCAAGACGAAACTGTAAACATGTCACAATGAAATTGGAAGGTATACACTACCTTACACACTCGACTAGAGATGATAATAATAATGTTTGTTGTGGAGTACTAGAAATGAGGTATATAAATATTCTATTCCTGACAAAGAACAAATGCCAACAGCATAAATACGTTTTTCCTGTATGTTGGTTTCTATCCGGGTGTCGGTTTGCGGAATTGAATTTAAAATGAGCATCTTCCATCTTCTTGTCACATTAAGCATGGTTTATGTATAAAGGACTTGGGGACTGGCTAAAATGGGATATCATGACCGATCGATAACTTTTTGTATTATGCAAGTGCAAAATTATGGAGGCGCGTTATAAATTTGAATATATGTTAAACGAGAAATGTTTTTAATTGTGTAACCTACATGAATGTAGATGAATATTCTTACACATTATACCTTTCTGTATGCCTCATTACATGACGAATCCTTTACACTTTTTAAAGTACAAAGATTTTCTCAGGTGACAGATTTTGCTGAGCCTTTTATCTTCCCACTCACTACAAAATGTGGAGTCTGTTTCGTAGAATTCAGATTATTCATTGATCATTGCACAGACACACCTGAAGTAAGAAGAGTTGATGTTTTTGAATCATGAATCGGTTATTTATATCATCATGATGGGCGGATTGAGGAAGGCATAAAAGTGAATAAAAGAACGGCTTCCGTGGTATAGAAAATTTGCTGAAATCAGATTTGGAACTTGTTGGCGATCATGAATGGCTTCTTGTTCAATTTCGCATAAAAGCATCATGTTTGGAGTGGTATATGGAATTCAACTTAACTTAACCCTAACCTAAGGCGACTGCGAATTACGTTAATATTTGCTTAAACTTAACTTTGTGTTGGCTGCTGTTGCTGACGATGATGATGATGGTAATACGATGTTCCATGCATATTTTAGGTACATGTGTTATGTGTGCAGAGTGCAGATTGACGATATGAATATGCATGATAGATGATAGTGTTGACTTGTGTGCTTTTTCAGTAGTTGATTAAAGTGAAGGAGTATGGAACTGCAAATTAAGTAGGTGGGTTATATTGTCGGCGGTACTAACGAATTACTATTTGCTCACTCGTCGAGTGTGTATATAACATGGTATTGTAGTTTATATTAATCCTGTAATCCTATACTATGACATGGCACTGTAGCGTACATAATACATCAAATGGATATATTTATCAAGGTCACTCACGCCGTATTGTGCTAATACTTAACCTGTCGTTTCATTTTCATCTCTGCTTCCAGTAAACGCAATGTGGGTAGTTTTCATACTGTAATATTATATCGTTGATTGTTGATGATGTTCAATTTTGTATTGTGTATTACCGAATGACATGTTTGAGAAAGCATGATTGTTGTTTGGATTCCATTTCCATTATTAACGATAAATGTTTTTGCAAAATCATTACTGTTGACTTTTCCTTTCCAAATTACTAGCAGTCAGAGTGAATCATTTTGCAGACTTGATATAAAAGCTATTACGCATAGTACTTTATTTGTAGCTTATGGCAAGTCAATGAGGCGTCTGCATCTATTATATTTCCACACAATGACAAAACAATAACCCGCACATTTTTTTAGGGTGCGATGTAATTCCTGAACTTTGTGCCTCATGATATATTGTTATGATTAAGTCTATACAAGTTACACAATACAAAAATATGGCGTAATAGAAATAAATCCTACATAACAGTACATTGTTAGGGGTATCAGTTTAAATCATAAATATTTTTAAACAGAAGCATTATCAGTGCTTTATGTGAGTCAGTACATTACTAAATAATGTGGAATTTGGCATTGCAACTTGCAGCGGAAAAGCCATAATATTAATGTAGCGTTGTTGACAACCTGACTCTGGCTCAAAGCTGAAGATCCATAGCCAGAGAGACTAGAAAACTAATATATTCTGGTATCTTTCCATGTTTTTAAAGCAGATCATTATATAACTTTTTTTGTGCTGCGTGCTGCATCCTCTTGTATAGCAGATGATGCGAGAGAAGGGTAATAAAGCCTAATCGTAAAAACTTTTAAGATGCAAACAAACAAAACTTTAACGAGATTTTCTGTTGACAGTGACAGTATGGAGCCCCGGAGCTGTTGATTTTGATGGGTTAATTGCTGTGCATATATACAACTGCGATAAGAAAAGTAGAGATATTAGCATACATATAACTGCGCAATGGCTTTTTACGATAATTAAAATGCTTTCCAAATGGTTTAACCGCGCTTCTCCATGTGGCACATTAAAATTATAATATTTTGAGTGGGTACGTGTAAGTTATATAATAACTTTTTTTATTAATGTGCAATGTATTGATTGTGTAATCTTCAGAAAAAAACCCACGCAGATTTGGCACATTTTTACTGTTACTTTTGTTGGCTAAATTATCACCTCCCGACTCTTGGGTTGGTTCAAAAGAGAAAACGATTAATTTTATATTATGACGCATGTGAAACTTTCTTTTCTGTCCATTACCCATAAGAATTTTTTTTGCATGCACAGCATCTGTGCAATCTGCATTTTTCTAAAGTACACAGGCTTATTAATGTGATAGGAAAATGTTTTTTTAAACAGACAACCCCTTCTCAAATAATTGTTCTCCGACATTCCATAATTGCAACAAGCGGAAAGGAGCGCTTATGTTTCGAAAATGTGTTGTGCATTACAGGAAAATTTATTGGATTATAGAGGCACCCGAGGAGTAGAAGCGGAAGTACTCCCGTCAGATTGCTGAAGTGGTTTTTAGCGCATTATCATGCATGTGAGAATGACACGGCAGTGTTTTATGCTTTTAATGTTTTTCCACTTGCGTCAGATTTGTTGAAAAAGTGAATGTGTTTCCCGATGGACGCATAAATCGTTTTATAGTATAATAGGAGTATGTATAGTTGATAGTAAGCAAAAATTCCGCAAGGCAAAATACCCGCTACATATGCACTATATAATAAATACACACACCCTAAACAACTCCAGACTGTATAGCTATAGATTATATTATTATTAGATTAGCCAAAAAAAAAGAAAACATTCCCGTCTTCCGATCCTTACCCCTCTCTGCAACTTTATATATAACTTATAACTTACAGATGTACCCCGTCTCGCAACTTTAACCAAGGTTATGGTTATAGCAAGGAGAAGAAGAAGCATGGCTAGAATGAATTCATCCTGCCTTTTCCTGCCGCCTGTTCCCGGTATAATAATGGGAAAACGGTTTTGTTGGAATGGGATTCCTTTTTTTGTGACTGCGGCACTGACAATGGTCTTGAGCGGAAGCAAGGAGCTTTTTTTCATATTGCATCAGCAGCATTTTACTTTGAAGTGGTATATAAGGAGTAAAGATGTAGAGAACGAGACAAGGTCCGTACTGTTTTTTGAGAAACCATGACTGTGACTGTGTATCTTGTGGTGCACGCTTCGTTTCCAAGTCCAAGTATGCCAAGGATCGTTCATAATATTATTATACGCTGCTACTGCACCAATAGATAAGTACAGACTACACAGACTTCATAATAAAAAATATATATTCACATACGACGACCGTCAACTGCACCAGTGTGTAGCAGCAGCAAACATCATCATCATATCAAAATGCTCATTTGATCAGCCCTAATAATACACAAATGCTACTTGTATTCTGCTTAAAAAAAGAGAATGAAAGAAAATGAACTTCTCATCTCGTCTTCACAGTAGTGTTTCGGATAATATAGTTTTTGCTGAGTGACAGCCAAAAAAGAAGAGCTGCTGCATTGCAGATTTGATACCTTGACTGACAGAGTATTTTGGTGGTGGTGGTTGGTGGTGGGTTGTTGTGTTGTGAGTAAATAACAAAAAAACGAATCCTGTATTAGCAAATTTACACATGCTATAAATGAATGAGCTGAATTAATTTGTTTTGTCTCGGTAGTAAAGTTCATAATAGTAGTGCAGACTCCATATTGATCAGGTCTGTGTGAAGCCATGCATGAAATGAAAAACGACTGTGTTGTGGAACGGAATTTAGAAGCGATCGGTCGTCTCTCTCTCTCTCGAACTGCAAAGTACGACGCAAATAGTATGCCTAACTGCGTAAAGAGTTTTTGTTGTTGGTCAGCAGAAAGTGATGATGTTGATGTTTTGGAGTGGCTGCAGCTGGAATGGTGTTGATAAAGACAGCCGCATGGTCATGGTCTTTAATTTTTCGGAACATAATAAATAATGTTATTATGATGAATAGCAAATAGACCTAATAAATAAATAAAATAAACACTGTTTTTGCCGCGATTGTCATATCTGATTGTCATATTATCATCGCATCGTGTTGAAATCCTAAATTATGGCTAGTTTACCAGTACTCCAATATGCTGCATTGCATGTTTTATTACATCCTTTAGTCGTCCTCTCGGATAAAAATAACCCTAATGATGATGGCATATTACGCCCCATGCAGTTGCAGTCAGTTTTAATTAAACTTGAAATGAAATTCATGTCCGGATTTATTTTCATAGAAATTGGTCACTTGTAAATTACACAGCCTTTTTCATAGAAAAAAAACCTTTCATGTTATTATTACATGTTACATAGTTAGTTATTACATAGTACTTGGCGCAAATAGGTTTCGCCTTTTGTGATTATTATTACATGTTACATATATACTCTGGTGAAGTGATCAACACGCAAAAATGAAAAACGGAAAAAGACCATCAGAACGTACTCATGACCTTGAATGAAGCAAAATAATTTGTTTTGTAGACTACGTAACGTTCCATTAGCATTTAAACTATCATTGTTGTTGGTTGAGTAGAGTGCAGATAGTTATGTTATGATTTGGTTGCAAAGCAGAGATTTTTTTCACAGATTATATGGCAATGCGCCATGGTATGCTGCTATATTTACTATCTGGCTCGGCATGTGAAATAATGTGTGGTTTGTTGAATAAGAATGCGGAGCGCATGTTCGCTACATTCTCACGGATTTTTTAAAGCAATTAGTGATTATTATGAATGTTATATACTTTTGTTACATACGTTTCCTTACTTGTGAAATCACCTTGTGTGCTGCATTCCAGCGAATAAATTCCTCTGCGTTTTGCAATATGTCCTATTTTTATATGATGATGACTCAGGTTGGTGGTGGTGCAGGTGTGTTGAAAAGGTAGCAGAGGGGCGAGGTGAGTAATTCCGTCATAAAATATGAAGAAGCTTTTATTAAGAAGGAAGACAATGCTCTGTTCATATCCTGCAAACTTTTACTGAGAAACTTGGCGTCTGGAATATTTTAAATTGAAACAATGATGATAATCAGTGCTGTCATTATCAATGCTAACCCACAGTTAGTATTTTTAATCTATAACTGCCATCTGCATTCTACATAGTTCTTAGACGCATGCCTGCAAGGAAGATCGACAAAAAAACGACACTTTCGTTAAAGCTATTCTAAGTCCGCGAGAGAGTGAAGTAACCTCTGTAAACATTCGTTTTAATAAAATAAATAAAAAAAGCAAAGGGTTACTAAACTAATTTCTGTAACCTGATCGGATAACCTGTTGTTCTGTCTGTGTCTTCTGCCCGGCCGGCGCCGTTGAAAAAATGGCCGATGAGTCCGACGGAAAGCCGCCGAAGAAGCATTTTTATGCAAATATTGCAAAAATATTTGTTTTAATTTATTCGTCCGTCCTCGTATTTCATATTTGTAGGCAATGACAGGTTCAAAAATTATTGTCTAGTGTGCGTAATTCATTTATATTCCACGGATTAGAAACAGAGTCATAGTTCTATTTCAAAAGTTGTGAAACCTGATGTTATTACAAGATAGTATGTAGGTGCATACATTCATGGGTATAGTTAGGTACCTTTGTGACTTGGGGCAAGATTATCCGCAGATTTATCAGAAAATGTGCTAATAATTTCATGAGCAGGTATTAAACCAAGTTCACGTTTTAGATCGTCCTTGGTGTGTGAGATCACGACAAGAAGGTTATAATAATCAAGTCTTGGAAAAACAATCATTGATTGCGCATATTGTATAGGTAGGTAGTTTTGCTTTCCACAGAAAAAATGTGCCTGTCTATCCCTTCTTGGTATTAAGTCTGCTGGATATGGAAACTGGATGCGAACATCATTAATGGAAAAGTGAGATTGACACTCAAGGTCAACCATTCTTTCATTCTTCCTAATAAAAATGGAAGAGTTTTTTTGTGCACTATGCATGCTAAACAGGAAACCTTATTTTTACGAGAGGAGAGAACATATTTATGCTTCTTATAAACTTATAGACTTAAAAATGATCCTGTTGTCCAATCCATTTTTTCAATATCCAGCCAGAAGGCAGATTAGGGTCATGTGAAAATGTAAAGATGCTTTGCATCTGTTTGGCCTTTGGAAGGTTAAAACTTATGCACGGAACAAATTTTTTTACAGGACAGCTTTGCGAAATTGGGAAAAAGGTACACGGGTAATGAGGATATAGACCTAATTTTATAGAAGAAACGTACAAGCAACTTATTATTACCTTTAGCCCGAGGCAATTTGGAATACATAGCTCAAGTTGAAGTTCATTGTTTTATAAAAATTGCTCACAACAGAAAAAAATATATCGATTAATAATTTGGCTCCGTGCCAAAAATCCCTTCTGCTAATGACCTTGAGGCGACTGAATACATTATGAATGAAGTTTTTTGCACGAGTGCAGGCTGAATGCACAATGTAGTTTAGGTTGGCCATCAATCATCTTCAGTCAAGATGTGCTTGTAATAATTACTGGTTTTTTTATTTATACGTTTGCGTGCATGCATTTGGGTAAAGGGGGTCTCCCTTCTTTTATCTCTGCGTGGTGGTGATGAGGAGGATGATGACTCGTTGTAAATTGTTATTCTTATTGCCTATATTATCAGGAATTGCTGCATTTTTTACCTCGCACAACTCACCTGCTGCAAGCAGTAATTAGAAAAATGCAACAGTTAATCTGTTCCTGGTAGTATGTAGTGGGACAAGCATTGGGATTACATACACAACTACTTGCATGGTGAAGAAGGTGGGCGGGATTTTATTTTTAAGTATTTTTAATGAAAGATGAAAGAGATTTATACTTCACTGTGTTTCATGCATGAAAAGACCTTCTCGGAAACATTAGGCCAATGAATTAAAATGCTACTTGTTCCGAGTATAAAAAAAGTAATCTTAATCTCCATCTCATGCCCCCTTTGCGTGTTTCGTGTTCCTCGTCGACCTTTCAATTGGCTATTGAAGCGGATTAAGATGATTAAGCTTTTTTGCTCCTGCTACTGTAATAAATTTGTATGCTGGTATTATGTAGCTCTCTAGTAGCCAGTCGTCTAAAAAGTCAACAGTCAAACAAAATGTGTCGCCGTAATTTTCTCTCTATTACGTTTTGTGTTTGTTGCTAAAAAAATAAATCATTGTCATGTTGTTGATGGGAGAATCATGTTGTCGGAACGTGCACAAACAGTACACTAATCCTATTTACTGCTTATTTAGGCATACTACCATGCAAGCCTAAGCTTACTTTTACTTTTATATGCACTTTGTCTACATCCAAGTATAAATGGATTCATGTTAGCAGCAACAGAATGATGAATTCGATTTAGCTCGCTTCCAAAAATCTATTGTGGTGTATTAACTGCAATACATGTATTTAGCAATAGTGTCCTAACGTGCATCACTTTTGCATTTTCGGTGAATTCTAAAAAAATATTTATCTAGATGATATATGCATTCTAGAATCATCGTGGGTAGATGGATGGATGTGAACAGAATTCATAAAACCATGAGACAAATTGGGAGCATGGCTTGGAAAGCATATATTTGCAGTCAAGATGACATAAATGTCAAATGTGTGTCATACACCCATTGACTGCATCATCCCGATAATAATTTCCATTGTGAATTGTTTAAGTTTTTTTATGATTTATGAACTTTAAACTTTATATTCAAGTACTATTCCGAGAATTCTCTTCTACTACTGCTGCTAGCTCAATAATGGTGTACGTGTACATTTTTTATTTGGAGTGCAATGTAATGGGTAATTACAAAAAATATGGCTTTGTCAGCAGCAGTCAAAACTGAGCACTGTTGACTTTTACAGTTCAGTATGAACACATTTTTTTACGTCGTTGTTGTATGTATACGTGTATTTTAGTCGTGTTTACTGCTGAATTGTCAACAGAGAGTAGGGATACGGGCATGAGCTGAGTACGGAATTTTTTCGGCAGTAGTTGTGGCAAGCAGTGCTCTACATTTTTAACGTTAAGGACGGATTTGATTAGGGTTAATCACCACTGCCCAGACAGACGGTTTTCCTTTCACTGTGACATTACCAGCAGCAGAGATTTGTTAGACAAACAAGTGTATATACATACATACGTGCCATCCATGCATGTATAGTTATGCTTGAGTGGCAGAAATATTCTTTTTCTCTCACCATTTCACAATTTATGATTGTTATTTGTGGCGTCGGATTTGTGACCCCATAAAACGTCTCTTGAACTAACGCTTAAACACCAACAAATGTGTGAAAATTTTGTTTCGTTTGACAAGCCATTCGTTGTATGTACAATTGCGCAAGAATAAATAAACAACGGAAACTACTCATGGACGCAGCTGAAGTAAAAGCTAGTGCAGCAAAAATGGCTGATTATGCTCGAAATTGTTATTAGCATTATTTGATGTGATCTGTCTAGCATTTGTTTTCCCATGAATCGTCACATGCCACATAATATTCTGTCATTAAGCAAAATCAGATAAAATATTCGGAAAAGGGAGTGTTAACGCCTTCACGGACAGACGGACCAACATTGCTGAGTCAATACTTGCTGACGCTTCTCTTTCAGTTCCGTAATAAATTACGCTAAGCCATATAACAAGTCAGCAAGTATGGAAAACGATATGGTGGAAAATATAAAATCGGTATTTGATCTCCTGGTCAGCTCTTAAAACATGTTTTTTAGTATTTTGAAAAGCGGTACATGCTTCAATTTCCTTTTCAACACTTAAAAAGCCTATGTTTTTTCTAAGGCTAATTTTGTAAAGTATCTACCTAACTCATTACTTATCTTCACCCCGTTATTTTGTAATGGTATGCATTTAGTGTCCATTTGGCCTTCCATATATTTTTCTACTTTTATCACAGTTTCTGCTCGTATTAAGCAAATTAGTGTTTGCATTCAACAAAGCAACATGTAAAGAAAATTCGTTCTTCTTTCAATATTATTTATCCCGGCCGGCCCTAACTGTAATTTCTTTGTGTATTATAGTAATAGTTTTCGTGTACTATTTTCCAGAGACACACGAGCTTAAAAGCAGCTGCAAACTTGTAAGATAGCTTTTTATAACTACAGCTTTATTAGGCATAGGTCAAAAAAGCGCTATATATTGATAGTCTAGAGTTGGTGGTACAAAGAACAGGCTTGTACGGCAGCACTCCATGTACTACTTACTGTTTTACAGGTCGCTTCCAACCTAAATGGCAGCGATAAAATTGCATCGTTTAACTGAATAATAATATACCATCTGCCGCCGCTACTGGAGTCGTGAAAAGTACATATTGAAAAATTACAAGCATTACGTTTATGCAGCTGTATGTACTATATGGCGACAAAGGACAGTGTACAACTATGTGCTTGTCGTTTTGTGCTCTTGTTTCCACTTAAATAATGGCATATGGCATGTCTCTATCCCGATGTCCTGCTGTGAGAATGGACTTTGTTTCTCATGAGGAAAAAGAGAAAGTTTGCTCATTAAGGTTGTATTTTTCCATGAATGAAATTTTCCAGTGGCTTTCAGTAGTGCTCCATAATAAAATTTAGAGTAATACTGCTAGCTTGCTTCTAGGCTGCTGGGGTGCCAGTACCACTGCTCCTTTTGGTATGATTAACAAAGCAATAACTTTCTCATTGTGAAGGTCGGGTTAAGCATCAAAGCGTAAGATATATGCTACCACCACCACAATGCTAAGTTATTCTATTTCTGGGCAAACTATTTTCCCTTCTTCATTCATGTACTTGAACCACCATACAAGGATCTTTTAAACAAGGTCATTCATAACTTTTTGCATTTAATAAATCAGACTCTGAATATTTCTGTTTGTTTTTACGTACGTATATTGTGTATGCATATCGTATATAATTTATCTAATTTATAGTTCAGGAAAATGTTTTCTATGCGAGCGATAAAGGGATAAAAAGCGTCGCAAAGATTTATATTTATATTATGCTCTACAGCAGGATTCATTTCTCATTTTCAAATGCCTAAAATGAAGATTGATCGAGTTGGTAAAACAAACGGTGACCGCACCACCGACCATGTATTAAGTATATGTGCTCACACTACTACATTGTGTATGTGTTGAGTTCTCGGCGCTACTTAATTTGTGGTTTTCCCAAGTTTCATAAAAGGCTTTTGCTGCTAGTTTTGTATTTTGGATAAGGGATTAGATATCTCTTTCTTTCTCGAGGGTATATAGCATGAGTTGACTTGGGGAAAGTTGCTGCTTGCACTAAACTGAATAATCCCAGGAAGTCGTTCTTACGTACTCATGTAGGTATATATTTTGATGGCGATGGTGAAATCGATTTGTTACTGCTCTCTGCTCCTACTTATCTTTTCGGTTAAGCAGCTTTTAGTACGAAAAACAATTTCTTATCCTATCATTTTGTGTGAGACAATCCGTCCTCTGTTAAAACTGCATCCTACGACTACTTACTTGGTTGACAGCAGCAGCGATCACGTCACAATCTACTGAAACGACAGTCAGTACCACCACCACCAGTACCCTTTTTGTGGTTGCATTAGTTCAGACTGCGGGTAACTTTATATACCTACGCAATTTCCCTTTTTCTAAAAATATCTGCTCATCAGCTACATTATCGTCTGAAAACACGCGAAACCGAAGCGCGGAATGAGGAAAAAATGGTCACAGCTAGAAACTCGTTATGCGATAACTCAACCAAGGGCATTTTTTATATATTTTGTATGATGACGTTTGTCTCAAAATGAGTGTAATATGTAGATTCCTGGAATGCCGGACATGAAAGTATTTATAAGTTATTTTTGGAAATTTTTCACCTGTGTTCCAACGGGAAACGCATCAGCTTATTAAGTCGTTTATTTATTTCTTCATTTTACTTTCCATGAATGAGCTTCCTTATCGGATCCTCTGAATAATATATGGTTGGGTGAGTTCTATTTTCCAGGTAGTCATTTACAATTTATCCTCATTACTCACTAAAGGTGAAGCGTTAAGCTATATTGACTTACCATTACTTGTTATTTTTGAAGTTTCATTGGAATTCTGCAAGTTCTGTTGATACTATCAGTATGTATTACATTAGGACGGTTGACGAACTAAACAGAATGGAAAGTTTATTTTTCCCGACACGTCATTTTTCAACATGGAAGTATTCCATTGAAGTACTTTTAAAAATGAATCAGAAGATATAACCATGTTTTTCTTCGTTTCTTTATTTATGATTTTCCTGTCCTACATATCAACTGACTCGGAACAAGCAGGGTACAGCCGGCAACAGATTTTACAACTGGTGTCCTCTTTTCAAATGTTTTATTTTGTTGAAGGATACTTACCTACCGAAAAAGACGTGATCTTTTAAAAAAAGTTGCTCTTTATAAACACTCCAAACGAAAGATTCTGATCGGTCATAATAGCCATAAGTTAAATGGGCATACTTTTCTTCCTTATTATTGGTGGAGAGTGAAAGCTGTTCTGCTATTTTTTGCATTAAGATTGTAATCTGTTCTTTTTTTCTAGAAAAAAAATGTTTAATGTTGTTTGCTTCCTAGTTTATTTAATACGAAATGTACACTCTCTCTGAAATGTGGGTAATTCGCAGTGCAACTGTGCAGTTAACCCATTTCTTCATGTCGTCGTTGTTTGTACAACAGCACATCTCTCTCTCTTGATGACCACATCTGTATACTATTTTATTATGCAAACAAGTTGACATTTCCTGGACAAAGCGTACATTGTGCACACATGCATTGTTGGAATATACAGAGTCATCATCCCTATCAATACCGCAATCATGCGGATTCTTCATTTGTTTTGCAAAAAAAAGAGTCGGTTTGCCTTTTCCCTTGTCCGCAGTAGTTGTGTAGCTCTCGTCATCTCATCCAGTTTCCCAATTACGTAATCGTACGCTCCAGTTACAGTGTTATTATTATTACCCGAAACAAGCAACGTAGTAGACTAGTTCGTTATATTCATTCCATTAGGAAAATATTTACTCAACCAATACTTATTATTATGTTGTGCTCATATCATATATAGTCCTCTTCATAAATGTATGTGAAGGAGTATGTCATCTTGATTAAAACACATGTCATTTTTCGTGATAACAAACGCTCTCTGGTACTCATAACATAAGATAAAAAACCTCCATAATGTAACACTTAAAACACAACGCAGCAAAAGCAACACGGTCATCATCATCATCTCATTCACTCATTCTTCAGAGAGTATACTGCGTTTTTTTGCGTTGGTGGTGGCGGTGGTTGAGGAGAATACTGAAATATTTATGAACGCATTTTATGTGCATGTCATGCTTGTAGTTGGAGTCATAAAACCTCCCAGCTATTGAGTTTCATGAAGGGGAAATTATGTACGGTTAACACTCTGGGGAAATACCAGGAATGCTACGGCATGTTTGTCGATCAATACGACTAGACTCGCTTGATGAGGAAGGGAAATTGTGTGAAATCCCCGAAAATTCTTCAATTGCTTTCCTTGTCTTGTTTTGTAACAGTCAAGTAAACTGTTTTATAAAACAGTAGTAGACTTTCTTGCGATTATATCTAGACGTTGCCTCGGTTTGGACAATGGGCAGTTGTTGTGGGGTCGTGGAGTAAAAGATAGAACTGCCTCTGGAAGCTTTAAAAGCGAGTGCTATTTTTACCAGTTATTAACAGAGACAGAAAGGCTTCCCATTCGGCTCCGGACTGCTCATAATTCCATTTGGAAATACCACAGCAGGGGGCTGTTTAGCACAATGCACTTTTACGACTTATTACATTTCGCGTATCTGATCGTTGCCACTGTTCTGTAAATAGCATGATATATGCATATAATGTGCATAGATATTCCATTTTCCATGTCCATGTCATGCGTGAGTTTATGCACTGTTTACAGAAATATGATATGATGAGATAAGAAAGTTGTGGAATCTGTGTGCTGCTGGCTTGGTTTTGAATTACTTGCTTTAACGTAGGTTGCGGATGTTTATAAACCATCTGCACCTACACACACCACCGTTTACCAAAATTAAGTTTGGGAGTGGTCATGGTTGACTGTGTGTAGTTGAGCCGGTTTGAACATGCAGTACAATAAACGTCTTATGATTAACTAGGGAAATCATAACTATAACATGGGCTTCTAGGAAAGACCAAAGAAAAAAGGCAATATAGCACTTTTTTGCGTTTGTCTGTTATTCGTTCGCGTGGTCATTGTATTGTTTGCTCCTTCTACTTCCTTGTGTACTTTTCAGAACAGACAGGAGAGAGTGGAGGCGGTTGCAGATTTGCAACTGTGCAACCTCTCTCAAATATTTATGACTTACTTTACTTTTACTTCCCTTCCTATTTTTTGCTTAAACTTTTATGAAGTTTTTGTTAGACGCTTTTTTATAGCGGGTCTATGAGTCTACATACAAAAGCTGGTTCGTTTTTGTGTGTGCCATGGAAGAGTTTCTCCAAGTAATGAGTGTCGGTACCACTGGGCTTATAATATTTTACTGACATCCTCATCCTGTCATGTGGGCTTGTGTGTACAAAGTACATAAGCTACCAAGAGGATATGACTCATGTGATAAATAAGCTTACGGAAATTTTTTAGTGGCAGCGGCAGCCAGAATTTCGGTCGTTGACTGCTTACTCAGTAGTAGACCTTCCTGATGCTACCTGTAACTCATGAAAAAATTCCAAACAACGCATTTTCTTCTTTTATGCAGTTATGCGGTGCTCTTTCACTAAAGTTTATACCGACTCCATTATTACATATTATTTTGCTTTTCCAAGCCATAAAGCTACAAGGTGTGTGTGCCAAAGTTTTTCCCGAATTGACAGGGAAAGTACGCCACATTGCACGGTTTTATAGAGAATGCTCAGCATTTTCCCCGCGGATGGAGAAAGTACATTGGCTCCGGGAAAGTACACAATATTCCAGTTGGCTTGCATGCACTCCTTTTCATATTCATGATCGTCTTTCTTATCATCGACCATATGCATATTATTGAGTCCGTGAGGTGTGTCTCGTTCGTGAGTCATAATCTTTGTCCATGAGTCAGCGTTTGGGTTTTTACATTTAATTGCGAGTCGGAGGGGACATTAATTGAGTCTTGTTGTCACATTAGCCGGTGCAAATAGAAACATGTCAATTAGAGTAATAGTATATTAAGTAGGTATACCGAGGCTAGGCGAGTCTGGTAATTTAGATGAAATGATTTTATAATGCAATAAAAGCTGTTTCCATCCACACTGGTTACGTGATCGTTTGGAGGAAACGTTGCGCCATCCAACTGCCTAACCGGAAAGGTTTTAAAGATGTTAAGAAAAGGGATAAGATGAAAATTTTCTCGGTAGATGTAGGGAAATTGGCAATTGCCCAAGCTGGATTGCTCGCAAAGTCAGTCAAGGCTCAAAGGAAAAATTTTTCCCTTCAAGGGAAATATTTTTCCCTTTCAAAAGGGAAAAATATTTACCTTGAAAGGTAAGAAAAATTACCTTTCGACTTCCAAAGGGAAAAATTTTTCCCTTTCATCACTGATTAATTTTAAAATCGCCCGGCCCAAAAAGTGTTACCGAGTACAGGCGAATTTCAAGATGGTCATTAAAAACCATCAAAATTAGCAACTTTTTGCCGTGGCAAATTTAAAGTTTACCGTGGCGTTAACTTTATAATTGAATTAGAATATTAAAAGTTTTAATAAACGTTACAACGTAAACATGGAATACTAGAAACCCCGCTGCACACAGCTGACGCGTATAAATACAGCAGTTAATAATTAATGTGAAATGAGTTTGCAATTCATCAATTGGGTACACTGGGTAGCAAATGAATACGAAAGGTATCGAATAAGTGCAACAGGTAGGAAATGAGTAAAATAGTTTTGAAATATGTTATATCGTTACACAATGAGGAAAATAGTAACAAAATGTGGAAACTAGTTGCAAAATGAGTTAACTAGTTGCAAAATGAGTTAACTAGTTGCGAAATGAGTTAACTAGTTGCAAAATGAGTTAACTAGTTACAAAATGAGTTAACTAGTTGCAAAATTAGTTAACTAGTTGCAAAATTAGTTAACTAGTTGCAAAATGAGTTAACTAGTTGCAAAATTAGTTAACTAGTTGTAAAATGAGTAAACTAGTTACAAAATGAGTAAAATAGGTAAAAAATGCGAAGATTTTTAATGTCTACTTTATAATTTGAAAATTACATTTGTTTAAATTTCAGCTCTTTATTACAAGATTTAGGAATTTGACCTTTCGATTTCAAATTGACCTCTGGCCAAAATAATCGCTTTTTTGTAATCCTTGCATTGCCAAGTGGCTACATACAGAATTTCAGCTCTTTATTACAAGATTTAGGAATTTGACCTTTCGATTTCAAATTGACCTCTGGCCAAAATAATCGCTTTTTTGTAATCCTTGCATTGCCAAGTGGCTACATACAGAATTTCAGCTCTTTATTACAAGATTCAGGAATTTGACCTTTCGATTTCAAATTGACCTTTGGCCAAAATAATCGCGTTTTTCGTAATCCTTGCATTTCCAAGTGGCCACATACACAATTTCAGCTCTTTATTACAAGATTCAGGAATTTGACCTTTCGATTTTAAATTGACCTTTTGCCGACGTTTTCCCATTGCCTTGTTATGCTTTCAATTATAATAATGAATTGTATCACGTTAAACAATTATATTTAAGTTAGGTACATTTTTTGACACTCCGTCTACTGAACCATCCGTTTGTATAATAAGATTGTAGGTTGGTTTCCATATTTCGACGGAGGAAAAATATTCTCTCAAAAGGAAAAATTTTTCCCTTTCAAGGTAAATATTTTTCCTTTTTGAAAGGGAAAAATATTTCCCTTGAAGGGAAAAATTTTTCCTTTGAGCCTTGACTGAAAGTCATTTGTTGGACATGTTTATATTGTATACCGAGTATCAAATGGGAAAATCCACCTACATTGCGGATAGATGCCGTGAAAATGTTTTCGTAATGATTGTGTAACTTTAAGCTTAGCTTGTTGGGGAAAATGATTGTAAATTACTGCATGACATTGCATTGCTTGCTTACAGTACTACTAATTAAGAAAAATGCGATTACAAATTCGGAGCATTTTAATGTAGGTATGTATATGTTTACTAAATGTGTTTTCATTTGTCTTGATATTATAGTTGGACCAACGAGATGTACCAGGTATTGACTGCGCCTATTTGGCAATGGACACCGAAGAGGGTGTGGAGGTGGCCTGGAACGAGGTTCGGTTTTCAGAGAGGAAAAATCTCAAGGCTCAAGAGGAGAAAATTCGTCAGGTTTTTGATAACTTGACCCAGTTGGAGCATGCAAACATTGTTAAATTCCACAAATATTGGATGGAGACACATTCGGAAAAGCCCAGGGTACGTAATTTAATTATACAAAGTCATGTCCATACCAATATCGACACTTCTATAAGCTTGTACTGTCATTTTATATACTTTTATCTCTCACATCTTCACAGGTTGTTTTTATCACGGAGTACATGTCATCCGGCTCCCTGAAACAGTTTCTGAAAAGGACGAAAAGAAATGTGAAAAGGTTACCGCTACAAGCTTGGAAACGTTGGTGCTCTCAGATATTGTCAGCTTTGAGGTATGTGTTCCCAATAACATGTTTCCTTCTTCTTACACGTGTTGGTGAACTGTTGACCGTAAAAAACAACAGAATCATTGTTTCGAGCATGTGCAAAGACAACGAACTAAGATTCATAGTTAGTTTGAAACTGTTTGCATTGCAGTCTTATCATCGGTTGTATATATAGTTTGGTATTGGCGAATGTCCCATATTTATTATCAGTTTCACTCTAAAATGTTACCAGTTATTCATACCAAACGTAAAAATAGTTATGATTTGAAAACAAAGAGCTATATAGCATTTTTTTACTGTTTTTCTCGTAAAGTATAGAGCTTTCATGGCTTAATAGACCGTCAAAAAAGTATGAGTGAAAGTTTAAACGGTACTTTGGTAAGTTATGAGTCTACTTGAGTTGGCATTGAGCTGTTATACTATTGTACGTGCTCTTCGTGATGTTTTAAAAGGTGAATTTTTAGTGAGGAAACACGGCTTCCAAATGAAACGATCGCATTTAGATTTTAGTTTGAAAGTAAAAAAATGTTCGTCATAAAATATAAGCTTTAAATTGCACTCGACATGCATGTTTAGTTAGATACGGAGGGAAATCCGTTTGGCAAACAAACAGTTTGTGCTTTATTATTTCCTATTATCACTTTATTTTCTTCGACATATACATATAAGTATGGTATTTTTTGTAATAGATTTTTAAAACAACAGTAAAAATTATTTTTAGCTTCACAAGTTCTGTATTTGCCCTCTGATTGTTCATTGCGAAGAACGTCATTCTGACAGAGAAACTAATGGTTTTTATATAGTCCATTTGCATTTAGTATGTATGTATGAAGAGCATTTATGATTTTTACGGTTGATAGTAAATACCACCTCAACATTTCGATATTGTATCGATAAAACTAATATTGTTGTCCTTTCTTTTTACCTCCAGTTACTTGCATTCCTGCTCTCCGCCAATCATTCACGGGAATTTGACCTGTGATACCATTTTCATTCAGCACAATGGTCTCGTCAAAATCGGCTCGGGTAAGTCAGATTATTGAAACTGAAATGTTATCATATTTAATATTCCGTTAAGTAGGTAGACTAGATCTATTTGGCAGGACAAAACGAGACAATATGAAAAGACGACAAGCTAAATTAATCATGCTAAATAGTTTCGACTGGGCTCTCTGATGCTCTCTGGGACAGGCGACTGTGCGTCTGGCTGCAATGTCTGTGAATTTATTTGAAATTGGGTGGGCATACCTTTACGGCGAATCAATGAGGACGTAATAATGTATACAGGCAGATGAATAGCTTCGAATCTTTTTTAATGTGCTCTAGATTTTTTAGAATGAAATGAAGACGTACGTACACAAGACAAGATAAGCCACAGACGTAGAAATAAAGTGTTTCTTTTCCGGTTGTCGGTCATCTATGTAGTTTGTTACGTTACTTGCCAAATTCAAACATTTCCTCCCTTTAAATGCTGCAAAACAGTAATTTATATTTTGAGTGTTCGTACGTCCGTAACTCGGGCATACATACTGACTGACGACGACGAGAAGAAAATAAAATTAAGTAGATGAAAATTTTTCGATGGGAATACCTCCCCGTTTTTCGTTGAGAATACAGTTTGGTTGAATGTCTGTTGATAGGTAATGACCCGAGAAATGACTAACAACGAAAAAAACAAGCGTTTATGCACAAAGATTAAAACAACAATTTTTTATAAGAGCCTCAGCCCCAGATCCCATTGGTGGATTTTCTGTTTAGAGATAGTTTTGTGATAAGGCAGCACAGCAAGCACAACACTTGTCATGTCGTCTATGTGCTTTCTACAGAATACCTACATACAAAAATTAGCTGTTTCAGAATAAATGATGTATTTATAATTTTTGGCAAGGATTTTTGTTTTATGAACGCTCAACATTTTTTATGACTCTCGTTTCTTTTTGTTGGGACAGTGGCCCCTGATGCTATTCATCACCACGTCAAATCGTGCCGGGAAAACATCAAGAACCTTCACTTTGTCGCTCCTGAGTATGGAGGTGAGTTCCTTTTGAGTGAAATATAATCTAGTGATAACTACCTACATTGCCATTATCTTAACGCAACCCATTTCCATACAACGCAACAGTTAAAATGTTAAGCGTATTATGTTGTTCTTTTTTCATGTGACTTAATCTTGCGCCTGTGTTTTTCCGACTGTAACTGGAATGCGCAGCGCTCCTTATTTCAAAATTTTCTAGTTTTATCATTATTCATGGTTATTTCCAAAATGTTACCGAAACGCTCACGAAAGCATGTAAAAGTAGTACTCAATTTTTTTGGAAGCACAATGAGTATACCTACTAGCATTGTGTACATGTCCTCCTGATATGATGACGATGATGATGACAATTCGCGTGTAGTAATATGGCGCATTTGCTTTAGTGCTAATTTTATTTTTACTTCGTTTTTTTTCTCCGAGACGGATAGAAGGAAGACACTAAATTCACTGTTATCCTATTTCACTTGACTTGTGTGTGTCGTATCATTACGTTTTTACACTTCCTCATCCCAGCCTTATCTTCTTTTGCTAAAGTGCTGAATGAAATGAAAAAAGTTTTTCGAACGAACCGAACGGTGGTTGAAATTGAACAACATGATCGTAGGAGCGTAGCTAATACCTCAACAGTATACTGCTCAGTACAGTACTTACTTGTTAGTTTACTTGACTCCTCTGCCTATAATGCAGTAGGAAGTAACATTATTAAACTGCCAGCGTGTTATATAGGTTGGGGTAGGGTTCGTTGGCTACCATACATAAAAATCGTTAAAAAGCTTGTAATTTTCCATGAATTTTTCTGTTCAGTGGAATTGGGCTAATGTTTCATAGAATTGTGGTGTTTTTGTTCAGTTAAAACTGATATTTTTCTGTGAGTTGGCAGTATAATATATACCTACGCATTATATGCATTGGGGAAAATTACGTGTTCATTTTTCCTCAGTAGTTTTGGTTCTACCAGACATTGTGTCGCCGAAACAAGAATGGGGGTTGCTGAACTATCAAAAAACATACTGTAACGCTCATATTTGCAGAGAAAAGTAACGTGAGGATGATGAAAATAATGCACTTTCTCGGTAAAAGTGGGACAGTCAAGACAAACAAAAGAGTTTGCTTGAAAAAATTGTTTATATAAATAAATAAAGCTACTACGGAACTTCCGTTTAAGGATATCATTTTATTATCCAGCAGGAGAATAGTACATGATTCACTCTTCAGATTAATCAATCAATCAAAACCAGTGACATTTGAATACTTACTACATTACTACATACCTATGTGTCATGTGAAGCTCAAGTGTAAATTCATGAGCAGTTGAAAATGTGCGTTTATGGATCTTGAAAACTATGAAAATGTGTTAGCAGTAGTGATGGCCAATGTTTGAATGTGGCCGTTGTTCAATTTAGTTTAGTTAATAGCACATTTAATTAAAAGGAGGTTTTAGTTCATTTTGTTGTACATTTCATCATGCTACCCAGAACAGATTCTGAGGTGGATGGTGGCAGTAGTGACAGTGAAGGTAATTAAGTATAAGAATCAAGCATCATTATTTGTTTGAAGTTATCGTCATCTCAAAACTGTCTTCATTTGTTAATTTTATTGCATATGAAAAAAATTCACTATAGTACGCATAACATGACCACTGCATTGTGATGGAATCGTTCGTGTGTGTACATTCTAAAATTAACTTACTACGACTTCGTGCATTTCCGTGAAGTTTTCAGAAACCTTGAAATTTCAGGGAAAAGGCTAACTGTTACTGTTATGCATATGTTTATTCGCATTTCGGCTTCAATTTTTTTGATGTTTTTGTTGGAAGTAGTCCAAAATTTTCTGATTTTGCTTATCACATTTAGCAATAATATTACATCCTATGCGTTTCTGCTTTCATTGAAATGGGGTAAAAAAATTGGTTTTACTTGTCATGTATCATTTTTCTATATTGTGAAAATTTTGTAATCTGTGCATTCGCAGACTCGAGTCCAACTCTCACTTCGGCCGTTGACATTTACTCCTTTGGAATGTGTGCCCTGGAAATGGCCGCATTGGAAATACAAGGGAATGGAGACTCAGGGACTGTGGTCACAGAAGATCACATAAACAGGACTATTGAGTCTCTGGAGGAAACGGAAACTCCTCTCAAGGATTTCATCAGAAGGTGCCTACAGCATGATCCAGAGAAGAGGCCCACAGCGAGGGAGCTACTCTTTCACCCCTTATTATTTGAAGTACCTTCACTGAAATTGTTATCAGCACATGCCTTAGTCAAAACTGCAGGTATAGGTATAGTTCTTGTCACCAGTTTTTAATATCAATTCTCAACTAACTTACAAGTGCTCAATTTTCCAAATTTTAAGTGCATATTTCTTCATTATAGCAAATATTTCGGAGACCATAACGGACGAAGTACTCAACCGACACTACGGCCCTGACGTGGTAGTTGCAGAAATTAGGAAACCTGTGAAAGTTTCTGAAGAAGGCGGAGAAGAAGGAGACCAGTCAAGCAATCAGTGTTTAGAGTTCCGAATGTCCGATGTTAATGTGTCGGAAAAACTCGAAAAATTTGTTGAGGATGTCAAGTAAGTGTTGCTTACGTCTATATTTTTATTGGTGGGTAACGGTCTGACATTAATTAGCTTATTCTCTAACTTGCAGGTTTGGAATCTATCCTTTGACGTGCTTTGAGCTTCCGCAACCCCTTCCGCCGAGGCAGCAGGCATCAAGCCCTGAAGTCATTGATAGTGTTAAATCAGCAAGTCCAGAGCCGACGGAGTTAGAAAACCGACGGATTGTCAACATGATGTGCAATGTGAAAGCACGCGATGACGGCCCCGGCCTTCTTGTACTAAACCATAAAAATATTCTTATTACTATTATTTTTGATATAATTTTAGTTGATACTAATCTAATATTCTATATACCTAAAATATTATACATTTATGAGTTTAAGACTGATATGACTGATACTGCAATAATTTTTATATTTATTAAATATTTGCTTGAGAGTGTACATGATTTTCATTTTAAACAAAAACAACCTTTGGTGAGTTGGTGTCATGTAAGACTTTTGGGGCATATTTGTACTGAAAAGGATTCTTGTTGTGTTTCTATCTAGATGACTATTCTCGTTCGTATGGATGATAAAATGAACCGACAGTTATCCTGTGTTGTTAATGAGACTGATACTGCCTTTGATTTAGCCACCGAATTAGTTTACTTCGGATTTATCCATGAGGCATAACAAAATACCGCTAAAACCTATCCATATAAACTTGAAACCATGTTTGTAAAAGCCTCTTGTTTTGATATGGCTGCTGTCAATTTGTAGAATATTTTTTTCTTTATATAAATACCTACTTGACATTTGACACTGGAACATGTTTTCAAGTTAGTACAGACAACGAGCAAGCTTAGGGACTAGCAAAGCGAAACACGTTTAGTAATTTACTTTTGTATATTATGTCAGGCTGATCGTGATAAGTTGGCCAGTTTGATTGAAGAAGCCCTATACAACAGACTGAACGGATCTGACCGGTCGTCGCCCACCAACCTTAATTTCAACATGGTTCCACCTGCCATGCCACCCCACGGTGTAAACGGGAACGGAAACTCTGCGTTATATCCGGTAGCAATGAACCCCATGCCCATCAACTCTGTAAGCTAGTTAATGCAAGAGACCGCTTCCATTCCTGAAGTACCACCACGAGCAAGTCCCTTTCTTCCTAGAAGAAACTCTCCTCCTCAACTGACTTTGTTTCCTCGAGTAGTTGCGATCAATTGTAAGAAATATTAAAATGGTGAGCGGGGGCCGGCGTGTTGTGTCAGCGATGTTAATATTTATTCAGATTTTTAAGATTGTTCATTATGTACGTTTACGCTACGCTCAAAAAAAGGACGACTACATTTTAAAAATAATATACCGTTTGCCAACTTTGATTCTACAAGATGTTTGATATTGTTTCCTACTGTTTGAAACACACACTGATTAAATATGTACATCACCTGACTGAACTGACTGAATCGATATAGTAGTGAATTGAATGTATTGTAAATTGTAAGGAACTGAGGAACTTACGCCAGTCAATATTCTTTTAAAAATAATATGTTGTACTATTCAACCCTTTTTCCCGAACAGAATTAGAGGATAGAATCCTTTTTTTAGTTTACTGCCCCTTTTTCTGCACAGGATCATTATTTTACCGTCATCACACAGCCTTTTCATCACATCATCATCAAGCTTACCATATTTGAATCTAGTTTTTTTTCTGAATACCCGAAACAATAATTAGCTTCATAATTTTTTTTTTGATTATTAGGCATACATTGCAAACGTATTTACTATATTATATAATAATAAACTATTGTTGAATTTTTTTTCGTAGTGATTGTAAAACTTTTTATTATATTATCATTATTACTGTTATATTTACTGCTATATGTGCTATAATATATCTTATTAATTATTCGAAGTAAATATCTACTACTAGCAGGAATGCTGGAGAGAAATAATTTTACTTTAACTAAATATTTACATACACACATGATCACAACAAACAGGAAAACATTATTTTTGACTTCACCATTTGATTTATATAAAAAAATAATAATAATTACTAATTTAAAAGAATCAGCTCTGAAGGCTTTATTTCTCAGCAAGGTTAGTTGACACACAACTTTACTCTATATGCAATTTCATCACTATCAAAAATATAAGCTGTAATTTATATTGGCTGGATGTTGCGGCGGCGAGGAGCTTTCGTGAAGTGAAATTATAATTATGATTATTATTATCAACAATATCAATATTACTATATTATATACAGTTTTAGATGCCATTTTTGTGTACGTATACATACGTCAGTTTCAAAAGTGCTTGAAAACAATTTATATTAACAAAGACTTAAATCGATCGACATCACACAGATATAAATACATATTTAAAAAAATGTTTTTTTATCTGGTTCGTACGAAGGAAGTAAATGTAGTTCGCAAAAAAACGCAATAGTGTCGCTGCTTTCATTGATGAAGAAAACAATTTTACTACAAAAAAAATCTTAATATATTTCATAGAAATTATTATTATTATTATTATTACGTGTATGTATGTAATATATTATTATTGCCTACTATATACTAAAGCTTGATATATACGTTTTCTAGAAGAAAACATAAACATCCTGTTTTAAAAAAACAGCGAAAGCGATGAGTTATTGCCTATTGTCGCTCCTCTTCCTGTCACTTCCCATTAAAAAATATAATAATCTGTAGTAGTAGATAATTGGATTATATGGACCTATCTCCGTAAATAATTTTTTTTAAATTCGGCTGTTGTATCATAACCAACTTATTAAATTGACAGACTTATAAACGCTTTCTTTACAATACCTAAATGTGTATAGGTAGGTACATTTTTAAAACATTCATTGAAATATATAAATTATATTACTACGTGTTCTTTTTTTTAACAAAAAAGTTGTGACAGTATATACCTACCTATTATATAAAACAGCAAAACATAAGAGTGTTGTAAGCTATATAGAAAATCCTTTAAAACTCAAATTATTGGACATTTTTCTGTGTGGATGTGAATGAGCGAGGAAATCAAAGGACTCCAAAAAAAAATTTGCGGAATAGCGTAAAATATAACGTAGCTGCAACAACAACTACTACTTCTACTACTCCGACGTATTTAAAAAAAATCCTTCCCGTGTGAACATGAAGAAGAGCGTCATTGACCATAAACCGTTGTTTAAAATATTTTACCCCCACACTGCTGTATAGAAAACTATTCGACTTGCAACGACAAGAATATGAATATATATTGCTTGTACCTCTCTATACTTCCAAATGAATGTGCAACGCTGAAAACAATTAAGAATAAAATAAAAAGTCCAACAATGGACGCATCCGAAGAATTAAGAAAAAAACAATGCTATTAACAAAAGTAATGGAAAAAAATAAACTAGTGTGATGGCGAGTTGTCAATCACAAAAAAAATTTGTGGCTCTCGAACAATATATGATTATTGTGGCTTATAAGATGCAATATGCAAAATAATCATAATAATTATCATTTTTTGAAATACGTTTTTATAAAAAAGTTATTTTATTTCTCGTAGACAGTTTTTATAAAATATAAAATAACAATCTGTCATCATCACACAAAAAAGCACACTCTACTAGCACACCATATATAAAACAAGGATCATCATCATCATCTTCGAAGTATATAAAAAAATATTTTTATGAGTGAGATGAGAAGAGGTAAGTAAATTAGGGTGAAAATATAATAGTTGAAGTGAATATGTTAAGAAAGAAAACAAATAACATAACAGCTCAAGAGCTCGTTACATATATACCTACCAAGTCTTCTATAAAAATGGGATATTATTTTTTACGAGATTTGGTACTGAGGTTGCGCTTGGTATTGGGGAATTCCTTGTACAGGTCGTCTTTGAACAGGTCTGGGCCTAGCGTTAAGGACTCCGGCAATTTGTTGTTGTCTGCTGGGGCCGTCTGGAAGGTCTTCTTCTTCCTCGACTTCCTCCTCTTGGTCCTTCTTGTTGGGGTCGCATGGGTTGCCTTAATATAATAAATAAGAATGTCAAGTTTTAATCTATCCGCAGGCATGGCATGACATTTTGATGATATTTTTGCGAAATTAAATTGTCATCCTACCAGTCTGGTATTCGTATTCCCTCTTGTTGCCCTCAGGGTCGATGTATCCGTACTTTCCACGGACGACACAGTCAGCGCCAAGAGTTTCTTCCTTGAAGGTTCCATCTTCATTTTCATATCCCCAAGTAATGGAGCCATCATCATTTTGCTTCATGTATCTGTTGACAGTTTGAATTGGTGGAGGAGTCGTCAGCCTTGACCTCTTTCCGTCAATTCCAAACTGGGCGCCAGGAGCGGGCCTCAGATTCTGACCTCCTTGTTGAGCGAGACGTTGGGATTGTTGTGGTGCGGCTTGGATTTGAAGAGGTTGCTGTTGGATGGGCTGTCTTTGACGCTGTTGTTGTTGTGGCTAACAAAGTAATTAGCAACCCGCATTAGCTTAATTGCACTACAGGGTTGCCAGAAAATCATGTTTTATATAAAGTTCATAGGTGTACCTGAGCAGCAAATCGTCCTGGACCACCAGCTCCAAATCCAAGGGATGGGGTGGGTGACGCAACTCTGACTGGTGCTCTGGTCACTGCATTCCTTTGTGGTGATGGAGTAGGTCTTGCGTGGATGGTTGGCTCATCGTCGTCTTCGTACTCGTATTCATCCTCATCTTGAGCCTGGGACTGAGTGGGTGACCTCAAGGTAAGGATTTGTCTGCCAGCGCCTGCAAATTGTGCTCCTGGGAAGTTGGCAAATGTAGCTCCTGGAGTGGCTGGGGAAGCGCTTGGACTAGCTTGGGAAATGAGGATAGGTTGTGCGGTCTGATAAGCTTGAGGGACTCTTCGGATTTGAGGAGACGCTGAGCCAGAAGTCTGTTGCTGTTGTTGTTGTGGCTGTTGTACAAGGCTGGCTTGGGGTGCACCACCGAAGGCCAACTGCTGCGAAAAGCTGGGACCATAGGCGCTAAGGGGCGACGCTGTGGCACCGTTGACACCAGGGCGAACACCAACAACTTGCTGAACAGGTCTCTGTTGGGGCATGGCTGTCACCAAATGTGACACTGCACATATCTGTAAATGGAGATGCAGAGAGACAAAAAAATGATAAGTGAGACCTTATTTATGGCTTCCATTAACGAAAAACTTCAAATATAAATCATCATTCTACATTTAAGGCGCCACTGGCCCCACCAAATCAAATTGTACATGTAAAAATATGCGTAACATTGAGACGAATTCCCTATTTTGAAATGCGATTGCCTTAAATTTTTCATGTTTTTTGATAAGAGTGTAGGTTAAAATTTCAAAGAATTTATTTATTGCGTGTTATACAGCGTGTCTCGAGGAGCTCCATTAAATAATAAACATAACATTGTCGAGAGAGTCTCGAGTTCATTCATGAGTCATGAGTCAAAAAAGAATCGAACACTGTCTTTAATTCCTTTACACGATAACTGACTGTATGTCTGATCGACCTCAAAACGGATAATTAAGTTTATTTTTTTCAGAAGAATACTGACTAATGTGTGTGTGTGTGGTATTTATAGCAAATTGTACTCATGCATTAGTCAGCCGAGTCAGAGTCAGAGTGCCTTTCATTTTATCGTGTCAGAATGACAGGTATGCAAATTATTGAAGCATGTAAGCGAATTAATTGAAATTGAAGGCGAGCGCACACTCTGCGCACACGCACGTGGCACGCATTTTTTTCTAAAGCCAAATTACATGGACGTATAAGACCAGACTTTTCACTTTCACAATTTTCATTGAAAAAATAAAACAAGACAAAAAAATAACTATAAATTACTAAAAAAAACTAACCTGACCTTTCTTAATACTTTTTCATATAGATAACTTCTCTGTACTCTGTACATACTAAAAAACTGTCTCGAGGAAGTTTAATAGGGCTATAATTATTTACGATGATGATAGTGATTTTGATAAGTGGCTTAACATAATCATGTGTAGATCATAAAGTCTGGCTTTTGATCGTGTCGAGATTTATTTTCCTAACATTGAATAACTTTTGACGCAACAAAACGTAAGGAACCAAGGTCGAAGGTACTTGATTTTTTGATTCATTCATTCAAATTGAATACAATATGAGCAGTAACGAGAGAACGATTCAACTTCTTAGAATAGAACGATTGAAAGGATAGAATGTACATTTTTTGACAGGTAAAATGAATGGATGTACTTGCATTTCTTGAAATAAAATCAGATCAACTTTTTAGTACTATGATGAATGACAGATAAATAGTATAGTTGGTAAATGAATCATTATCACTTTTACTCTCGATTAATTTATGACCTTTAAATTAAAGTTGTAACCGAGCCATAACGAACAAACAAGCCTGTTCTTTCATGCAAGCATTAAATCAATTATTATATGTACCGGTTATATTTTAAGTAACGATAATGAATTACATAACATATTATTTTTTTCTAGATTACTCATTCATGGTTAGGTAGAGCAATGAAAACTTCAAAAATCATTAGGACGAAAAACAAATCAACTCGTTCGTGTGCGTCAAAGGCATGATTGATGAATGATGATAATTGAAATGTTTAGTTTTTACTGTTAGCCATTTAGATATACAATATTTTGGTGAAAACCGGCTATCATCATGCAATCCATTGCTAACTGAAGGATTTTATTGAGCTATTAAGATACAACATTGATAGTTGATAGCTTAATTATAACATTACATTATTGCAATCTTTGAATTTTTGAACAAAGTTATTGCGTGTTGCACTATATTTGCATTTTTGCACACACAAGTCAGTAAAAAAGGGGAAGGAGATGCGTTTAATTCATCAATTCAAGATAATTTAGTTGAGCATATTTAATTTTCGTGTTCGTTGTACTTTCATCAGCAATAATGAAATGTAAACATCTAATCTATTTTTTATTTTAATTTTTTTGAGAAAAAAATATATTGTTCATGGATTTAGTGCAGCTGCCCCAACAGGCAATAAAAAAAGTTTTTAATGAAATTATATAATTAACAACTACTGCATACATAGAACATGATAAAAAAAAGTTGCCTATTTCGATTGCATAATAGTACGCATAATATTTATATGGATGATTCGTTGAACTACTGGGTAGGATAATGACCGAGTAGTGTAGTTTGTAATCAATCACGTCGTACGATTAAAAATTGATTTTAGAAGTAATGTGAAAAGTACAAGATGATGTAATAGCTCGTGATTGATATTAATTGTGAATTGGATTAAGATGCAAATTAAAACTACAACACTCTTATCCAGATTCCATATAAAAATGTTACAAACTTTTTTTATAACAAATTTGCAACTACAAAAACCTATAATAATTCCGTGGTATGTAAACTTTCATTACACCATATTTAAATGTTTCTTCAGGTTCCCTGTCTATATAGCAGCTTCTTTTTATCAAAATGGCACTTGCCACCATTTACTTCCTCAGCTCTCTCGCCATCATCATCATCTCGCTTCAATCTGTTTACACGACGGAATGTGTGTCGTTGTTTGTTATACAAAAGCGCAACTAAACATTAATTTTTTTGTCGTCATTACCTAATGACTGCTCGTTCCAAACCGCACGTAGGTAAATGACTGTAGTAATATGTATGTATAACGCCACATGCTGAGCGCAATATAATAAACCATCATATTGAAAGGCTTATTGAAATGCTGGTTGCCAAATAACTAGCTGCTTCTCACAGACAGAAGAACTAATTTTTTGATGAGAGATGCTTTGTGCCGGCAGCATGCAGGCTGTTGACACAATAAAATTGTTTGTAGAACAGAACGCGAGAATGTATCAATTTATATACGGCTACTATTACTACTACTAGCCTATTTTTTATCTATCTAATTTATTTATTTTATTTTCCTCAATAATTTATGCAAGTGAGCAGCGGCGGCAAGCGCAGCGCTCAGCAGCGTCATTTCGACCAGGTGCCTCCTATTACGGAAATGAATGACACGATCCAAAAGCAACCGATTTTCTTTGACTATAATTTGTACTGCAGCGCATGCGCTCTTTTTACTAAACCGCTATGTAGCAAGTTTTTGTTTATCAAAATTTTTGCAAATATCTTAATGTCTCTTTTTGCAATTTGATTTACTCTAGGAGGAGGATGATAAGACTCGGTGATTGAGGAATCCAGCACCCTATCTTAAGTATTGACTATGTCAGCTTTTGAGATAAGCAAAAATGTAGGGTAAATTGACTAGGCACCAATTACAATAACCAATCATTATAATTTTGAAAAAATGAAAACACTAAAGTGCTGAGAAATATTTAGAATATGCAAGCCGAGGTGGTGGAAATATAAAAGTTTATAGATGTAGGTACACAATCAGCAAATAATAGAGTCATAATCATAATAATATTACAATTAATAACAACTTCCTTGTACACGTCTATCGAGAGCGATTGTGCAGTGCTACTGAATGGAATGAATGAAAAGAAGAAAATCACACAAGATAATAACTAACTGATCTTCACATAATTGAGTAATCCTCAATAATAAGTACCAAGAAATTAGAGAAGACAAAGTGTGTGTGGTGGCGTTTTTGGTTGGTGGCGATGGTCGTGGTGGCATGCTTCGTTTTTTTCAAATCACATAATCAGGAAGACGCTTACTCTTAAAGGGAAAAAAGCTATTATGATGGGTAGCCACGTAATAGTAATAAGAACTATTGCCCCATAAATATTATATATATAAAAAACAACTTGTTGAGCAAATTATTATTTTGAAGAAGAAAAAAAAAGCATTCGAAATGCAATAATAATGCATACAACTATGCAGGATGATTATAACGATGTGCAAAAATGCACTCTTTTCATTCATTCAAAAAACATATTTTTTTACTAATGATCTCGTTTCAAAATTCTTTCAAATGCGTACGTATTTTAGGTATAAATCACCACACCAGCTCGTTTTCATGCAGATTAAGAAGAAAAAAATATGTAAGAAAAATAAAAACTCATTACTTTCTTAACGCTCTACCACCTCAGCTCCTTAATACGAAAATAAAACCCGCTGATGCGATATTTTTTTGTACAAATTATAAAGTAATTTGCAATAATATGCCATGCTTAGCTAAACTCGCTATTTTTAATATGTATACTACTTACCGTCACCACAATCCGTAACATTTTGTCTGAACTTTTGCTTTCCAGCTCCTATCAGTCTTTCACAGAAATTTATATTCCAAGTATATTGGCAGTAAAAAAATATAACTTTTTGTATACTTGAGCCAGCGACAAGATCCGTCGCTCCTCTTACAATTCTACTTTTTTGAACACTTGAGCACTGTATATTTCGAACGTGTGTCACTGATGAAAGCCAGCGTCGAATTAAACGCAGTTACAAAACACCAGTCCCTCAAAACTTTGGTGCTGCGTTGCTCGTCTGTGGAGGAATAATGCGAAGGGTCCCTCACTTACTTGCCACTAAAGGCACATTTATTTTTGCACCAACAATGCAATAAGCTGTAGTAGTAGACTTGGTTGGTGGTGGACTCAATAACTTGGCTTGGATATCTCTGCGATACGATGATCTTACAGTATTTTTCAATCAAAACGCTTCTATTGCAAATTATTTTGCATGTATGTATGTATGCGTATATCAAAATGTATAGTTGTGTGGAGCGTTCTAGTTCAAAATTAAATATGAAGCGAGTGAATATATTTAACAAAGGGAGCAAAATAAGCGTAATAATCAGCAGCACCGCTAAATAAGAAAGTCCAACGTGAACTGGCTCGTTGTTCCGTATTCCTTTCACCTTTTTATAGGTAGCTCTAAGAAAATTATGATTATGATGAGTCTAAAACACATTATCTAGGATATTTTTTTATCCTCACACAGCAAAGGCTCTATGATGATGATAATAATAATTGTGGAATTTACATTAGCAGCATATTATAGGATGGCAGCATTATAAAGTAGCCACAATTTTCATTTTTCAACCTGTTCAGGTGCTCATTGTCAAGAATTACATACACTAAGAAAGCCGTACTTAATCCCACATCATAATATTCATTTGAAAAACTTTACTTTTGATTAGTTACTGTGCAAAATTCTAATACCAGTAGTAAGTAAAGTTAGCAAAAAAACACAGATTGCTGTTTACACATCCTTTCCTAGTATCAAGTTCTCTCTCTATATATATTTTTTATGAATCTGATAAGACGGAATTATTATAGCTAGTGCTAATGGTAATCTTCACGTAAATGAGCTATGAGCTTGTCGAAAAGGTTTATGCACCTTTTCAGTTGCAACTTGATGATAACGTGTGGTGGGACGTGAGACGGCTAATCCGTTTGCATAGAACTATTATTTTTTGTATCATCAAAAGCGAATTGCATCGCGACGCTGCTGACGCTGTTATCTTTGTCAGTCAGTAGTACAGTGTATTTACTAAGAAGTGTGGGAATTAGAGACACAGTTATTAAAATTCACGGTGTTATCACCACCACCACCACCACTAGAGCTCATTCCTTTGAATTCAATGCCCTGCAGTTGTTATTGCTGCTGTATTTCCGTTATCTTCTCTTTCTCTCTCTCTCTAGGCTTTATACTCTCGTTTTCATTTGAAAATGCTAATGCACTTCATTGTAACATGAAAACATTAAAAAAGTAAAGTGGGTAGATGTTAGATGCATCATAATTTTTTAGTAAAAAAGTGACACTTTGACAATAAAAATTGTATACAATGATGATTAAAGTCATCGATGCGACTTTTTTTAGAATGAGTGTGCAACAATTAAAGATAAAAGCTGCAAATGGACATATATAGTAATTAAAAGACATTATTAGTGCAAAAATGCAGCAATATGTGTATGTAATTCCTCAAGGTTTAGTTTACTGCCGTGTGTATTTCAACTTAAAAAAAATAATATGAAATTTTTCTTCAGGTACACATCCCATTCATTGATTCATTATTAATAGAAATCGATTGTCTGACAAGTTTTGTTATGCGTGATTAATAATATTTTCAGAAAAAAAATAACGCGAGTACTCTGAACACAACAGTTTTTTTCTGCTGCTCACGTTATACTTCAGAAAAGGATAACGTGCAAGAATAAGGATCGTGTTTATCTTGTCATTTGAAAAAAAAATGATTGGTATTTTCTATAAACATTAATTCATTAAGAAAATATTATTAGAAATATACCTAATTTCTTCCAATTTAGCCAACATTGCGACGACCTGTCTGCGCGGCTGTGATGGGTACATTGACTTATTATTATATTGAGGGAAAAAGGATAAGATTAGCTTTGCTTGCATACTATTAGTACAGAAGTAACATCACAGGAGTAACAATGAACAACAGTTTTGCAATTATTTGAACATTAAACTGCAATTGAACAAGTCACCTACAATAAGTAATTTTATTGTGAGTAGAAGAAGAAAGCGAGCGTTTAATATGATAACTACTCAAGGCAGCAGCAGCAACAAACAACGCGCAGGACAACATAAAGCACAAAAAGTCTATTTATGGCCTTAGTCCAAAATGCCAATAATGCCAAATCTGGGAATCAATCAGTGATGCAATAGCATAGATAATATGCACCAGATATTTTATATACCTACGTGCAAAACTATTAACAATACAACAAAAAATGTACTACTGGTTTGTTGGGATCTTAATTCTTAATGTGAATAAAGAGATCAGAGGAATATGATATGAAGCAAGGACCCTAGACACGCCTTTAATGTCTTCTTTCTTATTACTAAATTTACTACTACGTACTATACATACTCCTGGCAAGAAAGTTGTATTCAAAAATGTTATTCTCTGGTATAGTTGGTGCGATGCGATGATGATGATGATGTGAATGAAAATGTTTTTCATTTTGATGATCATGGGATAATCCAAATAAGTAGGCAAGGGGCAAGTCCACTTATTGTACTACGACGCACAAAACACCTTTAAAACAAATATGACATAATCCTAAACGGTTGACGGTTGGGAATAATAGTGCCTACTCCTGCTAAAAAAACATTTTTGTCGACATTGTTCATTTCAACAATGCCACCATCATCATCCACCAAAGTGCAAGCAATCATGCAGAAAAGAGTTCCATATATCAAAATGTGTCCACTGCCACCACCTTAACCATTATTATGTCAGCAACAAGGCACCATCACCACCGCCACCGCGACATTCTGCCTTCTTTCTGCACTACATTCCATTTTTTATGGTAGTAGTGGTGTGGTTGGTTGATGTGTGTGTGTGTGTGTGCTATTGTTGGTATTACAATGCTCTTGTGATGATGATGCATACAAATTATCTCTTGCAATTGCTCTAATATTTGTCTGGTTAGTTGCTTACACAAGTGATAATGATGGACAAGCACCAAATAATGTAATTGTACCGGTATAAAGATCGAATGTCGCGATCAGAATAATATGGGATCCCTTGTGAATGAAGTGTACTACAAGGTGTTTAATATGCCATTCTCACCAAATAAGGTCACACATAAATTTTTCGAGCAGGGAGGAGGGAGAGAGAGACAAAAGGTACTTTTTTGAAATAGGTGAGGTAGTTAAAAAAGGGATAGCATATAGCATCGTCGAATATAATAGCACTACGTGAGTGAATCAGCAATGATACGCAACAAAAATATTCAATTCGCTCAATTCAGATGATGATGATGTGATCGTCATGTATGCAAATGCAACTGATTTTGTCAATATGTATGGAAATTATAACAAGACGAAATATTAAAGTCATGCATGCAAAAAAATATAATTTTATTAAGCTCTGTAACGAGTATAACCATATAGTGAACTGAAACAAAAATGAAGTGATTGTTACAAGTCAAAATACTAAAATTGTTTGAATGGATAGTTCCTTACAATTACAACAGTTTCCTATTGAGACTCTTAAACAATGTAGTATAATGAAAGTATATGCCTACATGCAAAAAAACTACAAAGAACCGGCTCATCCATCCATGTATCATGTTGCGTAATAAAAAACACACAGCCAAAAAGAAAATGAAACAAGGTACAATGTCGTCGTACATGGATATCTGACAATTATTATTGACACATAAAATCCAATCATTCATAGACCTATTATTACTGAAATAGATCTGTTCACAAACATAGGGATGGTGTGCGCTGCTTATAAATCAGTGACTATATTGCTGTGAATGATTTCATTAGCCACAAATGAACCTTGCGGGTGGGTGGTGGAAATTGTTGAGAAAAAAATACGATCACACTCACTATCCATGAGTCAACTGTTTAGCCACTTAGCCAACACTTTTGCAAATACATCCATCTCTACCAAAACTTATATCTTCCTTCAACAAAAATTTGAATGGTTTTGACTTGTCATTTACTTTTTCAAGCGCTCTCGTATGTCGATGGAACAGTGATTTTTACGATCCTCATTTTTGCAACGACGACGGTCGATACGGTAGTAAAATTTCGCATTGGATGCATACCAGTCGTTGTGCAAATAAATGCCTACATCCAAGGAAATGTTAATATTTTTTCATCATTTATTTAATGTATGATTTGTCAAGTATCAATTCATCACAGGCTCGTTGTTATTCAACAATGGGCTAACAATACTCTCTCACAGAAGAGTGCTACTACTGCAACTGCTCCTGCTATTACAGCAGTTACGAATTTTATGTTCAGCCTGATTGAATTTTATTAGGCCATTTTTTTCCCTTTGCTACTACTACTACAACTGCGTATCTTAGAAAGGGCCATAAATACACTTTGCACAAAGAAAAAAAATGGAGTCTGAGATTCAAATGAAAGGGAACGGGTGAATAGCAGTGAGATTCAAAATATGGCAGATCAATATCGTCGTGGTGGTGGTTAGGTTTCTACATGCTATAGTTGCATGCATAAATGTTTTTATGTGCAGCAGCCGTGCTAGTAGGTCTCTCTCTGTTATTATGAAATTTATTATGCAAATGGCGTTTTTTTGATCTCAGCGAGTCGATAACTTTGAAAATCAATTCATTCCATTTCATTTTCTTCAACCGATACATTATACTACTCCAACAAACCCAACTGCACCTTTTTGTCTTGTCCCTTGTGTGCGATCGTATGCACACATTTTTTAAACATCTCATCTTGTCTTCTAAACAAAAATAATAATAATAATATCCTGTGTGTAGATTACTCATGCAGGCAGGCAGGCAGGTAAGCAGACAAACAGGAGGAGAGAAGGGTTACACTGTCGTGACCCAATTTTTTCCTCTAGTCTTTTATTTTTGTTCCCATTTAACCTGAGAGAAGCGTAGTATTCTTTTGCATTTGATATATATTTTTACCGTTGCGCCTTAAAATGTATAAAAATAAATGTCTTGGGTTAATTGGAACTACCTAAATACGTGTCTTTTATTTTTTTGCATACACACACTCATATGACCAATAATTATACTCTGCTTCATCAATGGACCTTCCACACGGATTGCAATTACAAACTTAAACCATTCCTATATTTAACAACTAATTAAGATGGCAGTGACATAATGAACGGATGCCTACTTTTAGAGAAAATTGCAAAGTATGTTCAGTGCTGCTGACCGATGATGGCCAAACGAGAGAGAAAAACATGCAACATTTTTTATGTGGAATAAATGATGATGCTGATAATCTGTTAATGAATCAGAGTTCCTTTCTGCATAACCGTAAGATATTATCTAATGTGCTTTTTGAAAATATTAATAATAACTATAATTAATCTGCAAGGACATATTTTGCGGGGAAGTGAGAGCAGAAGCTGCTTGAAAGTTGAGAGAGAGAGAGAGAGAGCAATCACTAATTGCTCACTTTACGTCTAATTAGCTATCTTCTTTCTTTACCCAGTCAGGCTGACGATGCGATTAATCTGCACTACAATTGCAAGATAAGTGTATATACCTATTTGCTAGGAAGGAAGATATATAGGTGGATATACCGGATGTATAACTTACAGACCAACAAGTTAGCAATATATTGTACTCGTATCTTATCTCTTGCACTTTTAGTAGTGTAAAAGTAATTACAAATTGTATGAATGAGTCAATGAGTCATTGTTCGATTCAAAAAAAGACTGCATTGTAGAATCAAGTTCATAAAAGGTAAAAATGTAACTTTATATTATTCCTTGCATGTTTGTACTACACACTAAATGGTTCATTGTTATTCATACTTGTTCACTCATATTTGCACTTGATCACAGATTCCCTGATTTCTAAAAAAATCTTTATTTTTTGTTGCAGCACGTCAGCACACAAGAGATGGTAATTAAGATTAAATTATGAATTGCATTTCCCATTAGTGTTCATTGTAACAATACGTGCATATAATAATGTAACATTCAAGTGTAAAGTAAAACACAATAATATTATTTTATCGCTGATTGAAATTATTATGCATTTCCACGCGATATAACAAGAAGTAATTTTATACAAATTTTATACTAAAAAATTATTAGTCTGTAAAAACGCTGCTGCTAAGTACTTCTGCGTCAAGAACGCCAATTTTTTTAAATGTCGATAGCACACAAATAATTTTTAAAGTGTCTTCACTGTTGCTACTATGCCGCACGTTCACGTAATGAACTTGAGTGAATGCATGAATGCGCTTACTTTACAAGTGGCAATGACTCAAAAAATATATGCAAACTTGTGAACGGTTTTTTACAACAAATGATTCTGTTTCTTTTGTTAAAAGATTCTGTTACCGTTACACATGATTTGGAAAATTATTTTAATTCTCCTCCAAACAACTATCATACCAACTTGTTTACATTTAAATTTCTCATTTAAATAAAGTCGTACTTGCAGTAAAATTGATTGTTCTTTCTCTTTACTTGGCTGCACAAAAAAGAGCTTTATTGCCGCACGCATTTCCTCTCTTAGAATTTGCAATGAGTACGACATGCATTTACATTACACGTACAACATTTTTCTGTTATCTTATCATCATTTTCAGTGAGTATTTTTAATATGCCATTGTTGGTATTTCATTGTTGCGAGTCTTGTCAACGTGTGCTACTCTGATGAAAGCATAAATGGTACAATTTTTGTATACAACTCTGTTATTAGTTGTATAAACATTAGATAAGACTTTTGTACTACATATTTTTCTTTGTTCTTTTGTAGATATTTGTTGACTGCTAGAAGGAAAAGAAAGTTGAGAAGCGCGTTTTTCCCAGTAGCAAAAGTTTTTTAATTAATGGATTTAGTAAAGCTCGATAATGGAGTGCGTTAATGGAATATCCGGTAAAAAATAGAATTTTTGCTGTGTATTTACATATATGCGGTAATAAAACACTTTCTCGTATAAAGAGCCTCTAACATACCATAAGGGCAAACGCGCAAACATAAATAAAAATTGAAAAAAAATTGACTCGAAATTATAGCAAAATGCACTATGTATTGCGTGGTTCAAGGTAAAATGCAAGAAAAGAACGTAATTATTATTAATTGTTCAAAAGTTTTGAAGTGTGAAAGCTCTTTTAATGAATGTGTGACAACGCGACAATCACACTTTGTGAAGTTGACTCAAGTTGCGATATAATGACTTATTATTACCTGTACTTATATATATATTTAAAATAAAGACTTGAAGTGTTTCCATTTTTCCTCTATATTTATCGTTTTTATAACTTTATTGCTAGCTATCAAGCCATTATATTCAGTCATTCATTCATAAAATATCGATTTCCACTCCTCAAGTTTCTCGCGTCGTAATAATTAATTGCTGGTAACAAAGGCTATAATTTTTTATTACGCTTTATTTATTTTTAATCTCGGAAATAAATCGAAAAGGGGAAATTTTGTGCATTCTTGTGCATACATCCCTTTTCACATGAGTCATGTCATGAAATAAGTTATGCGCGAATACTATGTGTGCTATCGTGCAACTGATTATGCGAAGCAGGGTGAATATACTCCCTCCCTCCCTTCCTCCATGAACTCCCTAGACAGGTATCGATTTTTTTCTCTCCAGTTGATGCAAGTACGCACTGGAGCAAGTATTGTGGAGTTGCAATGGAAGAAGAAATGCTGAATGCACAATAGCCTTATATTGTATTCCGTTGACAGGCAAGAGAAAATGAACACATCAGACCACCATCAGAAAAATGTGAAAGTTGGCAAAAGCTTTTACTTGTGCATATTTTCCCTCCAGGAAGAAATACCTCCAAAAAAATTAGTTGACTTTCTTCAAACTATCTTTCTTAGGGGACAAAATTATTCTAGTCAATCATGTTGCGATTTTCATTAAAATACTCATTTGCAACACTAATTTTAGTTGTTCAATTACTAACCGTTCCACCACCCGTTAATTGCTCATCGGGTGCAAGAATTCTCTTTTACTTTGCTTGGTCCAGCTACAGTAATAAATTGGCTGTGTGGCCACTGGTCGAGAAACTCGCAGAACGAAATCACAGCATCACATTTCTCTCTCCCCACCTGCCCACTGTACCCTCCACCCCAAAAGTTCAAGAATTCCGACCCAAAGGCCTGGTCAAGTATTTCCGCTTGCATGAGGAAAATATATTCCAGGATTTGATCTCCCTGAAAATCAAAGCGCATCGGGAAGGGGAGCCTCTTAAGGATCCCAGGGAGTCCATGATTGTTGAAGCATGTGGAGCAACCTTCAAAAGTGCCGATTTTAAGCCGTGGGTGGAGGGAACAAAATTTGACCTGGTGGTCATTGACAGTCCCATGAACGAGTGTGGAATGGCTTTGGCGTATAAGTTGAAAGCGCCCTTTGTTTTCTACATGTCGTCAGGAACTTTGGAGCCTTGGCAGGCGGAAGCGTTTGGCATTGACGATGAAAAATTTCCGGAAATTAGTGACGAGAATGAGGTGCGTCATCCAAACATTTTGGAAAGATTTGTCAACAATCTGAGTCCAGTTTGGTCGTACAACGTGAGAGCGTACTATCTATTACCCAAGCTGGAAAAAATATCGAAAAAGTGGCTGGAACTTCCCACCATTCCGACTTTCACAGAGTTTGAGAAAAATGCTAGCTTGATTTTGTACAATGGACATCTTAGCGTGGAGGCGGCCAGGAGACTGCCCCCATTTTTTATACCGATTGGTGGAATGAGATGTTCGTCTGCTAAGGATGTCGTGTCGGATGTAAGAAATTAAAAATTTAAATATATTTTTAATCTGGGATACAGCTAACTTACTTTAAGATATTTTTGCGTCACAGGACTTGGCAAAATTTCTGGCAGATAAAGGTCAAGAAGGTTTCATTTACGTCAACTTTGGAACAATGGTTGACTTTTACAAAGCGCCCGACATAGTCGTAACGAAATTTTTTGATGCTCTTCGAAACGTAAACTTGCCCATTTTATGGAAATGGGGATCGAAAGCTGTGCCTGCAAATGCTCCTGAAAATGTCTTTTTTGCTAGTTGGATTCCCCAAAATGCTGTACTAGGTAGGTGAAAATATTACCAAGAAGATTACATTCATTAATCTGCCAAACTGTTAATCTCAATCCTCTGAATAATTTCTCGCAGGTCACCCAAAACTGAAAGTGTTCATTTATCACGGCGGACCTCTGAGCACACATGAAGCCATCTACCATGGCGTTCCCGTTATCGTGTTCCCGCTAACAGTTGAGGGAGAACGACAGGCCAAGATGGTTGAACATTTTGGAATTGGAATTAAATTGGAAATTGCTTTGTTTACGCAATACGAGCTGACCTCTTCCATTCGTAGCATACTCAAGGATAACACGTAACGGAAATAATAAAGAAAAGTGTATCTATGTTTTGAGAAAATGGCACATGAATGGTTTGACCATTCTGAATTCTGGCATTTTAGATTCCGAAGAAAATCAATCAAGCTCGCAGGCCTTTACAAAGATCGTCCCCAGGACCCCAAAATCACGGCCGTTTGGTGGATCGAGTACGTCTTGCGGCACAAGGGAGCCCACTTTTTGAAACCCCAGTCGACCATGCTGAGTTGGCATCAGCGTCGACTTTTGGACGCGTGGCTGCTCCTAGTGTCCACGTCTGCCATTGCAATACTTGTATTCTCAAAACTGTATAAATTTTGCAGGACCGCAGAGAAAATCAAGGTCCCTGCTCAACCATCTGCTCAAGGCAATAAGAGACAGGCTGCGTACTTGAAAAACAAGGACAAACTTTCGTAAGAAAAAAAAAGATAATGGTCACGTTACGACGAATTGTTTAGCGAATTGAGTTGCTCTAATTTAGTACAATATTCATACAGTTTTTACGATTTTTGATAACTCCAAACTCGTGATTTAGAATATTGAATATTAAAAGCAAAAGCAGATGGATAATTAGTAGCCTGTTTATGAGATGAGATTAGAGTAATGGATCTTCATTCCAAAAAAATAGAATTCCAAACTGTACTTTAATTGCCGGTGAAAATTATGTAATTGTTCTCCGGTTCATTGTTGCTCGATTAAATGCGAAGCTTTGTATATGATAATAAAATGTTTTAAATAATAAAAACTTAAATTGTTCAATTCTGGTAATATGTTTATTTATAATGCGATTCATGTTTATTGGTGCAAATCTATAAATTTTATAACAACATGCATATACAATCAAATCTTTGGTTTAATTAACAATTATCATTTACGTTATATTGTTTAAATATATATGTAAGGTACCATGCTCATATTTACAAGTCAGAAGGATTGTGACAATAAAATAAAATGGTATTTCTCATTAAAATACTTGGACCAGTGAAAGTGCCAGGATAGCGATTGCTTGTAAGGTTTAAGGTGTTTTAATTGATGAGAAGCTTAGCTTGCCATTGGTGCAATAATAAATTGCAGTTTATAATTTAAGTAATTGAACAGCCAGGAGTGTGTTGCTGATAAGAGCTGCCGTAAGAAGACAGGCCACTGCTGTTGCCCAAGCCTATGGCTGAAGATCGAAATAAGTGGTCACTGTACTTCCGCTTGTGACTATCCCGTTTGCGAGAACTGCCCAACTTCTTTTTCAGAATCATATCACAATTTTCCAAGTCAGTCTCTTGTAGAATAAAGTCCTCGATTGTTGACCCAAACATGCCATTCCAAAGGGCTTCAATGGCTGTCAATGGGATCTGCAAATAAAATACACATGCAATATAGGCAAAATTCTCTCTGCTAATTTTCTCAATTAAAAGCACTAATATGTCATTACCGATTTCTCCGTAACAAGAAGATTCCCATCAAAAAAGTGAAACGACTTGAGTCGCATGTGTCGGAATGCATGAATGAAACTCATTTCAGTTATGTTCACCTCCCCATTATCAACGTAGAGGTAGTTTATGATTGACAGTTTCCGCAAATCTGAAACAAAAATGATCAATTATCTTTTATAACTTGTTACTCTCAAATTTTCGTAACATTTAAAAAATATATATATTTCTAGAATTTACGCCACATACATTGCAACTTTAGGATGGCAGCACGTGTCGGATTATCCCCCAAAATCCCCCGATCCGTTAAATTCTTGCAGTTAGCCAGCGACAGCTCCACCACATTTTTCGTCAACTTCCACAACTGGAGAAACTTGTCATCATCACCCTCCCAGTCCTTTATATGGAGTACCCTCAAATTAACAAAACTTGTGGCCAAATCTACCGGACTGATATTAATTGGAAATACAACGGTAGGTCCAGGCTGATAAGTAATGCGTAGACTTTTAACCGTAGGCCTCTGTATCTTTGCAAGACGATGCACAAACAGTTCCATGCTCTTCTGGCTCTTTCGCGAAAACTTAAAGTCAATTTCCACAAAGGTCAAACTGGGCAGGAGTGGCACAGGATAACTGTGGTTATTTATGTTAAATGAAGGATTCACAAAACAGACACTTTGCACGTTTGACAGCGGGGCGCGAATGATTGTGTCAGTTATTCCATCCAGAGATCCAATAATGTCCAGCATGTCGAGATGGTCATCAGGTAAACTTTTGAGGAACGTGGAACGAACATTTAGGATTACTGTGCCCGTCTCCCGACACGTTTCCGCCAACTTGAGGAATATTTCATCGGTCAATCCGTAGTAAGGTACGGTTATGCTCTTTAGACGCCTGGTTTTAATGTAGGTTATCAGCGGAGAGACGACATGACTCATGAAGGCTTCGCCATAGTCGAACCCTTTGACTGGCTGGTAATCGTAACTGAACTGCGGAACGGTTAACGTTTCCAGTAGAGTACAGTTTAAGAGGACCTTCTCGAAAAACTCCATTTCCGTCAGCGGGCTATCAGGACCTCCTCTAAACCTGTTCACATGAAAGTGCCTCAGATTTTTCCAGTTGGAAAGGAGATTCCTTGTGAGGACTCCGGGAAGGAGTGTCTCAAAGCAGAGCTGGTTTGACCGGATGTATTCCAGATTGGGACAACCGGAAAGGACCCGCAGCTCATGATGTATTTTTTCCTGAGGCCAGTTAAATTCTAGAAGGCGGATGTAGTCCCCATACTTTGCCAGGAACCTTTTGATATCCGTGTCTGACAGGCATTTGTACTTTTTGGAAAATATGAAATTGCTCCATGGAACGGGATTCTCTGCGGACAAAATTTCTGTCATTCGAGTTTCCCCGTTGATTACCACAGAAAAGAGACGGAGTCTTTCTGGTTGCTCGATCCATGACTTGGTAGTTTTCGAAACGAGACGCAGGGTTTTCAAGGCAAATATGTCAAGTTGTTCCAAAAGGACTTCCACAACCTGTTCCAAAATTAAAATTTGCAAATGACATTTTTTTGTACACAAACGCATACACACATACTTTAAGATGTGTTTTCTTACTAAATAGGGAAGCCTGTTGGAAAGGACGCTGACATTCTCATTGTCATCATTGTCCATGATGATGAATTTATGTATTATTTCTTAACAAGCAAGAGAGTGAACAAAATTAACAGGTTGTCATTCTCTGCTGTCTTGTTGGACTTTAGCAAATTATGAAATTTGTCTTTCTTTATTTTTTGCAATGACAGCTCATGTACACGTTACTGCATTAATCCACAAACTGCAACGAGATGAGTGGGTGTAGGTTCAAGGTTCCCCTTTTTGACCTATTGCCACATTATTAAATTTCCGAAACACCACCACCACCACTCCTTTTAAAATCCAACACCATTTATGTCGTGTCAAATGTGATCTGGCTCTGGCCTGTTGTGTGGTGGTCGTCTCCACTCTCCACTCAATTCAGGATTGACTCCTCCAATTCAGATGATCATGTGCATAAAAAAAGACGTATTAAGCCTTTCTTCCTGGTCTATTTTTTTATTATGCATTGCCTATAAAAACATACATGGTTCTCTAAAAGAAAGACTGTGGCTGTTGTGGTGCAGATAAGATGACAAGTCAACTTGAATGCGTAGTAGCAAAACACAGCAACAACAAACATTGACATTCGACGTAGTTTGGCAATACATGCATTCATGCTGAGAGAGCTGAGCCATTGCATAATATTGTTTTACGTGCCATGCACCCCAATTATTTTCATTAATAAATATTAATAGATCCAATTAACCTTGTAAAAATCAACGAGCCAGCAGTAGTCTCAGCTTTACATGTGGATAGCGTATGTCCTTAATTTAATGTTTTTTAAATACATGTGCGTGCAAAAGTAAAGCACATCTTATATATACATGTTATATAAAGAGAGTTCTCAGATGATATATATTTGCTGGTTTTCAGAGAACAAAACTGGATTGTGTCTGGTTCAGTCCGAAGATGAGGATCTCCTCAGCAAATGGAAAGAGTACGGTTTGGGGCAACTCAAGAATCAGGATTTCATATGGAACACAAGAGAATAACACGTAGCGTGCCTATAAACCTTTGTCTCGGAATGTTTGGGAAAATAACAAAGAATTCTTTTTTGGATTTGGCATTGCGTTCCGTTGTAAAAGGCAATTTGTAGAAAAAGATGGGTAGCAGTTATTGCTCAAGATGTGTATTTTTATATTTTCGTTATTTTGTGATATGAGGCAGTCTAAAAATAAGGAATGAGGTTAATGATTAAAAGATGCAGTAATTAAGATTAATTGAGTCTAAAAATATCATAATTATTCCCCAGTTTCGCTCATTTTATTTGAAGACTCCGACGAATTAAAAATACATTTTTTGAAGTAAAATAAAGTAAATCATTTTATCACACGTGCTCTCTGTCTAGGAGTGGTATATCGTGTCATTGCGAAACAAGGAAACTGACTAAATATATGTATGTGTCATTTCTGTTAAGTAAGCGTATACATTTTCATCTGAATTGAGCACTTGAAATTGAACACTGATTCATTTTTTTCTTTAAAAGCATAACTTGTGAATTATAAACTTATTTTCTATCAATATGTACAAAATATCATGACGTGGGTACAGTATTTTATTAAATTTTATCAAACCATCCATAAATGTTATATATCTAACGCTTTCCGCATCATTGACGCTGATCCACTTCCGTTGCTCCATTCACTTTCTTTCCAATTTCACACATTCTCAGACAGGGACAGGTGTGTAATGTTGTGTGTGTGGGACTCACATCCAAGTAAAAATTCCAACAAGCTTGTCAGGATAGAAAACTTAACATTATTGATGAACGATATGAACGAATGACGCAGGTTTCAATACAAGTTCAATACATTTTTGCTGCTAATGACCTGCTGATCTTTGGTCATGGTCAAGGTCACGATCGTATTGAACTGCAAACACAAACCACAAAATTAGCATGAAACCAATAATCTTCTCACACGAATAATTACAAAAAACGGAAAAAATCGTGACAAACGAACCTGGGAATGTATCGCGGACACTTAATACTTGAAGCACCGCTAACAAAACACTGGCCTAGATTTCGAGGCGTCGATGTCGCAAATAAAACACCGGTTCCATCCGTATTGACCTCCTCCATTATAGCTTTCTCCCTTGTAAATTGACAATTAATAAATTGCAATTAAGCTTTATTGCTTAAATTTCTCGCGTAAATCTTATGTAATCTGAAGATAATGAGCACTCACCAATGCGGAAAAAATACTTTGTAACTTTTTTGAAGGCTCCAAATGAATGGACAGGAAACTCTTGTAGAATTTATTGTGTAAGAATTTTTTTTACCGTGCTGACACACGCGACGTGTGATAACCTAGTAGAACCGGGGCCACGTTAAGACTGGTAAACAAAGGGAAACTGCGACAGGATATTTTATAGAAGGAAAGAAAAGAGTTTTGAAATCTCAAGCATTTTTTGTTGACTGACTTGTGTGTAAAGTTGTCTTTCTTTAAAATACCAACCATCTAAAATGATTTTTATTTATAATAATATCAATATCACATGCGTAACTGTATAAGCATGTATAAGAATGTATACAGATTCAATCTGCGACGACAATCCATTTGACGCAGGTTTTCAACTTCTCAACACTCTGAAAGAAAGAAAGACGGAAAACTGATGGGATACATTATGGCACTAACTATAGAACAACAACAACGGCAACCGTGATCATGGCATAGAGCCAATTTGTTTTGTAAAAAAATGCTTGCGTTCACCGAAAAGTACATAGTAAACTTGTACACGTATTTATGAAAGTTAGAGACTGTTGTGATTTTTTAAAAGTTCCATTCAATATTTAGTAGACCCATAAATAATATGAAAAGCTAAATCCAGAAGAGATGCTCTGCAAAAAACAAAGCATTTTTCCCTTTTGGCCAGATTCCATTTAATTAGGCCAATAGTTTCCTAATGTCGCCTGTCACTCTTGTCGCTTTTTACGTCGAATGCAACCGTGAAAATGCATCGTGGTTCTCTCAAAAATGTTTTCATTTTAATGTGTATGTGTGTCTGATCGAGATACAGTAGCCTGAACGTCTGCTCTCAAGTTATTTTAATTAAAAAATACACCGGAATTGAGTAAGGTTAACTGTAATGAAACTTTGCTCATTTTCATCTTCACTCGTGCTAATCTAATCTTTTGTCGCTTTTTATGAGTTCCGTTAAAAACAATCCGACAGGTCAGTAGAGCACATGCGGAAATCAACTTTTTTTTTCGTGAAAATTTCTACATGCTTGTCATTCTTCATGCTCGCAAAATTCGCACAAGAATACTTAATTTCGAAAGAACTTAATTTTACCACGTAGAAAGAAAATATAATTTACTAATTTGACAATTGAAATTGAATGCATTCCGTAATATTTCTAATGAAAACAAGACCTATATAGCCGTTACATTTTTAAACACGTGGCTTGGATGCCCTGAACAAAGAATAAACTTCGCGTGGGAAGTCCACAGATCAAGCAATTTATTTTAAGCATTCTTATTTATAGAAATTAAATACTGAGGACTTCCAGTGTATTAGCTTAACGAGCTCGAATGATTCAATGGAGCATGACTTGCATGAGTTGTCATTAAACAAACGGTAATGGAAACAAGGAAAATGTTATCAATAAAATAAAATATTATGACCGTCCTTCTACAAACTTTGAGAGCATCTTTGTCTAAATGGCATCTATACATATTTATGTGTTACGTCATCCTATTTGTATTTCAAGTTCATACGGCACATGGCATATAATATTGCATTTTAATCGACTGCATTATTACGGTTACTACATGTTTATATTTTGGAACATGTGCAATTAATTTAATGGTGCCACAGACATGGCATCGTAAATGAACTGGGAATGCAGACTGCATAATTCATCGTCTTAGAGAATGCACGCCATAGAAATTGACCGCTGTCCACGTTGCGTTGATAAGCTAGATTATCTGCAATTTAGTCGATGCCTAGAGAAAACTTCCCAAAATAATCTGTAAACAAACATTTTTTTATATTTTAGTAGTACCCTCAAAATCCTCACTATGAAGAGACTACGATAAGTTTTTGTAAAATTTGTTAAACAAATTTTTTGGCCCTAGTAGTAGTAGCCCTATGTAGAGAATGAGTGACGAGGCAAATAACAACAACGGGAAGAATTGTAGAAAAATACAGAGAAATAACAACAACACTAACCGGAACATTACTGCCGACAAAACAACCAGGGTGGTAGCCACCTCCCCCACCTCTGGATCATCGTCTGGGTCTCCACAATCAGTTGTAGTAGCAGGGGCGGAAAATAATGAGGAAAAGAGCAGCAAGGAACGTGGGCCCAATATCCCCGTTATCAAGATGACGGGGCAAAGTGCTTCCTCCAAAGTGACCACTCCTTCGTCTCCAATTAGCAATGTAGCTGCGGTGACTCCAAATGTCATTGGTCCACCAGTAATCTCAGTAGGTGGGAGTGGAGGAGGACGATCCTGTTGTGGTGGTGGAAGCACTCGTCGAACAAATGATAAGGTGCTTGTCAACACCTTGAGCATGATTCGAAATAAATATGAAATGCTTATTGATATACTTAAATGTAATAATAATGATAAACTTAATAGGCCCGCTGCTGTTGTAACGGTGAATGCAGCTATGGTTCATGCTGCTCGCATTTCTCCTCCCCCAACAGCAGTGGCACTCCAACTACCACATCCTCCTCGATTACTGGTGTGGAGTCACCTCCCTCTGCCACCCTCCACAAGATTTACGATATGTACTCGGCCATCACAGGGGACACGCAGGAACATTTAAACTTGACAGACGCCACGTTGAGAACTTCCGACGGCTTCACTTTTCCTGTTCATCGTCACGTCCTGTGCACCGAGTCTGACTACTTCAAGTATGGACGAGGAGGTCACCTCCAACAAAGACATCGCTGTATCATCATACACCAAACACCAATATCGATAATCATTAAGCATTTTTTATTTCTATTATAATTTTCGTTTGTAGAGCCCTCTTTACAAGTATCCTCCATCCCACTCCACTGACCGACGTGGTCATTTACAACATTCGCGGAGAAATGCTGAGCATGCTCCTTGACTTTGTGTACACCCGTGAAATGTGGTTATCTGAAGCGAACGTGATGCCCATTTTCGAGTCGGCGGATTATCTCGGTCTGATAAAGATACGGAACAAGTGCTGCGAGTTCATTGAAAACCAACTGGAGGAACTAAACTGCATTGGGATCCGACAATTTGCCCAGAACTGGTTTTGTCCCGACCTAGAACGAACCTCTCATCAGTACATTATGCGAAACTTTGTAGAGATTGCCAAGATAAGCGATGAACTTTTGGAACTTACCCTACCGGAAGTGAGCTCACTGTTCGGCGACGACGAGCTGAACGTCAAAAATGAAGAAGTGGTATGGGAGGCGGCCCTGCGCTGGATAAAGCATGATGAACAGAAGCGAAGACTTCACATTGTGGATCTCATCCGGACCGTAAGAACAGGACTGATGGACACGCAGTACTTTATGGAGAAGGTAAAAGAATGCCCCTTCGTACAAGGAACTGAAGGTTGTCGACCTATTGTAATTGAAACACTCAGATTTCTCTACGATCTGGAGGTGATCACGGAACGAGACGGGGAAATTCCAACTCCAGGCATTGCCAGACCCAGAATACCCCACGAAATACTCTTCGCCATTGGAGGATGGTCTGGAGGATCTCCAACAAGCTTTATAGAAACTTACGACACTCGTGCCGACAGATGGATCCGCGTTCAAGAGGTGGATCCCATGGGTCCTCGAGCTTATCACGGAACAATAGCCATTGGCTTCAAAATTTACGTGATTGGCGGCTTCGACGGTGTGGACTACTTCAGCAGTTGTCGCGTTTTCGACGCGGTAACCAAACACTGGAAGTACATTGCTCCCATGTACAATCGCCGCTGCTACGTGAGCGTGGCACTGCTCGACAACGACAAAATCTACGCCATGGGCGGATACGATGGTCAGCATCGACAAAACAGTTGTGAGCGTTATGACCCGTTGCTGAATCAGTGGAGCCAAATCTGCCCAATGAACTGCCAGCGGAGTGACGCGAGTGCGACCACGCTCCGGAATGTCATCTACATTTGCGGAGGTTTCAACGGCGTGGAGTGCCTCAATTCATGCGAGTGCTACGACCCGGAAATCAATCAGTGGACAATGATACTGCCCATGAAGAGCCGAAGAAGTGGGGTCAGTTGTATTGCGTACAATGATCAAGTTTACGTGGTCGGCGGTTTCAATGGAGTGAGTCGGATGTGCAGTGGGGAAAAATACAACCCTGATTCAAAGTAAGATTTATTTGCAAATATGTTCCCTCCAAAAAATCTTATCTTCATTTCCTCCTTAATTTCCTGTATCCCTCCCTCCTCCCTCCTCACAGCACCTGGACCAATATACCTGACATGTACAATCCCCGAAGCAACTTTGCCATTGAGGTTATCGACGATTTACTATTTTGCATCGGTGGCTTCACCGGAACATCAACCACGTTCAATGTCGAGTGCTACGACCAAAAGACGAATGAATGGTACGAGGCCACCGACATGAACATTTATCGAAGCGCCTTGGCAGCCTGCGTCATTCCTGGCTTGCCCAACACCAAGGATTACATTCATCCGCACAGGGATCGCCTCATGGAGGAAAAACGGCAGAGATTGCTCGTCCTCCAACAGCAAAATGGATCCTACGCTGCGGATAATAATAACCAGACTCAAACAAACAATCAACAAGATAACCAGGAGCAGCAGCAACAACAACCGCCGCAGCAGCAGGAATAGCTTCTAACGGAAATCAATAACTTCGAGAAAAAAACAATGAAAAGGACAATTAATCATCATCAAAATGTTCGAGAAACCTCTCTCGTCGCGCTATCCATCTTTTTCTCTCTCGCTCTCAGGCCAAAAAATTTACAACAAATTCCCTGCAAAAACATCGGAGAAAGAAGACGTAGTAGGAAAAAAAATGTTTAAAAAATTGTCTACCATCATGCGTGATGCGGGACTAATTTAAAAAATAATAATAATTAGAAATACGTAACGAAAATTAATTAGTAAAAGTATATATGTACCATGATTAAGAGCAAAATTGAATAATGAGCTATATTTTAGAACGTCTTTTTAAAAATTAAAATGATAATAAAAATATCGCCAGCCGATGTAGCATTTTCAATAGTTTGTGCAACTTGCTAATTTTTATTGCGATAATATTCAGATCAAATTATAAACATGTCCAATTATTTTATTGCTTATCGTCCCGACTTTGTGCTCTTGCCGTCAGTTGTCGTTTTTACCGTTGTGGAGGATGTGTTGAGCTGCTTGTTTTTGCTCCAAACGGTTTTCGGCTCCTGTTCGCTTTTCATGCTCGTCCGGGGCCGATTTGAAGCCTTGTCCTCGAAATACTGTTGAGCGTTCTCCTCCTTCCCGGTGTCCCCATCCTGAACAAGAACGGCATCCCCGGAAACTGCGGGGATGGGAAACAATGGCTGGTCGTACCCGGTGTCTGCCGCCATGTTTGGCTGAGATACGTTTTGGAACCAGGGGTCATCAGTCATCTTTTCCAAAGGGAGTCTCTTGTCCGGTTGGGGTTCCAAAAGTCGGTACATGAATGCCTTGATTTCAGGACTGAGCTTATCCCTTACCTGCATTGCATATAAAAACCTGAAGTTAACTAAGGATTTTGCCTATTTCAATAAAATGTATTACTGGTTGTATCATACTTTTGATCTGAATTTCCAGTCTCGGGTAATCTGAGCTTCGTACAGCTTCTTCAAGCTGGAGTCATCAAAGGGCATTCCCTTGTTCAGCATAATGTACAAGATTATCCCAATTGACCACAGGTCCGACAGTCGGGGATCGTAAGCGCTGCCCCGAATGATTTCCGGCGCTGCATAGCTCACGCTCCCACAGAATGTTTCCGATTTCGGCTCTTTGTCGGGGTGATAATAGCGTGCAAATCCAAAATTCACATTATTATAGCCGACGTAAAACGCGATTATCTTGCTTGAGAAATTTGCATGAAACGCAGCAGCGTGTGAAATGCAATAACGGCATGGCTAGCAAAATAGTTGCCAATAAAATACGTTCATTTACATACACGCTGCAGAATGCACACAAGACATCGCGTTTTACGTCGGCTCAACCGTTCGAAAAGTTAACCCTACCCAAAATCCGATATTTTCACGTTGTACGCAGCGGTCAGGAGAATGTTCTCGCATTTGAGGTCACGATGGACAATTTCTCTGTCATGCAAATACTTTATGCCTGCCAAAAATAGTGACGGTTTTAATGATGACATGTTCGATAATTAAAAGTTTTCTAAATGATTGTTATTGTGTCATTTTGCCCCAACCTCTGACAAGTTGTGAGAACCATTGTCTGGATTGAGTTTCGTCAACCGCTCCATTGTTTCGTATAAAGTCGAGCAGATCTCCATTCTCACAGTATTGCATGAACAAAAAGTATTTATTCTTCCGCTGGAGAATGGAATGGACCCGGATGACGTATGGATGGGTCACACGACTCATGATTTCCACCTCGCGTGGAAAGAACTTGACAATAAAATCCTTTGGAGCCTGTGCGCCATTTATCAGCTTGCATGCTAAACGCTGCTTCTTGTCGGGATTCTTTGGATCGCTGTAGTCTGCCGTGTAAACCTGTTGGATTGAGAATTGGAACGGATGCCGTTGAATATTTGATGTTGGAAACCGATAAAATGAAATTTAAAGGAAGGTTGTAAAGAACATTTACTTTGGCGTAAGATCCTTCACCAATCATGCGATCCAAGATGTAGCCACGCTTGGCAAGCATCAACTCATCCGGACTTTTGCTCATGCTCATGACGATGACTTTGATAAGCTTTAGGACAAGTCCTGCCAGTCTATTTTGTTTTCCACTCCATATGAAATTGGGTCATTAATCAAAATTTTCTACATGTTATTATAGTACGCTATTATCTTAAGACCTTCTAATTTTCCTGACATTTGCAAAGGAAATCAGAAGGGCAGATAAGACTGGATAAGACGTAACGGTTGTTTTCAAAAAGATCTTTGTCCAGCAGTTTCTATGGACTGGAGGACCTTGGCAGTTTTTTGGCCTTCCTCCGCCCTTGACTCATGATGGGTTATAAAATATTTACAGAAATTATGCAACTGGCTGTTTCAATCTGAATCCAAGTCAAAGTTGGCAGTGTATGGAAACTCTGAATTCGATCACGGTTAAAATGGACGTTATTGATTCAATGTGCGAATCCGGACACACCACCAAGGTTTGTAATGCGAATGTACATGAACGTATACCACAAGAATGCTTTCATCATCCCGTAAATCCATTTGTACTCTGTGTGTAGGTGTTCCAAGAAAAATTTTCGCTGAGATTTGACTTTCCAAATTTTAACATCGACGAAACGTACGAGGTTATTAACGATGCGGCGGTTCGGCGTAAAATCATCTTCAGCGAGCGGAACTCTGAACCCCAAGTCATTGGCCAAAGCATTTCCTTTCCGAGCTCTTGGTACATTAGGATGTTAAAATCAAAATAAATTGATCGATTTTGTGCAAAATCCAATCTTTAATCAACTTGGTATTTTGTAGGTGTATCAATATTCAACGCAAGGATGACCATGCTCGAGTTGGACTGAAGTTTCACAAGTACTTGATGGGCAATGGGGTCAACAACACTGGCAATTACGCTATAGTCAAGTTTAGGATTAATTTTGTGGATAAGGACGGAGACTTGGTGTATGAAAGAAAGGTTTGTTCTTTACAAATTTATGAAATTGATTTAGTATTAAAAATATTTCCTTTTCCCCACTTTAATTCTCTCCATTTTTCACAGTGGAAATCCTGGGAGCTTCCCAGAAGAATCAGGGTCAACCAAGACTTCGCCATGGTGGACTTCATTCCTCTGGACCACCTCTTTGACCAGCAGAACTTTCTCTTGCCCGATAAAACTTTGCGCGTTCTCTGTGAAGGTGTGCTGTACAGTGGCTTTGAGCACTCATTGATAACCACTGGGAAGCGTTCAGCTTCTCGAATGGCAATTCCAACAAAATACTTTCTGGAAAGCAGTGAATTTGACGTACAGCTTGTTGGGGCAACCGGAGAAAACGGACACAAGGCCCATAAAACCATCCTCAGTGGTTAAAATTTAAGCAGAACAATATATAATTAAAGGACTATTATTATTTGGCTCATTGACAAAGTGTTATGCAAACATTTACACCAGATGCCAGCCATGTGCTTCGAGGTCTTTTGGGTGCCATGAAGAATGAAGACCATCATGATGGCAGAAGCAGTGGACTTCCCACTTTGCAGTTAGAGGAGTTGCCAGACTTTGAAATTTCAAAGATGATTGAATACATTTACACGGGAGATGTCAAGCTGGGAGACTGGAGTGATTATCAGCAAGTTGAAAGACTCGTTAAATTAGCGAGAGCCTATGAACTGCGAGGTCTCAGATATCTCTGTGTAAATAAAATTGTGAACGACATGACCATGGCCGAGTTCCCCAAAATTGCCAAGTTCTTTCACAAAAATTTTGAGGATCAATATGTTCGGGAGATTTTGCATCGATATTACCTCAAGTAAATACGCATATCCACGTATTTAATTGTTACTTAATTTAATTGATGGAATATTATTGCGATTCCTCTGAATTTGCAGACATCAGGAAACGCTAATGCAAAGAGAAAGTTTTAAGGAATTTGCCAGGGACGAAAAGGATGCTTTTTTGTACGTTGTGCTGTTTAGCCGGAGAGGAAAGGAGTTTCGCGCTGACTACTGACCGTGATATATTTTTTGTTAAATTTTTAGACCTAATTAAGTGATGTGACAACTTTAACGTGACCTTGTTTTATAATCATACGATATGAATTTAAAGCTATTGTAGTGTATATGCTGTGGTGCTGGTAGAATAAATTCAGTGAATTACTTTGAAACTATATTGCGTTATCTTTTAATTAAAAAGTTAGCTATACGTATACAGGAGGAAGTATTACATTAACGGAACTATTTTGTACAGAATTTAAATTTTGATTCCCTCTCGCAGCTTTACTCCGTCGATACTCATCCCCGAGTCCAACGTCATCCAGGATGCTTTCAATGTCATAATCCCCAGCACCTCCTCCACCCTTCTTGTATTGCTGATTTATTTTGGAACCATACGAATAGTGCGAAACAGTGTTGTTCGTCTCCCCCAAACGCCTACTATTTCTGTACTCCAACGCGTGTTGATAATCCCTAGGCGTCATTTCGCAATGCCAGTTAATTTTGTGCGTGTGCGCCGTTGGATGAGCTCTCATGCAGATTTTACAGTGAATATGGCCATGCAGATATTTGCATCGATGCGGTCTATAAAACTTGTCCATGTCTGGATACGGAGGTCTTCCCAACTCCTCATTCCGTCCCATTAGATATTCCGGCACTTTTCCAAAGTCACCTCTAAAAATAAACTTTTTCACCAAGCCGGATGGCTCCAGCAAGTGACTGGTTCCTTTTCTATCGTCAATGTACTTTGGAACGACCTTTCTTGGAGGCATCAACATGGTGGAGCGGGCGTTGTCATAAATGTAGTCTTTTGTGTTGTAGTCCAATCTTTCGGGTTTTGGTTTCGTGTCTGGTCTTCGATATCCATAGGCATACCATTTTGCCGCCTCCTTTGGATTATTCCAATCGATATGGCCCATTGACTTGCTGTAGCCGGCAGGTCTGCTGTAGACTCGTTTCCCAAAAGGATTTGCAAGTCGATCCACATCTTTGTACCATTCAAAATAACGCTCATTGCTCAGGGTCGGATAGAGTGGATATGATCTGTAGTATTTAAAATGTTCCGGAAGTGGATACTCCTCCTGATATAGTCGGTGAGAGGGAATGTCATCTCGAGGTAATCTTTCCATGGGATCCTCTTCCTCCTCTTCTTCGTACTCCACCTCAGGTTCTGGTTCTTCAAGAAGTTTGAGAAGATCGTCCTCCCCTTCAACACGTCCTAATATATCGCGCAGTTTCTCTATTTCTCCTTCCTTTTCCGCTTTCTTCACCACACCGAATGCACGGAACCAATCCGAGCCCGGTACGCGATTAGGATCCTCGTCAAAATGAATGGACGTGTCTGGAGCAGAACGGGGACCTTCTTTTTGTCTGTAGAACCAACCTTTGTGGTCTTTTGGCGATTTCCAAGATGCAGGAGCCCATGAAGGCACCGTTTCGTCGGGAAGCTTGGCATCGATAGAAACATCCCTTTTACTAGGTTCTTCCTCCCCTTCCTCCTCCTCGTCTTCGTCATCGTCAGGTTTACGCTTATGCTTCCTCTTCTTCTTTGGCTTTCGGACACTCTCTCCGCTCCCACTTCCGGTTTCCTCACTTGTCGACCCAGTACTGCTGCTACTGTCACCACAAGTGCACGAGTATCCACCGCTGCTATCCCCGGACGAGCCCTGTGATCCACGCGATGAAGGTTCTGAACCTCGATGGTCTCGTCTACGTCTTCCAGGATGCCTTCCATCGTCATCCACGTCAGAGTCACGGGGGTCCGATCTTCCCCTTCCTCTTCTACTCGATCCAGGCTTCCCACTTTTACCACTACGTGGAGCCTCTAAATCATCTCCTTTGGTAAATCCCGGTGATTTTTCAAGACGTTTTGGATCAGCTCCTTCCGCCCAATCCTCCGCGTACCATGGACGCTTCTCGTCACGTAGCGGTCCCTCCTTGGGAGCTGCTTTTACGGGCGTGTCGGTAACATCGGAAATTTTGAATTGTCTGTCATCATGATCGCGGCGTAAGTGACCACCGGGATCGACATTAACGTCTTTCAATTCCAAGTGCTCCATCATTCCTGGCGACGCATCGTTGAGATTAGAACTTATCAAGCCGTGTTTCCTGAAAGGCTTGCGGGCAATGTAATCCACAGCAACATTTTTGGGCTGGCGAGGAATGTAAGGCTCCACTTCCTTTTCCTGCTCCATCCTCTTGAGAATGCTCTTGTCAAGCAGGACTGAGTGAGCATCTTGTTCGCCCCTTGACCTCTTTGTCGATCTGCTTGGTTGCGCTCCCGATGGTGCCGCTGAGGTGGTGTCATCATAATCCTTCCACAATTTCTTCGGCAGGATAAACGCCTTTGGCGTGTCGTCGTGTTGCAATTCCTCTGGAATCTGGTCGTCATCCGTGTATCCAAAGTACTTTTTCAAAATTTCCCGTGGAGGTCCAATGACAATGTTTCGAGACTTGCCCATTATCTCCTGATATTCCTCTTTCACGTAGTTTGGATCAAAGTAACTTAGAACATCCCCCTATTAACCAGGAAAACTGAAATTAAATTGTCAGCAATTATAATCATTATTAGTTAGATTATATTTGTTTCAACCGTGTCTCCCACGCTGCTTTCTGCAGTACTTGGCAGCTGGAGCTGAGCGCTGTCCCCTGGCGCTCCCGTCATATCAAAACCTTCAGGAGGAGGAGGACCCGAAGAAACCTCACTATCACTAATTGTTTCCGCTGATGTTTTTCTATCACCTCCCCGCTTTCTGAACCTCTTTTTCGATTTTGAAGCAGGCTTCTGTGGCCATGCACTATACTTATGTGACGCTGTTGACGCCACATTCGGACCACCTGCCGGTTTCCTATAGTCAGTACCATGTCCGTAGTCAGTACCATGTCGGTAATCAGTGCCAGCGTGATGTCCCCGTTTCTAACAAAGTTACAAGCTTATTTAATACTTTCAATTTTCAAAGCAAACGTTTCATTTTACCCCAGCGCAAAAAATGTCAGTGACATACTTTTGCAATCTCAGAATCACTGTGATGATGTCTAGCAGAGCGACTTTTCCTCCCCCCAAGGCTTCCCTCCGACCTCATTTTACTGTAATAGGTTTTGGTTTCTTCGGGCGCATTCAAGGTAATTCGATAGCCGGGAACTTGTTGTTCTGCGTGCCGTTGTTCAATCTGTAAAAAATAGTTTTCCAGAAAACATTAAATTAAAAGTGATTAGGGTTGGGGTGACTTGAGATGTGTTGTTTTCCTCTTACATTCCGCTGGGATTCTTGAATAGCGAGACGAATTTGCTCCTTCCATGTTTCATCTCTGTTTGTTCGAGGAGGCCTGTTTGGAGGGGCATGACCTTGATTTTCTTGATGTTCATTGTTGTCCGGTTCCATTGTTAATGACTAGTGACGACTGATGCAAGCAAAGTACAAAGTAAGCTGGTGTTGGTGGATGGATTCAAAGCGATATTTGCTAGAAGGGAAACTTGAGACAAAATTTAAAACTGTACTTCCTTCTTTAAAATACGTAGAGAAAAGATAGAGTAGTCTACCTACATACAAGAACTACTACAATAGGCTACCTACACCTAAAAATAACTTTAGGTATTAACAACTACAGTTAGCCTATCTATAATAGCTAGCTAGTCTCCCTAAAATACTTTCCAACAATTAAAACGAACTGTCGTAAGTTTTCCGATCGTAGATCAAATTCTATTTGAAAATACTTCGCTATATGTGCATCTTATGCAATAATGCATAAAAACATGACAACATTCATGACAATATATGCACACCTAAGTAAATTATGATTAGGTGTGGATTCTTGTAGACAAACCCCTACAAATGAGTAGTGACTATACACCCACTATGATAAACATATATTATATTCCTACTTACAATAAGATAGGTTATCATTCATGATGATTATTGATCATGGCATAGTGCCAAATCGTACAAAATGCTTAAACCCTCCACTACGACAAATGAATCATTATACTTGATTTTGATGCTCCGTTCAATACTTTTTGACATCGACATAAGCTATATGAAAAGTTTTAATGCGGAATAGTGCTGCTGGCGAGTAAATAATTTGTAATAACAAAGCATTTTTTTACAACTTGGCCAGATTCCATTTTAATTAGGCCAATCGTTTCCTAATGCTGTCTGTCTCTACGCCGCGTTTCCGTTGAGTGCAGTTGGAAAACGCATCATAAAAGTGTGCGCCTAAAAGTCTAGTCGAAATTGTTTAATTTTCTAGAAACCCGATATATATGTGACATGACAAAACTGATGAAACGTGCACTGCTGTTCTGTCATCAAAGTTTTTTTAATCATGAGCCACGCAATAACAAAAAGTGTGACAGGTCAGTAGATCAGTCACAATAAAGGTCACACAGTTCTTCCATCGAGTAATAAATAATTCGATTTTATTTTTTAAACATGACATCAGAAGAAATCACGTATCTTCACAAAAAAAGTTTACAATTAAAACGAGGAATTTGATGAATATAATAAAAAGAGAACACGCGATTAAATTAGAGTACAACCTTCGGTAATCCACTTGCGAGCAAAACGAGTAGTGTAAATTTTCTCGCTAAACGCTACATAAATTATTTGGCAGATTATAAAACAAACAGTTATTTTTAACGCATGCATTGAACAAGCCTCATTATGTTGCTGTATGTGTACTGCTATTAAGAAAGCAGACTAAACAAGATGTTTAAGCTAGGTATATACAAACTAGCAACAATGAATTCGGATCGTTCAATAGACGATATCTATTAAAATATAAATGGTAATGAAAACAAGAAACAAGGAAGACACAAATAAATATTTCCTTTTTGTCCTTCTCTAAAATAATCCATTTTAAAGGCACTTTCCCAGTCTAGTCGCACCAACGCTTATTATGTCAGATCCTCGATTCCAAGTTCAAGTAGCGCATACGTTACATTTAATTGATAGTGCTTCTCACAGACATATATTTTTATAAAGACTTGTATTGTAGTAGTGCGACCTCCAAAACATGTCATTGTATTGCCCCAAGTGCGACGAAGAAGAAACAACGCAATCATAAATTTTCGACTCGTGCCAGCAATGCAGTATAATGTATGTATAAATAGTAGTGTGCGTCTTTGCCGATTAAAATGTTGGAAATATAATAAAGTCTGTAATTTTGATTGTGGAACATGATCCGGGAGTGGCACAGGAACAATCAGCAGCAGAGTCCTCTCGTTGGAATCGGATTCCTTGTGAAGATTCGTTAAATGCATCTTCTTCTTCGTTGCCGCTGCTTGGCTGCATCAATATAAGTTGGAATACTATTTTCGTTACAGTGTCAAAATCAAGGACGCCCGAGCCTGTTTCAGAACATTTTGCAAAAACTTTTTATTACTCATAGTGGAAATGATGATGCTCTGCAGACCAAAGTGAAAAGAATAATTAAAATGCATGATTTTATGAGAAATTACCCGTCGGATCATTTTGAGAGATAATTCGGTTCACAGCACTTTGATCTACATTTAGTCCAGGACTCAATTGTGCCAATAAAGCTGGAAGTTGTTGGCTGGATATGCCTCCTTGATTGGAACAGCCCAATAGCTTTGTCATCCCTTTAAAATACATAAGAACAGGAAGGTAAAATTACCAATGCTTACATAGATAGGGTCAAGTTAATAATGTTGACCGGAAACAGAGGGTTAACTTACATTTAGGACGGGTACACGTATCCTTTTCAGTCTCCTATGAATTGAAATAAGCAACAAATTATAACACTTCATAAGAACCTGTCAATATGTATATTTAATTTTTTTTGGAAAATTTTAGAAAAATCACCATTTTATTCTGTAAACTTCAACACTTGTCTTAAAACTTATCACACTTTCTTACAGTATCTTCCCGACTGGAAATACATACGATATTTTAATTTTCTTTGGATTGTCTGTTCGCTGCACTCCTCAGTCCTCGCAGCAAATGGGTATGAAATGATTTTCTAAATATACTTTTGGAGCAAAAAACGTTAGGAAAAACTGTCTGTTGACTTTTCAGAACACTGTGAAAATATAAGTCTACACAACTGTACGCTTGGAAGTCCCGTGGTGTTCAGAAGTTCTGTGCAGTTCATGAGGGAGTACATTCAACCGTTCATTACGCACGGGAAACGCATACACACCAACACCACCAAAAGAAACGCAGCTTTCCAACTTTGCCAACAAACAATCCTTCCCTCTTGGCTACATGTTTGTAGGCGTTTATTTTTGTCCTGCTCTTCCGAGACTACTCTTCCGGGATAATATAAAGTACGTGATGATGGAAATATCTTTCCAATGATGATAATATGAGCATATCAAGTATATCAGTTCATTAAAGCATGCAACTTCACAAGGCTGCTGCTGGAAGTCATAACAGTCATGTCATGAAAATCTTTACAAGTATATGATTGTATGGTAGACCATAGCAAAATGCTTCCTGTTTGCAGCACTCTCTAAAAACCGTAAACTATGTATATACCCTTTCAGTTCCTCTATTTGTGCATATGTATTTATATACATAATTAAATGCGGTGAAATGATAAAAATCACTGTTGAAATGTAGTGCAGCAGTGTAATATTTGATGTGATGTATCGAGGACAAAAATATTAGTTTTTATTATCACACATTTTGTATTTGATTTGATGAGTTTATCAACAAAGTAAAAGCATAAAAGTGCGAGGAAGGGAAATAAGGCCTCGCTGATTTGGCTCATGGTTCACTACTCATGTGCAAAATTAAGTCATACATTGGAAGAATAACCAAACATTTACACGATATACATACGTGCGAAAATAAACGTTGAGCGTTGTTTGCATTTATTTTTATCACTTTTCAAAGTGGACAGTTTGCAACACTATTAGCAATCAAATGACAAAGGTTAGCGATGAAATGGAATGATAATATGATGATAGATGACCAAACAGATGACCATTTTCAAATGGTGAATAGGTCAAACAAAATGGCAAAAAAATTATCGTTAAAATAAATTGTTGCTTGCTCGGTCGGATTCAATTCTAAAAGGTAATACTTCAGTATATCATCCCTTTTGGTACATAAATCAGTATTTGAAGGTAAATGGAAGTACAACTTTCTTGGTAGGAACGGGTTCAACGACTTTCTGACCTGTAATGAGATGATGATTTATTTTTTTACGTGCGCCAACTGTCATCATAACCGACGTGCACTCGTGAAAGTACTTTTTTAACAAGCCTTATATTTCATGTTCACGGGTTTCAGGATGGGATATTTTCCAAGTTTACAATAATACTCAGGAGCACCCGTCATTCCCGTACTATCTGTCTGTATATTATAATTAGTTGAAAAGTAGTATGATGGCGAAGAGTTGGTGAATGAGAGTTTTGGAAACAAGATGTTTAAAATGGATGTTTTGGAAGCAGGTTGATGTAAAGATTACGCTCTTATTCTCAAACGATGAACTTCTTCATAATATATTTTTGACGTCTCGTGTGTAATGAGCATGATTGAAACTGAAAGTGATTTGTACTTGCTTCATATAAAATCCACTTCTTGGCATTTTAAAATACTCCTTGCAGCAGCTTATATACAATGTAATAGGTTATGATGATATGTGAGATCGAAAATAGTGGACATGACGCATGTTTATTAACTTGTCTTGCTGCATCTTCTTGACTAATGAGTGTGCTGTATGAATATGATATGCATTTATCTTCGTGGGCATTTGCATGCAAAATTATTGGAAGCTACATGACATGCTGCACGCTGCCGTTCCTTCCTTCGAAATGATAACTCATTTTTCGGGATTTATTTATTTATTCGCAGATTACTTTCGTAATTTTTAACTGTACTTTCCATTTTGAAGTTTGTATGAAACTGTTAAGGAATACAAATATGGGGCAACTTGATACAAGTGATTAATGATTGTAATCATTTTAACAATAATTTTCACTTTAAATATACATGATTAGGTAATTAATTTTGTTCTTCCATCATTTATCAGTATACTCCAGGAATAACCGGAACGGAACAACTTTTAATACATCTTCTTTCTCAGCTCTCCAAAAGTCCTATTTACCACCCGGAAGTTAGATCGCCACAGCTCATTTGTAGCATTGAGTATGTCCATGCGAGAATCTAAATCGGCAATCAGGATCTCTGAAGCTACCAGTTGCACCGTGACACTTGTTAAAAGTTCAGTATTTTCTTTGCTAGTTTTTTCCAGTGACGCCAGCTTTCCCTCGGCAGCTTTCATCTGGCTGTTTAGCTTTTTTAGGTCATCGTCATATACAATCGACTGAATCAGCATGTCAGTTACAATAACGTCAATTTGCTTCTGCTGTTTACCTGAAAAGAAAAGATTGCCGTTACTACATTTGTATTGCATGTTGTAACTTGCAAGAATCAATGCAATTGTGGCTTACTCAACGATGAATTTAAAGATTTTATTTGAGATTCCAGACGGAGATATAGGTCAACGTAAGTTACCTCTTGACCGGTACAAACATGATATAGAGCTATTGAAGCTAAAAATAAGGTTATAGCCCCCCTCATGTACATCACGCTTCCCATAATGCCTAAATCACAAGATGAATATTACGACAAAATTCTCAAGAAAAGTTGTCGCAGTCGTGAGTGAAGTGGAATGGACAGGAAACAAAATGTAATGGGCTTCTGGTGAAGACGAACACTGAAATTGTGGCTGAAATTTATTAAATTATAGGCAATGTATACACAATGCAGAAAGTGTGGATAACCACTATCGTACGATTCTAACTAATTGTTTAATCGCTGTAGCATGTAAAATTCGACAATACAATAATATCTCGTGTTGTTCAGCTTTTGATTTCTAAATCGACCGGAAGTTGGAAATTAATGTGAATGAAAATGTTATGAATGCTACCTAAAAATACCAAGTTGTTCATGGACAGGATGTAGGGATGTATCATTTCTAAATTGTAATTTGTAGGAAATATAATGCCATAAATTTTATACACCATATAATTAGGTAGTAATCAGTTAATTTTTTCAATCGCACAGAATGGACACGAGTGTAAATTTTGAAAGTCAAGGTCGCACTGCCCCACGATGGTATGTACGTACTTTTTATTATTCTATACGCGAAAGCTCAACGAACGTGTAGTTCATGAAATGTCGATGAAATATATGCACATATTTAAACTGCTTTCTCTGAAATCCATCAATTCTAATTTACCAATGCACAAAAGCTTATTGTGAAACGCATTTTATGAACAAGATGGCAAGTAATGGCAAAGTAATCATCTTGGATGTGATCAGATCACGCATATCAAATTGTTATGGTCTATCCTTACGTTTGACGTAGATTTTGCGACAGTCAGAGTGCTCAGTTTTTATTGGCCAGTTCTAGGTTTCATTAAACCGTAGTATCACGTTCATAGAGTTATATTTTCAAATTACTACTACAGCTTGACAAAAAGATTATATTGTGTTACGTAGTTTAGCACAGAATGTAAATTCATTTTTAATTACACGGAATTTCATATTTATTGTAGTTTCTAATAAAAAATCATAGTGGACGAACCATTTAGGTTAACTTGTCTTGTGTTGTGCTTCGCAATTCAACAAGGAACCTACTGTACGGCAATGTCAAGTGCCCTTGATGCTTGCAAGTTTAAAGATAACATAAGTGGTATTTATAAATGCTTTTACTAATCATGAAATAAACAAATAAACTCAACGGAAAAGATCTGTTAACGAAAGTACATTTTTAAAAGATAACGAAGGTACAAGCGCTTGATAAGCGTTTCATCCTATAAATAAAATATTACAGATATATACCTTGATGCTTAATTTTTTTAGCGAAACGTTTCTTTGTATTCATCATTCACCACATACGAAACGATGAATCTGTTACCACAAGGGATTCCAATGAGAGATAAGATTATATAAGATTAATAAGAAGATGTTTATCAGTTAATCATTGTGCATACAAAGTAAGTAACAATGATCTCGAAATCGAACTTGAAGTGACATGAATGAACTGTTGAAAACACACACACTACAGGCAACTGGTTATTCGATTATTTTTGGCACATGATATATATTAAGTTGAAGAATTGCATAAATGCGATTATTGAAGGTGAACAGCATTCCTGTAGTTAACAGTTAATGTACTAAAGTCAAAATAAATAAGCTGTTAGTTAAGATAAGGCATCCGCGTGATTATAAAACCAGACTTGCCTATGGAATGGAACTTGGAACCGTAGTCTTTGTCTAACAATAAGTCTAAATGATATGACTGATAACTGCCCAGACGCATTTTGCATTTCATTAACAATTAACTACACAACAGAAATTTTTTACTATCAAAATCCATTCCGTCATGAAATATTCACGGATAATTTTCAGCAACATAATCCTAATTTTGGGGCTAAATTATGTACCCCATGTAAAAAGTGCAAAAATTCTCGTATTCCATCACGTGGCAAGTTACAGTCATCGTGTAGCCACTTGGTCCTTGGCCGAAGCACTTTCCAGTCGTGGCCATGAAGTCACCTACATCACTCCATTCCACCCCAAACAACCCAATCCAAACATTACTGAAATCGTTCCGGTAAAATTGGCCGAATATGTGGATGAGTACTTAAATCAAGAGTTTGAAGTCAATCTCCGTGTCCAAAACGAAATGGAACCCATGATTAACACGGTATTTGAATTAGGACATGACGCCTGCAAAGTGCTTTTCTCTACTCCCGAATTCAAACACTGGATTGCGCTCAACAAGAAATTGGATCTTGTCATCATCGACAATTGCTTTGCTGAATGCGGTGTTGGTCTGGCTCACAAGTTATCCGCAAAGTACATAATATTTAGCACCGTGACCAATCTTGCATATGAATTTGATGCTATCGGATATCTTCCTGAAAGCTCGTCAGTTCCGGAATTGGAGCACTATCCTCCCACCGTTCCAATGGGCTTCTTTGCTCGTGTATCAAATGCTCTCATGTCATTACGTTGGCGGCTGCAGCATTACCTGTACTCTTTCAAGATTGACCAGTTAATTAGAAATGCCCTTGAAATTCCGGATATGCCTTTCATTGGAGATCTTATAAGGAATGTTAGTTTGATATTTTACACGGGCGATGTCATTTCACATTACCCGAGGGCCTTGCCTCCACTCTTTGTTAACGTTGCTGGAATTCATTGTAAAGAGTCGACGAAGGCGTTACCTGAGGTTGAACATGAACATACTTGACAGTATAGTTACCTATTAGGATTTGCGATCATTTTAATAATCTGTATTTATTTCGCAAATCTTAGAATATCGAAAAATTCATTCAAGCGAGCAGCACGGGATTGAAAGATGATGGGTTTGTCTATATCAGTCTAGGATCACTCGTTGTTTCTTCCAATTTACCGGATAACATCAAACAAGTTTTCTTTGAAACGATCAAGTCATTTCCCAACTTGAAATTCCTTTGGAAATGGAATGGAGACTTTCCACAGGATATTCCAGAGAACCTCTTGCTGGGGAAGTGGTTTCCACAAATTGATGTGCTAGGTATGTACATGTCTAATGTAATTGAATTTTCATGAAAGCAGTACTAGTTTTACACAGGTCAAGGTAAAGATAAATGTTTCTATTTTAGGACATTCCAAAATCCGTGCATTTGTAACGCAGAATGGAAGACCAAGTACTCTGGAAGGTCTTTTCAATGGAATTCCTCTCATAAGCTTTCCCATTCTTGTAAGAATTTCATTCAGGAAGACACTTTTGGGGCAACGTGATATTGGTCATTATGCTTTCCGTGCATACTTCTGAACAGTTCATAATTAAATAATAATTATTTATTAGGGCGATCAAGATTCGATTGCAAACCGGTTGGTTGAAACAGGAGCTACCGTTAAGGTTGAAATAGGAACGGTTACGGTAAAAGAATTTACAGAGGCAATAAAGAAAACCGTATATGATCCCAGGTAAATAGAAATAAATAAAAAAAATGCTCACACTTCATTGATTGTTAATAAAATGGTAAAACGGAAATATCTTTTATGAATGTAACAGTACAAAGGCGAGGTTGACCAAGCTGCAGACAATATTCCGTGATAGACCTATGGGTCCTGTGGACACCGCGGTGTGGTGGACTGAATATGTGCTGAGGACGGAAGATACGTCACATCTGCGACCTGCAGGAAATTATCAAAATTGGTTTGTCAGACGACAGATTGATGTGTGGGCATTTTTATCGATTGGGGCATTTGTTCTTTTAATGAGCAGTTTTGTGATATTAGCGAAAGTTGCGAGAAAACTTTTTAATACACAGCCTAAACTGAAGAGTTTATGATTATACTATCTACATAATAGTTTGAATTTAATTGTTAAAATGTAAACTTTGATGAACTTGTATGTTTGTTTATACATGGTAATTTCTTGTCAATGAATCATTTTCTTCTCTTCGTTTTAAAGGAAAAGGTTCAGTTTTTAATGAGAAAAAATCAAGGTAAATGTACATTTCATGCTGGTTTGTCAATCTTCATGTATGTCATCAGTTTTCATACTTCTTTAGTCTATTTGGTACATTATGCACTAGCAAACAATAAGTCCATTAATTAATGTTTAATGTGACCATTGTGACCAATATTATGCATACACAATATGTTTGTATAGATAGTCCATGCCGGTCGTCTACAAATCAAGGTCAACCGTAGAAATGTGCAAAGACAAGGACAAAATTCTCAAACAAAAGTCTCCAATTCTCAAAGTGATCCGAATGAGCTTAATTCACAAATAGTTGAATATGAGCAGCGTTTTCTTTCAAAAAATCCAGATTATACGGTTCCAGAGTTTAATGATACCGAAATTATTGGGTGCATTAAAGCTGTTTCCAAAGGGAAAGAAAATTCCAACTCTCTTCCGAAAAGGATTTATAAAGATTTCGCTGAAACTGTTAGTAGTGTGTTAGTGATTTTGTTTAATTTAATTATTGCCAGTTCTTCAATACCAGCACTCTTTAAAACTGCTGAGTGTATGCCACTGTATAAGAAGAGGGGCAAATATACGTCCTCTTCTTCATACAGGGCTATCTTTGGTTTGAGCTATTTGACTAAACTGTTCGAACGTGCCATTTACTGTAGATTAAATTTAATGACTTTTACATTATTAAATAGCCACCAACATGGTTTCCGGGAAGGTCACTCATGTGAAACAGCTGTATCGCTTTTTTCACAATCAATATTTGAGTCGATTGACAAAACAAGTGGAAAAGTGATTGCAGTTTTTGTTGATTTTGCAAAGGCATTTGACACAATTAATCATGTTATTTTTCTGCAAAAATTGATGAGTAACTTTGACGACTCTATTCATCCATATATGATTAAGCTATTGCAAAATTATTTTGTTAACCGGAAGTTCACTATTAAAAATGGTAATTTTATATCGAAAGATTATAGGATTAGTTCAGGTACGCCGAGCGGCTCTTGCCTCGGCCCATTGACCTTCTCATTATATATTAATGACATCGACAAGGTCATGACCTTGCCTTTTTACCTTTACGCTGATGACCTAGTGTTTTTTGTGCCTTGTACTGACGTCAACGAGGGTCTAAAATCAATTAATGATTGCTACACAAAACTTAAATCGTGGTGTGCAGTTAACAAACTAAAGATTAACGTGTTAAAAACTAAGGTCATGTTATTTCATAAGGCCAACGATTACCGTTCAAAAAACTTGCTGGGAAATGCTGTGACTTTAGATGGTGATGAAATTGAAGTTGTATCGACCTTTAAATATCTCGGCGTCTCGTTTGACTCAACTCTAACTTTCCGAGATCACTATGAAGGAGTTGGCAACAAGCTGAATGGGGCAGTTTCAAAATTATATGCAATTAAACGCTTCATTAATCTTAAGCAAGTGAAAACATTTGTCTCCTGTTATTTAATTAGCATTGTTGATTATTGTATTATTATCTGGTCTGTTCAATCCGACCGTGATATTGATAAGCTACAAAAAAAGTTAACAATTTTCTAATTGCCTACTTTCATCCTAACTTGTATAGAAAATGTACTCGCTCAAAAAAGAATTTTGGTAATGTTAATTCACTGCTATTAAAATGTAACCTGCTAACAATTCATGAGCGAAAAAAGGTCTGTTTGATTAAATTTGCTTGGAAGATGAGGCGGAGGAAAATATTTGATGGCTGGTTTAATTGTAAACCTGAGGATAAGAATAGCCATTTTCCTACTTTTGACCTCCCTCCCCGTTTCTTCTCCGAGAAATTTAAACAGTCATTAAAGTGGCGCTCAATTATAACTTGGAATTGTCTAGTTAAGTCCTGTAAACCTGATAATGACACTGAGTTTACTACTTTCATCAATGATTGTATTGAATTAATGATAAATGAAAGGTAATGATTTTTATTTCCATGTATGTATGATTTTATGACTCGGCTTTGTTCTCACTGGACTGTCCTTTGGTTGCTGGATTGATTGTTAGACACATATTTATCACCCTGATAAACAGGGATTATAATTATGCAACAAATAGAAAATTACAGTACTGAAAACTATTGAAATCTAAAAAGCTATAATATATAAAATATCTCCGACAAATGATCCGAGCTCGGGAATGTTCCCATGATCGACACAGCATTTCCACGTTGGATTGCAATCCCGATCCTTTGAGCAAGAAAAGATCTTGACCTAGGCTCTCCACTGTGTAATGCCAAGAGTCCCCCCAACTTGTTTACAAAATCCACGGCTTCATCACACCAAGGTCCCATTGTTTCCACTGCAAAAGGCGTGAACGAGTAGTTGGCCTCCAGAATTGACACGTATTTCCTTTTTTTATTTGAAGCTGCAAGTTTAGCTGCAGAACCAGCTTCCTTGGATGAGTTGGGTAAGTGGGATGGGGCTAAAGTGTCTGTGCAAGTAGCATCCCAGACAAGGCATTTACCTTTCTCCCAGGGGATCAGCGTAACTCCTATTATAATTATTATATTATATTGACTTGACATTATAAGAATTTACATCATTTTCTTTATAAATATGTGGGTAAAGTGTTCGGATTGGAAGAGCAATTACTTTTGTAACTGAAATCAAGTAACACGTAAATAAAGCTTAATTTGAATTTGAATTTGAAAAGTGAGTAGTTCAAGTGCCAGATTAACCGTACACAGCAGCACAACAACAGCAAAGTGAAACATGAATATGTACCTATTATTACATTACCAATTTTAAACTGGCTGAATTCAATAATGTACTTTTTTTCTTACCCAACTAACCACCACCACCACACCACACACAAGCCATACAAATGTAAGCATGTGCATAATATCATCATATCACAGTCATCAGATTAAGAAACTTGTTTTTTAAATATTTTTTTGCCAACCGACCTACCACCAAAAATGTTTTTATATTCTATATTGTTATATGGAAGTACTGGAAATCATGAAATATATGTATATCCATAAGCTTCGTGTGTATGATTTAGATGGGAATTTAGGCAAATACATTTATATGAAACACACGCCTATTTCTCAATGTCAACGGTACTGGGCTTCATTTTATTTTCATGGACTCGTTGATTCCATTGTCCAAGTCTTGTTTAGAGTCTAGACTGACCACTCGTATTCACAGATCCATCGTGGACTTCACAAGAAATCTTTTCACTAAAAACATACATCTTAACTTTCACTATAATTGCTAATAGCTTTTTCAAGAAAAATGATATACACGAAAGGGGTTGTAGCCTCCATAGTGGTACTGACACTCTTCAGTTTCCAGATTACAAGTTCAAATGGCGAAAATATCGTCTTCTTTCATCCAGTATGCACGTACAGTCATCGAATCAGTGTTTGGCCACTGGTCAAAAAGTTGGTAGAGAAAGGTCACCAAATCACATTTATCAGTCCTCATCCTCCCAAAACGCCCCTTCCAAACGTCACAGAAATCCATCCCGAGCCAATGTCAAGCTTTGTTGAAAAGTACATTCATGGCGACTTGGACATCAGTAGACGAGTTGATGGAACCATGGACAAAATGGTCGATAACTCACCAGTCGCCGGAACAGTCACCTGTCAGCTACTTTTTGAAAGCCCTGATATTCAAAAATGGCTAGCGTCCAATCCGAGTGTTGACCTCGTGGTAATGGACTGGTTCATTTCAGAGTGCGCGTTGGGAATTGCATACAAGTTTAAAGCAAAGTACATGTTCTACGCAGCAGCAGTAATGATTCCTGGTTTCTACGAACTGTTCGGAATTGTTCCCGACACGGCAAGTGTGCCGGAATTTGAGTACAATTTTTCACCGGAAATGACGCTCTGGGAAAGAATTGTCAACACGCTACAGCCTCTCATGTGGAGATATAAAACTACAGGTTATCTGAACACAATCACAGACCTTCTCAGGGAAAAGCTTGACATTCCGGATATGCCAAATGTGAGGGAGCTAGCAAAGAACGCTTCGTTGGTTTTGTGGTCGGAAGAGGTTATCGATGGATATCCTATGCCGATCACTCCAAACTTTGTGAGAGTTGGTGGAATGCATTGCCAGGAGAAAGTGAACCCGCTTCCAAAGGTAATTAGATAATACCTAGCTTCTCTTAAATCGGTTACTAATTCTTGAAATCTAAAGTAATGATTTATTAACTTGCCCCAGGATTTAGCAAACTTTGTTGCAAAAAGCTCTGAAGGATTTATCTACATTAGTCTTGGAAGTGGAGTCAACCCAAACAATTTACCAATTCATTATCAAGACATATTTTTCAACACGATCAAGAAATATCCCAACATCCAGTTTGTGTGGAAATGGAGCGGTCGGACGAGATTTGACTCTTTGAAGAATCTCTACATTGGAGAATGGTTTCCTCAGCAGGACATTTTGGGGCATCCCAAACTCCTCACGTTTGTAACTCAAGCTGGAAAGCCTAGTGTCCAAGAAAGTATCTGTCATGGTGCTCCAATAGTGGCCATGCCGGTGTTTGCAGACCAAGACGTGAATGCTGAGCGTATACAAGATTTAGGAGCTGGAATTATATTGCAAATTGCATCGTTGACAGAAACAAGTTTTCAAAATGCTATTCATGAAATGATCACGAATAAAAAGTATGTGCATTTTTATGAATTTTTTATGCGGAGTACATAAGAATGATGTAATCATGCACTATTATGTAAACTGATTGCATTTTTTGATGCAGGTACAAAGAAGCAATGAAACGAGTTTCCAAGTTGTTTCTTGATCGACCCATGCATCCCGCGGACACAGCGTTGTGGTGGACAGAATATGTTCTTCGACACGATAGCACTCATCATCTCAGATCCATGTCGATTAACAAGTCATGGTATGAACGGCGCTTACTTGATGTATGGGCCGTTATTGCATTTGCGATGTTGTCAGGTATCCTTTTGGTCATTTACTTCTTCAAATTTTGTCTACGCTTATGCAGCGGTGGTGGCGGTGGAAGTAGTAAAAAAGCGAAAAGGAAAGCACAATGATTTATGTTTCTCGTTTAATCGAAACAAAAATGAGTAGAAAGGTTTTCCATACACATACTTCATCATAACACAATATTTGAAAATAAATTAAGTTTAACGAAAATCAACAATAATTTAGTTCGAACAAGTTTACATGCGAGTAACGAAATGTCGAATTTATATTAAAGTAAATGATGGAAACTAACTATCTGACTTTATGAAAAATTATTTTGGTATCATCCCTTTTATCGACCTCATCAGTCTCGTTGGAGTCTCCTCCCGTCTTGTCATTATTCGTTGTCGCTGAATTGGCAACTTCACCCGCTGAAGGAAATTTGGAAAGGTGCTTGGAGTTTCGTGAAGGCCCAATCACTGAATTGTCTGCCTTATCTAATTCGTCTCCTTTTTTCGTTGGCGATTGCTTCTCTTTGACTCCCTTTACGAACGTAATCATTTTATCAGGTTCAGGTACTTCTATAGCGTGCATGATTCGAAAGGTTATCATCAGTGTCTCGTCTTTTATCAGAGGATCTTTAATTATCTAAAATAATATCAAGATCAAATACCAATTAGCTAGTGAATTTAAAGAATTAGCTAGGTATTCCAAATTGCAGGAATAATTCTTTTAAAATACCTGATGAGCCCAGTCGGCTTGTGTGACACCTTCCATGAGAAACAAACTACCAGGGAACAAAGGAAAACGGAGATAATTGAATTCAGGTCCTTTCCTTTTCATTTCCAGTATGCGCAGGCTTCCTATAGAAAATAGACAAATGGAACGTTTCAAAAATGTGTTCTTGCCATTAACTAAAGAATGCAATGGTAATCACAAAACAATTTTGTTCCTTACCTAAAGTTACAATCGCGACAGGCGGGTTACTACCATAAGCAGGTAGATTCTCCGAATGCCAGGAATTCCAGTCATGACCATGTCGATAGAGATCCAGTGAGCAAGCATTAAATTCGTGATTCACCATTTGGTTAATCCTATGCAGCTGGTCTAGTATCTCCGGTGGCCAGTCTTCACACTTTTGCATCACCATTCCGTTATGAGTAAAATCGCAAGGTCCAAGCCAAGACACCAACCGATGCAGATAACGCCAATGGCCAGCAATGATTTTCTGCTTCTGGTGCCATTTGACATGTTTCCTTACAGATCTGTACATTCTCTGTGACACAAAATAACATTGCATTAAGGATAATCCTAAAATCTGCCATTAATAATAATAATAATAATCAGGATTAGAAAGTGTTGATAAGTAGAAATGTTGAATCACCTCGTTTCCAGTTTCTGTCAAAAAGTGCGGCCAATACCGTAAATTTGAAAAACCTAAACGCGACTCGCTAATACACAATTCTCCGCCTTCTTTTATAAACCAATCAGGCACATTTACACAAGGGGCCGAACTAGGAACAGGAAGAACCGCTACTGCCCGTGGTGGCTGTTGACAAACGATAAAGAAGTTATACAATGATACATACGTAAGTAATATAAAATCTATTTAATAAGGATGACTGGCAAACCTTCAGTTCGAATTCGCCAGGCGCAGGTGGATTTGCGCTGCGCCTTGGAGGTGGTCCCACAGGTATCACTGAATAGTTACTAGTTGGCTGAACAATAAACGTAGGATCCTTCGTTGAATGCTTGAGCTTAGTCTGTTGTCGTAAGAACTTTTTGTCGTCTTCTGTATCTTTAACATATTCAGGATAACCCTTTGCCTCTAATTTCTCATACTCCTTTTGTGCCATGTGTTCCATTATCTTTTGATCGGGATGCTTCGATCCGTACCCATAATTGCTGGTATCTATAACCAATCCCTGTGGTGGTGGCACCTTTTGATAAGGTAGCTCTGGACCTTCCTTGATGGCTTCGGATACGGATGTTCCCTCCGTGATTATTTGAGCTCTAATCGGTCCGTTTGCGTAATCAACAGTTCTGTTTTCCTCGCCTGATTCAAATTCAATTGGCACTGGTCTTTGCGCTGATGCAGCTTCAGAGGATGTTTCCTCGGATGCTTTCGTTACGTCAGGCACTGGATAAGCTTGCAGCGACGGACTTGGCATACTCTGCTGCATTTGTTTGAAAGCTTCCGATCGGAGGAAAGCAATTTCTTTCTCCTCCTCCGCCTTTTTCCTTTCTTCTTCAGCCTTAATCGTGCGCATTTTCTCTTCAGCCACACGGAGCTGGTCCACAGCATCCCTGACGCGTTTAATGTCACCGTGCTCCTGGAAGAAGAGCATTTTTCGACGGAGGAAGATCAACTTGCTTTCTTCGCTCAGATCTTTGCTTAGAATGGCAAGCTCCAGGGATGCAGCTGCGCCTTTACGATCCGACGGATACCGTTCATAGCAGATGTCAAAGACGTAAGAGTACAACGAAGGATTTCCTTTGTCTTTTCGGATAGCTTTCCTCATTATGGTTAAGGCCTTATCGGGTTTACCACGCTCCTGTAAATTCACATGAAGAAAGTGTAAGTAAACTTCAATTCAATGGAAAATTAAAACTGATAATAGCAAGCTATAAAGATAATAATAATAATAATTGCAATATTTAACTGTAAATGGATAATAACAATAATAATAACTGCAATATTAACTGTAAATGGATAATAACAATAATAATAACTGCAATAGTTAACTGTAAAGGGATAATAATAATAATAATGACTGCAATAGTTAACTGTAAAGGGATAATAACAATAATAATAACTGCAATAGTTAACTGTAAAAGGATAATAACAATAATAATAACTGCAATATTAAACTATAAAAGGATAATTCAACACATTTCCTATTTACCTTGAACATGAATCTGGCGTACTTATTGGATAATAGTGAAAACACTTCCGTCGATTTCGTCGTAGAAAGATATTTTTCATACAAATTTTCTAGTACTGTATGATTGTCTGCTCGTCTTTCTAAATCCAAAAGCTGCAATTTGGCGTCCAAAAAGTTAGGGAACCACTGTAGGACATGCTGAATAAGTTTACGACTCTCTTCCAAATTTCCTTCAAAGATATTCAGATGGCAATACACAAATAAACATATTATGACCTCGCTCAATTAATAATCAATTACATTCAATTGGAGCGCATATGCCATATATCACCAAGTTATGTAATGGCAAAGAATTGGATAAAATTAAATGATGATGATAAGCTCCTGTCTGTCTAAAAGTAGGTCCAAATTTTCTAGCTCTCTATAAAAAACATACCCAACTGCTCCTCATACGCTGCCCATTGCAGTCGTATAATCGGTTTCTTCGGACAGTGAATAATGCAGGCACGTCTGTAGATGTCTCGAACAGTTTCCTGCCATCGAAAGCATGCCTCGGGGAAGACTGGCACGCTTAAGAGTGAAGTGACTTCCGCTGGTGGTGATTCACTGTGAATGTTTTTATCAGTACTAACTCCGGACTTGGGTGGCAACTCGAGGTTGCCACCCAAGTCTGGCGGCGGACATTCAGCGGCTCCATCACCACTACTACTATCACCAACCTTCTCCTGATGATACAAAAACTGTTGACTAAGCGCACTGACGGAAAATTTGTTGAAAACAAAGTTGTCGTTTTCTTCCATGAAGATCACTTTGTCAATTAAAGACTCGATGACGCTCCTTGAATCCTTCTCCACTTCCTCGTTCGTAACAATCTTCCCGATTAGCTCGTCCAGAACATTCTTCACGTCGGCGATCCTTGCTTCCTCGATCTCCGTTTCTCTTTTAGAAACCAACTCTTCATTTATTCTACTTTTTTGAACGTGAACTGATACGTTCATATCTTTTGAATGTTCCTGGTGATAACTTTCGACGTATCTGGCGTATTTCGACCAAAATTCCTCGTACTGAGCGCATGCTATTACACAGCGTTCAAACAGGAGAACAATTCTGTCGTGGTTCTTTTCCTGGATTTCAAAATTAAGGTACTCCTCCCAGTTTCGCAGCTGGAACTTGTCAAGTGGTTTCGTGTGAAAGTAGGGACGTTTGATCTGTTCACAAAGAAGTAGTATTTCAATTATTCGTTCAGTGTATTATTAGTTATATTACTCAGTAAATTATAAATTACTGTACTACTTATTACTACCCTGTTTACTAATAAATTATTATATTAATTAATAATAATGATAATAATAGTAAACAGGATAACCAATAATAATAATAGTAAAAATATTATTATTATCATCATTATTTTAATATAATATTTTAGTAAACAGGATAATAATAATAATTATTATTATTATATTAATTAGTAATAATGATAATAAAATATGATACTAAAATATTATATTCAGAGATGCCCAAACGGGTCCCCAGGGGTCACCGGACACCTTTTTGAGGGAGGGGAAAAAGGGGACACCCTCAGGGCATGTAAGCCCGTTGAAAGCTTATATAAATGTATGCATGTTGCATACGATATAAGTTATTGATTTTATTTCTCAAAATTTAATAAAAATTATGTGAATTTTGTCGAAAACTCTCACATTTTGGAAAATATGTTATGAATTTTCTAAAATGTTCTTCAATTTCAACAACTTTCTTCAAGTTTTTACAACTTTCTTTAACTTTTTACAACTTTCTTTAATTTTTTACAACTATTTTCAATTTTTTACAACTTTTTTCAATTTTTTACAACTTTTTTCAATTTTTTACAACTTTTTTCAATTTTTTACAACTTTCTTCAATTGTCTATAACGTTTTTTTGCAATTTTCTGTAACTGTGGCCAATTTTATCAGTTTGCCACTTATCAACTGTTGTTTTGTCTGAACTCGACTGAGAAAAGCAGTGATGTGGTTAACTGCTATAATAATAACGCGACTGTTATGAGAGAAACTTTTCTGACCAATCGTATTTGCTTTTATGTAATCACGCAATACACATGTAAATATATAACTGAAAAAGTTAAGTTGGGCCTAATATTGAGTTTCAAAAATAATTTGTTAACATTTACGATTATATGGGTGGGCTAACCTGCGGTGACGGCTCGCGGAGCGAGCCGGCTCCGCAAATGGGGTCATAACTGGCTCGCGAAGCGAGCCAGATATGACACCTTTGGTAAACTTTGGCCGGGACACCTTTGGGACCAATGGGGTTTGGGCACCTCTGATTATATTAAAATAATGATAATAATAATGAATAATAATAATATGTTTAAATAAATAAAATATTAATTATATATTATTATTACTAAAATATTATATTATAATTATCTTACTTAATTTACTACTTATTCCTAATTATTCCTATTATCCTTAAAACGGTTTCCAATGTCCTTACCTTATCTTCAAACATCCAACGCTTATTTACGGCTTCTTCACATTTTGTATGTAGAGATGTAAGATGCTTCAGAACTTTCGATTTTGTATAATCCATAAGTTTGTCTTCCGGTTTAGACGTTTTTCGGATCTCTCCAGGCTCTACCTCCGGCTCTGGTTTGTAACGGAATCCTAACTTTTTACAGCCTTTCTTTCTCATTGATTCATATTCATCGTATTCTAAAAAGTCGCGAGGATGATGATCTCGAACCAACTGCTGGATACTGTGAAAAATTTGCATACGTTTAAATTAATAATTAATCATGTGCATATATATTGCAACTGCAACAATTCAAATTATTTCACGCACTTATCCCAATGGCGGTTATACAGTCTCGTGGGTACCTGGATCAGTCTTCTGTACAAATTGAATGCTTTCTTCAGACGCTTACTTTCAGTTTCCCATTCTATAAAAGCTTCCCAAAGAGGATCGCTGCGAAATTCCATTCCACAAGTATTCAAGGCACGCTCGTACTCTCTATAAAAAGTATGAATACATTTAAAAATGTCACAATATAGAATGAAAACCGCCATTTAACGTTAATTAATTTTACAGGTAGTTGTGCCTTACTTTCTAGCTATTATCTCAAAGTGTGGCTGATGAGCATTAATTTCCTTATACAACGATAAATAGTTTAACCACAGATCAACAGAAAGGGGAATGAACTCCAATCCTTTGTCCAAAATTGCAAGGGCACTGGAATAGATTACAATTCGTTGAAAATTAATTTACGTTTACAGATAATGAAACAAGGAAAGGATAATAATTGTGATTCACAATTTACGGGCATACAGTTAATTACGACTTACCGTCCAAAATAGTATGATTTTTTCTCCAGCTCCGAATATCTTTTCCAGTATCCAAAACAGTAGGGAAACAAAGGCAAAAACGCGCTGTACACACTTCGGCATGCATTCAAGTTGTCCTAAAAAAAGAAATAATACAATTGATGCCGTCAACTCAATAATTCCATATACAGCATTTTGTTAAAAATTTGATAGCACATATTTGATAGCACTCTTTGCTTACAATATTTTCTACGTATTGAATTAGATAGATCCAGCGGTCAAAGTCATGAGGATCTTCCTTAACGAAGTCCCAATATTGTTCCAAGTTAGTGTCAACGGTAATCCCCAAATCTTCTGGCTTTGTGGAAGCGACAACTTCCATCGGGAGTGGGTCGTAAATTTGCTCTTCCGTTTCTGCAGCGCCTTTATCACCTTTCTCTTTCTGGCTTTCTCGCAACCGTTTCAGTGCCGCCGCTTGCGCTGCAGCTCGGGCACGTTGAGCCAGTTGTGCCAACTGGATGTAATCTTGATCATATTCCATTGAATCTTCAGCGTCGATGAAAGGACCAAATTCCAATCTATGCTGCCCGAAAGGATTATGCTGTTGCGAGTAATAATACAGTTGATCTGCATTGTCTTTGTAGTAGTTTTGTATGGACTGAAGCTTGTTGGGGTCGTCTTCGTTATCATTGCTGTTACTAGCGTCTTCAGTTATTACAATGAGTCCGTTATTTTCCTGTTGCAAATTTCCACTAACATCCTCTTCATCATCCAGCTTCCGCCTTTTACTCTTCTGAATGCCCAAGCTTTCATAAAACTCGTCCGCTTCAGGATCATCCTCCAGCTCCTTGGATTCACCAGTGTCCATTGCTTCATCCTCCCCTTCCCCCTTTTTCTTCTCCCGATCATCCACAACATCGCATCTTCTTAATGGAGCACCTGACCCACCTCCAATTACCCTCACTAACTCAGCAACGCTCAACTCATCCGGATTAATTTCCTTTTTCTTACTATCCTTCTCCGACTCCTTCTTCTCTTTCCCCCCACCCCCTCTCTTGCTCCCACTACTCCTACTCTTTGAACTCGACGCCTTTCCCTTCTTATCAGGAAGCACTTGTCTAACAACTTTAATATCCGGATCTGACGTCCCTTCAACTATCTCCAAAACCTGAGGCCCTTCCCCCTCCTCCTCCTCATCCCCCTCCTGTTGACTAGTATTCTTCCCATCGTCATTATCATCATCAGCGTCCTCATTGTTACCTTTCGCTATACTAGATATCGGTATAGCATAGCCATAAGTCCCCGTAGCAAGGATAAGCGCAGATCTGTCGATTTCCCCTCCAACCGTTTTCAGCAGTCCACTCTCCTCCGTAGGCTGCACAAACGAGTGCTTCAAATGAACGATTCCCTGCTCTGCAAGGAGTGGCTTCTTCTTACGCCCCATCTTCTAACCTCCTCCCCCACCGTAAAAACGATACAACAATAAAATCTCCTCCAGAATAAAATGTCAAGTTTTAACCAGTATCACAAATTTCCATCACCCATCACCGTCCCTTCCGCCCTCCCTCATCACCTGGAACATTAACATATAAATACACGCAAATTAGTTAAACTGTAATCTTAAGTAGTACACCAATTAATAACAATTAATCAAACTATACATATACAAGAAAGGCCAAGACTATATTTTCACTTAAAGCTAGATTTACCTGGTTAATTTTTAATTGCGGTATTCTGTTGAGCACAGAACAGATTAAATTAATAACTACCACTACCACCAACTAATGACTGTGGTAAAAGGAAAATGCATTCACTCAACATTGGAGGACATGAAGACGATCAGCCGAGCCATACATCAAAACATGAAGGAAGCATAAACACATACACAGAGCACATACCCTTCTATAAGCACATACCTGACTATGTTGAGTAGATACTCATCTACAAACGCAAACAGGCAGGCAGCCAGCCAGCAACAAAACAAAGCTGTCACAAAAGCGCAAACAACGAAAAGCTGCTGCATTCACCTCACAACATTCTCATTTTTTCATGCATTTTTAACCGCCAAACAAACTTGCACTCTACTCTGTTTACCACTTTTTTCACCATCTCACCTATTATTTTGTCACACCGTGACAGGTTTCGAAGTTTCGTAATCAATCGTAACTTCGTAACCTAAATCAAAACGTTATTCAAAGGCGACCCAATCGTAACCTAACCTAACATTTCAAATTTTAATTCAACTCTGTTGACTTGTTGCGTTTTTGTGTGTGTTTTCGCTGTGGATTTGTTGGATCAAGTTAGTTTCTCGCTTCTTCAATCTTGTTTTCGCTGCTTTGATCAATGGTCAAAGTTTCACGGTTAAGTTGACAGTTTATTGGTGACACTAATTACGACAATTGTTAGTTAGTTGTCGAGTCGTCGTCGGCACTATTCACTGGTTTATATTTTGGAATGGCGGGTAAGAGGAAGGCGTCAGCGAAGGGGGGTGCGGTGAAGCGCAGCAAGCCCAATCCTCCTCCCCCTCCAGCAGCAGCAGCTGCTCCAGCAGTTCCACCAGCCACCGGAAAGGAAAATAAGACAAGGAAGACCCGTGGCGTCAAGAAGGACACGGTAACAGTTAGCAAAAGGTCGAATGCCAAAAATGAACAGAAGAATATATTTAAGAGGTGCCAACTTTACCATCGAATGAAGCACGCCATTTTGGTAAGTTTATTTAAATGCTGTTTTTTGTTTAATTAAACGCTTGATGTATTGTGACCATTGTCACTCACTACTGGAAAACACGTGATTCTAATGGACTATTTTTTTCCTTTTTCTTTAAGGCACCGTTCATTACCAAATTGCTGTTGGAACACCGCTGGGAAGATATGGCTGATGACTTGGACGATGAAATGACCGTGTTTGACTCCCGTTTGAACGGAAACTCTGTAGATGGTGATGGGAGTCGACGAAATCTAACCTTGGGCATGGCTACAGAGGAGGAGGAGCAGGAGGACACCGACAGTAATCACAGTTCTTATCGGAATGATTGGAGGTCGGATGAGAATGAGGATGAGGATGACTCAACATAATTGGCCATTTATCTATTCGCAACGAACCAACGTGAACAATTTAAATATAGTAGCGTAGTGTTTTTTCTTTACGATTTTTCACTCTTCTTATGAATTTCTGGTTTCGATAAAATCATTCGTAAAGGTATATAAACCTGTATAAAAAGCTAACGGCTGGCGGCTGGTTGGCGAAATCTAGAGTTATTGAAAATAATAGCCTTGTTTATAGCCTTTTAAATGAATTCTATGAACATGTTATAATGGTTTAGTATTAACGTAACAGTAATTCGTGTTAGTTAACATAATTTTTTATTCAGCTTTCAACAACACTTTTGTAGTTCAATTTAAAATGTAATACAATAAACTGTGTAAAGGAATTGACGAGTAGCTCTTAAATCTAGATGTAAATTTTTAGTGTCCACATGCACTTGACAAGAAGAATTTCGCAATAATGTATTCCAATGACATAGTTTCGTAAAAAAGGAAACGATAACATGTATTTTTACAGTGCCCTACCGGTGATTGGTTTGTTGAACGATGCCATGCTTCAGTTGCTCGATGAAATTGCAAAGATGCAATTTGGGTGCTAAATCTTTGAATGGTCCCACAATTATTAATATACAATTTGATTAATTAGTGTTTATATTATAACATAAAACAGCGTTATGCTACTAAACATTATATGCATACATTTATTATAAGTTATAATACAATCTTACTCTTATATATGAACGTAAAAGTAAAAGCAGCGACGATTGAAGATGTCGAGATTTTTGCATTAATATTTGAACAGTTTACCTATGTAATTTTGATATTTTTATGAACGTACCAGTAAAAAGCAAAAGTTTAGACATAATATTATCATCAAGATTCTGTGTTAGCCTCAGCCTCACATTCTGCAGAAGAGAATTCACCGTTTATAGTATAAACTTTATACCGTTTCATCTCGTCGACTGGCTGCCAAGCGTGTAGGTAATAGTGTAAAGCGTAGTAAATCAATGAGCTTCACACTTCTAATCTGAGCAACAACGGATTTTATATCATTAGGTATGCAAAGGCTACGCTTGAGCCAGAACTTACCTTCCCAGAAAAAGTTTTTATTTTCCCCGTTCGCATCACAAAAATTTCTTTTCCTTACTTGCTATATTACATCTTCTTACCATAAAACATACTCTTTTATGCACAATACACAAAATCATTACGTGTAGGGGAGTACAACTACGACCCGAGTACCAAGAACCGACTTACGGATTGGATTTTGAGATTATATAACACGGAGTTGGTCAGACATTGTGAGAAATTCAAATAAACTTATCGTGCTGTTAGTTTAAATTGGAAATGTACTGCTAATTTCAAAGGATAACATATTTAATGCATAGGAAAGTAGGTGCAGTGTGCATACAAACCCTTTTTCTCTGAACTGTTTGTTGTAGGCGTTTCAGTGCGATATAATAGCATTGAAGCATTTCCGGAAGTGAAAGGGTTTATTTTGGCTAAGGTCAACCTTGTGTGCAGTGTCTGAGGAGTATTTGATGAGTTCATTGTCCAGTACAGTTCAATCCGTCATATATTTGTGATCGTGTTTATGGGGAAGGTGGAACGGGTTTAAATATTTTTCATGTTCATGCGAAATGTAGTAAAGTTTTTATACATTATGCTCCTGTTGGTGTAGTAAATGAGAACGTAAACCCAGTGGTTATCTTCGCCAATTTGCTTTCTTTACTGTCTTCCAAGGTTGTGAAACGTTAGCTGACAAGACCAGTCTAAAAATGACATCCAAGTATTACCTAGAAATAATAACGTTTGTTGTAGTGCTAAGTATTTTTAATGTGGCCAGTGGTGCCGTGGCACATAGTCACAGCCATAAACGTAGTCCAAGTCCAAGTAGAGAACGCGAGGTGGATGGAGCGTACAGTCCCCGTGATTTGAAACATCAGGACTCCAGCGGTCAACACAGGTCGGAATTCGACCATGAAGCGATTCTAGGTGTGTGAGAGTAACATTACATTTACTTACAGTAGGCTCCTTAGATAAAGTGAAGTGAGAAATTAATTGAATGTTCATTTTTCTATTTCTTGTGCAATGCAGGAAGTGCAAGGGAAGCGGAGGAATTCGATAATTTAACTCCAGAGGAGGCGAAGCTTAGACTGAAAATTCTTGTGGAGAAAATGGATATCAATAAAGACAACATGGTCGAAAGGGGCGAATTGAAGGCTTGGATAATGCGGTCCTTCAAGTAAGAAAATTAAATGTATACATTTCTAAACAAATTGTGTTGTATGTATTGTAACGAACGATGAAATTAAACATTTCCCTTGTAACCTTTACTTTTAGGATGCTGTCAGAAGAAGAAGCTTCAGAGAGATTTGAGGAGATCGACGGGAATGAAGACGGCCGCGTTACATGGGCGGAGTATATTGAAGAAACGTACGGCGTCAGTGACGAAAACTCTGCAATCCCATTGGAAGATTTGGAGGAACAAAGGGTAATTCATTTTCATCCAATTTTCAAATTAGTGCAAACTGTAGTGCAGTGCTGGCTCAATTATCCAATTTATATAATAATGATGATAATGTCTCGTGCTTAATTATAGATGCTGTCAGATGACAGAGCCATTTTCAACGCTGCGGATAAAAACAGAGACGGTCACTTGGACCGTAAAGAAGTTTTGTCTTTCACACATCCCGAGGAGGATCCAACCATGCTTCCAATAATTTATGAGCAAACTCTTAAAGACAAAGACGCTAATGGGGACGGACATATCGATTTTAAAGAGTACATCGGCGACAGAGGTTAGTACTTCCATTCATAAAGTGCATAGAAATACTACATTCAAATGCTGCAATGAAAAACGTCTCCATGTTTATGTAGGTCGAGACAAGGATAAAGAATGGCTGGAGAGTGAAAAGGACAGATTTGACAACGAATTCGACAAAAATAAGGATGGATTACTGGACAGACACGAAATCCTTTCCTGGGTTGTGCCAAGCAATGAGTAAGTATAAGGAAGTAGTACTCTTATCTATTTTAATGCTTGTAATTTGTTCCAGGAAGCGTCTGCAATATTTCCTTCTTGATTATTTCACAGGGAAATTGCTGAGGAAGAAGTGACTCATCTTTTCGCGTCTGCGGACGATGACCACGACGACGTGTTAACCTACGATGAAATTATTGACCATCATGACGTTTTTGTGGGAAGTGAAGCAACTGACTACGGAGAACATTTACAAAACCTGGATAGATTTAAAGATGAGCTCTAGGTCCAATAATTTTCTACGATAGTCATAGGTTTTGGTCGTGATTGCGGTGGTAAATCTTCTTCGTTCTTTACATCTCGCTTTTGCTTGATATCTATTCATCGAGTGGACGAAAATAATGGTAAATCTGCTTTAAAACATCGAAACTCCTCCACGAACAGGGAAATGATTGGACAATGATCATGAATAACTAAGTTATTATAACTTTTATCCAATATCGAGTCACATTGCCCCTAAGGTTAAAAATGGAATGATATTATTTATTATCATACAGGATCTCCTTAATTGCTTATGTTTAAGGAAATACAGTTAAGTGCCCTGCATTTATTATTTCGTTAACTCACAATGCATAAAAAACTAGTTTGCCTATTTATTATACGATTTACACAGTCATTTAATTTATATAATACCCAATACATTTATTATTAAGAAAAAGAACAATAAGTAAGCATAATGAACATTGCAGGATTCGTTTTGTGTTAATTGTAGTATCCTTCGGAAGGACCTTTAACTTTACTGTTTGTACTACTTTACATAAGAAATCTTTTACTTAAAAAATGTGTCCGTAATCTCCTGATAAACAATAAGACAGTAGCTTATAATACTTTTTATATTGAGGAGACAGCTTCAGGCTTTAATTTTGAATTAACTCCATTTATGCACGTTATATCCTACTTTCGAAAAATCAACATAATTTAATCAGTTCATTTCAATCAATCAGAGTTTGGTTTCATTTTTACCCAACCTATAAATATCGAATCATACGCTTAAAATTTGGGACGTCATCTCGTATATATAAAAAAGTGTGAAGTTGTTATTTAGTGTCAATGTACTCAAATTTCAGCCAAATATCAGTAAAAATAAAAGTGTGTTTATTTTAACCAACCTACCAACCAGTGCAAATTTTTCAGGATTATGTGCTATTTGTGTGAAATCGTTAAAAAACAATGGATTCTGTTTGAGCTATGAACAAAGTCTATTGATGCATCACACCTTGTCATTGTTTTATGGAATGCATTATAACAGCCCTGTAAATTGTAATGTATTATGTATCTTTCCCTGTCACCCGTCAAACCGGTTCCTAGTTCCTACATAATTTCCAGTGTGAACTGCGTACATTATGTCAGTCTGCAATTGCAAGAAATCTCATCCCGGTGGTTCATTCCTAAATTCTTTCATTGTTGTCTGCCACATAATTTGGTCATATCAATCACTATTCACTATACAGCTTTATTTTATAATATAGAAGCATTTCACTAACAGGCTAACAATATGCCATCCCATTTGAATGGAGAGGGGATCTACATGATTCGCGAAATTCTTCAATTTCTCTTATTAAAGCGTATCATCGTACGTCATCTATTCATTATTGAAATCAGGTAACTTTCACTAATCTACCTCAAGATTTGCCTACCATGCTCTACTACGATGTGCCATGCAAATAATTAAATTCGTTTTATGCGCAGAGTTGCATTGCATCGATTCTAGCTAGATAACAATGGCATACTACGCGATTTTCAACGGATACGATCAAGGATGATGATGATGATTAGTACGATTAGTTTTCTAATAGTAAATACAAAGTACAAAAGCTAACTGATTATTATGGTGCATATGGGGAGCTTTTGTATAATTGCATGCTTCATCGAGTTCATCCTTCATTGCATTTTTTGTAGCATCAATCAGAATCAGAAAGCTTATGCATACACAAAATGTAACGTAATTTAATTGTCTTCACTTTTAATTCCACATAGTACTTTATACCTGTACAAAGTTTTGCATAATAGGTAATTGCATTGTATTTTTTTAAAATACTGCATACCCAACAACGAAACCTGTGAGACCACAAAAAGCAGACAAAACCACGGAACGGATCTATCTACCTGATGCATTCTCGATGTACTTGTTATTGTAAATGTACTCCTCCTTTTTCCGCTCGCTTGTTTACTGACTTTTTGTAATAACTTGTAAGAGTGTGAAGTGTGAAGAAGCTTCTTACATCTTTCAAGATTCTCCTTTTCTGCCAACAAGAAAGGCAGCAGCCGAAATAGGAGCCAGAGTCAAGAAGATCATGATAACATTTTTTTACTAGATAATCTGCTGCGCTGCCTGTAAATACACCTGTCTGTAATAATATACGTATACTAACAGAACCAGCATTGCATTTTTTATGACTGTTTGTTTTCTGTTCCTTATCATCGTTTTAAGTTTGTTTGTTTAAATTTTTAATGAATTATATGATTATGGAATGAAGGACATCTCGTGATGAGCCTTTCATGCTCTCGTGCAAATGGAAATGGAGTGCATAAATATGTTATGGAATGGATAATGGAGCCACACTCGCCAAATTCTGCTGGAACAGTGAAAAAGTTTTTTAACCATATTTAATAGACGGGGTAGCTCGGGAATAGTTATCGTAGTACGTATTATCCTGTGGATATACTCTGGAGGGGAAAAAGAGGGAGTTATGCTAAGCTCACCTACATCAACGTAAAACCTAGTTGCCCTCCTCCACACTACTCCACTCCAAGAGAATAAACTACTCCGGTGATGTTGATGTGACTGCCCTACTTTATCAGCTTTTTTAAGCCTTATGGGAATTGTCAATAATTTTTTTTAGCAAGGCAGCTGGACAAGTTTTTAGTAGATTATTATTGCCCGTCTTGTGAAATTTGCGAAACGCCGCGTCATGTTCTCCTCCATCTCCTCTTCTCTGCACAAACAACATATTTTTATTTAATGTAAGCAGCCTGCCTCCATAATAAGCCGAGTCATTCCTCCCTCCCACCTCTTCCCAACTTGGAGGAACATACATACTGGAGGAGAAAAGAGGTAGTTGATGTAACGGTGACGGTGTAAGTAAAGTGGAAAAGAAAGCAGCTCTTTCCGTCGTCGTCGGCGAGTAAATATTAAAGTGTGTACGTACGTGCGGACAACGGACGGACATATTTGCCCTAGATTTTCTTTCTCCGTATTGTTCGCGAAAAATAAGGAAACCCTTTTCCAAAACTATATGGCTGATACCCGTGTTCACTACCTCCATCAGGACGACTACTCCAACTCCAGCAACAACTCCTACTGCAGCAGCAAAGACTACTACAGGGTGTTGTGTGGAACTGGAACTTGCATTTTTCTCCATCATCATCGTCATCATCATCAGCAACAGCAGCCCAGCTCCAACTCCAACTATCCCTCCTATTATACCCAACCGTTGTGGTTTCTGGAATATCTTCTGCTGGAAAGTCTACTTGTTCTCGTGGAATTGGTTGGTGGGATAGCTGTTGGGCTGGTAGTTGTTGGTAGAGGCGATGTTACCGCACCAGCAAAACCACCACCACCACCATCACCTATTCCAACAGCAGCAGCGTAATGGAATCGGGAACACCACCACCAACAATTCTAGTCACACTCAAGATCTGTTCCGTTCTAGACCTACTGTTCTAACAGTTAGCAGCAGCAACGAGAATAATGAAACTTGTTTCCCAACAAATAATAGTATTATTCAATTAGAAGGAAGTAGTAATCATAATCATCATATGACGGAATATTCGCGAGGAGGAAACACACGTAGTGGTAATACAAACCGTCTTCCCTTTGGATCGTCGTCAAGTACAAGTTCCTCCAACAACACCTCAGCTCCCCCCGGATATTGGAAAACGACGGGGAAAAGTAAAAAGAACTCGGATTGTGAGGAGCCTGACGACACCAAGGCACTGCTGGACAATCAACCAGTTGTAGATGAAGCATACGAAGAGGACAATCGACCGGAACGAGTAAGCAAGTCACTAAAAATTAATTATCCCTTTTTTAAGCAAAATTCCAAATAGGAGAAAGAAAAATATTGGTTTTTAGGGCTTGCCATTTGCCATTTTTTTGCCGTTGCGGCCATAAAATATGTTCCATAGTATAAAGCAAAAAAAAGTGTGCTGCTGGAAGTTCCAAGTGCGCACTGCGCAGAGCTCTGGAATACGTACTTTTACGCACGCATATGTGATGTGGCGAATATGATGCAAAAAAAAGAAAGCTGAGTCAGATTAGATGCATGAGAAGTAGGGAGAATGTGTATATTATTATTATCATATCATTATAATCAAAAAGCATATCAGAATCAGACATAATGCAAAAATAATATTGGATAAGTTTTTATTTGTCTACCTGTCTTGTCTGCTAAGTTAAACATGTCTCATATAAAGTAAAAGTACCATAAGGAAAGTCGTGCACCTGTGCATATTCAATATTACCGAGATTTTATGATGATCTGGCAGACAGGCAGGTATGCTAAAAACACAAACAGGTAAAAAAAGGATGGAAATCTAAAAGTTATGTACGATTACGATTAATTAAGCGTTATATAAGCACTAATCTGCTGAATTTATGAAGATAATCGCTGACACGAAATATTTATTAGGTTAGCTACAAAAGGGATTTGTTTGCACTTCCAACGTGTTAACAAAAGAATTCCATTTAATTATTGGCACGTCATAATAACTGTTATCAGTTATGTCTATATAATAGTTTTATAAATTTATAAAGAGGCTATACAGCCATAAAGTTGATATCAAGTTATCATTTCTCATGTTGCAGTTGTAAATTTGCAAAGGCGGTTAGTTGTCGAGTTGAGATAACCAGTGTGTGTGCGATGCTGCTTCTGTATATCCTGTCACCTATCATCTCTACTCGCTATACTAGTTTGTTTGTGTAGTCTAATTTGCAAGGTTAAAAAAGGAAGATGACGATCATGATGACTTTCATGACATGGATATGGAAATTATGGCAGAAATAAGTGCTGGCAATGCTAAACATGAGCAGTAAAAAGTCATATATCACCTTTCCTTCATTTGCTAAACTTGCTACCAATTACACTTGGCCATTCCAAATTGATGATTGCTGATTATGCAGGAATGTAATGTAGGTTTTCTCACGAATCCCCATTCCAAGTTTCTCATGATTCATATGTGATTACGTACCAATTTTTTATGACGATGATGGTCATGTTTGTATATGAATATGAACAACATTAAAATATATAGTTTTTTGAAGATGAGAATTGACGTGCATGCTGAATGTGCGTGTGAGAAGGAGTCGCACAGAGATATCAGTTAAATTGATAGTGTGTAAAAATTTGTAAAAGTACTAACAATGAGAAGGACAAAAATGGTGTAAAAAAGGTGTACAATTTTTTTTGTGGTAGCAGACGATTATCTCTGGAAGGGCCCTTGTCCCTTGTAGACAATTTGTTAAAGATTTCATACTTATGTCACAAAGCAGCCGAGCTCAAGTACAAATTTGCCAATGAAAGGCTATTTTTAACTTACGGAAAAAACATGCCGGAGATGGAGGCAGAAGATTTTGACAGGAGGGATAGGACAGATTGGGAGTGGTTAGATGTTGAGCCACCATGCGTTATGGTTGATGGGAGAAATGACGCAAACCAACTGGAGGTAAAATAGTTTCCTCCAAACAAGTTTGCTTGGAACTTGTGTGTGTAGCCTTGTAACTTTGTAACTAAACGTTGCACAAAGTAACAAGTTTTCTATATTAAGATATTATGATGCATTTTTAAACATTTCTGAGAATTCCTTTGCTCGTGAAAATTAACGACTTGTTTCGGACTTGCTCGTGTAATCTCGTTAAGATTCTTGGTTAAAAGTGACAGCCAAGTTTATAGTGACAAGTGACAGTGTTTTTTGAATTGGAAATTTGATGTCAATTTTGATCTTTACTTTCACAGATAAGCAATTTATCTCCAAACATGTGGCTAACGGCGGAACACGCCAGTGGCCTTTCCGTCGGGGAGGTGGAATGGCAGCTACAGTCAAACATTCGTGATGGTCTCAGTTGGAAGGAGGCAGATAATCGGAGGAAAATCTTGGGGCCCAATGAATTTGTCGTGAATGAGGAGGAGCCTCTCTGGAAAAAGTACATTGAGCAGTTCAAGAATCCTCTTATCCTCTTGCTATTGGGCTCTGCATTTGTTAGCGTTTGTATGAAGCAATTGGATGACGCAGTCAGTATAACTGTAGCAATAATCATAGTGGTGACGGTGGCGTTTATCCAGGAATGGAGATCAGAGCAGTCACTTCAGGAATTAACCAAGTTGGTTCCACCTAGTTGTAATTGGTAAGCAAATCCCATTTGAAAGAACTTTAATATGTTATTACTTTTATTACTATCGCCAATTGGTCATTAATTACCTATTTTGTTGTCTTTGCCGTTTGCAGTGTCCGTGCTGGTCAACTGAACACTTTCCTGGCAAAATATCTCGTACCTGGAGACGTAGTGTATTTGAATATTGGGGACAGAGTTCCTGCGGATATACGATTGTTTGAGGCAGTTGATCTGTCTATAGACGAAAGCAGCTTTACCGGTGAAAATGAACCGGCAGGAAAAACTCCAGATCCTATTATGAAGGCTGGAGACGAAGGCAGCGTAAAGAATGTCGCATTTATGGGAACTTTGGTTCGCTGTGGAAGTGGGAAGGGCATCGTTATCAGCACTGGTGAAAATTCGCGATTCGGCGAAGTGTTCAAAATGATGCAAGCTGAAGAGGTCAGTATTTGGAACACAGCTACTACAAAAGTTTCTGCATGAATAATGAAGCATGAATCGGATATTCGGATATAACGAAATAATATTGTATTTCCAGAGTCCCAAGACTCCACTTCAGAAGAGCATGGACATTCTCGGTGCACAGCTATCGTTTTACTCTTTCTGCATCATTGGCTTAATTGGACTTCTCGGATGGGCTCAAGGAAAAGCTTTTCTTGACATGTTAAACATTGGAGTGAGGTAAAGAGGTTCCATAAGATAATCAGCTACCTATGATTCCAAAAATTGCACCATTAAATAACATTTGTTTTTTGTCTGACCTTTCACCTTTGTTTCCAGTCTTGCCGTTGCCGCCATCCCAGAAGGATTACCAATTGTTGTGACAGTCACGTTAGCTCTGGGAGTTATGAGAATGGCAAAACGACATGCAATTGTGAAAAGATTACCAACTGTAGAGACTCTGGGTATGCTGTTGGACAAGCGTTTTAATAGGAATCATTCACAATTTGGTACTTAAAATGCTCTATATGGTTAATAGGTTGCGTAAATGTCATATGCTCGGACAAAACCGGAACGCTCACAAAGAACGAGATGACAGTTACAAGTATCATAACGTCAGAGGGTTGTCTTGCCGAGGTCACTGGAGTTGGCTATAATCCAGTTGGTGATGTCAAGCTTAGGAATTTGCAAAGTGGGGACAGTCGTGAAGTCAGGCAGTCATTGTACAATTTGCTGGAGGTAAGTAGCACGTGAATATTTAAATTTATATCCCCCTCAGATGAATAGTATTTTAATCAGTGCAATCACCTTCTTTTAGATTGGCAGCGTCTGCAATAATGCAGTGATTACTAACGGCAGCTTGAGAGGCCAACCGACTGAAGGAGCACTCTTAGCGGCAGCTATGAAGGTATTCAATAAAACTTCGAGAATTTAGAATTTAACTCGAGCAAAAATTAACGTTTCGCTATCATTTTGTCGAATAGATGGGACTACATTCAGTTCAGGATCAGTATTTGAGACTACAGGAATTTCCCTTCAACTCTGAGCAGAAAATGATGGCTATAAAGTGTGTTCCAAAAGGGCACACGACGAATGACGATGTAAGATACTTTTGAACTGCAAACTTTTTCATGAAAAATGAATAATTTAAATGAACTGTTAACTTTATCACAAAATTTTAAAAACCATTTGCAGGGGGAAGGTGAAATATTTTTCGTGAAAGGAGCAGTAGAAAAGGTGCTCAAGCAATGCACAAAATTCAACGAATTCGGAACCCTCCGACCCATGGTATCGAAAAAGGAAGAGGAAGTTTTGTCGAGCTCTTACGAGCTAGGACGTCAAGGTTTAAGAGTACTGGCACTGGCAAAAGGACCCACTTTCCAAGACCTCACGTTTTACGGTTTGGTAGGAATGCTGGACCCACCCCGACCTGCAGCTCGCAGTTGTATTCAAACTCTTCAGGCTTCTGGAATCCAAGTCAAAATGCTAACAGGAGATGCGCAGGAAACGGCTGTCTCAATTGCCACGATGGTCGGAATGGATACACTACATGGCTCCGTGATGTCAGGACCTGAACTGGATAAAATGGATGAGCCAATGTTGGATAAAGTTGTTCCACAGATTACGGTCTTCTATCGTGTTGCTCCCAAGCACAAATTGAAAATTGTGAAGGTACGTAATTAGCAAATTGACTAAATTGTAAGTTAGAATATTGTACATAAGAATTTAACATTATTTTTCTGCAGGCATTACAACGAAACGGTTACATCGTTGGAATGACTGGAGATGGTGTAAACGACGGCGTTGCTCTGAAACGCGCTGATATTGGTATTGCAATGGGCAAGAATGGAACGGATGTGTGCAAGGAGGCTTCTGACATGATTCTCGTTGACGATGATTTCCAGACTATAGTGTAAGTTAACTCAAGAAGCATTTTATAAAATATGTTTTCTTTAATAGAAGAAAAGTATGCAAAACATAATGTATGTATTCATTTATGTTTACAGGGCAGCAATTGAAGAGGGCAAATCGATATTTTACAACATTCGAAACTTTGTTCGCTTTCAACTTAGTACTAGCATTGCCGCACTGTTTTTGATAGCTCTTGCAACGCTGATGGATATTCCAAATCCCTTGAATGCTATGCAAATTCTGTGGATTAATATCATCATGGATGGACCACCAGCTCAAAGGTAGGTTAAATAAAGCGTTAAGTTAAGAGGAGAGCGTTAAATAAAGTCTTCATTCATTAAATGAGAAATTATGTATATGATTTTAATTATTGTTTCCTTTAGCTTGGGAGTGGAGCCCGTTGATAAGGACGTAATAAGAAAGCCTCCGCGAAATGTAAAGGAGCCGATGATAACCAGGAGCCTAATCACAAACGTGCTGCTCTCTGCCCTCATCATCATTACGGGTACACTCTGGGTGTTTAAAAGAGAAGTACGCACTTACAATGTTGTGTCTGTTTACCTTATCACCGTTACCGTCGTCGGTCATACTAATTGGTTCTTTTTTTATTTTATTTTTCAGATGAGTGATAACATGATCACCCCACGTGATACAACTATGACTTTCACATGCTTCGTATTCTTTGACATGTTCAATGCTCTGAGCTGTCGTTCTCAGGTAATTAATTCTACAAGCCATGTCAGATTAACTAAACAAGTTGTTTAATGACTTTGTGTAAAAATAACTATTTTGATAAATTATTCTATAGGAAAAGTCAGTATTCGAAATTGGGCTGTTTTCCAATCGCATGTTCCTGATTGCCGTATCTCTGTCGATAGTTGGACAAATGTTGGTCATCTACTTTCCTCCTTTACAGTCAGTGTTTCAAACGGAAGCTCTCACACTACATGGTACATAAATCAGCCTAGAAGTTTCACGATTTTCCATTCATGCTCAATCATACAATTACAAATAATATAATTCACTCTTTCACAGATATTCTTGGACTCATCGCGTTAACTTCAACGGTTTTCTGGGTATCTGAATTTAAAAAGTATCTCGAGCGAACCTCCAAGGGTCGGGCACTCTCCTACCAAACACGAAAACTCGAAGACCTTGTCTGACGTTTACTACGCGGGCGCTAGAAAGTCCGCGGTTATTGGGGCCTTAGATTTGTTAAAAAACTGTATTATGCTTTTGTGAACTTTATTTTGTTTCAATTTTAGAGTAGGTAATGACGATGTGCATAATATCATATTATCTTGTCACCGGCGGCAGCGTTTTGTCTTTTTATCTCAAAACTTTCAAGTTCAAACATTCAACCCTATTTTAACAAAAAGTTAGCTAGAAAAACAAAATACGAAGGGGATTTGCTATTTAACTATTATCTCCTCGCCTTTTTCTTCATATCAACTGCTACGTTCCATTTTTATTTATCCCCACATTTTAAAAAGTCTCCTCCTCTCTGAATGGTAAACGTAAGTGTATACAGGTTACTTACTTTTAACTAATTAAGGGTCAGAAAAGTATAAAGTAACTACAGTACGTATTATATATCAAAAAGCTCCGTACTAATTTATGGAGTGTTTATTATGATAATCGCATTTAAGACAGTTTTCTATTATAATACGTGTCATGTTGGTCAATGCTTACACCATACCAGCCATTAGTTCACATTACTAGTTTATAAGGCATATATATGACGTGAATTTTTCCTAATCATACTTTATCCAGGGCACCATTGTACTTTAAATTGAATTTTTAAACTATAATATATATTATTCACTATTTATTGCTATTTATTCCAAGTTTCCAAAGATCTGTCCATGTTATAATAAATACGGTATTAAAGATATTTATTAAAATATTACTTAATGTGTGTGATGATGAAAAAATACTGATTTCGTTCGTTCGTGCATTCTTGAGTTCATATTGATATGTAACAATAATCGTGGAGGGTCTCTGCCTAAGAATTTCCTGAGCTCTCCTTTCCCACGTCGCCATATTCCAGCCTAAATTTATGTTCGATTGGCGATCCTATCATCTCGGAAACTTTTCGCAAACCCTCGTGAAATTCTTGACGACTGGGATCCAGGCTCACTGCCGTTTTCATGTTTTGAACGGCTTGTTCAAAAAATGCTATTTAACACAAAAAGTTTATTATAAATGCAGTCACACACAACGCATCTTAAATAGTTAGTGATTAGTTATAAAAGTCCATTTGCTTTACTAACCAAGTCGGTATGTTACAAGACCACGGTTATAGTACGCACAAGCCAATTTAGAATTAGAGTCATGCTTCACTGCCAAGGTGTAATCTTCCAGAGCGCCTTTAAAATCCACTTGCAAATATTTCAAGTATCCACGATTGTTATACGAAAGCGCGATCAAGTCACTGAGCTGAGCCTGAAAAACAAAATTAGTACATGCTTTCACGTAAATGCACCTGCACGAATATTTTTTAACCGTTTAATAGCCCTCATTTAAGTATTCTTACGTACAGATTTTTCTCTAGTTGCATTTAAATCACTGGTTTCGAGATCACTGGAATTGCGGTGTCCTCCCCTTTCTTCGCCCAATTCACTCTGCTCCACCAAATGTAGCCACTTTGTATAAAGATCCTGTCCCTCTTTAAACAGTTGGTACTTTTCAATGCCCTCTTGAATCTCGCTGATTTCTGCATACAGCTTTCTCAGCTTTGACCCTGACAAGCCACCTTCGATCGAAGAAGAAGAGGAACTTTCAGCCGTTCCGGAAGTGGTCACTTCCGGTTGCCCGTCCTTGTCATTGTCCAGTTGTCTCAATAGTTTGGAGAAACTCTGGACAATGCTGTCAATCGAATTCAAATTCTCCTCCATCCCTCGCCAATTATCCTTCTAACTAAACTACTCACACAATTAATAAGTTAAAATATAAATAGTTAACATTTAATCACTGGTGGCGTCAGTCAATCAACCAGCACAGATGATTTTATGTCAAGTGGTCAGCTGTGAAGTCAAGCAGTACAGATGATCTCAAACATAAACATAAATAGACAGTATCAAAATGTATGCACTACTTTTCTTTCACTTTGCCCCTGATTTGCGAGGGCTAAATTGTCCTTTAAATCGGATCAATGAACAGAAGTGTTGAGACGGACCGACGTGTCAAAACAACAATCCATGTCTGTCAACTAGTCCATTCCAATGAACGGAGAGGAAAAATAGGGGAAAGCACGTCTTCCACAAAATCCAATAATCGACGACGTGCCTTTTTTCTGGATGAAAGTGTGCTCTCTCCACTTATTGCACTCTAGTCTCTCTTTTCCGATACACGTCGATACCTGTTTTGCTGGGAAAAGCCAACTTTCACGCAACCAACAACACCGAATTCACTCTCCTACTTTCACTGACCGCATATTAGACGAAAGCGTTTCTCTGTCCTGAGCAGGGAAAGATAAGCAGGGTTACTGGAGAAAGTTTGTTGTGTATTTGTAATTATGCGGTTGGTTTAATTGGCTACTTAGTTAGTTTGTGTGAGGATGATTACTGTTACTGTGAAAATTTGCTGAGATTTGCAAAAGTGCTTTAAAAGTGTGTGGTTGGTTGTGGTTAGTTAGGTTAGGTTAGTTTGTGTGATTGGAGAAAGCATGGCGAGATTTTCGTGGTCGACGGTGCTAAGCGCTATATTTATAGCCTACATTGTGCATTCCATTTACAGTCTGGTCTCAATATTTATTCCGCCAAAGTGCCAGGAAAAGCACTGCATCAAGTCGTATTTGGCTCAGAAACCGAGATTACAGGTTATCTTTGGGACGACGACTAAGCGGTCGATAAGGCAGGTGTCTGACCTCAACATAGTGGATAGATGGGTGCCGTTTGAGTATTCGTCAGATTTGATCTCAAAGTAAGTGTAATAATTATATCGTTTATCTGCTACATTATTACATTTGTGTGAAATCCGTAAATATGGACTAAAATAATTGATTCTTATCTTTTAAATTAGGAATGTTACAGTTCCTCTACCGAGAAGTACGCGGCGAAATGGTACTCTCTTCATGTACGCCTTCGCATTTCCATACACGGATCCTGACAACTGGGAAACAGACGCGCATTCAGGGAGATCAATGATGGCCCATTTTCGATTGACCGAGTATTTAGTTCCTGCTGCAGAACCGATTAATTTACTAAACACTGCCAAGGTTGAAATGACACTATTTGCTAATGTATATTTCCATTTTGTAGAGCGTAATCATAATATAATTTTCAATCGTGGTTGTATTTACAGCCAGAAGACGATAAAAAGAAAAACGAGAATCCAAAGGATAAGGACAAGCCAATTACGCACATTGCCAAGAGATTACGGTTAACCATGTTGGCGGAGCCGCTTGTATTTCCTACCAGAAAAGACTTGCCAATGGATATAGAAGCCCTTATAAGGTGAGGATAGGAAAATTTTAACTTTTCACTATACTAAGCCGATCTCAGCAACACGAAACCTTAGTCATCATTATAAAATTCACAATTTGTGTATTTATTTCTAGAATCACTACTTCTGACATGTATATACCTCCGTTGGTGTTCGATAAATTTGGCAGTCGACTTCATGACTTTTACAAAGTGAATCAAAGTGAAGAATCGTTTGAACTGACGTTGGAATTTACTCCTTCAAGTATAGGCTACCTCAGGTATGCCTTATTGAATGTATATATAATATATATATAAAATGCGGCGAAATAAGTAAAATTAAGTAAAAGTTAAATATTTTATTTCAGACTGGCCCAGCAATTTCAAGCAGCAATGGAAACTATGCAGCATTTGGGATTTTCTGCCAAAGACTTGGATGAAGTGAAAGGAATATTCTCGGATACAAACATCTACCTTCTTGCAGTAACAATGTTTGTTGCTTCTGTTCATGTAAGTGTTTCTCTCTCAAATTCGCGTGATAACTTTACATGGATTTGTATTATAAATGTACCATTTTCTTTCTTTCTCCAGCTTCTGTTTGACTTTCTGGCATTTAAAAACGATATTTCATACTGGAGAGCGAGGAAAACAACCGTTGGGCTTTCTTCAAGAACTACATTATGGCGTTGTTTTAGTCAAGTAGTCGTGTTCCTTTACCTGTTGGAGGAAAAATCAAGTTTGTTGGTCACAGCACCAGCAGCTATCGGGACGTTGATTGAGGTGAGCAGTGAATACCATAATACTTCTAGTTCATTGAAAAATTAGAAATGCCATTGTTTGCTTATAAAATACTTTATTGTCCTTAGGTATGGAAGGTTACCAAAGCCTTTAAAATTAGCGTGGCTTTCGAAAGAGGAATGCCCCGTGTCAGTTTCGGTAAACTAAGCGAAAAGGAACAACTAACAGCTAAGCATGATGTGGAAAGTATGAGATACTTATCGTACGTGATGTACCCTCTTTGCATTGGAGGAGCCATCTACAGCCTGCTATACGTGCCACACAAGAGGTAAACTACACATTTGTACTAATTGTGCTAAATTATCATTACTTTCGTCGTTAAACTTGAATTTAATTTTCCACTGTTAAAATTCTCATTCTTCTAGCTGGTATTCATGGACAATCCAAAGCATGGTGTATGGCGTTTACAGTTTTGGATTCCTCTTGATGCTGCCACAGTTGTTTGTCAATTATCGCCTTAAAAGCGTTGCTCACTTACCATGGCGTGCATTTATGTACAAGGTTCGTAAAACCTCCAAAATTGATCCAAAACATTTCCACATTCGTTCATATATTTAATTTCTTCTAACCTGGTTTTTTCTACTTGTGATTACAGGCATTCAACACATTTATTGATGATCTCTTCGCCTTCATAATTACAATGCCCACTGCCCATAGAATGGCTTGCTTCAGAGATGACATTGTGTTCTTGATATATTTGTATCAGAGATGGTAAGCAAAGATCAACAGGAAATAATGTCAAATTGCATATTAGATTTAGTGGAATATGCTGTTGCAATGCCTTTTTGTAACTTATTTCAGGTTGTATCCCGTTGACAAAAGTCGTCTTGATGCTGGAGGAGAATTCGAAGTGGAATTATCAGATAATCAACAAGCCGAGAAGAAGACCAACTAAAAGCCAAAGAGTAACCGTGTTTGAATGGATGAAGATGAAATTATGCAGAAACACAAATGAAATTCAAGTGCTGAATATTAAAAAATATGTTGTGCTGTACTTAAGTCATAAAAGTAGTCTACAAAAAGGTTTTTTATTGAAATTGCACAGCTTCTGAATTTACCGCTATAATGCGTACAAGTAAATCAGTAGAAGTTTTTTTTCGTTTTACAAGATTACTAATAACAGTAAATAGCCAGCCTGTAAACAGTATAATTATAAACAAGTCGCATTTTTAGGGTATTCAGCTCAGCTCTATATCACTCGTTATCGTTTTTACATAATAGTGGACTATATCTATGTAATAATCTTTCAAATTAAAATATAACTATATGTACAACTATTTCTGTATCATTCGATATCTATCTATTTAATCAATCATATTTTTAGTTAAAAGTTCTCGAGTGTGTGTGTGTGCGGTGCTGCTGTGTTATTCAAGTCTTATTCTAGATGTGGTGTATAGTAAGCTTGTAGCGTAGATATAATATAATATTATGTTAAAATAATAACGTTAATAAGGTTGTACTCTTGTAAGAATAGTACCATGATCCTATATCGTAATACTTTTGTCTCTAAAAAGTTTTTAATTATTTAGCGTTGCGTTCCGGGAAAATTGTAGTTTTTATCATTTACGTTGTAGTAGTGGTGTATTTTTTTGAAGGTTGTTTTGTTGGAATCTGGTTTACTATTTTATAACACAATTATTTCGTTGGAAAAGCAAAATTGTATTCGTGACCGCTTCGTAACACGAATAAAAGCAAAATTGTCTATTTATAGTAATTGTTACCGAAGAAGAGTAGAGAAATTTTCTTATCATTTTCCCTCCTCTAGATATCAATTTTTTTAACTCATAATATGCACCTTGTTAATAACAATCGTCTATCCTAAAAATACTTGAATTGATTGTTACGCAAAATACATTTATAAAGCAGGCATGTGTCATCGTGGAACCGGAAAAGGTGTAGCACCCAGTTAAGTTGATTGATAGAGGGAACAAACTGTCATTAAGAATTCACGTTACTGGTTTCGTATATTTTGGCGTTGGCATTCTTGTCGTTCCTGATTTGCTCAGTCAAGATAGATAAAAACTTGTCTTTAAAATTCAGAACGACCACCCCAAAATAACTTATTTTTTCAAAAACGACACAAAATATAAATATTTTGGTTAGCAATTGCATTTATACATTTGTAAATACACGCCATAACCATTTGTCACGAAAACTCTTCTAAAAACCAGATTCATAGCTCGCACGTCGTTGTCGCCCCCTTATTCCAGAATATTGTGTAGATATGTGATATAATAGTGATGATGGATTAGATGGATCTATATTTTAGTAGGTAGGTAGCGTTAATTTTTTTTATTATTTTGTTTGAAGTCATATGAGCTCATTAAATACGCTCATGAAACTCCACTGATGAGAAAGTTGATTAGGTTGATCGAATCAGAATTAATAAGATTAGTAGAATATGTACTTATCTGAATATTTTGCTCCGCACAAGATGATATTTTAGTAGATTTTTAACAATAAAGTTAATTTACATTTAATTAAGAAGTAGATTTGGGATTGTTATAGAGGTAGGTGGTCCTATAGAAGTGGTTGTTAAACTCTGAATAAGTTGCAGTTCACATCGTCCACTACAAACGATGTCCATTATTTTCTACATTTAATTTTTTTAATGGAAAATATTACATTTTCTAGTAAAGGTTAGAATAGAACCTGCGAATTTCTAAAAAAAATAACTTAAAATCAAAATATTATAAGAGCCTCTTGTACTTTTAGATTACCACAAATAAATATTCATACAGACAGACAGGCGCATAATAGCCCATCATCATCATAACGTATCATCATACTATTCTCTCAATTTAATTACATATTCTGCAGAATAATAAACAAGTGCGGAAACATTTTTGATAACCAGGTACAATAACATTTTTTATATATTATTATGTAGTTTGTTACACCGAAGAAGTAATTGATCCAAACAATCCAAATTGACTTGTTGACGCCATTCTCGTTTACTTTTAATTTCTTTTTGCTTAGCTGTCTCCCTCTCCTTCTTCGGCTTCTGCGGCGGCGGTGGCATTGGCTTCCGCCTCTGCTGCAGCTGCCGCGGCTGCTTCTGTAACAACGAGAAAAAATATCACATTATTAAGCATCATTAACTCAAGAAAGAGAAAGTTTCCTTTTTTAGGGAAAAGCTGAAACTGGGATAAAAATAGCATTTTTTGTATCATCATGTTTCGAGTGATGTAACGGTTGTAACAGATGTGCTTTGATTTTGTAACCATCAACAAAGTTAAAAATAATCGTAATCCTCAGAGAGAGGAAATTAGACTGCATATGGGAATTTGGAATGCCAGTTTCACCTGAGGAGGTGGCGGAAGTGATTCCAAAACAGAAAAGAAATCACACTTATCCGTCACTGTCACAAGTTGTTCATTTCTTTGCGACTTTAGCAAATCGAGAAAAAAAACGTTTGTAACAACGTGACATACGCCATTTTGACCGATGATTTGACCATGTACACCTTCATCCTTGTTATTGGTAAAAAATTGCAGCTTTCCATGAAAAATGGCTGTATGTCGGATGCTTCCCGAATCTGAGTAGTGTTTTTGGGGCATCATGAGAAGCAATTTCTTCTTGTTCCTTTCTCTTTCCTTGTTATCAACTTCCATTACTTACAACAGCCTGTCTGACTGACAACAAGTTTCTTTTCTTGGAAAAGTTGTAACTTTTTATTAATCGTTCAGAAAGACAAGTCAATTGCTAATGATATATTAGAGAGAGAGAATCATGTGCCATGTGTGCGGACCTGTTATTAACCCCGACGAATATACTTTTTCATCATCAAACTTTTCTCCCAATTAGAGATATGAAATGAGAAATGTTAGCATACAAGTTGAGTTGAATGTCTGTGTCGCTGTGAGATAGAAGAGCTATCAACTCATCTTACTTCAACAAGCCGATGCATTGTATTTGTCTTGAGCAAAAGTTAGTTTTGAAATGAACGAGATTAAATATATTGGTATAAGCCAATTAATGACTTTTTGCTCCCTATTTTTTAAAACTTTATTAACATTCATTACATTTTTTCAGGACGAAAAAAGGTAAAAAAAAATGACAATTCATAGACTTTGATGAGATTTGAATAAAATAAAGTGAAAATAATAATGGAGATATGTAGGCAGTTGTTCTTAAGAACATACATCAGTTAAATAGTAGGCACCATAATAGAATATTATTCTCCACACATACGACGTAACTCTTCTAAAATAATAATCTACAAAAGAAACAAATTCAGCGATGCGAAAAGAGAGAGCGCATTTTTCATTACGTTTACATTACTGCATGCCGGAGATAACATTGTGTGTACATTCTCCTTCTCTGTAACATGCAGAATAAAAACTGTCGTCACAAAAGTTTCCAAAATAGGAAAGGAGCCTCAAGGCCCTTTTTCCCCTTTTCTTTGTGTTCCTTTCTCTTCTCGTGCCAACAGATCAACTCAATTTGGGCAAGGAAATAAGACAGTCCGATTTGTTGGAATTCAATTGAGTACAAGTTTTCCACCATCGGTAAAATGGAGGAGATGGCCATCTTATTTTTTTGGAGAAAGGGAAAAGAACAGAAAAAAAACATATTATCTAGCTTCAAGATAAGATACATCCCAGTAAATTATCTTTTTGTCGTTTTACATGTAGGCAACCATTGCAGCCACTCTTGGAACATTGTTTCCTACTTAAATAGGTAAAGATATATAGCAGGAGTCAAATGAAAATTGGAAGCGAAAATGTAGTCGTATTTGAAACCAATTGTCAGAGAGAAAGTGTACATTACAAAACTGTTATCTAGCCCGAATCTATTACACCACCACCACTACCCTCGAACGCGATTGCGAAACAAAAAAAAGTACGCAATTTGAAGAATGGTAAAAGAAAGAAAGAATCCCACTTTCCCCATCCCGATCATTCACACTAAATTGCTCTCTCATAGTCCCCGAGTGCTGGCCAATGGCGCTTTTGTTTCTACCTCACATCACAAGAGATCGACAGGTATAAGGTCGGCGCAGTCGGCACACAAAAAAGGGGAAATGAATGACTTTTTGTCAAAAATTGGCAAGGGATTATCAGATTCCCTCACCTACTAACTTTACCATCAGCACCGCCAACACACGATAGGGAATTCCTCTTGTTTTTCTCTCTCTTTCTCTTTCGATCTCAATCTCTATTCCAAACGAGATCTCTATAAGAGATCTACCTACTTACTTTCTCCCGCCTACATAATAGGTAGTTCAACCGATTTTTCCTTCTAAAGAAAGAAAGGAGAATACTAGTTTACTATCCGCTCAGCATCCAAAAACCACCAGACCACACAGCTTGCTCGCTTTCTCTCTCTCTCTCATGACTTTTGATTTCCTTTTTTAACTTTCTTCCTACACTTCCTGAGGCGCGTTATTATCACCCTCATCTTCTCCTTTATCCGCCATCATCATCATGATCATCCTGAGAATCGTTTGTTCAAGGCTTAGAGAGAATATAGATGATCTTGATGATGCTGATGATGGCGACGATGAGGATATTACGCATACGTGCTTTCTCCACAATCCTTTTGTAAGCCACTTCCACTACATGCTCCAGTGTGTGTGTATGTGCGCTGCACTCATAAATAAAATATACATAGGGACACAATCTGTGAAGAATTTCATAGGGAAAAAGATTTCAAGTACTCCTTTTGTTTGGGTGGCATAGACTCGTCGCTACTGAAATACACCATCACGTTTTCTACCTAAGTTTTTTAATACGCGAACCAACATACTTTTGGTGTATTCATATCATTATTAGTAAAACTATATATATTTATATTCAAACTTGACGCCTGTAGCCTTATGGCGCTTGTATAGCCTCCCGTATTGAAATAACGAGGAGCATGAATACCTCTCTACACACAAACTATAATAGAAGCACTCAAAACCACACATCACATTTCCCACGAGCTTCCTACTCCGCCTGCTTCCCTGTTTTTAAACAATAAGCAGGAGATATAAGGTAGATAAGCATGATTATATACATACGTACGTACCAACATACCGACACAGAGAAAAGTGAAAGAAAGAAAGATAGACATTCTTCTCTTTTTTTTCTCCATGCTTCTTTCTCCATTGTTGGATGGAGGGAAGGAATAAGCACTTTTGTGAAATGTTATTTGACTTGACAATTGCACGGGCTTGTTACTTTACACCCTTAAGAAATTCTTTTCAGCGAAGCCCACCACCACCACTGCCACTACACATACTCCTTTTATCGAATTTGGAACAAAAGAGAGCAGAGAAAAAAATCTCATTCATTTCCTCTTTGTCTTGTGCTTTCACCACCGCGCTTTCTACATAAAAAGTCCCCAGAGAGGAGGATAAGAGGAGTGCATGCACGCTGCTCTGCTTGTCTACATTTTTATTATTTATTTTCCACTATTTACCTATGGAATAGCTCTGACTATCTCAATTCCTCACTGCATTATTTTCAATTTAAGCCAACTTAATTATGTATTCATTCATGCCTTCTCTAAACATGTTCGTTGATAGCAAACAAGGTAATCGTTTCTTCATTCAATCCGTGCCATATAAAGAAGAAAGTTTGCATAAATTGCAGTAATGTTGCTAGTTGTGTTGCACTCCCAAAAAATTGGGAAGCAATCCTGTCGGAATCTGAGAAGATGAATACCTCCCGTCTCTCTCGTGTATGCATCCATTATAGAAAAGATGTTTGTTTTCAAACTGTAGTAGTACAAACAAGGAGAAAGTGCCTGAAAATCTCACGCAAGGTAAAAGAACATTTTTGGGTCTACCCGAGCCATACAGCACTTTCCTCCGCTCTTCATTCCTCTCAGGGTACATTCTCAAGAAATGACGGTTTTATTGGCAGTTCTCTTCCTCTCTCTCTCTATCTTCACCTATTCTTCAATCACGGATTATTCTGCTCACCGCCGCCACCAGTTCCAAACCACACATTCTTTCACTACATTCATACTTTCTCCCTGTGTGTGCCTTGTTCTGCATAATCCGCTCATTTTGTCAAAGTTCGTGAGCAGAGTTCAGAAACATTTTAAAGTCATTATTTTCAAGGCGTGCAAAAATTCGTATGTTCACCAGAAGATCTTGGCAGTCATTGTACTTCACATAGAGACACAGACTGCCTAAAAGGGCATAATGCGTCATCATTCGACAGTAATAATAGTTTTACTAGCTGCATACCGACATGCATCGTCATTGTTAATAACTACTTCTAATAATGTCTACAGCACGTCAAACATTTCTTCTTTTTCTTGACATTTATCTCACAAGGAGTGTGTCAATCGAGTCAGTGTATATCACGTTTCAAAGATACTGGCCTAATTTGAATGTAATTTACTGACTATCATAGACATTTCCCCAAATGCATAACATTATGTATCACATCCTTATTTTTTTGTTAGCCTAACTTTTCTTTTCGATGTGGATCATGAGATACAAGTTATAACTATCGTAATAATCGCTAAAAACTGATACGAACGCATATTTTGAACCAGATTTCCAGCACAGCTGCTCTGAAATGAAAAGTTCCTTGTCTAAAAGATGCAACCTTAACCGCGCAAAAACTTGAAGAAGGAAGTGAAAGTGGTTCTGTGGTTTTTTAAATATGATCACTCAAGAATTTTCCTTTTCATGCAGAAGTACTTGAGAATGAACTTCTTTGTAAAAAAACTTATTAGTCCGCGATTCTAATGCATTATGCCAGTGTGTTGATGAACATGTCTATATTAAGCATATATAGGCAGTAGTGGTTTAGCTTTCTCTTGTAAATAATATTGACTATATGGAACGAAAGTATATACGCTTGTTATGCAAATGCTACTAATATGCAATGGTGGTGTGGTGAGTCGAAAAATATTCCATTTGAGTGATAACAGAGCCTTAACGTAGGCATCCTTGTAGTAAGCACTAGTACAAATGTGAAGTGTTTTATTTCTCACCTCCATCATTCCGTCAGCGGTGAAAGCGTCGTGTAAGAGTTGTTAATAATCATGTTGGAGGAGCGCACGAAAGACACACTAATAATACGCCATACACATTACAGACAGAGGGAAAGACAGAGAGAAAGGAAGGAGGGAGAGGAATGTGTACCTGAAAACTATCCTCCTCTAGAGCTAGCTCTAGGGGCAAGTGTGGTAGGAAGGAGGCATCAGTAAATAAATAATATCATAAAATGCGCATCCGTCTCTCTCCCACATTACTCATGCATATTACCACCACCGCTTATCCAACCAGCTGAATGAAATGATTTGCCTGGAGAAAATATTCAAAATGCCATCTTCTCATGTCTCAAGAAAATGCCGTTATTATCACCAAGAAAATAAATGCATAAACATCGCAGAGGAGAAAGCTGTGAGAGATGGAGAGGGAGAAAGTGACGGACGGATATCTCGGCGTGCTAAAATTTTTAAGCGTTTCTAGACAATACATGTAAATTATTACACATCATATTACGTGCAAAACTCTGTCAACCGTCACATTACGAAACATGATGATGATGACGAACAACTTGATGATGAGATGATGAAGATGAAGGAGGCATGTATATACGCGAACATTTTTGGGGCAAGATAAGATTTTTGCTGTAGGATTTACAACAACTAGTGTAGTGTAAATGTTTATGTATGTAATAGGCTTACCGGCAGAAATCATTCTCCACTTTGCCTTGTTCTCTATGAGATGATTAATCCAGGGTCGGAGCCCAGGTCCATAGTTGTGGTTGGCTCCACTTTGTAAGGGGAAACTGGGCGTTCGCGAGCTCAGAGGAATTTTGCCTCCAGCACCATCCGATGAGCTATTATTCTTGTTATTATTGGATAAAGCAGAGGATGCTGCTGCCGTCTTAATACAGTTTTCAGACTCGGTACGTCTTCCCGTCCCTGCTCCGCCACCAGCGGAAGTATTTTGAAAAGGTTTAATTTGGCTTTTCGCTTGGCCCAAACGAAGCGGTACTGGCGGAGGTACTCTACTAACCGTCGTCGTTGATGACGCATTGTTATTGTTACTACTACTATTATTATCACTTTTATTCGCAGCTGTCGTGGAAGAGGCTGAATCCGAGCCAGCGCTGCTTCCTGTTGTTGTTGTAGGGTTGCTTTCACTATTATTGTTATTAGCAGCAGCGGAGTTTTCACTATTGGTCACTGGTTTACTATTGGATTTAGCGTCACTATTGTCTACTACGGGCTTGGGAGTTGCCGAGGTGGGTGAAGATTTAAGATTCATTGGTCCACTGTCGTCCACGTTCAAGACAAAGTCAATCAAATCAGTCATAATTGTCAAGCTCGGTTCCACGATAAATTCAATAAAGCTGATTTGCGATTCCGGAATTAAAACGTTATTTCGGTCACAAAGTGGACTGAAAGGAAGGCCTAATTTAGCTTCTTCGTCGCCCTGAAGGAAAAATTCTTCGAGAATCGTGTCCGCAAACTTTTTGTGCATTCTCCAAGGCTTCCCCGGATGACTTATGTCGGCCGTGTGGAGAAGAAGCGACATCAAAGACATGGTTGTGGTTGAGGATACCCTGAAACAAAAAAAAGCATTCGCAATGATAAAAATATATTTTTATATTCCATTTTATTATTATGCATCTCATCTTGACTCTATTCCAAAAACCTGTTTTACTATCTGCAATAACATGCTCACTGGAATATTCAGGACATTTATGAAATTTTATTGCGTCAATGTTGATATCCTGATGGGATCTCTAGAGAAATGTAGAGGCAGGAAGGAGAAAGTCGTAAAAGACTATATATTTTTCTTCTATTTACATACTTATCATGAAATTCATGCAACTACAGAGTAGGTAGGCAGGCAGAGGAAGACAAAAACGCGAAAAGAACATTAAATCAAAGTTTAAACAAAAGTTTTACGCCTGCCTTGGCACTTGATGCTGATAATGATAATGTAGTGAGTAGAGAGAACATGGAACCGGAAAAGGTTAACAATACTCTTAACACAAACCACACACATACAAAAACACTTTTTAATATAACAACTAATGCAAAAGTGTTTTGTCTTTTTCCATCACACCACCACCACAAGAAGCAAAACAGCTTCAATAATAATGTAATGTTCACGTTTACAATAATATCCTGGTGGTAGTGTGGTGTGGTGTGGTGAAAGTTTATAAATGTTTGAACGGGTGAAAATAATGTGAAATGAGGAAAAAGGAAAAGTTTGTTCCAGTTACTTATTGAAAATTCATCCGCTTTCTTTCATTTCATTCATTATTACTGTGTGTAGAAGAAGTAGGTGGATAATAATAAATTTTAGAGTAAAATGTTATGGCTCGTCCAGGCAGTTGTTCTTGGCAGGGAACCGGTTTCTTGCTGTTTCCCATATTTATGCATAATTTCTGGTGAAATTTACAAATAGCGTGTCTGTGTGTGTGTGGAGGAAAACATGAGAAAAGCTTTTTATGCAGCTGGAAAAGTAAAGTGGAAGGAAGGAAACGGTGTAAAAGAGAGAAAAGTTGTTTTTGGATTTTATCATTAATTAAATCGACACTATTGATTCAATCTTGAATGTCTCCCTCATTTCATATTACATACGTGTATGTAAGTACTATCGGCTTTTGTTTTAATTTGGTCATACTATTATTATATTTTTGGTTGTAAGTATAGTTTACATTGAATTTGGCAATAAGTGTTATCGAGACAAGTACAGCAAATAGAAAGTGAACACATTGTCTCAATATCCAGCCACCAAACTGGTCGGTTGCGAATTGAAAGCGTGAGCTTTTCTTTAAATAGCATACGACGACATGAGAGAGAATACGGGACGAAAATAATTGTTCGGGTATATTTTAAGCAACTCGTACTGATGAAATTCTTTAATGAATTATAAAATAGTTTATTACTAGAAAAGAAGTATAAATAGCAACATGAAAAGAAAACGCTTACTTTTCACCGTTGAGTATCGCCCGGACGTTTTTAATTTGTGCAAAATGCGTTGACATGTCGGTCGACAGAACCATTTCAATCACTAAATTACGGAAATCACGGAATTCCTCAGGTTTGAGATTGCTTAATATACTTTTATCGTCTTCTTTGAGTAACCTGAAAAGTAAACATAAAAAATACATTCATGAAAATCACTTTTTGTAACAATTTTCAGTCCGTAGTGTTCTCGATACCACTTTTTAAACGACCGTATCTTATTTATTTTTGCATTAAACCGATAAATAAACCACTAATGAGCCCCCATTATCATTTTATTTAAAACTTGATCGGATCTTCCACCCACGCCCCTCCATTCCCACATAATCCACCATACTTATGCGAACAACACAGTCGTTTGAATCTGGTCCAAGGAAATTGTTTTTAAAAAACTGCAAACGATTGACATGACATGATCAAGGGATAAATTATTGTGAACTTACATATAATAATTTCCTCACAAAAAAGACAAGCCAAGCAAAATATTTCACATTAAACTAGGTGGAAGAATGTGTAACAGGAAGTGACTGCATACCTAACTAGTTTTTTTACAGAGGTAAGATGTCATTCGATGAAGAAAAGGGGAAACGAATCCTAAAAATAAACCTACTGATTTCCACTGAACGATTTCTTTCTTGAAGAATCCTTCTCTTCTCTGATAAGAGGTTGTTGTAATTGCGTGGGAGTGAACAGGGAACCTGTATCACTGTTTGTGTTTGTTGACTATACATGTGCACGTGTACAAAAAAAAATACATTATAAATCCCGAATTCAATAATAACCTGTGCAATGCATTTAAATAGAGCACTCTTTTCTGATTGTACATGAAACGCTAAAAAGGAGAATAAAACTAGTTTAAAAGATCATAATAATATATTATTGCAAAGCTTTGTTGTTGCTTTTGCTGTTGTTGTTGTTGGAATGCTCGGGAAGTCGTCAATTCCGAATTGGAAACACATCATGAGATAAGAATATGCGCAATATTCGCAAAATCGCAAACACAAATGATTTTCTTCTTTTCCTTCTTCGCAGCTCCACAGGCAATATTTTAAGGAATGATCTTTCTTCAAGATAGACGCTCCTACTTCTCCTGCTCCTACTACTACCATTATTATTATTATTGTCATCATATTATTGTCAAACTATTCCACGACATTCCAGATCATCCAAGGCAATCGAGAAGCGGAATTCTCGATTCTGCACAATGGTTCATGACATGAGAGTACAGAAAGCATGATGGCAGTGTAGTCCTCCTCTCCGGATGAGCTTTGCAAGGACAATCTTCTTCTCTCAACTATTACTACTTGCTGCATACTTGACAACGCATTCCACCGTGCTATACTCAAACTTAAACTACCACAATAATGGGACTCCACATGATAAAAAATACAATCTATACGACAGCCGCGTACAGTTTTGAGCAGCAGCGGATGTTTTCTATTTTCAGACAAAGCCATAAAATGGAAATTCATCGTCATTGAATTGAATTCGACATTCCCTTTTTACGAGAGAGATTTCAAACGGGATGTATATATTTTTTGTCTGCATAAACTAAACTAAACTAAACTGTGTACATGTTTAGTCCGAAACTGGGTTTTTACATTCAATTTATTCCTCATAATATCCAACTATCCAACATCCTGTATTTTGCAGCAGCAAAAAAAGATTCCCCAGTTATCAAACTCCACTTTTCGTTCATCTCTCCGGATCCCAATTGAATATAAAAAATATTGGGCTACTGTGTAGGTATACTTTTACTATCTGCAGTTCTAAGGACTTTACTCTGAATCTGAGGAAATAAAATTGGATATGTTTCGTTTTTCAGTTCAGTGAAAATGTTATGACGTATACACACATTTGGGGGCTACACACGAGCGTGTATACATATTTCATTATTGCTAATTAAGCTCACGTCTTACATTACACAACTGTGAGAGAGCTACTACTTATTTAAAGCAACTTTCCATCCGTCCGTGAGCAGAAGTAAGTATCACCTCACCTTTCACCCACACCCTTGATGTTGGTCTATGCAGAAACGTGTGAACGGGGAATAATATGGAAAGGGCGAACAGATTCTCATTGATCTCGAGATTCAACTTTTGTCATATAAGTTGTAGTTAAAGTTTCCAAGAGAAAAGTTAGCCTAGATAGGTATGGGATATATATGCAAATCGCATTATGCATGTGACGCGTAGCATGATATTTTGAGTGGATCAAAGTTAAAAATTGTTTCGTCATCATCGTAAAATAAATAGACTGCTGTATAATACATTATACGTGGGAGGGTGGTAGGTGACAAGCGGAAAAAATATATGTGTTTTTGTACTCACCTAAAGGCAGCGCTAACGTGATGATTTTCCAAAACTGATCTATCGTTGTACAACAAGGCAAGCTCAGTGCCGACATTCACGTGGAAATTATTGGTTCGTCCGGTGTGCTCAAAGTCATGTATGAGGGCAGCGAAGAGAAGAGAAAATATTTCCAGATCTGTAAACATGTTCTGCTGAAACGTGAAAAATAGGAGGCTTTTGCATTAGCGCATAATATTATTTACGTTCAGAGAGATCGGAGACACAATTATTATCATGAGGAAAGCAATGGTGAAAGTTGTCAGGCTTTACATACTTTAAAAAGAATGTACAAATACATACATAGGTAGTAGGAGTAGTTGTGCAAATGTGAGGATGATGATGATAAGTACTTACCGCTAGTCCTGATGACCCAATAAAGTAGTGGAGAGTTTGGGTGACGTCTGCGGCATGTATGTCATTATGATAAGGGTTCTTCAGCTTTGTGTAACCAAACTCGACTGCGGTAAGAAAGGACTCCAATTTATCTAAATTGAGTCGAAAGCGACTAACAATGCCGTAACGGCTGAACAACTCCTTCGCGACGTACTTGAGGCTGTGCCCGGTGGACTTGTCATGAAGTCTGAAGATGTCGAAGTGCCAATTGTTTACTTCCTGAGAAGTTTGGAAAAAAAGAAAGGAAAGAGAAAAAAAATACAAAAATAGATCAATGTTCACGTATATACGTACACAATGCATATATAAATAGTCATCGAAAATATACACGACAGGACATTTTGTCAACATATTGGCTAATATATAATTGCACAAAAGAGTTAAGGATTTCCTCAAAATCAGGACAAAATGCTATTGTTTTGCATGATAATTCTATGAGATGGTTATTTGGTGAAATCGTACACTAACGACACAAGGTATCCAAAATCGATGGCTTTGGCCAAAAATCGTCTAAATTTAGATTTCACGTAAATTTTGTGGTGCGTATAAACTTGTCGAAGTCTGTTTTGGAGCAATAAAAGTTGCTTCTCTCAACCAGACTAAATGGAGCAAATTAAGCAAAATTAAACAAACAAACACGAGACGTTTGAAATTTACACAAACTCAGTCCCAATGGATTACATAGAAATCATTGCATATATTTATAGTGGTACACCACAAAAACATATGCTTTCACTCTTCAAATGCAGAATGCAAAAAAAACTGTTATATATCTGAATTCCTACAAAAAAATTTATTAACTTTTTACGTTAGTATTTTTTCTGAATTCAATTCAGAAAGAGCAACAAACAGCGTATAAGGACGACGGTAACATTTCAAATCCATAAAGACCCATCCACTACTCGTCGCTTTCAATCAAGTTGTTTGAAAAGCGCTGGTAGCCAGTTTCATTCCGCAAAAAAGTCTATTCCACCAGCGTCGTTTCGTTTGCAAAAAAACCAGCCGGAGATTAATAAACCGTTGTAACATTGCAATAAAGTGAAAGTTTGTAACTGCTCAGTCATATAAACAAATAGAGAAAAAAATATCCTCTCTCTCTCGCTCAAGGCTTTTGCTTTTTTATATGCTACTGGCTTTATCGATCCCTTTTTTCGGTTAGTTAACGAACTGAATCGTATGTGTGGTGGTTATATGGTCTACATACACGGTATATGATGGCATGACATGTGGTTCACCTCAACAGAGCAAACTGAATTTTTTAAGTATTTTCCTTGGGAAAAAAGGTGAGAAGCGAAAGGGAACGGTTGGGCAGACAGACAAACAATACGTTCTGATGAAAGGGTTATTGAACCTATAAGGAGAAAATCTTTTATATAATAATAATAATAATATTCAGTACTACTTTACTCCCAGAAAACCACCGACAAGATAGTTCAATCATGATGCCCAGGATGTAAAATTGGAAAAGTGAAAAGGAAACCCGGTGAAAGATTTGTTGGTAAAGGAGGAGGAAATGAAGCAGAGAGAAAGGAGGCATTGCTAGGAACTCGTCTCCTCATTTTTTTTGCAAGGACAGCTTTTGCTGCTAGACAACGCTTACACATGTACATGTGTGCACACACACACAAACCTCTGCTGTCTAATACATACTTATCCGTTTCCCTTTTCAAATCAATTTTTTTTCTTTGGGTTTGCCAAAAAATGCCAAACTCTTTGACTGACAATCTACCTACATACTAAAGTATATGCATCTACCTAGGTATATATAAGATAAAAGGGAAACCCGAAACGGTATAAAGTTTACATTAAATTTCCTTAATGCTTCTGCGATAGGAGGAAAAAGAGACATATTTGAGGCATCTTGTCAACAAGATGAAAGTACACACTGCACACACACAGAGAATTTACATCCTTTTATCATCTTGAAAACCAAGAAAGAGTGTACATATTGGTTCCAATCATCTATTTACTATTGTCATCCTATCATGATGAAAGCACTCTCATCATCGTATTAAAGTTACTTAAGAAAAAAATATAATCTTCATCGAATAAAAAAGTTTTTTATTTTGAATAATGGCTTATACAAATCAACTACCTATGTATGATGATGATGAGCATGATCAGAGAGATCAAGCTCAGATACCATATGCGCTAAAAAAGAACTCAATTTCTTAATCTTCCTTTTCCTTCCTTGCTCAATCGAAGGAGTAGAAGAAACAATGAATTAAGAAGATTGTCGTTTGCTGTTGTTGTTGTTCCTTTGAAAGAATCAGCCTCTCTCCCAGACTCTTCATCTTTTTTATGCTACAAATTGGTTGTTTGGTGTTGCAACAGCTACTACACCACCACTAAATACGACACTCTTCGTCTGGCATAAAAAAAATTCAGACTGTCGTGTCCCATCTCGTTAGCTGGTCTTGTTTGCTTACACTAGTGAAAGTTTTCCCTTTCATTTTAATGGAAAATGAGTTTTTTAACAAGCTAGAGGAAAAAAGTGAGAGGATGAGAGAGAGAGAGAGAGATGTGGAGCGAAGAAGATCAAGTAAAAAGGAGGAGCTCTGTGTATTAGCATCGCAGCAGAATATAATATGAAGTCTTGTAAACTCCAGCAGCTAAACAACTCTTGTCGCGTTTCATTAGTATTCATGTTCACTTTCTCCACCGACTACAACTACTCGTCATAAATTTTATCTATACTATTTTTTTGCTCATCATATTTATTTATTATTTGCTAGCTTTTGCTTTCTTTTTTCGCCCTAGACAGTGTCGGTGTCTGCTTCCATTTACTTCGAAAAAAACAAATAGCAGCAGCCAAAAAAGAAGAGATAAAGCAGCAGCACAGCAGACGTCGACTGCTGCTTTCTCCTGAAGTGTTTATGTACGTGTTCGTTTTGACAATCTATTAGAAGGATTATTAACCCAGAGAGCGAGGAGAACGAGAAGAATGAATGTATTTTTGTTGTTATTTTGACTTAAAAGCAAAAAAGGCTTTATATTTTGGTATTGCTGACTTTGCGTCATTTTCAGTTTTCTTTTCTATCGCAGTATTAGCTTCTCTCTGCTAATTTTTCATCTAAATTCCTTTTTTTAGTTTTGGACAGTGTGGGACGAGTGAATGAATGGAAACAAGTTAGTAGTTTGATGACGTCTTTTATTATTAAAATTATTGTTGTTGCTCTGTAAAAAGTATCATATCATCAAAGAAGTGGCACAGGCAGTAAAAAACGGAGACATCTTGCATCAGCAAATCCTACAACAAAATTTTGATGTCGTAAAATTTAGCACTGTTATAACTTGCAGAATTAGTGTTTATTTAGAGTATCGGCTTGAAAACAGACTATACTTCTTGTAAAGTCTTCATGGTTGCTGTCGTCCGTTCATGTAGGATTTCATTTTACATATGTCAAAATTTCCTCGTGCTACTTCTTTACAGCGTTTCAACTAGTCTTGTTTATTGTATTGAATGACATTTTATTGTTTAATAAAGTTGCGCCAGCCAAAAATCTTAAAATCCATACCATACCACTCTGTTCCGCGTACGGTTACCGCCTTGCACCACTTATTTACTCACGATATATAAATATATTTATTTGGAACGTGATCTGGCAACAATTGCACAACTTTTGTTTGCCCTCGTTCCAGCTAGCTTCCTCCTCTGTAATAATTTTAATAGATGCCACTCGATGTAGTAAAAGGACAGCTTATGACGTACTTTCTCTCAGATTTCGAAAGGTTATTTTTCGTCAGTACCTTGTTGTTTTGCTCGCTATATAAACTAACTGCATCATAATCATAACAACATTGGCTGCTCTACCAAATTGTGAATATACGCAACCATTGGTGCTCCTTTCGTACTTTACGTAGGAACAATTACTTAATTTTTAAACGTATACTCGCATGCCAAAAAATTTCCTTCAGTATAATGATTTGTAGGATAGTAGGACACAAGTCGTCATTATCATAGGCAAGTTACATGAGGAACTCGTCACGTTGAATTGCCCAGTGGATAAAAGAAACTTCTGAAACATAAGTATACTTGATTGTACTTCAGGCATGTAATTTCAGGAAAAGGATTGGAGAAATGGCCAAGTTTGAGTTTAGCAAAAACAAAAACACCACAAAACCCCACACATTCTCCAAAATGTTTCTCTCAAAATCTTTAAAGAAAATTGGCTCCCAAAAAATACCGAATACGAAAACTACATTAAACTTTCACTACTTTGTATGTGGGTTTTAACATGATTCATTAGTAGCCTGCCATGTTTATGCTAATCAGGATGAGAGGTGTACATAACACGGCATTTTGTGTTATGGTCAAGGTGAGTTGTTTCAAGACACTTTTGCGACTCCAGTTCCAAAAATACTTTATTTTTCGTAGAAAGCACGTGGGTTATAGTTGTCTAGCCCAGGTAGGAGAAGAAGGCAGGACAAGAAGATGAGGAGGAGAAAACCTCATTTAAATATTTTTTAAGGTTTATGTCTTGGCTTAAAACGTACAAAAGATGTTATGAGAAATTTTCATCTTAATTGCCATTCATAATCCCGCTACTGACATACGCCGCCACTTTCTTTTTGTATTAATGGTATTAATGCCAGTCAAGTTACTGCGACTGTCATGCCACTACTGTTCCATGTATGCTATCTTCCTGAACAAAAAGTGAAAGTCTAACAAATTTCAACAACTTAAACGATATCATGTCCTGTTTCCGTCCTCCCGTTCATTCAGCCCCTTTTTCTCCTTTGTATCCATTCAATCCCAGAGATATTTTCCAAAATTCCTGGATTCCAGACTGCTTAGCCTACCTGGATAAATGGCCTGAGCTAATAATAGGCGCAACAACAACAATAAGAAAAAGGGGCAAAGAAAAGAAGAAGAAAGTTTTTTTTTGCAATTCTTGTTCCATGAAAGAAAGTACAGAGGGGAAAGCATGTACAAAGTTGTGAATGAAATGAAAAGAAACCTGAGTGAGCCGAACCTTTTTGGATGGGGAGAAACGTGCTGTGTGCGAGCAAAAAGGGGCAACTAAAAAAACTATGCGGAAGACTTTTAATGGAATAGTAAATACTAAATAAGTAGTAGATAAAGATATAAGCAATAATACGGAAGAATATTGCGGAAAGTATATAGGATAATGTCAGATAATAATAATGATAACATTTCTCCTTTTGTTTGTCAGCACGACAGAAACGCTCCTAAAGATGGATAGACGGATGAATCTAAAAAAATATGGCTAAGCTCTCTAGTCTAGCGAATGATATGTGCCATTCTCATAAACGTTGCTTTCCCTCACAAAATAAAACTTATTCTCTCTCCTGAAAGGTTTTACTTGTGAATTTCCTTTTGGAAAAAAGTCCTTTGAACTTGGCACATTTCAGAGGAAAAAAGGACGACCAAAGAATACTCGTGTAATAATCGTTATAATAATAGTATAATATGTGGTTTCTCAATATACACAATGAGCATTCTCCCGTACTCCATTCCTTTAGGCATTTTATCATCATTATTAAGTTCATGACCAAAACCGCACATGTATATACAGTCGAGTTGAACAAATATAAACTTTTTAGCAGAGAGAGAGAGAGAGATGAGATACACGCAGACAAGTACTTTGGAGGTTTTGTTGGTAAATCTAAGAATCACTAGCAGGCAGAACGCAAAACTATTTTTTTTATATGAGAGCTTTCCAGTTTTAATGTTCTTGCTTAAAAAACTTGAATTCAACTGAACAGCATGGCACCCGCGTACCCTAAAATTATTTTACGTAACCGTAAGCTATATAGCTCTATAGCCGCAGCAACACAAAAAAGACATGATGATCGTAAAATATAAAACCGTATTATTATTGCGGTTTCACATTTTTTTGAAGTTTTTGTGGGATACAATGCCAATGTACAGCTTTTTAAGGTCTTTTCGTATTTACTCGCCCTTTAATAACCTCTCGTATGTTGTTTCATCATCGTATTTATGCACATGGTTTGGATTTTCGAAAGAGATATTATGAATACGCAAGGAAGAGAGAGAGAGAGGCACAAAAATTCATTAAATCCTTCCTCTAATGAATACGTAGTGTATATTTTGATTACACTGCCCGAGTTGGTTTATGTGTGTGTGGGAAGCCTAAATATATAGGCATTTTCCACAGAACTAATAGGTAAGTAATGGTTAGTGCGCTTTAATTTGCAAATTATTATGAAGCACAGCCAACTTTTCTCCTCCACACATATCTTGTGTCTGGTGTTGTGCACATATCCGTAAAAACTTTTAATCAATTTTTCCAAAACCACAAATTATCACTGTTCGCATCTAAAAATTAAGCAAAATAAATGCTTGATAAAATTGAACAACATGCACAGTAGCATTCCATTCCTTTCGTAACGAGAATTGGTTATTATTCTGGATGAGGGAGAATTTTAATTCAGATGAATCTGTGGGTAGTAATTTGATGAAATGAAAGGCAGCCAGTAAGTGAAGTAAAAAGACACTACCATGTAATTTGGTGTCCTTGCAAATTTATCATTGATTCCTTCCTACTCACTCAATCTTTTGCAAAATACTCGTCGTCGTCGTCGTTAGTTTAATGATCATGATTTTCAAGAGGATACTCAATGCAAATCGAATATGATTTGTTGATTCCCACGTTCGTGAAGGGCATACAAAATTGGGAAATTGCATAAACAAATTAGAGAAAGATATTCCACCCAATCCATCTCCACCACCACCCACAGAGAAGCGTTATGCGTACACACGACCTTCTAATCTGTGAGCAGAGATAATAAAAAAAATCATCAAGTACGAGAGAGAGATTCCATTGTTTTTGTTATTTAATCAGCAAAAACAAAAAATAGCATCAGAAAAAATAAATAAACCTACACTCTCAAAATTGATTCGAGTAAATCTACATGCATATCAGCTCAGCTTACAAAAATCCCACACTTCACTCATATTATTTCAATGATGTCTAAAAAGTGAACAACAACAGGCTTACATTAACTAATTAATAGCACACACACATAGATTTTTCATTTCACTTGTGCAGCTTTCATAATTTCCAGTATTTCCAATTTTGACAAAGAGAGATGGAGTGGAAGATGGACGGACTCCCTACCAAAGAAAGGATATTAAAAGCTGTCTATAAGCTCATGTTTAATTCTCCGTAAAGGTATTTATTTTTTTAAATATGAAGCTTTGCCCAAATCAGTAAGCAGAGACAGAGAGATAGAGAGAAAGGGAGCAGAGGATAGAATAACACATGTACTTTGATGAGGATGAACACATGTAACGTAATTATATGGCGTGTTTGATATCTCCAGCGAGAATTGAAAGCGCTTTATTCAGCCCTGGCGTGAATAAATGAATGAATCAATGCAAAAAGGAGAGAGAGAGAGAAAAGTGAATGGGGTCTTGCCCAGCAAAAAGGATGGATGGGATGATAATGTGCCCTGCTGTAGGTATATTATGATATGAAAAACATCCTATCGTATCATTCATGCATCAATGGCCCCACTCAATTTACACACAGGTATATTATATATACCTAAGTTAGACTTTCACAATATCAAGTTGGAGTAAAAGACTCTGCTACGAAAATACACACACTCCCGTAAAATGTTTATTTTTGGGAGACCTCCTCCTTCCTCGCTAGACAGACTAGCTCGTTTCTCTCTCTCGTGTGTGTGTGATGAAACGACGAGGCTCATTTTTCACGGAATGAAACAAGAAGAACATTAGCGAGCATGTATACCTAACCTATAATACCTATATTCCATTGCGTGTGAGAGAGAGAGATAGAAAACTCCTTTATACTATCTCCGAGCCATGAAGATGAGCACAAGTGCTTCTTTGCCACAATTTTCTCTCTGGTTAGCTTTTAACTTGAAGCGAAACGATGATGAAGCTCCTTTGGCTCTCGGCTCAGCTTGGATGGTTTGGGTGAGAAGATATTGTAAATGGAAATTGCTAAAGCGTTTAAAACAGCAGCAGCAGTAACGCAAAACGCAATATCTCCTCTGGTTTCGTTCTGGTTTGGCTTTAGTAGTCTTTTTTTGCTCAAAAGTAGTAGTCAGCATGATACTCATTTTACGCACAACTAAAATAAAATCTGCGAGTACAAATCTACTAAATGTGTACATTTAGATGACTGAGACTGAGCGAGAAGAGATTTTCCGTGTAAATCCTTAACTCTACAGAAAATTTTGATACTTTCCCTATCTAATTCACCATCAGAGAAAAATAGGCAGATATAGTAAACATGGTGTGGTGAGCATACCCATATATAAAGACTTGAATATAAAATCTTTGCATTTCTATTAGTTAGTTGTTTCTTCATGAATTCCTTCTCAACACACAACATTTGTTTACACTTTTCCTAGCATGCTTTTTCATGTAGTGTATGTAGATTACGCAATTGTAAACTCTTCTGTTGATGATGATGATGATTACGATAGAGTTTCTCTATAAATTAGGTGCTAGTTTTGTGCACAAAATTTCCACACATCACACACACACAGACAGATACACAGTCTCTTGTGTATTTATTATTGCAACATGGTAACTTCTGTGTGTGGAGTGAATGTGGTGGTAGTAGTGGATGATATGATGATGTTGATGATGCAAATCATGTTTACAAACCTTGAGATATTGTTGAACATCAGGAGGGATTTCAAGTGTGGTTGTTGATAGCTGTCTGTAGAATCGGTCCACGAACAGTCCAACTCGGATTGCATTGGCCACAGATCGGAATCTATAACATCCCCAGCGTTATGAATGAATATTTGAAAAACACAACAAGATTACACGCTAGTCTTTTCAAATTCAAAAATAATAGTTTTTGCACGAACAATGGGATATGTGGGAAAAGTGTGAAGGGTAGATAATATGTATCTGTATCTATTACATATTATGAGAGAATTTCCCTTCACTTTGGAGGAGAAATTCTATACTTGGCTGAGGTAAATGTTACATAAGGATCTCCCATGCTTTTCTAGAGTTTGGCTCATTCATGAAAATAACATTATTAATAGAAAAGGTTTTTCATTTTTTTTGTGCTCACTCACGGAATCTGTGCTGCACTCACACAACCAGACAGAGAGGGAAAGGGAGAAGAGATACACGATGCATGTTTTACTTTCACTTCAATTATTACTCATGATGAGTTTGGTAAGAAGAATGGGGGCCTAACTAGTAAAATGTATGAATTACTCACGAAGTGAAAGCAAATTCACACGATTTATTATGAATGAGAGTTTACAGGCATAACAGCCAACATAGCTGCATGTAAATATGTACTACTCCGAGTATGAAAAAAATACTATCTCCCTCCACACTCATTATTTATAGCGTGTGTAATATTTGACACGAAACAAGATTACTCCGCTCAAGTTGAGGGCACTTTCATTTAAATTATTTTAAAAGATTTATATAACGTGAGTGAAAAGGGGCAAAAAGATGATGCTGCTTGTGCAGAACTGTTTAGTTTTAGTAGTTGTTGTGTTCATTTCTTGGTTATTCCATACGTACCTTGGTCTAGGTTCCAGGCGAGGTTTGGGTTGAACCGTTTTCGTGAACGTTGAAGCCAGCCATTTTCGTACCTCTTCTGGAATCACCTCCTCATCTACCTCAGACAACTCGTTGTCCGACTCGTCTCGCCTGTCAAATTAAATCCCAGAAGGCCAGAATAGAATTATTTTCAAATCTTCAGTAACCACAAAGTAAACTTAGTAAAGGGTAAATATACCACAAAACTACACACCAAAATGATAAACTGCTTTATATATATGAAAGATATATAAATGTTTAAGTATGTACACACAGTGCATAACTTCCAAAAGTATGTATAGCTCTGGATACACATTATTAGGGCTTTAAAAAAGGTCATATAAGTTTATATATAGAAAATAAATACAAATTGGATGCATACAAAAAAACCATCATCAGTATTTCAAACAGCAACGCAACGACGCTATCCAGCATGTTTACCGTTTTTTTGTCATGCTGCTGGACATGCTACAATTTACAAACTAGAAAGAGAGAGGGGAAATGAGTGAAAGGTAAATAGGGTTAAAAAATATACACATGCAATGACAGCGTAGCACTTGGTAGTAGTATTTCAAGTTATTTTTTTACTTGTTCACAGGCACAGGTAGTAAAAGGTATGCAAAAAAAGATTACACTTGGTTCCATTCTCAAAAGTCGCCGCAAGAGAACAAGTGCAAATAGTGACGATAACCACATTTTCACTACACGGCCAGGTCGCTGCTACTATACATTAGACTACTCACTCTCAGGAACTTGCAACGACCCCTAATAACAATAATAATGGCTCTTGTTTCAGCCATTGCTCGGTGTTTGTTCTACAACCGATATAAATGCTAATTTTCAGTTGTCGGACTGGATCAAAAACACACCTACAATATAACAACAGCAGTTTAGTAAGTAGTAGTAGCGTGTAAAAAGGTTAAACCACATCCGCGCAGAGCTATTAATACACACACACAAGAGAGAGGCTCTAGAGTAAACGGGGGAAAAGAAAGAGAGAAAAAAAGTAAGTTGGTTTTATCAGTTATCATCATCACGGGAGCGGTTGTGTGCAGGACTTTGTAGTATTTATGATGCTAATAGCTCGGTAGGGAGAAAGTAAATAAAGCCTTTTTGTATGTAGATATATAGATACATGGGGAGATAGGGTGAAAAATGCTGTAAAGCCAGAGGAGGGGAGCAAACAGTGAAAGCAGCGGTACAGAGGTACCATTCTAGCTTTTTGTAGAGGTACTTGTATACGCGCAGCATTTCACACAGCAAACTTTTAAGCTTTCACTGAGCTCATGTCACAGTCACTCAGTCAGTTTCAATCTGCAGGAGCAGGACAAATGTTTATTCTTCTTACACGGGAGCAACTTGCTCTCTAGCTGCTAATTAGCGTTGAACATGGTCTCATGTGTTTTTAAAAGCGGAGGGAAAATGTGAAGAACTTTTGTCAACCATACCAAAAAAGAGACGCGAGTGTACAAGGATGACACACCGCCACACTGTTTTGTGACCTTCAAAACTAGATAGAATATTTAGTTATTTTATTTTATGCTTGTCCATTTTCCAATGGACATTGATGTAGATGCAAAACAATATTTCTTTAAGAACCAATAATTTTAAACGGACAACCGTAAGAAATACCGATACGTAAGATAAGTAACATGTGCTATAATCCAAATTCAAGTAAACATCAACAACGGCGATAACTCACCAACAATTTCCACTTCCTTACGACGACGGCGGTTTTTAAGATCGCAAAAACAAAATAACAGCCATAAATTGTTTTTTTATTCTGTCAGAATTTCTAAATTAGCATAAAAGCGTCGTGCCTCGTTCGTGCTTCGTCTTCACATTGAATGTTTATGACTCTCTTATCAACCAGTTTTATTATTACATTATCGGAGCTCAGCTCACATAAATTATTTTGGAATACTTGGTATTTGTAGTAAAACCCATCTCTAATCTGATAGCCTTTGGCGAAAGAAGGAGGCAAGCAAAGCAACCATATTTTTTAACCATGCCTTTGGGAAATCATAGTTGCAAAAAATATATAATCAAAGTAGTATATAGGTAATTCACTAGGAAATACATGCATATCCATCCATATTTTAATAGCAAAAATCCGATCCATCTATCCAAACATGAGCTCTTGATCAAACAAGGGATTTAATCAGAAGCAATGTTAATTCCTCCAATATATTCCTCGTTTAATCAGCCAACTTAATTCCCATGCACGATATAATAATATATTTTTTCCTCTTTACGTCATGTACGTGCATGTCCCTGGGATATTTGCGAGATCAAACTTTTTTTCTCTCGATATTTTTTTTTGTTAAAAAAAATCCAAACATGACGGCGACGACGAAGATCGACCCACTATTCCAAAATGTTGAGCGGAGGAATAAGGAGGGCGGATTTCCATACATTTCACACTGATCACGAAAAAAAACGAACTTAGCTTGCTGTCTATATATCCTACGGACATTTTTTATATATCTGCCAAAAAAACCTTTTAAAGTAATATCAATATCATCATCAACATGATCAACTTTTACTTATCTAATTCTTTTGATTAGATCTAGAGACTGGGACGACGCGCGTTCCACCGAGACTGATCTATAATAATATATGGGCTAAATAAACCTATTAAAAATAACAAGCTGGCTTAAATGCATACTCGTTTGAACTAAAATATATATCCCCTTTCCGGTCCTTGCGGATTTATACGTATTAAATCCTGTTAATTCTTTTTCCATATGCTTCCTCCTCCAGTCATTCTTGGGATTATTTTATTCATTTTGACTTGTCAAAACAGATCCTCCTAATGAGTCGACCGTGTGCTGTTAGAGCTCTCTCTCTCTATCTCTCGACTTACTTAAAAATATATATAAAAAAACAAGTAGAGATGTGACAGAGGATTCTAATGTGTATAATATATGACCATATAGAATATTTACAGGGGAAAATTAGCCTCGGGAGAACAGTTGTAAACGCGCATTTTCTAATTTTCTAATCTGTCAAGCAGCTTGAGAGCTTAGCCCTCCTCCTCTTCCTCGGCTCGAAAATATTTCCTGTGCATCTGCAGAGAAGCCTAATTCGATACATACAAAACAAAGTAATCTTGATGCCCTTTTTAACAACAACAAGCCAACCTTTCGATGAAAATGTCCCTTTTCCTCCTCTTGTGACGAGACATGTTTTTACGACACAAAAATAACTTTAAATGTTTACAGGAAATTACATACGCATGTGAATTTCCTTCGTCTTTAACAATTACCTATGACCTATACACGTCGGCTGTCTCTCAATCTAGATCAAAATGGCATCGTCATTTAACTCGTCGTCATCAGAGTCATCGCGCATTCTTGAAAATACATGTTTAAAATTCCGTAAAAAGAACGTCATAGATCTACTTGCAATTTAATATGACGTTTGCTTCTATGTACTGATTTTTTTTTCACGATTGATAGTTCATTTTACCCTGGAAGCAATATATGTTACGTTCCACCTTCCCCAATCCACTTATATATATCCTTTATCTCCACCTTTTTGCACTTTTCGTGGATATTGATAGTTTGATAGATGAAAAGAAAAGTGAAAGGATGTGTGGCACAAAGGGCTCCATGGCTCTGGTATTTTTAGCCTTCTTTTCGCAAATTCCACAAGCCGAGAAAATTTTGCATTGTTGCATGCAAGCTATGTGAGGAATTGTAGTAGCGTCGTCGGCAGTGCCAATGACGTGCCTCTATACACAAGCTCTATATAGCTAATAAATGACATCTGACATGAATCCTGATTTCCCGTGGTTAATATCTTTTAACCCTGTCATTCTTACACTCTGGCAGGCATGGCAGAGAAAATCGGAGGTGAAAGACGAAGAAGAAGAAGAAATGCATTGAGCTTTTTTTTATACTCAGTTTACTACTGATTTCTCACTTTCACCGTCTCTTTAAACGCTCTTGTTTGAAGCCTCAGCCATTTCCGTTGAAAATTCATCTAAACTGTATTCGACGTACATATAACATCAGAGTTTCCAAGAAGTTTCACTCCAGACTTGAACATATTTTCGGGGCTTCTTTACTACTAGACATAGTAAAAACAAAAGAATGTGGATGGATTTATATTACATTTCGACTTAATGCAAAAAAGGCAGCCTCTGGTGCTGAATGTGCATTCTTGGAAGAAGAATATATATTTAGGATCAGTGAAAGTTCCATGCTCCCTGGCACTCTAGCTTCAAGTTATTATCGGTAAAAGAAGCTTCAATATTTTTAGGAAAAAGAGTGCTGCCTTGAATACCATATCATCGTCCTTCCATCATCTGGCAAAAAATATAAGTTATGATTATTACAATTACAACAGCTTGCGCGTGTCTGAGTGTTACATTTTCTCTGGAATTTCCTCCTGGCCTGGCAGTAATCAGTGACGATGACGAAGGAAGGCGAAAAAAATAAAGTTTGCTAGTAGAATTGGTTGCTTGTTTGAAAATTTTCAAAATGCCGAAAATAATGCGAAAAGAATAATATGTGAACATTATGATTCTTCACAAGAAAGAGATGCTCCACAACGGCAACGTAAAGCATCACAGCTTATTGCTTTGTTCTCTGGCAGTATATTAAATTATATATCAAAATCATATAAGATGATGACGCTTCAATAGCATATTATGACTCTCTCAGCCTGAATGAATGGAGTCAGTGAAGCGTGACAAGAATAACTTTTTTCGGATGAAGATGACGTGACATATTCCATTCAAATCTCCACTTTTTTATTTTTTCTCTCTCCCCCCTCGGCAAAAGTTTATAATGGTTTTGAAGACGTATTTTTCCATAGCTAATTGACAATAAACTTCTCTCTACATTTTATGCGATTCGATTCTCTTCTCTCGCCTCTACTCACTCACGTTCTATTTATCTACTACACTACTGGAAAAAGTTTGAATATTTTATCAGTTTCATAATACAAATATTTCTTCCTGTTCTAAATTCCAAATGTTACACTCTAGGCATTATATTCTGCTGACATAATATGTATAGGTATACAAAAGTTTTTGTTAACAAAAGAGAGAGAGTTGTCGTATTTAGAATCTAATTCACTCTACTCATTCAACTTACTCATCAGTTTCAGTTTCCATTTGCCCACTAAACCAGTTTCCCATAAACTGCACCACTCAGCACGTTTTGAATCACAACAGAATGAGTGCTTGAGCAAGTGCTTCATTTCATTTTACAATGGCATTCTTCTGTCACGTGTGGTTTACTGTGTCATGTCCGCAGGTATTTATGTTATTATTATTTTATTTATAAAACGACATCTTTCTTTCAATCTCTCCAAAAACAACTATCCCATGACTTTATTTTGTAAACTCAATCGAAAGATTTTCGACAATAAAATTTACATTATAAAAAAAGTCAAGTGTCTTTCCGAATGACTTTTTAGGAGCTACTCACAGGGTTCATTTTTATGGTAGAACGCGTGTAGTTTATGTGACTGTTAGAAAGATCAAAGCCAGGCGTCATCCGTGACCATGAAACTCCCACGACGACTGACCCACTTACAATCGCAAATATTTTTAGGCATACAAACGACGACGACGACGACGTACATACTAACGGCCTTTTTCGTCGATAGATATTAAATAGGTGCTCTAGGAGCTCTCTCGAATCGCTTATTGGTGCGCGGTGTAAGAAGAACGGTAATCTACGACTTTACTATTTTTAAGTGCTGTTGTTTCGCTAGGTCGTTTGATGGCAATTGGATACTATTTTTATGTCTTTTTTTCTCGTTCCATTTTCTAAGCTCTTTTTTCTGATGATATGCTATATACATATACATACATGCTCTCTCAGCCAAACGAAATTGGCCAATAACGCTGGAACATTAACAGAAACGGAAATTATGGGAAACAGAGAGAGACAGACATAGTCACTAAAAAATCTAGCAAAGTTTTTTTTTCTTCGAGTAGGTATGTTTTTTTCTCAACCTTTTTATGTTTCAATCGACCGTGTGGAACTTGTACATTTTCACTAATGCAGTTCATGTTCACTATAAATTACACTAAAGGTGTAGTACTTAAGTTGTAAGAAGTTCTCATCTTTTTTTTCTTTTTTAACTTTAATCCCAAGAAAGTAAGTCTATTTCAAACCACAAAAAGAAGAGAATGATTCTTTATTTTTTTTACTTTTACACCTTTACGGTCAAACTGAAAGGACAAGTTGCGGTGAAAGTACTTTTTTTGAGTACTAACCATTTTGGTTATCAATGTGCTCGTAAAACATTCGCCCCCGTGTGCGTGTGTACTACACACGGGCATTAAAACACAATCCATTCCCGTGTAATAATTCCAGCCCTTTTAATTAAACGACTCTAATGAGTAGAAATAAAGTACTACATACGCAGAGAGAAAGTCAATGAGTCAGAGCGGCGAAAGCGATTCCAGGTTTTTTTATTACTCCATTATTCTCCTCAATAATTATTATTACTCAGCAATTTAAACGCTTAACTAAGATAGTTTTTTTTTGCTTACATGCAAGCACCCAAAAAATATGCTGGAGGAAACAACCTACCTTATCAGCGTGATTAAAAATGCAGACTTTTATATACTTTTACTTTGAAGTCATCTCCAAAAGCTCATTTACGTCAACAAGTCGACTACTCTGACTCTTTTTTTCATCCTCCTTTCCAATATGAGATGATAATATTCCCCCGGCGGATAGGATACAGAATAAAAAAGAGAGATTCGTGAAGCAAGAACATAAACGTGAAGTTTTACTTGTCTTTTTTTTCTTCTTCTCCCACCGCACCACCACACACACACAGTTCATGTCGTTGCATGTCTAATAAAAATGTTCTAAAAAAGTGAAGAAGCTCAGCTCTATATACGTCTACAATATTCACACATGGATTTTGTGTAAAAGTCACTTCTTCTTCTCCAGAAATGAACGTGTTTCTCTTCTCTCACAGATCCCCGCTCTGGGATATACGCGCTGTGTGTTTTTCCGCTGGTAATGTGCTTTCCTCCACTCTTTTCCGGTGGCAAATAATAATAATAGTAAAGCTGTGCTGCTGCTGCCAGCAGCATCGCATAATATGTACCAGAGATGTGAATTTGATAGCTGCTGTTGTGGTGGCGCGGTCTCGTGGTAAATACTGATGTGGATGTCACATTCTCATAAAGAGCTCATTTTGAGCTGAGGAATTTTTTAATAACTTGATCCAGTTTTTTTAGGATGTGTACTAGTATAAGTTCAAATTCAAACGTCTCTCACTCTCACAACTCCACTCTACTCAACCAACCACCACCACAACAGCAGCCGAGCCGACCGCCGCGCCGCTAACATCGACTTTTATACATGTGCTGTTTGATTATAAGGAAGAAAAGCCCATTTTTACCTATTGAAACGCTACAGCACGGACCTACGGCGACGTTCCTAATGTGGGTGACAGCAAAACCGCCATGTTCCAAGTTCCAACTGATGAACGAGGACATACAATGCAAATAACATAAAAAGCAAGTGGAAGTAGTAGTTCTCTCTGTACTTGGTTGGATGAGGTCTGCGTAAACAAGACTTCTTTACAAAAGGCTATCATGATGATGACGGAATAAAAATTATACTCTTCTATCCACTTTTTTCCATGAAACATATTTTTTTAGAAAGAAAAGAGAGAACCGACCCACACACACACACACACCGACACCAACCACTCACAGAGGAACCGGCATATGACAGGATATAAAAAGAGAAAAACCTCACATGAAAATGCAAAGTTGCTTTTTCACTAAGTTTTCCCTTCGTCGACATCGAAAAAGCTGGTGGTGGTGGTAGTGGTGGTGTTGGTCGAAATGGCACGTTCCTTTTTTCTAAGTACTCTATAGAAAGCAGTAGGAGAATACGAGGCTTTAGCTCTTAATATCTGTCTGGAGATAGGTGGTATGAGTATGTCTGCATTCGCGTTGTGTGGAAGTTGGAATAGGTAAATAATTCCAGTTACGGAAAGAATTTTAATGTAATGTTGGGTATGCAGGCTGGGTATGTTCCATCTCATCATCATAATATGCACATATTGTTTATAGATTCGTTTATTGCTACGCGTATGAAATATATATGTTTTTGTGACTATTCCCGTGTGAGTTGAAAAAAAAACATGGAGCACGTCTTACAAATTTTGTTGAAACCTGCACCAGTGTACAGATCATTGAGGAAAAAAACTTGCTATTCATGATGACTCCAAAAAAACCGACCAACGCCAACAAAAAATTGTAATCATCATAGCATTGCCTACCACACCATAAGTGAAATTGCTTTCAAGTAGTGGAATTACTGAAATATGGAAAGCTGCTTATGTTATTGTGTGTGTGTGGTGGACATTTGTGGACTTTTTTTCCATTTCAATTATTACTAGAATTGAGCAAGTCCTTTCTCTGCTGCATTCAGAGATATTTTTTTGAACTATTGCTTTCAAAAATATAGTCTTGTGTTCATTAGTCAACTGCGGGTTTTTGGTGGTTGAGTGTTTGAAGTAGTGGGAGACGAGATAGGATAGTATCGATCCATCTTGTTATTTTTTTAAAGATCCGAATGAAATCTTTATATATTTTTTAGAGAGTCATTATATTTCTTTCCACTTTAGAAAACCACTAGATGACCACCACAACGACTAGAGAGAGACTCGTTACGTCACGTCAGAGAGAAGAAAAACGACTACACCAAATTGCTTCCTCAAAAAACGAGGAAAAAACTTTGTAGGAAGTAGGCATACCAAAAAAATCTATTTTTGGTCAGTACACAAAACTAAAAAGCAAAGTTTGGAAAAAAACACCATGTAGTACGTATATAACAGTAGCATTGAACCTAACAATGTCAGTCAGCTGCAGTAATTTTTCACGCTATACGTATTTTTCTCTCATTTTTCAACAAATCCCACATTGCATTTCCAGACAAAGTTTTGTAAACCGTAAAAAAAATGCGTGCGTAGATATCAGGCGGGTGTGAAAATCTCATCTTCATCCATATAAAACTATATATTGATCTAATATAGGCATACCATCTATAAATATATAGGTATTTTCCTGATAACTAGCTGATAAAATCTTTCAAACAAGTAAATACATGCACGTACAAACAGACATGCAACATTGCTGCTGCTGACAAAGTTATGTAAACAAGACCTTTCCATTTTTTTCCATAAAGCTCACTCACAGGCCAAAACCCGTCTCTGCATTATTTTGTCAGGGGAAAAAAAGTAAAAAAAAGTATTCATTTTTATAATGGTTTTTTTCTTCTTCTTCTTGTTCGGTATTTCTCACTCAGCCTACTAAATTGCAGCAGACGTCCTTCTCTTTTTTTTCGGAGGTCTGTGTCCATGTCCGTAAAAAAAGTCAGTACGGATCCGCGGAGTAGGTGGCCAGGTCACCCCTATCGCGCGTTTTTGACACGTGTTATGTATGAAAGAGTTCACTTAATTTTCAGGATTTGTCAGCAGAAAGGAAAAAAGCTTGTGTGATATCTGACAGGAGCGTCAGTACTGTTGAGATTTTAACCAGCAAGCAAGTGCACTCAAGTGAAAAGTGAAGACGATAAAAACGGTGAAGTGCGACAGCAGCAGCTTCACCGTTTCCTTTTTAATCCATCCAGCCAGATACACCACCACCAAAAACCAGGCCAACTACATGCAATAATCTTTTTTAGCAGAGGAAAAAAAGATGGACATGAATGCAGAGAGAAGGAAGAAAGGTGGATAATATTATCCGTACTCATTTTCAGAGATGCAGATATAATATGCACCTAGGCCTCTCATTCATTCGATTTTTACATAGACGCGGATTGGCAATGATGAACACGTTTTATCCTCGTGTTGGTGCACAGTATGCGCCATGCGACTAATAACGAATGGCAAGCATTCTTAGAATATCTCACCCGGCTGGATATCTACTAACTACTACGAAGACAACGACGGTGTTTTTGGTGGTGGCGGCGGTGGAGGTGGTGATAGTGATAGTGCGAGATGATGAGGATGATGATGCGGTAGCAGAATTGGTGTAAAATATCTCTGGCAAGGACGATGACGATGATGATGAGAAGAGTTTCTGAAACGGCTTTAGCATGGAGAAGAGAGATGGATAAATGCCAACACATAAAACTTTTATGATGCAAATCGCTCGCTGATTCCATACGATTTCCATCACTAAAATTTTATTACCTTGTGTACTACAACATATTATAGGGATAGGTAGGTATTACACCTGCCCACACGTGCATACACCAACTGAATCATCTCTCCTTACAAAAAAAAATTTTGTTGAAGAGCAGTAGATTGGATAACATTACACTTGGATTGCCATGATGAATCACACAGAGTTACGCCAACACGTTTCCGCTTTACCACTTTTCTACAAAAAAAAGTGTCGATAGTGTACAATTACACAATGTATTACGATAACTCTCTCTCGGTACTATAGATTTTGTTGAAAATCCTGTATCGACATTTTGGAGCGATATGAGACGCGAACAGGATGAATATGGTCCTCTGAAACATTTATGGTATTTTACTGAAAATATTTTACTATTTATGTTACAAATATTATATATTAGAGTTCTACTCTACATGATACATGTGATGATCCTGCGGTTTTGGCGCAGAGCGGTTTTATTTTGTTTGTTATTTTTTGTCATAAAACATGGCATATATATTTCGAATGTGCTATATAATATTTCATTTCTTGCAAGAAAAAGCCAGCACATAGTAATCCAGTCCTTTACAATAAGCTGAGATTGTCTTTGTTAATTTGCAATTTATATAGTAAAGCAAATAAGCGGAATGGAATTGCAAATTGCAAGCAATTAAAGCTCGACATTTATTTAGCAAAAAGTTTTTTTTACAGCTCTACAAAAAATACTAACTATATATTTTTTTCAAAAGTCGTGGTTAATCATGGTTAGATTAATATTTATAGAACAAGTGTAAAAAATTCCAATTTGCAATCTGTTGAAATTTTGTGTGTATATGTGGTCATCAAAAATGTGTAAAAAAATATGATGGCATGGTGTGGTTATAAAATATGTTGGTAAAATGTGTGAAGGGGAAAAAAGTAACCAAAATCTCTTCAAAACGGGCGAAAACTGCAATAGGGCGCATGTACAAAATATTTACACGAATTATATACGAGCAAAGGGTCAACAAGGGTAATTTTCTCTACATGGAAAATCCACAAACATTTAAATATATTGATTAAAAAAAGGATATTTAAGTAAAAACAAAAAATGAGTGTACTTTTTACTTTGGATAATAAAAAGGGTAACTTTTGCTGGTTCAAACATTAGTATTCACTCATATTACAAGAGATCAAACATTTGAATGTAGAAGAGAGAAAGGAAACATTTTTGTGTAAACCTGCGAGACTCCGGTACTGAAAGTGTGTCATTGGTAGCAGCACCCCCACCTGATATACTGCCCTTTCGACCTGATTTCGGTGTGATTATTGTGGGGGGAGCAGTAGTACTGGGGGGAGGAGGAGGTGTTGCAGGTGTTGGTAATGATGTAGTGGTGGTGGTGTTGTTGTCGTTATCATTACCGCCACTACTTGCAGCGGTAACGGCAACTACTGTTTTGGGGGTGGGGGTGATGGTGATGGTTGTGTTATTTTCAGAATCAACTGAAACATTAGTAAGATCAGTAGTAGTAGTAGTTGTAGTTGTTGATGTAGTTGAGCTTGGAACTGATGTCGCTGTTGTAATAGTTGTTGTAGTTGTAGCAGTTGTTAAAGGGGGCGGTTTTTCACTTGTGAGGGTGGTTGTTGTTGGTGTGGAAGAATGGATTGTATTTTGAGGAAGAAGTCTCTGCTCTCTGTCCGGAGAAGCAGATTCTTCTTCTTCAATGATAGTAGTAGAAGATGTAGTAGTAGAGGTAGTAGTAATATTAGTAGATAATTTTGCAGAAGATACTGCAGCGGCAGAAGCGACAATTGCAGCGGAGGATGCAACGCAAGAGGTAGTAGTAGGACACGAGATTTGCCTTATCAGTTTATGCTGCTGCTGCTGCTGTTGGAGTAATTGTTGCTGATGTTGAAGCTGACGAAGATGGGACAAGTTGTTCAAGACGTTCTCTGGGGTGGTTGTTGTGGATGCGACAATGGCGGTGGAGGTGGTGGTGGTGGAGGCGCCGGATGTTTCTATTGCCCCGTCCTGACAAGGAGGAACAGCAACTGCAGTTCTGTTTGGAAATATACCATATAAAAAGAGAGGAATAAAGAAACACGTACATACATAAATACATAGACATATTGTGTCAGTCACAAAAAAATGAGTAAATATGGAAATGGCCTAGTAAAAACATTTACGTAATTAATTTGGTTAGCACACACACAAATATATATTATTATTTGCCAGAGAGAAGAGAATAGTAACGTACACAAGAAGAAGAAGAGATCTATATCATGAAACAAACGCAAAGTTCACATTTGTCATTTTTGTAGACGGACGACATTAACAAGAGAGACGGAACGGACACAATAATGAAAAGCATTATATATATTTAGACACTCTATATAGGCCTTTATATAGAAACTGGAACGGATACGGTATAATTAACAATATAAAGTTAATAGTAAGCAATAACAACAAATGTATGCAGAAGACGAAGAGAGGCGAGCAGTAATGATGATGAAACTACACAATTTACAAGAGAGAAAAGAGAAGGATAGATGAAGTGGACGAGAAAAATAGAGGAGACAGATTAGATTGATTCTTTCCTAGAAGAGCAGCACAATACAGTATTGACCATCATCATATTGACCAATAGACCACACCATACGTCACAAAGTATAAAAAAGTACAAAAAACAGAAAAGGCAGCAACAGCAGCAGCGTTTTTTATGGGCGCTCCATATCCATAGCCAAAAACTTGGACAAAAGTAGGTAAATACTGTTTATATGTGTGTCCTGTAATAACTTTAATGACAAACAACAATGTTTTCGCAAATTACTGCAGGCGTTATAGTGTGCACCTATGTATTCAATAGATATTTTATACGTCATACTACATCATATCATTGCATCAGCTCATTCGACACCACGACGAGAGTAGAAGAGAAAGGGACAAGACAAGAGAAAGAGGAAAAAAATACAAAGACGCGCGAGAAGAAGACGAGGAGAGAGAGACCAAGTCATTCATTCGATTGTGTTTGTTGAGCAATGTAAACAACCTTGGTTTTCTGCTTGACTCTCAAGGGCACTAAAGCAACATGATTTCTTTCACTTAATACCACCACCGTCAACCGTATAAAGAGGGACAAACCGGTACAACACGCGTGTACACACACACACATAATACTCACTTGAGCAAATACCAATATATTATAGAGACGGACGTTTATGTATATGGGCCATAAAAATGATTGTTGGAATTGGAACGGGAGTTGCAGTATAACAATGGATAGGGAAAGAGGGAGAGAAAGGAGCAGAAGATTAAGTAAATGTAAAGGAGGTGTGTTCAGGTTCACTTGGTTTAATGATACTGACAGACGCGGGGATACTTTTGATTAAAAACCTGTTTCTCTCTTGGGCACACAGGATACAGTGAATAAACCAATAAAGTGACCCTGATGATAATATGGGCTATAAAAAAGTGCGCCAGCACACACACACACGGACGATCCTTCAAGACCGCTTGTGATTAGCCACAAAAGAAAATCATTCTGCATACCACCACACTACTAGATTAAAGGCAGTGCGGTACGATAATAGACTATTATTGGTAAAATGTTGATTTATTATAGGACGGTCTTCAGTCAGGATATGGGGCATGTCAGGAAACATTGTATAAGAGCATACATTTATAATATTTATCTACCTATATGTATCGTGTACAAAAATTTTATAGGATCATCAAACGTCTTTTCTTCTTTTCGTGCACGAAACTTTGTTTCATTTTCCCAACAACTCTGCTGGTAAATAAAAACCACTCGTTGGCTTGCTATCATAATAATAATAAGTAATATACAATAAAATCCCATAATAAAATAGGAAGTGGGACCGGGAACGAAACATCGTAACAAGCACATTATTGTTTCAGGCGAAGGGGGAGGAGGAGGAGCGCGCAACGTGGGTAAAATATTGCTTGATAATCTTAAAAGATAAAGATTTTATGCTTATTATTATATACCTACCCACACACACCACAAACACACATATATCCTCCGGCTTATTTAACAACCGTCTTGTACTTTCACCGGGAGACTTTTCCGCGAGCATTGTGTACAATTATCTACTCCGACTAGTACACGCTATTTATAAATACCTAGAATTTCCTCCACATTATTACTCGTGTGTACCATCTGAAATAATGGCCAGGTTAAATCGATTTTCCAACTTTGGCTAATACGCCGAAGAATTAACTCCTCTTGTGCAATACTACGCACTTGCCTACTTCGCTCCACTCTAGAACTCTTCTACGAGCAGCGTACATTATTTAGTGAAAAACATGTCGCATGTAACCGGAATTATCCTAATGAAAGAAAAAGAAATACCTGAAAGACTTTCTCTCTCTCTTCTTGCCTCTGCTACTACCTACTTGGCGAGTCCCACATATTATGTGTTCTGCGATGATGTATACTTTCTGAAAGCATACCAGCATTTATGACCATGTGTCTTAAGTACGTCTTGTTGTCCCACTAAAAGCCACCTTATATAATGCATGCGCCTTTATCTTCATATTCATATATAAACTTATATCGAATGCTATTTCCCATACAGAGAACCTTGTTTAGACTTGGTTGAGCTTAATTAACTACATTATAGAAAACATTAGTTTACTTTGTTTCGATCCTCCATCGAGTAAAGTTGAAAATATTTTGTGCAAGTCTGTTTCCTTTTTAGGTATGGCGCGCGCGTGTGAGTAGTGTATGATGTTTTGTTGTGTTCATCGGAATGAAAGCGTATATGGCCACCTACATTACTTGTCTAAAATGTAACAAGGAGTTTGGTAGCAGTGAGCTAATAATAAAGTAGGCATTAACTCTGTTAACCTGCCTGCTTCTCGCTTGTTGTGTATAAACAAGGGAAAATAAAGTGGGCTATATTATATGAACTGACAAGGTTGCTCTCACAGTTTCACAAGTGTGCTGCTAACGAGAATTTATGCACAACAAGCGAAATGAGATACAAAATCGGAATAATATATTGTTTTTTGTTACTGTTGCCATTACTCTGCTTATTGCAAAACTTGCTCTAGAACGAGATATATAGCTATCATACATTTTTAAGGTTGCATGAAAGTAGATATATATTATTACGGTAATCCCACCGGGGAAAAATTGAACGAGATTATCAACGGAGTCAAATTACCGTATCAAATTACACAACTGACTGATGTACACATTCGTTACGTGGACTCCTCTAGACGTGTGTACATGATTTGCCTTGTCAGCCAGATAATATGCACCAGACTTTATCTGCTGCTGGGTTAAAACGCGAATATATGTTTCATTCTTTCTTCCATGCGATTTACGTTACGCTACGGTTTTTTGGTTGGAAAAGAAGGGTAATAATAATCATGATCGTCATGTCGTTTGTTGGGGGCTGTTGTGCATGTGATAGGTGAATATTATGACGATATGATTACCAAAAATAGTAGCTTGTGTAACGAAAACGATCATCTATCTATCTCTCCCTCTGCGTGTGTGTGAGTATTCTTCTCACAGGGCTCTCCTCTGGTGCAACATGACAAAATAAATTTATCATTGCGAAGAAAATGAGAACATGAAAATAAACACGGAATAATAATGGGCAATAATAATTAACTTTTACGAAATTTCAATGGTTGTGTGTCTGCTGCCCAAAATAAACCGGATTCTAGCCAAAGGCCATGCTGCATGCGAGTCTACGTACCTATATAGTAAGCAATTATCTAAACAATTGTCTACTCCCGCATCTCAATAGGTCTATAATTTTGCTGGGCCGGTTGATGTGTAAATACCGTACCATAATGAATTATGGCTCACACACTTGTAATTTTGGTCACTGACTGAGATCATGACCGACCAGTGGCCGTATACAAAATGTTTATAGGTTATTCCAAAATACTACGGAAATTACTTGTGCAATTATAGACGCATTTTGAACAGCGAGTCGGAAAGCTGTCCCACACGTGAACTTGTTGTAGTATTTGTATGTGTGATCGAATTTCCCTTGAAAACGCAACAACTATTGTTGTATAACGAATTGCCACTTAATCGACTCGACATCTACAAAAGAAGTCTAGTTCGTACAACATATTATATGGCAACTGACAAATGCAATCATTACTATTGTCGCTTTCAGCAGTGGCGGCAGCAGAAGCAAGCTTTTATTATTATTCTCCTCTTTCTTTTCAAATAATGTTTCGGTATGTTTGCCATTCTAATAAAAAAACATGTGCCCATCACCATCATCATCATAACCGATATGAGTATATAAACAACATTATTTCATACGGAGGTGATGGATATAGTCACGAACGACAATGCCAAAAAAATATACTCTCCTGATATTATTATTGTTCTCCCACCAAACCTATACTGGAGTAGTAAATGGTCACATGAAACCGTTTATGCCATTGAATAATGAATGAGGTGATTTTCTCCAGTTGTTGCAGTTTTACTATTTATAAAGGGAAATTGACGTGCCTGTGCCTTTCTCTCTCTACCACTGCGCTCCTGCCATTCTACTGCAAAAAGAAAACATTTGCATTAATAAAGCCGAAATAGGAATAAGAACGTCGCCGTACGTTCACTTTTCACTTACAGCACACATTTACCTCTACCCATTTATTTCCCCTATACCCGTCGTATGTATGCTAATGCAAATTTTTCTTTTTGTATTTTGGTGTGTGTGTACGTGCGTGAGTGTACCTAGTGTGTATGCACACGATTTGTTGTAATAAATGGCCGTAATATCCTTTTAATAAGAGCGTTTCCCATTTCATTCATGCCGAGCTCGCTCCTGGTGAAAGTACAATATTTTTTTACCTGGTGAAAAGGAACATCAAACATATTTACTTGCTCCCATCAACAGAATCGGATCAACCATTTTTTTATACTTATTTTTATCGCTTTAAACAAGGACGAGAGACGACGACGAGGATGACGACATGTGTCAGCAGTTGCGCTCAAATATAGATATATAAAGCGCCAGCGCACTTTCTCCGAAGCTTGTCACTTCCCCATATTGCTCCATATCTTCACGACAATTAACGTGCCATACTATAGATAACCTAAATACCCACATTTCACATGCGACTACTATCCTATGAATTGCATTACTCACTACTAAAATATATAAGTTGTACTAGAATATACCTCGCACAGTATTATATGCGCATATAAAAAATATCTATAATTTTTTTTATCAGATCTGGCATTTACGATAAATAATGATAAGGTGGTGTAAGGCTATCTATATTTTTTCTGATTAGCTTTTTCCTACTACAGCCCAAAAAAACACAAGCAAATCAACAAGGGTATTATTTTAAGATGACGACAACACAACAGTCAACAAAGAGAGAGAGAGAAAATATATATGACAATATAATAATAATAATAATGGTAATGCCAGTGAAGGAACAATAAAAAGTACAATAATATGTACCTACGCTAGTACAATAAGTAATATAAGGAAAAGTAAAACAACCATCAATTTCGATTCTCTTCCTGTCGTGCTTGCTGCTAAAGTATATGAGTAAAGTAAGTTAATACCTATCTTTTGTGTGCTATACTATCCTTCATAAATGGACCTATAAATGTTGAGTTTAACTGTCACAACCACCTCCACTACCACCACCACCGACTAAAAAGGAGAAGAGAGAACATTTGCTTGGAAAGATAAAAGAGAGAGAGAAAAAGACATACTTATTACATGCACACTACTCACACAACAACACACAACACGACGATATAATATTATTGTCCTTTTCTCTCTCTTCTTCTATCATTTCTTCCCTGCTTGACACAAAGAGTAAGCAATGAAGCACCTACTTTACTGGGTACATATTATGTCTGGGCAAACCTATAAAAACTCATAATGTTATCTTGTTGTGGTTTATCCTATCCTTCTTTTTTCTTTGCTTTTCCCTGTCCTATTTATGGTTTTGTCTACGTCAAAAGGGAAAATGATAATAATAATAATAATAATAGTAAAAAAAGTTTCGTCCATATAATAACTGTGTATATTGCAACGCACACAATATGTATATGGTGAAGTTCATGCGTTCATGAGTAGTAATACATGCTTACTTACTACGCGAGGAATAAATATTATCAAGTTGACAATTTCAAACACTTGCACACATTCGCGAGCACATTGCATTGCGCCTTTCATCAAAATGTATATTATATTTTGTCACAAATTTCTTTTTTCATTTACTCTACTACGCTTCATAATAGTAGTATAGACCGTTTATTGATAAAAATGTGAGCATGGACAGCACGCATTCAAACAGTGCACCAACCACAACAACAACATGCCTTTTTGTCTGATAGACAGCAAAACTGAAGAAAATATGTGTGTGTGTGTCCAAACTGATGGAGAGAGAGAGAGAGAGAGTTGGAGTAAGTGAAAGTCAAAGAACGCCAAAATAGTCAATATTAGATGAGAAAAAGTAGGGAAATGATCGATTTTTATTTGTCGACGACCAGTTCATATTATTTATTTCTTGCAAAAAAAAAGTTTGAGCTGTGAGCTGTGTGTGTCTATGTGTATGCCATGCTATCACGTCCATTCTCTCTCGAGTACTATTACAATGTATGTGTACACTACACTTCATATAACACTACATTCATAACATGGACCACAACATACACTCCTACTTTCACCAGCCAACCACTAAACGCTACAATTTCGGCTCAATAGAAAAATGGAAGTGTGCATAGGTATAGTCTGTAATAATAGGTATATATTGTATTAGGAAAAAGGGAAAGGATGGATTGGGGAAGAACAACGGAGAGAGAGAGAACTGTCAATTAAAGGCCATATGGTAATACCACTCTGGCAAAGAAAGAAATATATAGGCACCACTCACCACCACACATACCTATTCTACTACTACACATACGCATTCATTCTTCCTTTCTCTATCCCTCTTTCTCTTTTTTCTCTTTCATTGCAGATTTCCTTCCTTATTTTTTTTATGCCCACATCCAGTGTAATAAAAAAGCATGTGTGTGTGATTATTACGATGAGGATGTGTGCGCGCCGTTTTTTCTTGTTGTTGCTCTTACACTTTATTTAAGGAAGGAGTAAGGAACGAACGCGCCGCGGGCTTCTGCTAAATCAGTCAGTTGGCGGTCTTTGGAAGAGGAACCTACTACGTTTCTATATTTCCAGTATATCACGTTTACGAAAACGGTTGTAATATGTTGTTATATATTTTTTGTTTTTGTTGTTACGACTGCTCCTCCTCCTATAGTTTCTTGCTGATTATGAATGTCCCTTTTTGTTAACACCATCGATCATTACACATAATATATAATATCTACGTATCTTGCCTTTTTTGTTTACTTCACATGTTGTTTCTTTCGCCGTATATTTTTCATAGTGAGCCGCGACGACGTGAGCTGTGTACCGTATCATTACAATTCATTATTGCCGTTGCATTGCTCTCTCTGCTGTGTGCTGTGTAAAACAGACATGCAGACAAACATTGACGTAGTTGAAGAATGACGGGAAAAAGCTGATGTGATATGACATTGATAAACTTGTCTACATTTCCTCAAGAGGTCAAATATTTATCTTGGAGAAACTTAAAACCGTTATGCAGACATTGGAATACTTGCGCAATGTATTTGTAAGCAGACAGAGAAAGTCGAGTAAAATATAAGCCCATGATAATCTTTTAATATGCACGCGTTTGAGTTGATGGAAGACGTGTACAATTGCTTGGTCGGAATAATTTGTAGAGTACCGTTGTAAATAGGTAGGATTAACTCAATTCTATGCACGTTGCCCCATCATCATCTCATTAATTCCATGTAGAATTGCTTCTCTCATGAGTCACGACTTTTTTTATCATGACTTTCACTAAAAATGGTATACACGTTCCGTGTTCCGTCAAAGAAAATGAAACAACCAAACTGGTGCAGTATAATAAATAGTGTAGCAGTTTTGTTAATAGCTTTTGTATTAAATTTCTCATTTTGCTTGTTTCAATAGTTGGATCACGAACAGGCGTGGTCTCGGGGGCTACCACCGCACCACCAACAATTTTCGTAGCCGCATCATTGCACTCTGTGTGCGCTCAATCATGATGAGAAAATTGAGAAGAATATACTGTACGTAAATACGTAAGTACAGAGAGTAAGTACACATAATGGTAGACATGGAGTAGTATAATTTATTTTTTTGTCTTAAAAGCGTGTATAATTTCCGCTCGAACCTGTCTTTCACTGGATCTCCATCCTGAATCAACTGGATCGCGTACTGTATGTTCTTCTGAAGCACTTCCGGTGGAACAGTGTCCAACTGGCCAGACTCCAATTTCTCCAAAATGAGTTTTAGTCGCTGAACTACAGACACATTGCATAAGGTTGGCAGGTCAGTATGAAGGTCAACGGGAGGGTCCTTCCGTCGAAGTATTTTTACCCCATTTGTCGGCTCATCGTTAGCCACTGAAAAAAAAGACAGAAAATAATAGAAAGATTACCGTGTATAAGTATAGTAATGGGAGCAGGAGCAGTAGAAAAAAAAGTAATGCCAGTTGGAGTTAGGTACTTCATCTATCTTCTTAAAAGAATATAAAGAGATTACACACAGAGAGATACACAAAAAGTTCGTGTTTTCTGTTTTTCTGCAGAAAGCCGCTCCTGTCTCTCTATCTTGATTACTCTCATTCAACTTTTCTGATTATCGTTTGTCTTCTCATGACCATATACATCTCATCTCGTCTCTTGACCGTGAAACTTTTTGTACAAAAACAACAACAACAACAAGAACAAAAAAATGTTTTAAAGAAACAGTTTTATTTTTCATTTAAATAAACGCAAATGCTAACTACCAACTACACCGATCTGAACGTCCATGCTCACAGAGAAATACAATTCTATAGCGTAGTAGTTTCTCTGTCGTTTTTGGATTTAAACAATTTTGTGCATTCCACAATATTTATATTTATAGCACACACAAAGGACATGGTTTATTTTATACGATGCTTCCAAGAAGAAGAGAAGATGGAAGAAGAAGGAAAAGTTTCACAATAACAATTTATACTACAAAATATGGAACACATCAAAACAACGGAAAGACACATTTTATGTAAGCAAGATGATAATCGGAAATTGTTCCACGTAAAAACACATAGTTTTGTGGTCAATAATATGCCTTCCAACTTGATGCATTTGTTGGACGAAACATTTCTAACACAAAGTTTACAAAAAAGAACAGAATATCAAATGAAATTTGTTTTTACTGAATTCTTTCTCTTTTAAATTGAAAACAATGATTGTTTCAATAAAAGTTTATTTTAAAAAACTTGATATGCGTCTTCTGATCTTGGGCTTTTGACGTCCATTGAATTCCTGACTGATTTCTTTTTCCAATTTTATTGCGTATGTAAGCAATAAACCTGTGATACCGAAATTTCGTTCCTTACCAAGTTATCTATAAATTTAATATATTTCCTTTTCCCAGAACCCTAAAAATGCTTGTTAGAGGTGAACCAAAATATAAGTATATAGTCAGATATCATTGAATGCCTCTTTTGTCATCATTTAACAATGCCATATTGTACAGGAAAAATAGGTGGAACACCGGCTCCTGCTTATTTTCTTCATCATCATCCATTATCCGGGAAAATCTGTGTGCTAACAAGTACAATATATAATGACCATACACGAATCAAGACTTTTGACTACTCTACTACTTTGTATCCAAGTATCAAAAAGGCTTTTATCCAATCGAAAACAAAGCAGTAATCCATTTAGTCTTCCTTATAAACACCCAAACAGTTCCCGTCTTGTCTGCCAACCCGTTTTTCCTCTCTCTCTCAGCTTTCCTCCTCTACCATCCATTTTTTCTATACAAAACGGCCTTTTATTTCTTCCCGTCTCCTTCCTCCATTTTCCTCTCGGTTGAAGAATGGACATGTTTCCACCCATGGAAAACGTCTGCGAAAACTTGCTTGCTAAAATCTCTCTCTCTCTCTCTCATTCTGTATAAATATATATACGTGTGAATATGCCGCGCGTGATGATAAATTGATTTTACTTCATTTCTTCTATCTATCTTGTTGAGAGAGAGAGAGAGAGATTTCTATCTGGGAATTGGGAAGGCATGGGATGGCAGCTAAATGATGACAAATGATTGGCGATGGGATGGAAAGCACAAGAAGAAGAGTGAACACACTGCACACATGATAAACTATAATACATCTAGACTAGACCATATGCACTACTACATATTATATAGACAGAGGGTGAAAAACGTGGAGAATTGTAATAAGATCATATCAAGACATGTTACTCGTGTCATGCTTTCTCATCAGCGTCAAAAGTTAGTTTTCCCTCACATACAACATATACATCTGATGATGATGATGACGATCTAAATTATTGTTTTTACATCACAGTGGCAGCACTACATACTGCTCCACATAAATACATACATACATACAACATGGCACAGAATTGAGATGGATAGACACACAGGCACACAGATGTACATGCGGATAACATGATAAAAAGGAGAAGATAGACAAAAAAATCATAAAATATACAAGTGGCATTGGCAAAGGATGGTTTTTAGTAGTAACCTAACAAGATATATGGTTATACGACAGCAAGATTGAAAAAAATTACCGATTTGGTATGTCGCCCCATCAATATGGAATGTAGCACTCTGACATCGAAATATTCTCTCGTGTGACATTTTTTTTGCTTTTTCTCTTTTTTTGTTTTTTTATCTACAAGTATAATATTATACTGGAGACAGCAACGGAATCAAATCAAGTTTTTTTTCTCTCTCTGCTGTGTAGTGAATCCTGATGCTGTTGTAGTTTGTAGTGGTTTTTTTTGGTTGATAGATTTGTTTCGATTGTGTTCGCTCGCTCGTTCTTTCTTGGTAGTATTTTGTTTTTTAGCACACTTTTTGTACATATATGTATGTAGAGTACCGTATACAGAAAGAAAGAAAAAAAAACTCAATTTTTTTTATTCTACGGAATCCTCTGCTTGAATATAGACGTCATATTACATTTTATACATTTCCTTACGGATTGCATTGCATTGTCAGAAAAAAATGGCAATAATAATAAACACTGCACAGAAAAAAAAGACAGCCTTTTTTTCTCTTCCTCGTCTCTCTAATCCCCTTTCTCTCTATCTGCCAGAAATAAAATGTTTATATATCCATTGATGATGATAGATACATTATGCGCAATTTTTTTATATTATAACCTGCGCTGTCTTGAGTAAATAGTACAGAGAGAGATATATAATAATGTATAAGTTTTTTTTAGATCAGTATAATAATAGGGGTTGTAGTAGTAGCAGCAAGCAACACCGTTCCTTCTTGCATTTTTTTCCTGTATATTGAGCAATCTGTTACAACAAAACCCACTCAAGTAAGAAATGCTTTTTTCTCTCTTGTGGTAACTACACTACTGAGTCTCGCTCGACTCAGTGAATGACTGACTGACTTGACTGGCTATTTCTTTGGAATGGAAATGGAACGATGATGCGATGGATAATGTATAAGTTATATAGGTGTATATATACACACACAAGTATTTTTTTATATATATTTTTTATAGGATGGTGGCGATGGTGGAGAAAAGTAGAGAGAAACACTTAAATAACGATATGTCCGTCCACAACAGCTTTCATCATCCGCAGTTCCATCCTTGACGGTTTTCCGAGAAAGTAGACAGATGAGGAAGCTTCAATTCAACAGCCAAGAAGTAATGCCAGTCGTACGAGCGCGCATCATTCAGCAAAGCAGCCGAGGAAAAAACCAACACTAAAATAAACGTACAATATGTGTGTAGTCGTTGGTTTTCCTTTTCTTGGCTTGTGTGTGAGAGTGTAAATAGCAAGAAAAATCCGTAATACATGGATTGACTTTTTTTGTCGTGTCCTCCGCGCGCGTCGTGCCGATGAAATGGGAAAAGGAATTCCGGATGATAACACGACGTGACAATACACACCACCACAACAAGATTATCAGATGATGACGATGATGATGGGGATGGTGACAATGAGGCTAAGTTGTTATATTGATGTTGGATGCTGGTATAAAGACGTACTTATTTTTTCGTGTGCTATTTTTTTATATACCTACTTACTATACATACCTATTTCGGTTAGGTAAAAAACATATTTGCATTTTTTCTCTTACGGTATATTGCGTGTCTCAATCTACCCCGTAAAACAATTTGTTCTACTACTGGCTACTATACAGTTTCATCTCCATAAAAATATAGTCGGACCGAGTTTGGTGCATCATTTTTTTATGGTATCCGTATTCCAATTTGCTTAACTGCATCCTCTTCTTTACTGTTATTATAGGAGAGAGAGTGTATTACATTTTTAAAAGTTGTTTCTTTGCGCGAAATCGTGTTAAAAAACTTGTTCACACTTTTGTTTTTGTTTTATGGCAATCATGCAGCTTTCATCACATCCAACAAACCAACATCAGCTCCGTGTTCGTCCTTCCTTTTTTATTAATATAATAATAATATAGTCTTCTGTTTTTTTGGTGTTGTGCCGAAAATTACAATCTGACGACGACGACTGCAATGATGTTGATTACGCTCCCACTGCCGGTGTGGTGCTGCGATGGCGGCGGCGGCGGTGGTGACTCGTTAATACGATGAGTGAACGACAACGGGAGGAAAACAAGTCATTTGAAAATGATCCTTGAGAGAGAAAACTTTTTTGTTTTCCACATTGAGCAGCCAGTGTGCAAAAAGAAAAAAGAGTTTAGAGAAAAAGGAGTATTTTTTATATTTTCTGCTGGTATATAACTTTATAGTTTTTTATAACAGTTTTTTGTTATTTCGGTTATTTTTGAGACGGGCTATATATTGTTTCAGTTTCTCCAGCAAGCCAAGCCACACAACTCGTTACAGAGAGAACAACCACAAGATCCTGTATAATTTATATAGACACAGATACACAAATATTACTTATTATTAAAGATAGATACTTTTTCTCAACAAGACAGAACACTCATCTTGATTTTTAATATGTTTGTTTATATATTTTCAGCTAACTTTCTCTTCAATTAAATGGTATACCCGCATGCTTGTTTTTATTTTTGGCGAAAAAGTTCACGGTAAAGTAGGTATAATTATTACCCTTCGTAGTTCGTATATATACCTATTAATCTTGTTTTCCCATTTCACTTTTTTTTTCTTGGCTAAAATGTGTGTTGTGTTCTAGTTTCCTGTTACAAAGATGATTGCATGATGATATGATGGGAAGAAACACAAAACTCGTAAAAGGCTTGTGTATCATCAGTCAGTTATGAATCATGATTAAATTCATGAGAGAAAAACAACACACGCAAGAAAATAGTGACAGCATCAGAAAGCTATATAGCATAGCTGTAGCTAAAAGAGCTATAGCTGCAAAATATGTTGAATGATATTATCCTGATTCCCTTGTGCATTGTCCAAAATGATGGACACATAAAAAAATGACACTTCGTCGAGAAATTTCTTGTCACCAAAAGCAAGCCTTGCCTTGGCAAGCCAAGAAAGAAAGAAAATGTCCAACTTTTGACACTAAAATGTGTGTGTTGGATACTTGTATTCCGTGAGCTAGTATAGTAGTATGGATTTAAATATCATTGCATAAAATATTTACATCGTCATGCTTGCATGCTTGAGTACAAAAAACAACTAGTGTATTTTTAGTAGTGACTAAAGTGAAAGTGAAGAGAAGGAAGACAGGAGGAGGAAATACTAATGCGACCGGTGGTGCGTGTATATATACATATATTATAAAAAGGAGTCACTGTGTGTGCCAACCGACAAAAATACACAACCTAATATATGCACAGTTTGTAATTAGTGCAGCAATTTAAGTGAAGTACACATATTTTTTGTTATTTTCAAGTGAAGTAGTGAAAGTGAGTGAAAGTTTTCGCTGTTTGGAATGTTATATAGGTATATACAGTATCGAAAGTATTTTGTTTACACATAGAGCAAAAAATAGGACAAAAATATATAAAACATTTTTTAATACTTTTATAATAAAAAAGATAACATATTTTGCATAGATACTTGCTTACTCTGTGTGCCAAGAAGTTGCCTATGATTATTGTTACGCTCATTCTGTGTTTGTGTATTGTACTTGATCATGTCGACCCTCCTGGATGAAGTGAATGATGAGGACAAGAAAGGGATCATTCTTCGTATGTCTTCTTCACTTCTTTGGAGGCGGCGGCGGAGGTGGCGGTTGCACAAGAGCGGGTGATGGTGGTAGTATTGGTAGTAGCATCAGAAGTAGAAGTGGTGACAAAAATGTTACTGCGGTCGCTATTATTATTATTATGTAGTACATTTGAGCTTGTTCCTATATGTTATTATAGGGATTGTATATAGTATGTGTATATTTAAGACAGCTTTATATAGTAATACATAGGATGTTTGATGATGTTGGCAGCTTTCTATATTATAATAGGCACTATGGTTGTTGGGAAAAAGGGAAATAAGTCTGAAAAAAACGTGACATGAAGTGTCTTCCTTTTTGTCAATGACACACGACGGGACTCTTTATGAAGTGTCCCTTGACATATGTACGCCGCGGATGAGGACGATGATGATGGTGAGGATGATCATTCTTCTTCGTCTCTCTTCTTTTTTTCCACTTTCAACGAGATATTGAAGAAGGCAACATATGTACAATGGGATATTACATGTGTATAATAATATACTATTACGGCGTATATTGTGTCTTTGTAACCCTCTCGAAGGAATGGAAGGACGGCGGAAATGGAGAAAAACAATATATATATATATATCGGGTTTCGTATGTAGTTCTGTTTGCCCTGTTCACTTTTTTTTCTCCTTCACGCTAAAATAATGTGTAATTTCATGAAAATAACCTGCAGTTATTTAACGTAACAACACACTGCACATAATATATATGACGTAGGCATAGTCTACTATATAGTACGTTCAGCAACAACAATAATAATCTATATCCTACATTTATGGTGAAAATTCTTCATTATTATTTTTCTTCGCCATCATTTTATTCTATATTCCGTGAAGAAAAGAAAATTAGATCATGCTCAAGAACTCAAGCTGTGCAAATTGATGCAACCCTTTCACTCCAAAAATCCCGTCCATTCACTCCGCCAGAATGAAACACATTGTGTTTGTGCAACCCTTTTTCTCTCCTTTTTTGTTGTTGTCTATACATTAGCATTGCAACTTTTTGTTTGGAAACTACTACAAATTATAATAATATATAAATATCTACTACTGCTATGCATATAAAATGTGATTCCTGGTACAAGGTAGTAGCATTTTGTTTACACTTCTTTTTAAGCTTGAGTTTCTTTCAAATGCTACTGTTGCACAAAATGGAAAGAGAAAAAGGAGCAGGGCAAAAGAGTGAAAGCGCTCTCTGTTTTTCTCCACTACTCGAAGCTCCTTTTGTTGATATATCAGGTTGCCGCACTCATTCATTCGTGTTTAATTTTCATGAGTGAAAAATTAGTAGTCTTTGATCAGTGAAGAAAAAAGCTGTGATAAAAAAGTTGTGTTGTTTTGTTCAACCCGAGCAGTTTTGAGAGCAGAGTTGTGTGTGTGTGTTGATTTACAGACACATAAACACAACAGCATAGTATGGTATATAGAGGAACACACACGTCAACAATACTACAAGTCAGCGGCTCCTAGCAAAGCATTCTTTTAAGCGGCTAAACAAAGTTGTAGGCACGCCTATTAAACTCATATATATCTGTAGAAGGATGCGCCATTCTCAACTACAACCCTGTTATTATTAACTTATTTAAATACAAAAAGTTATTTAGTCCACCGCCGAAAAATAAGAAAAGAATACGAAAAAAGGAAGAGAAAGTTTTTTGTTCTCTCTCTCCGCTTCTTCTTATAATTTCTGCCCAACACCTTATTGGTGTCTACCCACCCCTCGATTTGATGGCGTATTTATGTGGCGGCGATGGTTCACTCGGCTTTCGCTAAAACTTTTCCAAGTGTGTAGCATCATCATCATCATCAACATGATCATCATCACACGGACTTTTTTTCTCTTTCTTTCTCTCACTTTTTTTTATTCCCTCGTTCACACTTACTTAGCTGTCAATGGAAATAGGAAGGTTTTGAACTAGAGCGGTAGTCTTCCTTTTTTATTATTATTATTACTACTTATATGCCTATCTTAATATGTACTTTATATGTAGTAGTAGTAGGCTTTGTGTACTACTTATTGATGGACTTATGGGAATACTAGTATAAAGTCGCCAACTTTTCTCTCCTCTTTGCGCGCCATTATTTCTTCTGCTTTTTTGTCCTGAATATAAATATAAAGAGGCGTGATGTGACGATGATGATGTGAGCACAACTACTACAATAAAGCTGCATATATACGACCAAGACTATTGCTGCCTGTGAAAGTGCTAATGTGATGGCTTTATTGTGTTATTATTAGCTTACATGACATCCTATATGATTGCCACTGCTATTTCAACTGAATTGTTCTTTCACCACCACCGCTACTACTACTACAACTACTGCCATGAAAGTACTAGAAAAATTACAGGGATACTTTTCTCTTCTTCTAGAATGGCGCGGTGATAATAGTGGGGACAATATGAGTCTTTCGATTTTTCTTCTTTTTTTTTGTTCACTCACTCAGAGAGCCGCCACCGCGAGTCGTCATTGCGAATGTATGTAATGCGGTCTGAGTAGCTTGGAAAACGAAAGACGATGCTATCTCTCTCTCTCTCTGTAATGACGACATCATCAAGAAGCATTAAGTTGTCTTGTGGGGTTCCTCTATTTTCACACACAGCCGCGAAAATACTGCCGTATAACACACACTCACATACGTACTTGTATGGTTAGTAGCTTTTTGCATGAATGTTACTTTCCTTTTGCTTTCTCCGTCACGGAAAATAAAAGTCACCACCACACCGCATACACACACACACACATACATTATCTTCTCTATAGATCATTTTATTTTAGGACAACTGTGTGCTGTCGTTTACATCACGGCTTTCTATTTTTGCACAGTGATGTGTGCGTAAAAAGGGGAAACAATGTAATGTGTTGTACGACAACAGCAGCAGGAGGAGAAAGGATAACTGCTTATTATTTATTTTTAGTCTAGTGAAAAAAGGATTTTAATGCGGGTGATGATGATGTAATGATGGATGATGATGATATGTGCTCGTGTGTGTGCGAGAGAGAGAGAGAGAAGCAGCATTGTGTGTAATAATACAATGGGTGAAAAAATAGATGTGGAGAGAAAGGGAGAGCGCATATGTGACTGATGTTGATGAAATTACTTTCTTTATTTCATTTGTGTGTGGTGGTGGTACAGTACATTATGCTCTTTCACTACTCTCTCTCTACCTCTCCTCTGCTCTCTGATTCTTGAGCATTTAATATGTATTGTGATAATAATAATCTCGGGGACTTTTTTTCAGGCATTCCGCCTGCTTTTCTACTTTGTCAATTAGATTTTTTTACTCACAGAGAGGAGAGAAATATATGCATATGTTGAATGATGATATTTCTGATATAATCATATAATATGTCTGTAAATGCGCGTGACGAGTGAGTGAGTAAAAGCAAAAAACCCACACAACTAAAAAAAGTACTAGTGAAAATATAAATCCTTTTTTCCCTTTTTGACAGACTTTTGTAGTAGTAGCGGTTGTCGTATGGAATATTATGATGATGATGATGCTATTACACTCTCACAGAAGAAGAAACGTGCTCGCCTGGTGGATCATTCTATGACGTTTTTTAACGGAATCAAAAAAAAAGTATGAATGTGATCCGTGATGTGAAAGAAAGCGGTTTGGTGAAACGTTAGGAGGATGCAGGTGTATTGTTGTCGGGATATTAAATATAATATGCTTTGCACACACAGTGTCCTCTCGTCTATACACACGTATACGTATTTACGTTTGAATAATATTATAATTCTCTCTTATTGAATTGCTTTGATGCTCCTCCTGTCCGCATGTCATTCTATTCAGAGAAGAAGGAAGAAAAAATATTGTATTGAAAAATATATATTCTTTTCTGGTAGTAAAAAAAGAAACGGATTTCTATTGTTGTCCAACATATTATGTGGAAAGTATATAAAATGGATATAGATGTAGTATATGCATTTCTATGATTAAAAAAAGCTGCTATATATGTAATATATATTATTATGAAGATGACCGTAGAAGAAGCGGTGGGAGCTTATATAAAGTGTGGAAAGAAGATGAGTGTTTTGGTTCTATCAAAGTACATACTTATTTACGTGCTAATAATAGAGAGAGAAAGATGATAATGAAAAATTAGCACTTTCCCTGATTTAGAAACCTCTCAAAATCCAATTTTGTGGATGCGCCTCCTTTTTTTTCCTTTTCTCGGATCAACGACACACACACATGCCGTAATAGGATCTCAAATACAGATGAGCTGTGAGAAAGACGACAGCGATGATGATGACGACGATGATATTTACTTCTTCTTCTTCTTCTGCTTGTTCTGGGAAAAGGAAAACTTGTAGGATTTGTTGGCAGAGTTTTTTCCAAGTTGAGTTTCTTAGTCGGAGGATTTTTTTTTCTTCTTCAACACGACGACGATAGCCCTGAGGAAAAAAACCGGAGTAAAGTTGCTGTCTACGGAAGTTTGTATATCGCAATCCAGCTCTACTTTTCACAGGGCAATAAACGTTATTTCGACCATGATGTCGTTGCTGCTGCCGTTGGTGTTACCCTTTTACTCCTCTTTTCCATTTACACAGGAAGTACTCACTGTGTTCCATGCGTAGTTGTGTGAATGCCCATAAGAAAGAAAGGAAGTTGCTGAATGAGACTGTTTGGCCACTACTTGTACACTATTTTTTGAGAACAAATTTTTTAAGACATGATCCCTGCCGCTTGTTTGGATTTTATACTTGTGTGTGTTGGCGGTGGTGGTGATGAAATGATGAGCTTGTGATCCGGCTTGGAATGACGTTAATCACACTTTTCATATTATGGTTACAGCAGTAATTCCACATTTACTGGGACTGTAATTGATGCTCAAATTGGAAAAGTACAGAGAATATTTGTTGAATTCAAAATGAAAGCTTGTATACATATATTCATCTACTCTGTATGTATATCTTTGTTTCAATTTCAATGATTGTTTTTTTTTTCTTCTTCTTTCTCTGAAGATGTTGAAAACGTGGAAAGGAATATAAATTTAAAGAGAACGTTTCCCTTCGTCGTCCAGAGTCCAAAATAATATATAATAGATTCCACTTTCAATGATTAAAAACTTCATGAGGAGTAGCAGCAGCAGCAGTTGGAGTAGAGCAACTTCATGTTTTACAAATGAAGTCTAAAAAAAATCTGCCGCGGAAGAGGAAAATGTTGAAAGCTGCTTGTATAGTAGACTATGTTGTGTGATGTGCTGTTATGCGCTTTCTTCTCCCTTTTTCCTCAAGAATCTCCTTGAAAAGTATCTCCAACAAACTCATTGTTCCATCTTTCTGAATCTCGTTTCAGAAATGAAATTGCCATCCATCAATGTTCATGGATGTATGTAAAAACAATAAAATACAGCCAGAGAGAGAGACTATACTAATGTATTTCAAATGTTCTCCATTCGACTTTTATTCGCTGGCTGGGAAAAATATAGCTAGGATGATGACGCTCAAGGAATCCTTCCACCACACCGCTACCCTTCTCAACATTCAATCTTTTATATCCGACTACTGTGAGCACAGAGCAAGCTGTTTCCCCTACTCGAAAAAAAACTTTAAGAAAAGACGTTCTTGTCAGTTTATTATGTAAATAGGGAGGAGAAATGAGAAATGCTGCTTTGCCTTGGCTTCTGAAAAGGGATATTGTTGCGTTTGACGATCCATCTGTTTTCAGCCAGTAGTACACACACACACAATTTGTTATTGTGCTGTGTTCAATATGGTGCAAAAGAACACACACAATAGATTTTGCTATTATTTCTTTTATTTTTTCATATACACCGGTTTTCACAGACAAAAATGATTGTTTCAATAATAACAAAACATTTTCACAGGTGAAAGTTTGTACCAGATATACTTTCTGCATATAATAATATATAAACTATCAAAACTGAGAGTTTTTATATCCTTTAAGAGATCAAATATCAAATCAAATCACATTTAACGAGCACCAGCATGCATCCCATAATAACAGGAGAGAGAAACCTTTCCATTTTCTTTAAGGAAAATTATTATGACTAGTATTTCTCTTTTGACAACAGCAGAAATATTTTTTTCTCGTATTGCCACTCTTTGCTGCTATTATTGTTATCATTTATTACATAGCGCAAGATTTATGTTCTCCACAACTTTTCATAATAGCAGTAGGCCACGCATATCCGTATATGTGAGGAGTCACATCTGAAAAATAATTTTTTTATATATATATACACGTGGAGAAAATTCCCACATTGATTTCCACCGCGAACTCACTCAACTCACTTGCACACACACACACAATTTTCACTCTTCCGATAAAGTACCTATATTAACTTTCCAACATGGAAAATCAAAAAGACGAGAAATAAAATATGTTGCTTGATTCTTATCAAATTTTGTGAGCAGTCACCGAAACGATTTTCCCTGTCTGCTGCTGAATAATACAACGCGTAAATATCAACTTTTTTTTTGGAGGAACAACACCGCACACTAACTAACTATTATACCATATTATAACCCATCAGAGGGACATGAAACGAAACCACGTAACGCAGCTCATAGTACCAACCACAGAGTGATAATCCCAAGTATGAAGAATGTTTATTTTAGGCATGTGTACATATCTACTAGTCTGTCTGTTGGTCTTGGTGAGGAAATGTACAAACAAATGTGTGTACTCTTGTGGCTTGCCAAAAAAATATGAAATATTACAATTTCTATTATTCCTTCAGCAGTGGTTGTTGTACAGAGTGATAGATTATTGTAGACTTTTACTTTTGCGTTCAAGATATCACTACCGACCCACCAAACAAACAAAAAACAAGTTTCAGAGAGAGAGGGAAAACGTACGTATTCCCTGTCCTCCTGTCATACAAAACGACAGTGGAAAAGTCACTTGGACAGACACAAAATACACAAACACACACACACCACTTTATTTAATACTTTTAGAAACGGGATAAAGAGTAAGTAAGGTAAAAGTAAGTAAGTGGGTAGAGTGAGTGAGTATAGAAGAGAAAGGTGTATGGAGGAGGTAACGTAAGTAAGTAGACGACAGATAATGCATAAAAAAAGTTTTTTCCTGTTTTTTTTCCTCCTCCTTTCTCTTCTTCTATCCCGTTTTCTTTTTTCTTGGTTATGAAATCAACTGCTCAGACTTGTATACCATGAAGACCATCATCATGGCACATAACAGCAGTGAGCAGAGCAGAGAGAGAAAAGGGCACAAAATAAAGTCGAACAAGTAGACACGACCAGAGCGAGAGAGAGCGGATGTGGAAATGGCCCGTGTGCTCGGATGCACAGCTCATTCTCAAATGGTTGGAGAGGAGAACAGAGTTCGGGTAAATATAGCTTTTGCTGACTAGTTGACTGGCAACTATGTTTGGTTATGGCAAAAGTAGATTTTCCAGAGAGAGAGAGGTAAAAACGCTTGCTTGGCTCTCTGGATGGATACCGGCTAAAGCTCAGTGCAGTGGTCGTGGAAGAAGCAAGCGCTATTCCCAGTTTGCTTCTTTACACCTTCCAAGCTTTTGCAGCGAACCAGCGAAACTACATCGCCAACTTTCTGTACAAGCATGGCTGGTATTTGGAAATTGGAATATAACCCGTTACAATGTTATGCAAATACACTGTGTAAAAAACGAATAAAGACAAAAATCATATCAACCATCTATACGTATACTACGAAACGCACACACGGCAATTTTATATCCCTCTTTCTGGCTGTGCAGCGCTCTCTTAAGCTATATCGCTTGATGACTGTCTAAAACACCATCAGTCCCCAAAATACACATAATTATTCCTGTATTATAATTCAGCAGGCAAATTTATTTAGTCATTATGATGATATCGATACGTTACATTTCATCTTGTCAAAATGAACGTCATGTCGTGTCATTTATGTTTGGCTATATAGAAGTGCTATAAAATTCAGTAGCTTTTCCATACACTGACAACAACGACCACGGCCTAAATGAAAAGGTGTTGAGCTGAGCTTGCCTCTCATGAAACGAATTTCCATTATTTATTTGTGAGGTGGTGGTGGTGGTGAGCATCACGTGGATGTTTTACGAGTAATGATGAAAAAATATACAGTAATGAACCGACAAAAAAGGGGTCGTAGCTGCTGTAAATGTATATATCCAAGTTTTAAAAGAAAAGGAGAGAAAATTTGGAGGGAAGAGGAGTTGTCACCTTTTCTAACCTTTTGTCAAGATGCTCTCCTTTTTTTTTTAAACCTCTCCAGTCGACGATTTCTTTGGGCAGAAGTGAAGAAATAAAAATTGCAGAAGGTAACGAATTTAGAGGCGTGCTTGTCGCTAAATTAACTTGACATTTGGAGTGCAAGCAATGTGGCATGTGGCACTTTTTTTACAACATTCCGGAGCATTGCACATCTCTCACTTGGATATACGGTTGTTTTATTTGGACATAGACCGTGGAAACATTTTGCTTCCGTGTTTCCGCAGGTTTCAGTGATGCTAAATGATTCAAAGTGAAAATATATATACGATTAAACGATATGTGTATTTTTTGTGGGAATTGCGTTTCTCACTTCTTCATTGCGTTCTGGAGAACATTTTTAGCTGATTATCAGTTATACTCAACCGAATGAAAGATGCCTCTAATAAATCCGGATGAAATCATCAAAAACAATTTCAAAATTTTAAGTAAACGGAGCAAACAAAGACAAGCAAAGAAATCACCGGAACAAGTTAACATCCAACCGCAAGTTCAACCGGTAATTGCCTCGATACCCCCGCCCACTGCACCTGTTGTGGTGGAAGCGAGACCCAATGTCAACACGACACCACCTCCACCAATAGAACAAGTCGATGAAATTCTGGTGCGTAAAGGCTCGTCTGATTCATTGTCCTTTTCGACTAAACAGTCCCCAGAGGAAAGTCGGTCCTACTCTCGCGGGGACGATGGCTATTCATCTGTGTACGTGCTTGAGGAAATTCCACCCAAGAAAACTGAGAAGGAGGCAAAAAATGATGGTAACAACCAGAATGCCTCCGCGAAAGTGCCTATCGTCGACAAAGAAAACAATGTAGATAAGGATGGAAACAAAAACGCTGCCAGCGAAAAACCTGCTGATGTAGAGTCTGCTGGAAAGCAGCAAAAAGACAAGTTGTGTAAAAAACGGAAGCCGGCCGTTCAAGACAGAAGAAGGAATACTTGGGTACTTGTCCTAAATGCAGAGAGATAATTGTTGCTTATCTGATGATGAGATTGTTCAAGTTGTTTAGATGACTCATTATAATACGCAGATACCATGCACTTGCCCACAGTACAAAGTGTCCAAGGAACTCTCGACCAAGTGGGATTTGCAGGGGATATTCTTTGGGAAAATACTTGTTGTAAAAGTCATTCAGCTAATGGTCATCAATTTACTTGTGTTCGTATCCGTTTTCCACAGGTAACTTGTGAACATGCATGACAAATAATCGTTTCAAGCTGCAGGATTTAGAAAAATGTTTTCGCATTGTTTTCAGTAATAAGCTGATAGACTTGTTCAGAAACAGTCATGATTGGGCTTACTTGGCATAGTAAGAGAAAAAGCATGAATTTATCACAAATCAAAAAAGTATAATCATTAAGTTGAGAAAAAGTTAATTGATGTTTTCGCCATGTGTATTCCAGCGGTGTATTTATCTCAATGTTAATCTGTATAAGATGGGGAGTGGGATACAGATCAAAATGGCCAATGACAGCCTCGTTTATTGTGATGGTTCCTTTGGTACAGCAAATTACCCTTTCTTGCATTTAAATTGAAAACATTATGCAATTCTGTCTTTTAAATATTTAATACTTAATTTTCTCTAGACTTTTCTCATTGCCTTTGTAAGTGCGTGCATCACAACCATCTACAATTCTATTCTCATTCCAATGGTGACTGCGACAATTTTCCTCACTCTTCTCATGCTCACCTTTACACCATACCTGCTTCGGGTAAAAATATTCAATTTAATTACAGACTTTTTGGCCGAATTATTTATCATGTATACATAATTATTTGGATTGAATGTATAGAAATCTGTGATGCATCGTTCAACAAACTTGGCTGGATGTGGCCTAACTTTTCTAAGTTCCGTCATACTCATCTTTCTTAAGGAATTCGAAAACGGGCCTATCTCCTATTGGGATTTTGTTTCTCGCATTTGGCTTCCGAGTGCAGTTCTCTCACAAATAGCTGTTCAGGTAAAATGAAGTGAACGCGTGTCATTTTAAAAGGTTTTTTGGGAGATGTGTCATATGTCGATCAATCAAAATTTCGTTGTTTTTTATAAAATTTCATATCCAGATAACCATATTTGAGATACAGAGGATCATCTTTGGCCTGTGTTTTAACGTGTCAACAAAAAGATGGCACATCGCTGCCATGTACATTTGAGTGATGAAGACAAATTATACCTGCCATCAGCGCAATCGGGAAAATGGCAAAACTAACGACGCAAAGTTATGATGACTAGTTGAAGAGGAAAATTGGAAACTAAATAAGAGTAAAAAACGTGAAGAATAATAAAAAATTAGCAGATTGTGAAAAAAATACTCCCTCCAGCTGCATATTGCGACTATAATGTAATAAATGTACCTACTCTCTACTTACATAATGATGTCAATTGATACGGTATTTTGAGTTATTTTCCTTGTTACGCGTAGTTTGACATTTCCATTTCTTGGACTTATTTTGTAAACTTTTGCACACAAAAAATAACACCCACGGTATACGTCTATATGACGTACTACAATATTTAGTTAGGAAAGTGCCGTCCGTCACACTGCCAACATTATTGTTGACTGACGCAAAAAGCAAAATGTTATATAAATTACGAAACAACCATTTCCTTAATATACCTACACACACATAATCATATAAAAAACCCTTGTAGCATTTTAACTTTATCTGAAATCTAAACGGCCAAAAAAATGAAGATGATATACGTTTTGGTCGTTGATTTTCTCTCGAACTGCTTGAAGGAAAGAGTAGAGCTCTACGAGTACAGTGTGAATTTTTTTAGCACGCATGACTTGTTTAAAATGCACAAGAATCCTAAAAGCATAACACACAACAAATTGATTTACTTCCTCACTCCACTTCCTCAAAAATGTAATTGAGTCAGACGGGAAAGTGTGCGGAAAGATTCGGTTGACCAGGCATGGCTTGCCAAAAAAAATACCTGGCTGGCGTTATCTCTCTGCCTGCGTTTGAGAGTGAGATGTCCAACGACACGATATCTATAAGATTTGGGTAACCCTGCTGCAAAAGATGCCTATTATGTACTTTCTCCTCTCTCACTTTTACTTACTTCGTGAAAATCAAATCTCTCCTCTTTTGATATACCTACCTACAAGATGATAAGAATATCATGGAATACACAAGTGTGGTGTAACCCGACGAACCAATCAAAAACACGCTTTTCAATGGACTTGTAGTGGTGCTGGTTGCGGTAGATAAGTGGATGGATAGCGGATATGTCTCAGCCTTCTTGTATAAAATCCACTAGGGACGGATAGTACAAGAGAGAAAAAAATTCTTCCTCTTTTGCGGGTAAAGTGCGATATAGTAAGTTAACTGCTGATATATAATACATTATGTATCAATGAACCGGAACACGGGAAGCCTATAAACCTATTGACTTAATTTTTTTTTGGCTTATAACGGCTGATGCAGCAAAGCACCAAAGTAAAGCAATCGATTGGTTTTTGGTGAAAAAAAGGAAAGATTTTTTTTTTGCAATTTCACTGTGAAATTTTTGGAGAGGCACCTGGGGAGAATATATATAGTTTATGAGACAAGGCGATATTTTATTTCTTTTCCCTTTACCGTCCTATATATGTATATATATGTGAAAAGCTATACTTTTCACGTCTCCTGGAAAAAAAATCTGTGGTGATGATGCTGTAGACGGTTGAGAGGAGTTGAAAGTGGTGAGGTATGTTCATTTTCCCGACGACGTCATCACGTTCTGTAATTCAATCAGAGAGGAGCATATAGTCCTTCGCTGGGAACAACGCGAGAACGACAAGAGCGCGCAGCGTCGCGTAACGAATGATGTTTTTATTTGGGTCCCAACTTGTTTTCTATTACTCCTCCGATTGGGGAAAAGTTAGCTCGTTATTAAATTACTATTATATTGAGAGCGTATACACACACAAAAACCTGGCGCAGTCACATAGCCATCTGTACCACCACAAAATCCCGCACCATCCTTGAATAGTAAAGTGAAAATACTACTCACGCAGGTATTATTATATAATGTTCTATATAGCGATTCATTCTAAAATAAATATTGTATAACATTTCTTGGGTATTTCCAGAGGTTTGCCATGTGTATTTACAAGAAGACGAAGATGCAATTTTGTAATGGCACAAGGCGAAAAAGGATTTTGAGCCGAGCTTCATTCAAATTCAGCGGATCGACCTTGTACTTGACAGAAGATCAGATTAGTAAGAAGAGGAAATGGCATAATGTACTACAACAGCATGTTGTGTGCTATGTACACACACACACACACACACACACGAAAGTCCATTTCTTCAACAGCTTATTTTACTAATCCACCTTCAATTTCCTGTGCACGTAAAAAACTATTTCTTTTTTTGGGGGAATGCTACTACATTAAAGTTTTTGTGGTGAAAAACACATTCTGGTTTCCTTCATTCACTCTTTGATGGACAGTTGACAATCAACCGTGAAATTCTAGAAGAAGGAAAAAAAACTTGTTTTTGTGGCCGATTGTTCTGGACTTTTGGGCATGTGTAGTCATAAATTGTGATTCATTTCGCAGCAAGGCGCTAGAAAATCATACGATTGTAAATTCTCAACAGCATCTACGCGAGTCTTGCATGAAATTAAACAGCAATGAAACATTTTTAATCAAAATCATCGAATATCACATTGTACGATTGCCTACCCTACTCTCAACCATTTCATCGTTAACTGTTATTATTATTCTCAACTGGGCTGGCTGTACATGCGTAGCTGTCAGTACAATCCGATAACGTATTCTTTTTTTTAGATAAATACTTTCCTTTTTTTCTGAATGAAATAACATGATAAAAAAGCTATTCTGCTTCTCTCTCTCTCTTTCTAGAAGCCGTATTCAGTTCTACTTTGGTTCCTCATGAATGCAGATTGCATTACTCATAAAAAAACGAATAACTTTTACTTTTCTAATGTGCCCATCTAAATGTAATGTAAAAGGAAGAGATAGATATTTATAGCGTCGTTCCTCCGGAAAACGGAAAACCCATTCAGATTCAGTTCACTATTTCTGGAAATAGATAACAACAACGTAACCGACATATATACATGCACTATCCATCCATCCTTCCTTCCGTCACTATAAACATTTTTTTTGTTCTTGATTCATATTACCCCTATGAATTTAAAATGGCCATTTTTACTTCCCAGAAAGCACTCGGAGGCTTTAAAAAAATAAAAACAGTTTATCTGCCATCATCGTCCTCTAAAAAGAGAGGATACTGTTTTTACTTTCCTTGTGCTGAAAAGTGAAATTCATGTAGAAAGCAAGAAGGAGAAGAAGCCCGCATTTTTGCTATTGCTTGGTTGAGACAACCTGAACAAAACAAATATATATAGACACATAAAGAAACTAGCTCCCGGAGCAGTTTATATATTTTTTCCTCTCTTTTTTCAATACAACTTGTCTAGGCATGCATCTCCTCAACACTCTCATCTCCTCTGATCGTTGCAAAACCTTGTTCCATTTCATACCTGAGAAAGTTGCTATATCCCCCTTAAAACGAAAAATAAAAGTCGGAGTCGTCTGCTCTCACAGAGATGTAACTTTATTTACTCCTCTGATCTTGCTTGCTTCGCTGCTGCTACAATGAATGAAAAATAAAATCCATGTTCTTCCTTCTTGACAATGTTATCAACACGGTTTTCCCTACTACGACATACACTAGACTAGAGGCGACTTGGATATTATGTAGTCATTTCACTACCAGCATCAACACAGGATATGAACAAAGCGCCCACGAAGCATTTTTTCGTCTTCTGTCTCTCTCTGTCTCTCTCTCTGTCTCTGTATTATGTTATGTACACAGAAGGAAAGGTGAAAGAGTAAACAAGCCAGCATAACATTTTATAACTGTATTATATGCCTATAGTGTATCCAGAGTATAAAACTAAAGGAGGAGAAAGCTTTCTCTTTTTTTCTAAAGAGAAAGAGGAAACAGGATCGACGACGAAGCAGAGACTCTCTCGCTCAGGACGACAAGTGCACCAATTTTGCGTCAACCGGGATAAAATGCTTGGATTTGTAATTTTTATGCAAATGTCAGCTCTCTCTACGACAATTGTGGAAAAGGAGGTTTTTATCAGCGAGCAAGACGAGTTTTTTATCAAAATCAACAGAGGGAAAGAGAGAAAGAAAGACGAGAGTATATTTATAGTGAATGAATGGGAGAGAAGGAGAGAAAAAAAGACAGCACGCAAAAAAACTCCATTTCTATGAATATAAAAACGACCTTCTTTTCTCTATCGCTCGTCCATCCACCACTACTACCATCACCGCCACTTGAAGCATTGAAAAAAAGAAAGTCGTTACATTATTGCTCCTACCACTATTGCTTTGCTGCCGTATGCGAAAAAAAAGTTACTTGATGGCAGCGGTGTGGTGAGTGGTGGTGAAAGTAGAAGAAAGTATGGTGCTCTATTTGTTACGTTCGACGAGGAGGACGACGAGAGAGAGATGAACGTGCTATATCTCGCTATTGCAATATAAACGTGCCATATCACCTGTAAAATTTACAACAACAGCAGCAGAGGAGAAACAGAATAAACGCTAAAAAAATACTACGTTCCTCCGTGTGGACCCAAACGACATCACTTTGATGACAACATTTCTTTTCTCTTTCCCTTTTGTGTATACCATTTTATTGTCCTCTACTGCTTTCCATGAGCAAAAATAACCGCACTTATATTCATTCACGAAACTTGCTTTCATGGCTTATCTTACTCAACCTCTCAACGACAAAAACAACAACAACAGCAAAAAAAAATAAACGCGACGGATTAATCGACTCCATTTTTTATGATTACAGTTTTGCTGCGGACAAGAACAACAAGAAAGAAAAAACCATGCAAGTGTAAAACTGTAGTAGACAGAAGAGTGCTTGAATTTTGAAGGTTTTCCTTCCATATTTATCGAAAATTTAGCGAGGAGAGAGAGAGAGATGTCTAATAAAAGCAGCATCTTCTCAGCCTGGAAGCTAAGGAGAAACAAAAGAAAGTCATTCTTTAAATTAAATATGAGTTTTCTCCTCCAGTAAAGCCGTCCCTTAACAATGTTATTAGAGCTGTCGTTGTGGATAGTGTAACGGCAACATAATAGCATATTACATTTTGCTGGACTCTTGGATCTACCTGGCACACACAAAAGCTACGTAGGCAGATCTGAGGGAAAATAGTGTTGATGAAGTTATGAGTTATTTATAGACACACAAACAAACATTTTGCTCTTGTAAGTCCTCCTGCTGTTACGGCAGGATATAAATAGACACAGGGAGGATGTATCTAGATGGGAGCTTGAAAAACTTTGCATTTGACATTGGAGAATAATCAGACTCCCATTCCAAATTATCCAAATGTACATCTTTAATTACCCAAGAGCTCTGAATAGTAAGGTACAGAAGTTGCTGTTGTTTTGTTTCTCGCAAAAAGTTCGCAGGTGTGCTAATCTGATACATTTGCATCATGAAATGCTTATCTCCCTTCATGTCAACATGACACAGCCCTTGTGTCTCTTCTGATCTTTTTTATCTGCCTCTAAAGGGCTGAACAAATGATGATGATGAGGATGATGCATGTTCTACATTCAATCTCATTACTTTTGAGACATTTCTTACAAATTCCATTTTGAAAAGCAACTACATGCACTACATATACTTCTCTCCTCCCATCTCCTCTGTCGCCTACTTTCTCTGTCTTTTCTCTCTGGCGGCGACTCGCTGATTTTCCGCTTTGATAATATTATGCGGTACAAAAGCGCGGACCTCACTGTCAAGGTGTAAATCAATCTGTACAGTGAAAACACAAAGGAAAAGTAGAGAAAGGCAATTCGATTTGTCGCTCTCGAGATGTTCCTTGTTCTCACTTAAGCAGCAACACAGTACAGATAGTAGCGTCATGAGTGTATAGGTATATTATGCACATACCTGTTTGTATATGTCACACGTGGACCTTATTTCCTTTCTTCTCTTGTGCGCTGCATTTTACCATCTAATAAAATAATCATATATAATATAGGAGCGGAGAGCAGAACACACACACACAAATGATATCCTTCACTTCCCCCTTCATTTTGGGTTAACCACCACAAAATCATCATCATCATCATCATGATCATCGTCTCCTCTGGTGGAGAGAAACCTGGTGCAACATCCTTTTTACTCACCCGGGTAGTAGTAGTAGCCTCTCCTCATCCATACTTCCTCGGTTGATGTTGTCGGTTATATTGGTATGTACTCTCTCTCTCTCATTCCCTCATTCCCTTTTCCCAGATATCTCTCCAGTCTAAGAGGATGAAAGCATGGGCTACAAATCTACAACTTTCTCCTCCTCATGTCTAGGAAATCCAATAATGTGCGAAAGACGTGTATATTTTCTTCATTTCACCTCACTCTTCCACACACGCTAGCCACGAAACGAACAAAGGTGGAAACCATACATAAAATGGATCATTTGCAGTAGTTGAATAAATGTGCCTCTGAGCCATTTCACTATACAACCAACCACCACTACTACGTATTTAGTTGCGGAGAAGAGCTTTGTGTCTGTGCAAATGGGGAATGGGAAGGGAAAGCAAGTCAACTAAAAATTCCTTTACTGCCACCGCGCACCACCGACCCTAAATAAATACGTTAGTTACACACACACAGACTTTATATGCATACATCTACATAATGCACATATACCTCCGTATATATAAAAAAGTTGTTCGCTTACAGTTCACAACTCTCAGCATCAACATCACCACCAGCATGAGTATTATGAATAGTATTTACTTTTTTTACAATAGAATATCTTCTTGTGTGCTTATAGCTTCTTACAAGAGTATTGTTCAGGTTTTCAGATAAGTATATAATGCGTTCTATTCACACAGTCAAGAAATCAGAACTAATAATTCTAGCATCCTCCTCCTCCCCCTCCTCCTATTCTCCATTCAGCTCCCAAAAGACCACCTACATTTATTCTCTTCTCTTTCTCTACTCCTGCTGCTTCTCCTGCCGCTGATCTATAAATACTAGAGGAAAAGTTGTAACTGTTGTGGAGTAAGAAGAGACTGCGAGCAAATGCAAGCACACACACACACCTCACATCCTCGCGTTTTCTTCATCTGCTGGCATCATGGCATCCTAAATATCGCATCATTCTTGCTTACTCAATTCCCAGACTTGAGAGGAAGTAGTGTAAGCAAAAGCAAGTGGCAGCGGGCGACTAGGAGAAGAAGAAGAAGACAGGAAAAGGGTTTTTCTTTTTCGCATTTTCTCGTGAATAATGGCAGTGATCAAGGAAGCGACATAGCAAAGTACATGATAATGTATCTAAAACTACACACAAAAAATGTATATTTCTTGGAACTAGCTATTTTTATACAGACTACTTGACTCTCTCTCTCTCTCTCTACCTCGTCTGTCGACGTTGTCGTAAACGTGGAATAAGAAACAACCGAGAAGGAACAATTTTCAATTCTCTTGACTGGTTGCTGCCTGGCTGACTATGTGTGTGGTTGCCTTTTTTCAACGAAATTGAATACTTCGGCTTTCTCTTTCCTCCTGTCTAAATTCTAACTATACTTTACTCCTTGGTTGTTCTTCTTGAACAATTTTCTCCAAAGGAGTCAGCCGGTTGTACATTATGCAATTTCTTTTCTTTTTCTTACTTCTTAGTATTTTTCCCACACTCGATGAAGCATGTCACTACTCACTAGTGTGCCACAAAAGCTAACGAAATGAATGAATGAATGAGATATGGCTAAAAACAATACAGATAGAGACATTTCTCATTTCTCCTTCCACTTTTTTTCTACTATGTACTTCCCAGGGAGATTTTCCGTCTGTCATCATACGACCCATAATGCTCTCTCTCCCTCTCTCTCTCTCTGCTCGCAAAAAAGAGAAAAAAAGTTCAAAGGCTCGTGTGAAAAGGTGATATTCCCTGTTCCTCCACCACCACCATCACCAGCAACGTTTCTTTTGTTGTTACCAAAATGTAATAAAGTTTTGCAAGCATTAAAGTTTCTCTGTCTGTATGATGATCAAGTGCAGTAGAAATCTAGGAGTAAAAAAAGTGAAAGTCTCTCTAGTAATGTGATCACAGACCAAAAGCCAACAAAGCAAACACCACTGCACTGATATTTGAGATCAGAGATATTCCAGTCATATTATTATTTTCTTTATTCTACCAAATCGGATTACAAGTAACACGCGCTCTGATTTTCGTCTAGAGATTTCAAATGCAAATGTGGATGGAGAGATGGAAGGATAGAGAAAAAAAGGAAACAAAAAAGTTATATTTATACCACATTTTCCAGAGAAGAAGCGCACCTACCAACATTTCTAATATTAGATTTTTGCCAAAGTTTATTTATAATTCTATAAGCATTCTGCTGCGGCCACCTTTCATATTATTGCACAAGTAGCAGCAGCAAGCACTAAGTGTTTATCCGTTGATAATGATGCAGATAACCCGTCTTTTCTATAAAGTGTCCACCACCAGCTTCTCCGTAACTCACTGTAATTTTTTCTGCCATTTACAGACAGTACATAAAATGGAGAAGAGACCAGCGAGAAGAGAGATAGAAGATGGCGTTATATCTTGTACGTGGTACACGTTTAAAGGAAGTTGAAAGAAAGTAAATTACATCCCAGATAACTTTTCATGCATTTGCACTTTCTCTCTCTCTTCTGTAACGGAAAAGGAAAACCATTTCCATCACCAGTGTGAGTGTATGCTTTATACATTACATTATCTAAATATGTATGCAAGTAAATGTTTGTTGGTTCGCAGTTTTCTCTGTCTCCCGCCAAACTCGGCAGGTCCTCAAGTAAATAATATGAAATAGTACTCAAGAGAGATATGTGTGTGTGTTTTTTCCTCCTCTTTTCTCCGGGAGGTGAATGGTGAAGGTGGAAAAAGAAGGAGCAAAAGAGGCAGAGGCAGACCGACAGCAAGCATAAACGGTAGATTAAATATCGATCTTAGCTCCCTTTTCCGTATACATCAACAACATTCATATAATTTATACACACACATAAGATGTTAGTTTTTTGGTGAGCTTAAAAAATACAACAAAGAGAACAGCAGACGCGTATACGTATAAAGCCTCTTGGGTCCAAGTAATCTCAATGATTTTCACATACACACCACGTAAACGCGGTGAAGGAGCGAGCGTCACTTTTATTTGTAATAGCTCTTGAAGCGGAAACAACTGTCTCCCAAGACCAGCACTCCTCTTACTCTTACTTACGTACGTTCTTGGTTGTTGATGATGCCTCTTTTCTTCATGACTGCAAGCTATATTACAGCAACCAACAAAACAACCCTTTCTCTCTCTCTCCCTCTCTCTCCATCTCCTTCAGAGAAAGTGGTATGATAAATGTTGATGAAGTGGTTACATTATTGACGTGTGCATTAAATGCTGCTACTGTTGATGATGCCGACACGCCACTACGCTTCTCTGTCAAGCCTCTTCTCTACTGCCGCATTTAATGTCATCTTCCCTCGGCTATAAAGTTGACGTTGTGTGATGTGATGTGTGCCATATAAACGATTTGCGCGTCGCTTTCACCACTCTTTATTCTTCCTACTACATTAGGCATGTTTATCATCAAGATGCAGTTTTTTTCTAATGTAAAGTGTATTAAAGGAAGAATGGGGAGGAGAACAACGACCAACATGAGCCATTATGCTAATGCTCCGCTTTTGTTTGTACATCCTGTGCTCAATTCGATTCTAGCAGTTTTGCTCCTCCAGAGAGAGAGAAAGGAACGTGACCAAAAGCACACTCCCATGTTCTTGGTGCGTGATGAGAAGGATACATACACAAATATTTTTATTTACAAATTCAATTACCTATTCATTTTCTTCAAGCAGCAAAATAATCTGCCTACATTATGTCGTATATGTATATAGCCCATAGATAGATAACTTGTTATGACATGACAATGCTTCAGGCTTCATTTAGAAACCTCTTTTCTGCACTTTATGCATGGCCACTTGTACTCGACTCTCTATAGTCTTCATCATTGCCTGAAAACGAATTTTATCCTGAATCACATAGTTTTCTTTTGATCGTGTCCCCTGGGAAGACGATGGATTTACAACACTTACATATATTGAGTAAATGTAGATTAATGAAATAAAGTTTGTGAACATTGAAACATGAAACTTTCTTCTGCAATCCCGGTTTTGTTCCCCTTTTTTGTCGACATTTTTTTGGGAAATGAAATCAATTCATCATAATATTTCTTTATTGTGAAATGCTGACTTTCAATTGACTTCAAAATAATAATAATAATAAAAGTGTTGAAAAAGTAAGTACTGACAAGTGAAAGAATTGTGTAACATGTTTGAATGAAAGAGATGAAAGATTTTACTTGCATGAAAGTTTGACAGCAAAAAAATTGCCGTTAATCATAACGTAACGTGTTAGACTTATTGACTTAAGAATGTTCACCAGCAGCTTCGATTGTTTCATCAGAAAGTTTCCTGCGAATCTGATGAAATGGCGTACACATAAGTATTCTAGCACGGCAGCGTTTGCTAAGCGAATGTACATTTTTTTCACAATCAGCCAGGAGGCGTCAGGGAATATAAACCGAATATATAAAACCGAAGCTTCAAAAGGTACTGCCCTGATAATACAATGTTGACCTGGCTTTTACATGAAAAAGCAAACAATTCCCTTGATACATAGCTGCCAGCTATAAAAAATGCTGCTGTACCAGTCCATACCACACACATACATACGTACGTAGATTCAACAAAGACGACGACTGAGAATGAACTACTATTTCATCGGTCAATGAGCAAAGGCTAATGTCATAATTTAAACCGGGTAAACATACAACAGCACACACACACATTGAATTGTGAAACAAATTGCAAGTATAAAAAGAGACGACGTGATCAGAATTGACAGAAGATGGAAAACAGCTTTTCGCAAGCACATGTATAATAGCGCAATATGCTACCCATAATACCTAATAGTGAGCATATGTAAACTTGTCATTTGTCATTGATATGGAGTGTGAAAGCACACAAACGCTCATATACATTCCATGTGACATCATGATAACATGAACTTTTGAAAGTTATCCAACATTTGTGTTTGCAAATTCAATAGAAATGTGTGATGCAAATCGCACGTTTACGTACATTACATATGTATAGGAGCATAAATGGCACTGGCTGAAAAAAATATGAGGAGAGAAAGTAATAAATTATATTTCTTGACTCACCTCCACAACAATCCCGTAGCACGTCCACGCAACTAACACAAGATAGCTTGCTGAACATGTTTTCCAAGCCGAAGAAATTCCTAGATCTTCTTTCACTCCACTGCTGCTGCTGCTGCGGTGGCGGCTGCTGATTTTTTAGATATTTTTGCGTCTGTAGATGAAAGGGGTACTGATTGTATGGCGACTTTTCCAAATCTTTCCCTTCTTCAGCACTCCCGTTACTATTCGCAAGAAGAGTTTCTTTTTCTGTACTCTCTACCCCCGCCAGCTTTCGCCGTAACTTTCGAATTCGCAGTTTCTCTTTGCGAGTAAGCTTGTTATCCTGTTCATTTGGGACTAATATAGCAGCACTCCGAGGAGGATGATCATCTTGCGTAACTTTTTCGGGATTACTGGCAGTAATAACTGGGGAATTTTCTCCGGTGGTATAATTTGCCGAATTTCTTAGATAACTTTTCTCCCTTTCCAATACAGAGTTATCTGTTTCCGGCCCTGAGCCACTACTACCACCACCACCACTACTGCTACTACTTTCTTCAGTAATTTTCTTTTTTCTTCGGGCGGCGCGACTACTACTGTCGTCAATGTTATCTGTTGGGCTTTTTCTGCCCGAATCATCAATAGAATTTGCTCCCTTTGATGATGAGTTCCGATCACTGTTGTCGCATTCTGCAGTTTCCGCTAAAGAATCACAATCACGCCCTCCAACCCTTCTTGTCTGCTGAACGTCTCTGTCCTGTAACCCAAAAGTCATCAAATTTATTTCAAGTGCTTCATTAATAACGTCTGTCTCTGATTAATAAACTTCGGGGGAAATCAGATAGAACACAGCAATGATCAGATCTTATCTGAAAAGGGTATTCAGATACCATCGATAACAAGACATATGTATATGCAAGTTATTAGCACGTTTCCTAAAGAAAGAGGATTACTTATATTTCTATATTGGTTTTTATCTGTGCAATTTCCCTTTTCTATAAACAATTTGTTGCAAAAAATCCTCTCATAACTGCAATGTTACATGTTAAGACTTTTTTTTTATCCACACGTGTCTTGATTGATGCCATTTGTGAAGCAACACTCTGTATTTACGATTGTGAAGCATGTTCCCGTTTCCACCAAAATTAATACGGATAAAAGCTTTTTATTTCATATCCTTGTCGTATCAAGGTACTTGCTCTAAATGACATGTCTTTTCTATTTTATACACTTCCTAGAGCGAAATTGACTTTTACTTTTGTCTTCCATAAAAAATATCGGTCTCATGAATATAATGGGTCTAAAATGAAACGTGAATATGTTGCAATCGCACATTGTAAATTCAGTCCAAAGTAACATGTTTGGTGCAAAATGTTACAAAGAATTTGCAAGCAGATTAGGTTTGTCGAATAAAACGACAGGTACAACATTTAATGATTACACTGTGAGAGCAGAAAGAAATTTGCATGGAAAGGAAGCTATGAACCTTACTAATTCATCATCAATGTCTTTATTGTCCATGACACACATTATAAGACGCAATGGGAAACTAAATATTCCAGCACTGCTTATGTATGTATTTCCAAGAGTTTACAAGAGGCGAAAAAGGGTAAAGGGGGAGGAACACAAAAGAGCATGGCATGTAAGATTAAAGATGACTTGTGAGAATGATCAATGATCAGAAATATACATATTTATAGAAAGCATGTAGCGCGGATCGCGTTGTCGTGAGACTATATGCAAAATACATTAATATCAATGAGCTCTAGCAGCAGTGACGACTATGACACGATGATGATGACAAGGATTGGTCGTCTTATATCAAGGTAGATGATTCAATTAAGGAAATGAAAGGGAACGAATAGAATTTGATGAGATGTTGCTTACTTACATACCTTACTCTCGGTTTAAATCAATCTACTACTACAATACGAGAGTCGACTAACTATTACTAGGAAAAGGGTACAATTGGGGATATGTAATATGTATGCATTTTGTTATTGGATGACAGGAAGTCGAAGATATATAAAATGGAACAAGAATGATATCTTACGTACGTAAGACGAGAAAATTACTAGTTAGAAAGTTATGTAGAGATAAATATATGCATGCAAGTAGCTACTCTACTTATATGGATGGCTGAGGATGACGATATCAAATCAAGGTTGCCAGTTCCAATTAGGATAACTGCCGCTGGTGCTAGAATAGCTACTAGACACTATAGAACGAGAGCTGCAGACGACGCTTGATTCCGTAGAGAGGTAAAAAGTGATGAAACAATGAAAATGCACAGGTTTTTTTGTGTATGTAGAAACAATAAAGTGAATGAAAATAGAAATAGACCAAAAACGAGCGATACACAACAGCTTTAACCAAGAAGTCTCGCTATCTCTAGTCATTTCAAAATCGATGATGGTGCATGGTAAATAAGACACATTCTTGCTTATGACATAATTACACATAATACTTTTGCTTACCTGGCTACATCAATAATTACAGTGGTGGAGTGGAGCTATTATTGCAACATGCATAATTCATGATTTCTTATTCTCTCCTGTGAAGAAAACATCGACTTTGTTTATAAGAAAACCAATACGTCAGCTTATTCTGCTGATAGTTCTAATGAGTCTAGTAAACAAAAATTATAAATAATGTACAGGTATTTTTTTTTCGCTGAACTCAGTGTTCAGTGATCAGTTTTTTTCGTCGAATTCTGCTATCATGAATCATCATGAAAAAAATACTACGTAAAAGCAAAAAAAGTCAATTACGTGCATAGATACGTTGAAGATGACTAATTATGATTGTAATAGGATAATTGGATGGGAGCAGTTTAGGATCACACACACGCATTTTCGAATGCACAGTAAAACAAACAAGGCAAATGGAAAAAATATCATGTTTGTTTGTACATTAGTTTAAGTATTTACTGTAATCAATAAGATACTTTTTGATTATTATTGTAATGGTAAAATGGTATACGTATAACATATTATGCCAATTGTATGGATGAGTATAAGATAAGATACATAAAACTTGTGCTAATAGAGACTATAGAAAAAACCATTTGTTCGATTATGCACTGGGACAGTCAGTGGTCAGTTTGCATGTAAAGGCATAATGCGTGTTCCACCGTCACCAATTTAGTATTCTCTTTTACTCTTCTGACGTAGACTGTTTTTGTGTGCGCGACTAGTTGACGATGACGACCCAAATTAATACAGATTCCTCAACCATTCCGTGGTACCAGTTGACATTTGAAGGAAACTGCATTGTGTCACGCGTTGCAAATTTGCTACTTTGTACCTATACATAAATAGATATGAACCTATACACAACCACCACCACCAAACTCATTATTTATGCTAAAGTATTTTTTTTCGAGGAAAATGGATAATTGGAAATTGGATTGTTAACTACCAAAAACCACTTCTGAACAAAATGTCGGCGGACTGATCGGGGAACTGATACAAATGATCTTCCAACCGGTTGAACTGTTGTAACCGTTTGAGGCAGGATAATATTTGGACTCCTTTCAATTTTACGGAAAATAGAAGTTCGAAAACTTTTCGAAAGAAAACTTTCACTCTCAAACTTTTCTTTGTGTGGAATTGACCTAGACCTAGCTAGCCTTACAATCTCTTCACCCATGCCACCAGCATAACAGCCAAAGAATCACTTTGTTCTCGTCTCAACCAACTGATTTTTCAAACTAAAATTTTCCCCAGCAAATTTCCAGCGATAGAACTGTAAATACATGTAACTTTGGAATAAAATGAAAACAGTAAAGTTGCTAATCTTACCATGAACCAACGCTGAATGGTGAGCCACTATACAACACTCTGATTTGGAATCTCTCTTTCTGGAAGGAAGGAAGTAACTTCACAGAATACTAATTGATGCAGGAAGGAGGGATTAAAAATAAGACGAGCAGCGAGAAACAAGCTCCCACGGTCATGCAATTTTCAATAAAGAATTAAGACAGTTTGTATCCCACACTTCACTCAAAGTATATATGCATATCACGCAGCCCACTTCTTGCTACTGCTTATATTGAAATTCAATGGAAGTGAACAAAAAGCCGTCGTGAGTAAAGTCACGTAACTTGTAACTGTAGAATATTTAATTTCCGGTTTTCTTGAAACAAACTACTGCTCTATATATTACTACCCGGTGTATCTCTGTACACAGTTATAAACAATGAATGACATGTTTTGACAAATTAAAAGTTCATGGAGCAATTTATAATATTAAAAGAAGGCGGAGGAGACAAAAGCGGACAGCTTCTTCTTCTCTTCTTCCTTTCCCCCACTCCAGTACACAGAGACGAAGAAGCAGAGAGACAAAGTCTTGCAAAAAAGATGGATGAATGAGATGTTGTTGGTTCGTTTGGAAAAAGTAGACGAAGAAGAGAAGCACTTATAAAAATTGGAATGAACACACACACACATACAACGATAGAATATAGACCTGTGTAACGGATGCCCATTCAAACACAACCACTTTATACACTTCTTTTTTGACCGATATGCCGTGTGTGCTCTTCTTCCTCAGAAGCTTCTCACACAATCAGGTCGACTCTTCTCTGACTGACTGTCCGCTTAAACATTAGCGATGCACACAGAGAGTTAACTAACAGACAACAGGAAGCAGAAGAGGAGTAGCAGAGTAAAATAATAAATGGAAATACAAGGAGGAACCAACAAAATTCTGTACACAGAAATAAGACGCGTGTAGCGAAAACATGAAAAAAAATCTACGCCAAACCATGCGAGCCAAAGCAACCTTTGACATTTAATCTGTGGAGGAAACTTTATGACGATGATGACGTCTCATCGGTGTAGAAGAAGAAGGTTGTTACGGTCTCATCTCATGTAAGATAATAGGGCATATTATGAGGAACCTGCTGCCCTGCCCTTAAGATCGTCATAAAAGTCAAAGTGGTACAGTTACCCTGTCCCGAAAAACTGATAGGCTCTGGAGAAAGCAGCAGAGACATAATATAGCCCGTTATCTGCCTGTCAGTGCTGTATATGCTCATAGTGATAGGAGGAAAGAAGGAGCACAATATCCAATGGGTATTTATTACTTTCGCCATTTACCTTTCTGCCCTGACTCACTGACTGAGTGTGCAATTTGTAATATTACTTTGATGTGCAATTGACTTTTGCTTCTTTGATTTCTCATAATATGATCATCATATGTCCATCATAGAACACGTCAAACGAGTCACGGAAAAGTGGTATAATGGTAACATATATATAGAGCAATGAATAACGGTATTATCGTATCAATTTCCCTTGATTGGACACACAAACAACGAGGATCCTTCTCCTTCCCATTTAATAATGACACAATATTCTACATTCCTATACATTCCACATAATATGCACTTGTTATATGATCTAATACAATTTTATTGTGCTTACGCACGACCAGAAAAGGACAACAGATTTCCCGATCCATATAATTACCAATCATTGGATTCATCTTCAGTCCAGCCCCACACACAGTCAGTCTGGTGAAGAAGAAGAATGCAATTCGTGCCTAAAGTAGACTGGATACGCCTGTCTGTCTATAACTTTTAGCAAGAGAGTCGAGAATGCATGAAGGTCATTCGTGAATTAATATTAATAGTACAAAAAGCTTATTAAAAGTTGTGTGCATTTTTTTGTGGAGAAACAAGTTGAGTGAGTGGTGCCATATACAGATTGCATTTCGTGTCATGCAAATAATTATAACAGGTATTCTCATATAAATTTTCCAGCCAATAGCTCCAATATGTTTCATCATTTCCACTTTCCATAATAATTAATCCAATCACCCGACAGGCAGAAATTGGTTCAGGAGGTGGGCTCATTTTATGGTAATTCTTGGATTGTACATTTCAAAACAGACTTTCCCAGGATTATAATATTCTTTCAAGGACTCGAGAAACAGATTTGAGCTTAAGAGTTTTCTCTCTTTTTGGTCCTGTGGACTCCATGTGGGGCATTTCACACAAAAGCCGTTTTTATTATAGCGCGTCGCCTTCTCTCCAGTCTAGTGTCTAGGTATATCCCTTTTGTCTACTTTATGTAGACTGTAGACAACAGTTTGTTCGGGTGGACAATAAATAATTCACACACCTCAGTTCCTCCTTTCTTTAGCTTTCTTTTGTATGAGTTATGACTTCTCACTCTCGTCTTTCCTTCCCCTTTCTCTCATTGTTGCTGTATGGCCGGGGAAAACACTGGTGGCGGTGGTGGATGTGAATGTGAATGCTCGTACGTACTACGACGTGATAAATGATAAATGTTCCAATTTTACTCTCTCCAGAGCCTCATTTGTTGTTTTGGATTAACGCTATACAAGAGCAAAACGCGCTATATTTAGCGGCATCCCATCCTCCATCTTTTTTACACAAGCTTGTATCTTGAAAGAGAGTTGAGAAATCTCGGGAGAAAATGAATTGTATAATAGCTTGCGTCATTCAGCTAAACTTAAACTTTTCTATACAATTCTATTGCAGTTAAATATTATAAGATAAGGTGTTATTTTATGGACATCCTTTCTCTCTCCAGTTACATTTTACTTTTTTGGTCGTGGATGAGATCTGCCGATCTGCGTTGCTAATCTTTATTAATGTAAATTATTATATGATGTTGTTCGTGTGTGTGACGTTTGCATGTAATGTCAAATGCAGATTACTATTACATGACATGACATCTTGCATCATTCATCATTTTTGGAGAAAGTTGATTAATAAAACAACAGGCAGAGAAAGGCTAACGTTGTGTAACAACTGACTTTACAAAACTCACCGAAACCGATACAAGCCAGATAAACTTTATTTTTATAGAAGAAACCACAAATAGAAACTAATTAATCATACTCATTTCAATTGATTCTTATGCAGACAGAGTTTTCTGATTTTGATGAATGGTAAATAAACATATTTAATAAATGTGACTTGACGTACAGCAATATCATCCCGGCTGGAATGGTAGTCGGATTGATTGAAATGACAAGTTTCGCTATAATGATTTATGGCTAATGGCTACATAATTAATATAGTCTTACCATTTTCGTCCAATTCATCAGTTGTATTGAGTCACCAAATTAACAAATATTCTTTTCTTGAAATTGAAAATCTAACAAAAAAGTTTCCTTGTTTTTAGCAACACGAATTCCAACCTTATGCGGGATTTGATGACGCGTTTTTTATGTTAATTTTTATACTATGCAATAACTACACTGTTGTTCATGCGAATTAAAATGTAATTTCTCGTTAATGTTTGAAACACTATCCACTAAACTAACGTTCTACTAGAATGCAACGCACAACACAAGCTGCAGAAACTTTAGAGAGAATAAGAACAGTATCACGAAAGAAACACCACGTCATGCCATCCACTGATTAAAATGATGACTGGTTATTTCCACTGCAAATGCTGAAAGATAGATTATGCATTTTAAAAAATTACATTATGCGTACATTAATTCAACACCACCAAATCAACCTTGGTTTGAATCGGATATATTCATGCTTCTGATAATTGCCCAGTTGACATGTAGCTGTTTCTCGCAGTGCGATATCTCTGCGATTCTAGCGTAAGACCAGCGTAATGATTTCTAGGCGCTTGTTAGCACATATTCGCGATTATGTCGCAGCGAAAGATATATCGCTGGGAAATCGCAGCTAATTTGGTTTGGGGGTGTTTCCTTGCTCATCCCTGTTCGAAGCGAATCTATGCGAAAAGTCTACGAATCCGGCGATTTTGTTCCTAATGCATTTAAGGAGTGCTACACTTATGGAGGCAAAGACCGTGGGTAGGGTGGTTATCTACCAAGCATATTATTTAAAAAATAAAATAATTTGTTTCACTACTGCAATGTTGGTACAAGTATTACAAAATAATGTTCCTCTTTTATTGCAGAAACATTATTTATATGTACTGTCGAGTCATATGTTCCCTGAAATTAACAATAAGCCCGTACTGCTACTGGTCAGTAACGAACTTAAAGCGACTTTGCTCATGGACACGATGATAATAAGTCAACTGCTGAATCACAATGTTGTGATACAAGCAGCACATTGAATGTCTACTATGGATGATAATTGATGATTTTTTTAAAGAAATAGTTAGTCGATAGTTGTTAAGTTTTTAACTACGATCAGTTTCATACCTTCATTCATCATATTCATCAACACAATAGTATGCAACAAGCTAGTAGAAATAGCAAGAAGCATGCGTGTACGTATTGTATGGCCGTCGAAATCGCAGAGAAATCGCACAAAACTCGTCGCGTTTTTAATCGCAGCGAATCGCACAGAGCTCGTACAGTTCAGCCGGACAAATATCCTTGGATTCGAGTACTAATCCATTGCGATTATCCGCGACTCGCAGAGCGAGCTGGGCAAGCGAAATCGCTGCGATGCCAGCGAATTTTGTCAACTGGGTGGGTGCTATATTCTATTGAACTTTGAGTTTGCCCTTGGTCAGCAATATGGTGAGGTTTACTGTGTTATGTGCTCTAGGTACGATACTGGATAATGTTGAAATTTAATCAAGTATGTGTCAGTAACCAGTTTGGAATTTAATTCAATGATAAAAAATGATAATTTAGATGAAAAGCATGAAACATTTCATTATGCCACAACAGATTTATCCAATCAATACACTTTCATAATCGATGAATATTACACAAAGAATGATGACTTCATTGAATATGCTGTTCCAGAGGGAGAGATCTGAATGAATGAAAGCTTTGTATGAAAAAATGTGTGTGCCTAAATTAATTCCAGACATGATCTCTTTTTTACGGACAATTACGATTAGGCCATCAAATTTCATAAAATATTCAAATCCGTAACACAAGTCGTTGATCACGCATGACCAAGTTAACTAGTATGATTTTAGCAGTGATCAGTACTCAATCAAAGCCCATAGCAAATTAAGACAAAGTAAACTACAATCACTGGTCAACAAATTAATAAGATTCCGACAGGTGTGATGAACAAGGTGACATTAATCAACGCAAGTGAGAGCAACGGCGGTGTCAACTTAAGCACAAGCACAACTTCTCGGAAACGGAATCAGATCAACTACTCAACGTTAAGTTAGTATTTAAATGAGGATGATCTTATCTTGAGAAAGGTTCGTTCGGAAATGGTGAGTAGGACAAAAATAAGGTTTGGAGGAAAATAGTAGGAATTGTTAATGAATTTTCTACCTTTCCTCTTCACCTGGATTAGGCGGGTCCTTGAAAGGAAGCATTCGCTGGAAAAGCACAAGTCGCTTTGTTTCAGGTTAGCCTTTATTTTCTCACATAGCCCCATAGTCACTTTTTAATGACATTTTAATGACCTCACTCTGACCCAATCTACTCGCAATTTGTGACGACAGAGATGTTCAACTACTGACGCCAGAGCCCAGCGGGATGCTTTCTCCGCCCACGATCAGTGAAACTAATGATCCCGCTATTCTGGAACTGGGACCTCAAGGCTCCATATATACCCAATCATGTCAGCTCGATTAGGTCACACTTGCAATCCGTGGAAAGTCGCAGGTAATAATTTCTAATCATTTTTTGGCATCTTGATTGCATTTAACATTTCATACAGCTCAATGGACCTTGCCAAACCAATTTTACAACTAATTTTGCACCTATTCCAGCGGAATCTGCTGAAGGACAGTATTTACGAATTATGTGATTCTGGAAGTCATCAGCAAACGCTGGATAAGGTTGTTCGATCCTTCCAAAAAATTACGAGGGCATCAGGCAGCGTAACGCTGCAAGCAACAAAACAACGTTACAATTCGCTTAACATAGACGAACGAAGTAAGAGCTCTCGCTCGCAGACATCTCATCATGCCGTTCTGCCCCTGTCCAGTGTTCCAGCGGTGTAGCGGAGATGAGCTAGAAAATCATCTGGTCGGGATTCCAGAGACTCTGTGTGGTAGTCTGGTTGGTAGTTAGAACTCTCTACACCTACACACAATATTATTTAATTGCTGAAGTATTAAAAGACAAAATACAGTAATTTGTTGTTTGCCATAAATCATAAACAGATTATCTGTCTATATTATTCTGTAAATCTGCGTGTCAACATTGGTGTTTTTTGTACTTTATGCAAATATTATTGTGAAATTTGTAGTTGTGATTAGAATATCGAAGTGTCGTTTTGGCTGGATAATCAATCATTATTGTTTAATGTATACTGCGTAGTAATTAATTGAAGCACCAGTGACCAGTATACATAGGTAGTCAGTTTTTCTCGTATAAGCGCCCTCAAGTTAAAGGTACGTAAATGTTCATATACTCTCATCAGTTTGCAAAACAATTAAGGACTCTTTCGAAGGCCATTTTTAGTTAATGCGGTTGTATGTATGCATGTACATAAAATTTGTATACAAGTTATATTTTAAAAGTGACACACTTTGGCTGTTTGCTGATTTTCAGGCGATGTTTGCAAGCCTGAGGGAAAAATTTCAAAATGTGCAGGAAGAAATTACCTCCAGGTAAATGCCTTTTAATAATCTCAACAATCCGCTCATTATTAGTGCATTTTAATGAATGAATACATGAAGTTTGTATAAAAGTTTGCGATAAAAGTCAACATATACCTACTCATTTTAATTGCTTCATCATGTATGCTTAATCACAGTGGTTCATTGTTGAACCAAACGAACCCGTTTTTAGTCCTGTTTTTGTACTAATGAAATCCTTGTTTTAATTGTTTTAGCGTACATATAAGTTAAATGAAAGAAGTAATTATAGGTTTGTGTATCATTTTTGCATTGGTGTAGTCTCCGTAACCTGAAGCTAGACCGACACTCGACCCGCGACAATAACTTTCGACGAAAACCAGAGAAGGATGTATGCAATTATGATGCTGGAACAGAGCTCCTGGAAAGATATCAAAGCTACTGGAGCGATATCCATGCAAAGACTGAAATTACAGCGTTATGTGCTTCGGTAACTTTAATTTGTCAATCTCATTACTCATTATAACTAAAGCCTTTAGCGCATCCGCTTTAGTGAAGCTGGTGCCCTCAGCGCTAAGCACGCCCCATTTTTTCTTGAAATGTACTATTATTATAATTGTTTCACCTTCATCTCAAAATCTGTACAGATATTAATAACGAGAAAGTAAAATTAAGATTTAATTTTGTCTTTACAGGAAGTAGATGAAATCATTCAAAGCCTTCATGAAAACTATGAAAAGCAATGGACGACCATGGGCAAATTGTCCACTTCACTGGCCCTGATTCCTCAGTTGGTGCATGGAGTGCAAGAAATCTGTGATTCAGTTTGTAAGTATCAAATAATAATGCTTGATATTTACAAAACAAATTATTTTGTATTGCGTGTGGTATTTAACATAACATTAGTGGATACATATAACTATATAGAGTTACTTTTGATGAGAATGTGACTTGCTGAGTTTTGGTTCTACCCTGGAGCAATATAGCCCAGTTATCTCACAATAGCTTACTAATAATGCTCACCGTTTCAACATGCTTCATCATTGTAAGTTTGTAACTAGTCAGGAATCCCATTTCCGGAGAAAGCATTCTTGTAGAGATGCCCAAGGTAGGAATACGAACATTTCATGAGTTTGCCTCTCTACTCCAGCTGAAACGGCGAAAATATGTACCAGAGCAAAGATTACAGACAGATAGATAGTCGTAAGCAGAAACCATGGACGGAAAAGTGGAGAAAGCAAAAAGTGATCGTAATCACGCACGTACACAACTCACTCACGTTTCAAGTTTGGTAGAAAATGTTTTCTCTCCCAGCTCTGTTTTACTTTCTCCCTCACTTCTCTTGTCCATGCCTTTTTCTGGTGAAATGTAAAATATGATACACGCCATACATTCAGATGACCATGTACATATAGTACCACTAACATGTTATCTCATTGTGGATTTGGAATTCACATTTGACAATGCGTCACTTTTTCGGAGCACTTGACTGTTTAAAAGTGACTTGCTCGTCATTATGCCAGCTTTTTATTGACATTGGATTTTGCTTTTTGTCGTTACATAACTTTGTTTCCTGGAATCTAAAAGGATGCTAAGTGCTTGCTTGGAGAAACAACTTCTCAGTTGCCCTTCTCAAGAAAGAAAGACAGGCTTTTAACGTGGTTGCATAATAACCTACCAGACTAAAGCCGTTACGCAAGCAAGGTCACACTTTTCTACATGTGCTTATTATAGGACGCAAGCAAATCATCATTATGTCGTTATATTTAGATCGTAATGCTGTAAAATTAAATTTGTGGAACAAAGTGACAATTTGGGGCTTGTTTGCAATAATGAGTAGGTGGCGATGGTGGGAGGCGATGTAATGATGATGATGTTGATGATATGATGACTTTCTCTCTTACTGATGATTCTAGTAAATGTACAGTGTGCCTTTGAAGAAACGGAAGCAGCTTTACTGATGCTGGAGGATATGGTGGAAACGCAAGAGCTGCGGGAAAAACAGCTAGATCATAGATTTCAGTTGGCTTTGTACCAGGAGAAACGATCCTCTGAACTACAGGATCTCAAAGGTTTGTTGTGCTGGTATACTGATTTATCATGCTAATTGGCAACATTTTTTTGCTGATTCACTACTTTTTCTACATGGATTACCGCAATATCGTATTAATTTGGAAAATTATTAACGGCAAAATGATGAGATGGCGTGGTTGACTTGTATCTATTTTTAGAACGATTAACGGAGGAGCATCTGAGGAAAATTGCAGAGTTCGAGAGCCAGAGGGATTCCCATTTGAAGGAACGGCAGGCTGTTTACCAGGAAGCGTTTGAAGAGGATATCCAGAGGTTCAAGGCACAAGGAGCCCTTCCGAGTAAGTAAACACCAAAATATTGTTTTGTCGCAGAATGCCCCAAAGCATCTGTCGTTGTTCCTCCTTCATATAGCATATATAATAAGAACTTTAATTGTTATAATTATAAAAACTAATTGGGCTGAATTAACAAAATCGTTTGTAGGGTCAAAAACATCAGGAACTGACAAGTCAACGCCCAGTTTAGAGGAAATCGTTTTGGAGGAAGATTCTGTGGATTTGGAGTCTTTTCTTGCCGACGAAAATTCAACGCTTCAAGCGGATAACCAAACTGCCGACCTTAGCAAGGCTGATGTACATGGACAGGAGGAGGACTTGGAGAGTGGCAGTAGTAAAAATACGGCCATCAATTCCTCAAAGCCTGGATGATGTCGGATTTTTACTCAGGTCCATCTTGGCATTCCAGTCCAGTATGTATTTATGGAGTTTAATAAATTTAATCTTGAAAATTAAATCAAAATGTGCTATAAGCCCTAATATTATGTCCCACATTATGAACTTATATTATTAATTATATTATACACGTAATATTCATTTTACTGAATTAATTTTAATTACATACTACTGTACAGTACACCGCAACGTCTTTTAATGTGTGCCTACATTCAAAATTTCATGCGCAACATAAAGTTCCGAGAAAGATTCACACTAATAAGTTTTTAAACTGTCCAGCAATTATGTTATTTGTGTGTGCAGTGTAATGTGCATGCATGTCCACAATAATTTTATGTTGCGTGAAAACTACAACATGTTGATCAAACGCAAATTACTGATCATTATATTTATCTTAAAGTAGTAATCTCGCACTAATTCGTATAGCAAAAGAATATATATGATTTCATTTTACAATGATTGTAAAAGTCAGATACAAACTGCGTTTTATAGTGTGTACACCTATTAATTATACCTAGCTGTGTGAAAATTATGAATGTGTGCATAAGTATATGTATACGTCCGAAATAAACCGTGCCCTTTAACCTTGAATCCTACCCTTGCCCTGCATTGCGCCCTTGACTTGAGGACACACAAAAAGCCAACATTATAATAATAAAAGACATTATTATAAACCTTCATCAAGGTATCTACAACGTTATCGATAAAAAGTTATTTTATACTGACTTTTCATATCTTCTTGTCACCTATGTCAAAGTTACCGGTATATTGCAACTGGAAAAATAAAAATTATCTACATGTGATTCTAAATTAACTGTTGTGTCCAGTCTGTTTAATTGGTTGACTAATTTTCATACAATAATAATAATATTTGATACTGGAACAATGTAAAAATATATAATACTCGTTTTTACAAACTCATTATTTTGTACTTGCTATTTAAATATCGCAGACACGGTTCTCCCCTCCTACATCGGTCCTACTTTGATGGTGGCTTATTTTTCGAAATCTTTTTCTCCAGTGGCTTAACTGTAGACTTATAGGTGGCGTACATTTCATCAGGAATCTTTCCATCTCTCCTTAAAAGTTCGATCAGTCTCAGTCTCGAATCGCTTAATGCTACATTTGAACTGAAATCAAAAACAGTTCACTAAATATATCTCATTCTAACTTTAAAACTCTTCTTCTCTCATTTCATTTCATTTTTACTTACGGTTTTCGGAGTAGAGCAGGAAGGAAGTTGTTCTTGTAATGCAGTTTACTGAAAATCCACATTTGCGTAATGGTTTTCGGCATTTTTCCAGTCGATTCAAACAACTTGATTGCCATTCCTACTTCATGTTGAACCTAAAACGACATCAGGGTTAAAAATGTACTGACATGAAACAATTCAAAGAAATATTGATATGGAGGTTTAGGCGTAAAGTTTGATTACATGACATACCGGATCATTTGGATTCGGTTCATATTCCATAGCCTCTTCCACTTCTTTATACTCGGAAATTCTCGCTTTAGCAATGGCCAAATAATCAGTCCATATGTCCCGACAGCCACGCGGTACAAATGGCCAGAATGTGGTGTGAACGCTAAGAAAACAATTTGGCTCGATCGGGATCCAATCGGTGAGCATTTCAATGAAAAAGCTAAACGCTTCCGGCTCCTTGGCTAGGGAGTACATCTCACTGTTGAACAAATGCGTAAACCACTTTTCGTATCGCGAGAACACCTCAGACGCAACTAGAGAACAGTGGCGAGCTATTATGAATCCTTGCAAAAAATGGCGTTCACTTTTGTTCCCTAAACCGCCTTGAATCAGCGTTTTACTCAATTCCTTCAGCTGCGTCGCTGCAGAATTTCCCTTTTCTTTCAGCCAAATAGAAAGGAACAGAAGCACCATTTCCCAGTTATAGTCGGTCGTTGTCAGCGTGGAAGAAATTATTTCGAAAACCGCGTCTGTGCCCAGCATTGACATCATCTACAAAACATACAAAATCAGTAACCTGCCGTCACACAATGCTTATTAGCAGCAGAACTTGAACAAAAGATAAGATGTATTTACCTGTGACACGGTAAAAGAGTACATCTCCAAATTCACAAGTTTGGTTGGATCAGCGTATTTCTCCTGGAATTGTAAAATTTCCTTCGCCGACTGAAAGGGCCTTTGTCCAGACCGCAGAACAGTACCCATTTGCTCTGTTATGTATCTTGTCCTAACGCTAGTGGGAATATCCACTGAAATGTTAAAATATATATAATTTGTATCATAATTAGCTAGATATAAATGTATAGTATCATTATTGTGCATAATATTTGCAAATAGTTACCGTCTTTCAGCATGGATAAAATTGTTTTATGATTTAAGGATCTGGCCCTGGCCTGCTGGGAACTCTCTTCGCCTATTAATTTCTCCGTAAAAAGTCCAAGAATCTGCCCACTGTTGTCTTTCAGTTTCTCAAGACTTGGCTTGGTACACGGATTACAGTAAAATGTTAGAATTATGCACTGGAGAAATCTCTGCAAAATTCGGTTGGACCTTTCGCGATTCTCTTCGGAAAAGGCAATGGGAGAAAAGGCAAATGACAGGAGCTGTTGCTTCAAGTAATTAATCTGGGATGGATCCTTCAGCCTGAAAATGAATTCACAAAAGAAAACACGACATTCCAATTAAACTGCATTCCCAATTCCAAAGATAATAGGTAACATTAAACTAATGAGAGCAACCAGTTATCTTATTTACCAGAGCAGGTAGCAATTAAGTGGAAGCAAGTTGTAAACTGAATCCATAAGATACAACAGCTCCAAACATGGAAATTCAAACTAAAAAAGAAACCAATAGCCCAATGATAAGTCAAAATTCCTTTCTCCTTTGTTGTGGCAAAATCGTATAGAGTGATAAGTATAGTATTTGATGTAAAAGCGTTTGGTTTGCCAAACGTAGTAGTTGTAGTAACGCGCTGCGTGTAGATTGTTTTAGTAAAATCACGCGTGCTTTTTTGTTTTTTGTCATGATTGTTGTGGTGAAAAGCTAACGAGAGTCAGTTGGTCATTGGACGGACAGGGTGATGGCGTGAATTGAGACAGACAGTTAATTTGGGAAACGGATAATTAGAGATTTGTAAATTGTAGTTGATTGATAATTGTTGTAAATTGAAAGTGAAATAAAAGTTAAAGTTGTTGTTAAATTGTCAAAGAAAGAGATTGTGTCAAGAGTCAAGTCATTGTCAGTTGAGTCAGCGATAGTTAAAGTTATTGTCAGTCAGTTAGTGCAAATTCATTTCCTTTTGGAGCTCAGCAGACAAGTAAAGTCTGGAGTAGGGATAAGCACCGGCACAAAGTCTTTTCTGTCTTGGAACACGTGAAGCTATCGAAGTAATTCCAGGACATTAAAGTGGTCCTTCGCATAAACAGAACAGCACAGTGGAAAGCAGTCATGGAGCAATCAGCTGGAGAGAGACGACGTAGTTCTCGTCACAACGCTGGACAGCCGGCTGAGAGACTTGGAACATGGGTCTTGGATCAACAGCGCAGGAAAGGGATCCAGCCAAAAGAGACAAATGTGGAGGGAATCGCATCGCCACCTCATCGTCCTTTGGAAGAAGTTAATGGAAACATACGTGCAGCAACACCTCCTCGCCCCTTGGAGGAAATGGAAGATAATATGTCAGATGTGGCAGTATCTTTGCAGAGATCAGTGAGGACAAGAGGAACAGGAAGCATGAGTAGCAGTCAAAGGAGAGCCAAAAGACAGATTGAGTTGGCGGCGGCCGAAGAACTAGCAGAAATTGAATTGGCTAAATTAAAGATTAAGGAGGATTTGCTGAAGAAAAGGACGCAAATCCAGATTGAAGACATCAGTGACTCCGACGACTCTCAACAGTTAAGTGATTCGGAAAGCGATAGTTGGGGACTTCCATCGCCGAGAATGATGAAAGAAAACATTGCAGCAGTGCCGCCACCAAGAAAACAGATAGAACGACAGATGCCACCCCAAACAGCGCCTGTTCCAAATGATGGAGTTACACAGCTGGCTCAAGCCATCACCCAAGCTATTGGAAACGCGACCGTTGACCGTGCACATGTAGCAAGTGGAAAGGGAGCTCCAAAGTTGCCGAGATTTGACGGGGATTCTTTGGAATGGCCAGCATTCATTAGCCAATTCAACTCGACGTCTCAGCAGTATCGTCTCTCAAAAGAAGACAACATTATCCGGCTACGTTACTGCTTGGATGGCAAAGCAAAGGAATGTGTGACGGCGTTGCTCGTGTCACCTGAAAACGTGGATACTGTGCTCAACATGTTAGAGATGAATTTCGGACGGCCGCGAATGATCGTCAAAAAGTTAGTAGACCGAGCGAAAAAGATGGATTCAGTAACTGAGGGAAATTGGGAACAATTGCTTACCTTCTCGAACGTCGTTAGGAACTTGGTGGAAACTATGCGCAGTCTCAAGTGCGAGCATCACATGCTAAATCCACAGCTTTTGGATGAACTGGCAGAGAAGTTACCTACGCAGTTCCGTTTTGACTGGATGACCTTTGTGAGAAGACATGAAGACGCCAATCTGGAAGATTTCAGTGGATTTGTGACGAGCATAGCTGAAACGGCTGCGATGATGACAGACAGAAGGACTTACGAGGACGACAAGCAAAAGAAGAAAGAACGTGCGTTTGCAACGACCGAGAAGACAAGCACGTGTCATTGTTGTGGAGAGGGAGATCACTGGATACTGAGCTGTGAGTCTTTCCGGAAAATGGACGTGGACGAGAGATGGAAGCTGATACTGGAGAAACGGATGTGTTATTGTTGCCTCACTCCAGGCCATCATTCATCGGAGTGCCGGAAAAGACGGCCCTGTGACATGGACCAATGCACCCAGTATCACCATCAGTTGCTACACAAGGACAGCGATGACAAGCGTTGGAGGTCAAACCCGGCAGACACTTCTCGAATGGGAGGAAGCGGAATGGAACTGAAGCGAACAAGGAATTCTGGCCAGTGGAGCAGTTCACGGGAGGAAGCGGACGAATAGGGATAATGGAACCTGTTCCAATATCGGGAGGAAGAATGTTGTGGCAAAATCGTATAGAGTGATATCCTTTATCATCCTATTTTCAAGATAACCTTTTTTAACTCATCCTCTCACCTCATCAGTAAAATATCTCCCAATCTTGTTCCTATTCAGTCCAAAGCACTCCGCCGCACTCTTTGCAAATTTTAGCACCTTCCCCACATAATTCAGGTCCTCCCTCTTCAACAGAAACTCCCCCTCAAAATCCAGGTTATCTTCCAGCAGCGTCTCATCAGTCCACATGTTGGAGTCCCTTCCAAACAACGCATTAACCCCCCTTTTCCCTCCAGCGTTTCCCTCTTCCCTCCCCCCGCTGTCCACATCCCTTACCAACTTATCTCTTAAACACTTCACCACAAAAACCGGCAGATAATCATCCCTGAGCATGTACGGAATTTTCGCACGTTCCGTTTCCATTCTGTCGAAAAGTGCATAGTCCGCCCTCGACTCGCTATAATTATTATTCTCCTGCATACTTCTAACCGTTAATTGTTAAGATCCTTCACTAATCACAAGAAGATGATTAACTAGTAGACGCCATTAAAAACATGGTTTCGGAAACGAACACCACCAGTCACAAAAAAGCGCATGAGAAAAAAGTGCATTTGTTTTTGTTTTGCTGCTTGGGTATCTGTTCATGCACATGCTCACGTGAGTATCTGCTCAGCTCACACCACAGCTGTGTATCTGCTTTCCAGGGAACTTTCAAGCGCATCAACAAACTCATCTGTGCACTTAGCCAGCGCTCTGCTGCTAACTGCGTTAAAGTGCATGAAAAACAATTAGCCAGTTGTTACTCACAATTACAATTATAGTTTAATTTTGATTAGAAAATTTAACTATTTTTTAGGGAGTAGTTTGTTTCAAGGTGAGTAGTGTGAGAAGTGAGCGAAAAGGAAACCTGCTTGAGTTGCAGGTTTTTGGTGAGGTTGTATTTTTAATTGGGCTGTTAATTGTCCCTGGGTGGTAATTGGAACGGCAACAGGATGTCGTATTTGCAAACGGAGTTAGTTCCCCATGTGCGCAAGGTGTGCAACTTGTACAAACGGGCTTTGCGGAATATGGAAGGATTTTCACATCATCGGTAAGAACCTTGTTTGTAGTTTAATTACGGTTGGATGAATGTTATGTAAGTAAGTAGGTATGTATTAAGGTGGAAAGCAATGAAGGCAATATATCTTGAAATCTCTGGATAGATTTTTAATCGTACAAGATAAGGTGGTATGGCATATAATATCGGTATCGGTAAATAGTAATCAACAACAAAAGTTATATATAACAAAAAAATAAATATTAGAGCTGATAATCATAATCATAGCTAGCTTTTTATCCTAAAACTTTAAGTGTATCTGTTAATTGGCCAACAATAGTAGGCTCTTTATCTTTAACTGTCTCATTAACTATTGGAGAGGCTCCAGGATAGCTCTGCCGCCATGTTGTCGGTTTTTCAACTTGGACTATTCTCGGGGCTGATTTTTTCTTACCCTTTGGCCTTCGCTGGGAAATTTCTCGGTAGCTGCCGGAATGGCCACCACCTCCTCCATGACCACCAGAATTTATTACGATGACGCCATCGTCCCCACCTCCTTTCTTTCCTCCTCCACCTCCAACAACTAACACTTGAGGTCCGCCTCCTCCCCATCCACCACCTCCATGTCCACCGCCACCGTGTCCTCCACCACCGTGCCCACCTCCTCCCGAGTTTATAACGGTGACTCCGTCGTCATCTCCGTAACCGTCGTCGTCCCCGTATGTTTGCACCGAGCTACCACTACTGCCATATCCTCCGCTAGAACCCCCTCCACCAACAACGGTCGCGCCACCGCCCCCTCCGTACCCACCTCCTCCACTTGTAACAACCGACGATCCACCGCCTCCTCCTCCACCCCATCCACCCCCATGCCCGCCGCCTCCGTGACTGTTTCCGATCACGATTATGTCACTTTCCCCTCCTTTCTTTCCTTTGCCTTTGGGATCAGTGATTATGATCGTATTGCCTCCGCCGTGTCCTCCTACCAATTAAATACAAATTTGAATGTTAAAATAAATGGTGCATGCAGGTAGATAAGGTTAGCCGTCTTTTTGAACGCCGTCATTTCTTACCTCCACCCCATCCATGGCCACCGGACCCATGGCCATGATTTCCTATGACCAATATCGTGTCTTCATTCCCTTTCTTTCCTTTCCCCCCATCAGCAATAATAATCGTGTTACTACCTCCACCTCCATGTCCCCCACCTCCGTGCCCCTTTCCACCACCGTGCCCTCCTCCATGCCCACCTCCATGGCCATGACCTCCACCACCGTGCCCACCCCCAGAGGTTTGCGTGTTAACCACAATGATATCATCATCCCCACCCTTTTTCATCCCCTTTTTCCAGGCTTTGTATCGAGCTTTCATCTTTTTAAAGTATGACTTCATTGAGCCCATTAAACCCCCATCGTCCTCATCGTCAACCACCACAATAGAGCTTCCATGACCCGCACCCCCATGACCACCTTTAGCACCCCCTCCTCCCCAACCACCCGGGCCACCTTTACCACCTGACCCCCCGTAGCCTCCCGGTCCTCCGTAACCACCTTTCCCTCCGTGTCCTAAACATGACACAACAAAATTACTATTCATTATCAGGATATTATTTAAAGCGTTTTGCTCATGTTAGTTTGCAAACTTGCAATGCTTAGTTTTGTAATGTGCTTGCTTAGATAGAACATCACTATAATTTGATATAAGGTAGGTCAAATATCAGAGTTTTAGCTAAATAAATAAGAACACAAGAATAATATATTTAATGCGAGCTACTCCTGTAGCAATCGTCCGTATCCCCCATCCCCTTTTTTGTCCCCTCAGAGGTTATCTTTGTATCTTCAGCCATGCATGCATGCAAGTTGTTTTAATTAGTTAAAAGTTTGCAAAGATAATCTACCAAAAACGAGTCATTGTTTTAAATAAGGAATTAGTTATCCTCTGTACAGACAGGGTCGAGTAATTAAATGCTTTAAGCTTGTTTGAGAACTAGCGACCTTGTTTTCCCCGATTGAAATAAAAACTATTGTATGTGCCAACCTCCTCTCTTTCTTTTGTCGCTATGTAAGATTTGTTTTTTCCCACCTCCACCATGTCCGTAACCTCCATGTCCGCCGCCATGACCATACCCTCCACCATGCCCTCCATGTCCATAGTCGCCTCCCCCGTGTCCATATCCATGACCTCCGTGACCACTGTCGTATCCGTGGCTCACCTCATACTTTTCGTATTTATGCTTGTGACCTTTATAGCTAGTCACATCCCCTCCATATTTACTATGTCCTTTGTGATCGTAGCCTCCATGCTCATGGCCGTGACCGTATTTCTCGTGTCCTTTGCTATCATATCCTCCATGCCCATGACCGTATTTTTCGTGTCCTTTGCTATCATATCCTCCATGCCCATGACCATGACCGTATTTTTCGTGCCCTTTACTATCATAACCACCGCCGTGACCATGACCGTGTCCATGACTGACCTCACCATGGCTGACTTCACCGTGACCATGAATATGACTGACGTCACCGTGGCCATGACCGTGTCCATATTTTTCAGGGCCTTCGGGATAACTGTCATATTTTGGCATGCCCGGATCTGCTGATTTGACGCCATGATGATGGACCTTATCTCCATCGTACGAATTTGGCGGAGATCCCTGTTGAGTATGGTCGTTGCCATATCCTGCAGGGAAATTGTAGGACCGTTAGGGCAATTTTATTATAGTTACTTATTGCATGAATCAGTGTCGCACCGCACGTACCTGTTCCTTTATCGGTATAACCTTGTTCTTGTTCAGGGCTACTCCCTTCGTAGGGGCCTGTACCTACAGAATTCCAAAGAGGACCACAACACCCTTCCCCGTCAATCAATTGAATATGAACCAACACCCGACAATCATCACGTGACCCATTCACCTGCATAGAATCTATTATTATTATTTAATCATATTTTTCAACATACCTTCTCCATATTGTCCATAGCCACTATGTCCCCCAGACTTGTAAGCAGTATGCTTAGTATGGGTCACGGAGTACTTTTTCCCTGAGTGATGCACTTGCTCTTGTTCTCCTTTTTGACCTGAGTTCATTATCAAAAACAGCCTGATGATAAGCTTTTAAAAATTACGGTACAATTAAAATATAAATAGGAATAAATGAAATATACCGTGTTCATTTTGACTTCCGCCACTGCCTCCAGTGGAGGTGGAGTGACCATAGGCAGCGTCCAGATCTTCATAGTCTGGAGGGTGGTGCAACAAAGGATTGTTATAATTATTTGTGGGATAGTGACTAGGAAGTTGTTGTCCAATTATGGGTTGATGTCTAATGATCCCATGCATTTGCTGAACTGGCTGGGGCAACGGGAGAACAGGCAGTGGAGGTTGATCACATCTTATAGCTATAATTAAACTTATGATTAATGCGTACGCTGAAACATGTTTGGGAAACATTTTTCAACTGTTAAGGCGAACAGCACGACGCGGTGCTGCTCTTTGCACTTCAACCCAATTCCAGGATTCTAAAGTAGGGCACTGGAAGGGAAACTTGTGCGAATTCGCAACGCTTCTTGTTCGTGTACACTTTGGAGTTGTGTTTTTCAAAATTACTCATTTAGGCTACGATAACGGTAGAACGGAACACGAGTAAAAATAGAATGCTGGTCTTAAAATGCATGATCATTTTTTTTTCTCCAAAAATAATATTATGTGTATATATGTATAATTATAATTCGATCACTTCTTGCGAGGATGACGCTGATGAGATTGAAAAAGGCGATTTTGTTGGATAGCCTATTTATATAAGCTTTTTTTTCGAGAAGCTTTCACAAAAGGAAAGTGAAAGCGAAGGAAACATACACAAAACGCCTCGTAGTGGAATAGTTTATGCAATACAGCCATGCAAACAATTAGCGGTATTGTTGCAACAACAATGATGCACTTTACATGCGTGCGGATGGGGATGGTTGGTTACAAAAAGATACTTTTTTGGGCTATTATGGCTGACGTCAGACGTTATGTTATTTGCTAAATGCTAACTATCAATTCTTTTTTACATAATCAGAGGAGGAGGTGTCTACAGCTTCCGTTTTCACGTAATGTTTTCCCTTTCTTGTTGCATTGCACGTAATTCTGATTGAATTCTAAGGGTACATGTTCCTTCAATCGTTGTTAGCTAGATTGTAGGTGTGTGTATTTAATTCATAAAGTAAAAAGTAAAAACAGTCGCAAAAATACTTTCATCTACATTTAACGACGAACCATCAACATATTTATCTGAAAAGTTAGCTGATCGTCTAAATGCATACCTAATTAGTAATTACCGTCTACGTAGCTAATTATTTTATAGACAAGGTAAATGAAGTAACTTCATATGAGATTTAAAGCAGTTTCTCACAGTGCCCCAAACCTTTGTACGTTGATGAAATTAAACTGGGTAGGTTATTTAGTAGACCATTATAAATTCTAGAGTAACTGACAGCAAGTGATTATTTAACGAGGAATTACACATTTGATGTTGATGTAATCTTTAAATAAGGATAATTTACAGAAGAGGCATGTTAACGACCTTTTCAATAGCAGACAGGCAGTGATTTCACTTTGAAGTCGGGAGTGTGACAATGACAGTGCACTTTTCTTTTATTGATTCCCCTATCATGCCTACCATTGTTGCTTTAATCTAAAAATCTAAATAGAATGATGAACAGTGAATAGTCTCGTTTTTTATTAGATAGATCGTTATATGTATTTGAGAATATGACAAGGATCTAACAAGATAAATGGACACTATTCATTTACTAAATAGCACGCGTTGAGTGCTGAGTTTACATTTTTTGCAAAGCTACGTAAAGTCAATTCTTATCTAGATAACTTACGTATTATGCAGCCCTTTTAAGGGTAAAACTTTCAGGTGCAGCATTATGTTCTTGACAATGATTCAATTTAACAGAGAATCACGATTCAACAATGACAAAGCATCTTTTTTTCAATTACGCGTCTAAACTGCTTATTGTCCATATTTTTGAATTTTCTTACTCGTCTCTGATTTCACTCATTCGCATAAGAAGATTTAAGTAGAAGAGTAAAGAGGTCTAAAAAAGATAAACGGTTATGGTACATGAATTAATGTAAAGCAAAAGCAGGGTTGATTAAAACGAGAAAGATTGATTACTTGTGTGCATACAGTGTATGAAAAGAAGATCTCGTCGTGAGGCGAGTGGAGTGAATCTAATTTTAACTAACTGAAATTATTTTTTAAATTTTCCTTCATCCTAGGCATGTGTACCGATTCAATGCTGTTATCCTCCGTTCTCGATTCGAAGAAAATCGTAACATACTTGACATGCGAAAAGCTAAGGAACTACTAGCTGCTGGGGAAGAAGAACTATTCAAATCCCAGCACTGGCAGCCTCTGAAATGTAAGCGTGAAACATCCTTACCAAATTAACTATTTAATTAACGTTAATTTGACTATGTTAATGTTAACGATATCGTTTTTCTAGTTCCTTTATCTCCCGGTGGCACGGCCTATGAAAGAGAAACCGTTCCCCCAGATTGGATCCTAGACTACTGGCATCCCATCGAAAAGGCTGCGTATCCGGAATATTTTGCTCGTCGTGAACAGCGCAAAAAGGAGTACGTGGAAATGTGGGAAAAGCAATACGGCAAACCGGATCCAAATCAACAGCATCATTAACTTTTCTAATATACATATAGCCTCCTTGTTTATAGTAAACCCTTCCTTGAAATTGTACGAAGGATTAATGCGAATTTTTTAGTGGTAGCGTAAAATTACGAAATACTAAACAAATTATATACAATGTAGACAGTAAGGTGACAGGTATGTTACATGCGCAATGTATGTGCGTTACATCAATAATTCTTGTAACATCCATGCAAAATTTGTTGGAAATGTTCCGATTAAATGTAAATACCTCATGTAAACTATTTTAAATGAAAACATTATTTTTTTCTGGTCTATTCATTTACTGCTTGGTTTAATTTCAATCCAATCACATAGAAAATTGTTTATTGAAAATGCGAAATGCGAATACAAATTGTGTGGTCTGGGTCTGTCTACCTACAAACAGCAACACCCTCCAAAATGGAACTCTCTATATATAAATAATTATGCATTAGTTTTTTCTCTATTCAGAGTATTTAAATAATTATAGCATTGTTAAGATTCCCACAAATAGAACGAGCTATTTTTTCTTTTTATTTGATTCCGATTCTTCTCCATCCTCTGGCATTAGCTGTCGGCCACAAAGATCCCTAGGGACACTGTCACCACGCTCTGAATCCGATGAGTTTTCATCCTCAGAGTTGCTGGAATCGCTGTAGGAGGCCAGTCCAGGAAGTACCCCTATACATACCAGACTGCCTTTATAAGGTACACTTTGCACTAAATAATGTGAGTCTACTGGGCTCTCACTTTTACTGGTGGTGGTGGTCACTACTGAGGAAGTGGTAACAACGGACCCTTGCTTTTGCACCCCATCTATTGTGACAATAAAAATAAGCACGTGATTGCTCTCGTTATAAATGCAATATATACCAAAATTGACGGGTCATAAATAAAGTGCACAATGCATAATTGGACGTACCATTATCAGTCCGTGGTTTTTTGGATGGCTCCCCATCAGTATTCACATTTGACGAAGCCGGACTTTTTCTTTTCACGATTCCAGCCAGCAACTTGCTTTGTGTGATCTTCCGGGTGCCGATGGATGGAAGCTCTTCGTCGTAAGATTTTGTTGGTTTCTTGTCATTTTTTATCAAGCCCAGTTCCTGTTGAATATGCTTGTTAAGCTCATGTTCGCGTAGCTCGGCCATTTTACTACGGAACTCGTTCAGTTCTTTCATCTCTTCCTGTTTTTTCTGCCGTTCGAGATCCATTTTTGCTTTGTCCACGTATTCCAAGAAATCAGCTTCGTCATCATCCAGACCTTTAACTAGGTTTTCTGCAAGTAGAGAGGAAAACTTAGTTACTGTTTGATAAGCAAAGGTCATCCTCACATTGCTGAACAATCAATTATGCATAAAACACACATGACACGGCAAAAACTTACTCAGTTTGTGAGCTTCTTCGAATTCATCTTGCTTTTTCATTTTCTGCTCCTGCAGTCTGTCGAATAAAGACCTGTTATCAGAAGGTGCTTCTTCAGGTGCCTCTGTAAGAACAATATAATTTTATAGTAACAACCCATCCTGTTGTATTGATAATAAATGATGAGACACTGTTAAAATCAATAATGCACACGATTTACCAAGTGGATCTTCCGGCTTCCTGACTTTATCCCATTCTGCCTGACGAACAAGCTTCTTGGCTTCAATTTCCGACTCGGTAATAAACCCCGAACTCATTGTATTAGTGGATGGTAACTAAAAACGAATAATCATAATATAATAATTAAATAATACACCAATGGTTCATGAATCATGATAGTTCACTAATTATAATAAAATAACCACAGAATTGACAAACCTTTATAAATATGTATGGAAATAAAATAACAATGTACTGTCAGAAAGTACAAGCACAAGTAGCAGGAAACAATTAACGCTACGACTTTTAAAAAATCAGCAGTAACCAATCAGCTATATTGAATACGTCGTTGAATAGCAAAAAATTAAAAGATCTTTAAATAATGTATTGTTATAATAAGGCGTGTTTATAATTAACGCCTCCACACAAAGATAACAGCTTTCCTCCCTCTCACGGTATAACGTTCGAAAGTGCACTGGGCAAAATGTGGGCGCTTTTAAGAACACTCAGAGTCAGATAAGCTACACAGATAAATTCCATTGCGCACAAACATAGCATGCCAGTGAACACAATGAGACGTCTCGGCATTTATCCTTAATTTCTAATTAAAACAACTTTTGAGGAGGAGTATAAAAGTTTAACTGTCGCTTTTCTTTCAATTTTAATTAAATGACAAATTAACTCATCATCTGTCATCTATCTAAAAAAAGTGTTTTGGCGCACTTCCTTTCTTCTTCTCTTGTCTACACAGAGATTAAACACAAAAAGTGGCTTATCCTTTTGTGACGTCCACCACCTAATTGCACTGGTGACCTAAATGAGCAAGTTAACTGAGGTCAAAGGTCAAAGTTAACTGACTTCCAAAACTACACTTGACTGTGGAACTGATTTGTACAGCCGGGTTTGCTTGATGGGATGAATGAATGAATGAGACTGGCAATTGGAGTGTATGTGGTTGATGTTAGCCATCGGGATGAGATGAGATGGGGAGATTGGCGGAAGATTTGAATTTGAATGTGATCTGTGAAACATGATGTTTTTGTTTTGCAAGCAGCCTCTGAGCTGATGTTCTATTGTGCGCAGCAGTTTCTCTCAACTCAACAATCTAAAACGCGAACAAGAGATGCTAAGAAGAATGAATGGGAAGACTTGTTTTGTTGTTTAGTGCGTTTTTTCTTCTCTCGCGATTTCTACGCTTCGCTGCGCTTCTTTTGTGAAACAGCAGCTGTGGATAAACTGCCCCCAGTTTCCTTCAACTCTCGCTTATCATCCATCACCACTACTGCAGTCGCTCTTTGTGGCGAGTTTGAAAATTAATTAATTTAATTGTTCTGTGAAGCATAATTAAAAATAAGGATATCTCTTTTTTGATTGTTCCGAGAGAAAAACATCTCTGTTCTGCGTCGCGAGAAGTAAAGTAAGTAATTGGAACAGTTTTTTAGCGTAATTTATATTGAAATCCTATTTGTGCTTATCTTTTGATTCTTATCTGGTGTTTGATTTTTATTTTGGATTTGCAGGTGCCTTTTCTGTCCCTGACTGACCTGACCTAGTCCAGTTGTGTTGTAACGGACTACAAAGTCCCTCCTCATTGATCTTTCTTCCTTTTAGTTTGATAACGCATAGATACATCACTTTTTAGCCATGCCACGAGGTATAATATGATTTACAGTGCATTTTTCTTCAAATTATCAATACATGGTCTTTATATTTCAGTTCCCTTTTCTTCAAGAATAATTTTAATGGAATCAATTTGTCCTGAACATTTTAAGGAAAGTACGTTAACCATAAAGGAAGGGCTCGTCATTTTACCAGCCCTGAGGAGTTAGAGCAAGAAAGGAAGAAATTAGAAAACAAAAAATGGAGGGTAAGCTATGTAATATTTTTATGTGGACACTTGTATATTGACATTGCCACACCAGCACACTAAATGGTCAAAGATGCACTGTGTGATAGTGTTTAACATTTTGTGTGCACTACTTATCGTTCCAGGCCAAGAAAGAAGGCGATGAAGAGGAATCAGAAGAGGAGGAAGAGGCTGAGGAAGCAGAAGGTGCAGCAGGCGGAAAGGGCTCGGATGAGAGCTCAGAAGAAGATTCTGAAGACGATGAATCGGTAAATTTGAATACTCTATGTGATTTTTTTTCTTTTTAGCACGTTTTGTACAAATTATATAACAAACAGTGTTTGTAATTCTCCATGTTTTGCCCTTTTTAATTTCAGAAAAAGAAGAAAGGAGTTGAAGGACTTATTGAAATAGAAAATCCTAATCGTGTGGTAAAAAAAGAGAAAAAGATATCTAAATTAGGTATGGTAGAACCTACTGCAGAAACGGCAAAGCCCGAGCTGTCCAGGAGAGAACGGGAGGAATTAGAAAAACAACGTGCCAAGGCTCACTACCAGAAGCTACACGCAGAGGGAAAGACGGAACAAGCTAGAGCTGATTTAGCAAGGTTACTTTTTTACCTCTAATTAGCGCAAACGGAAACAAGTTTACCTTACAACATGATGTGCAAATATTTTAATTTAATTTAACGCATTATTGTATTTGCACAGGCTGGCAATAATAAGAAAGCAAAGGGAAGAAGCAGCTGCTAAACGTGAGGAGGAGCGAAAGGCCAAGGAGGCAGCCCAAACTGCGAAAACGGCTGAAGTCGGCAAAGCACTTGGAAAGAAGTCATAATGCTTGTGTGTATTTAAGTATGTCAAATATCTTGTACTTGTACAGCATTGATCTACGTTTTGTACTGTAACGGTTTTGCCACTTTCACTTTGTAAATGCATATTTGATAATATGTATTGTTAGGTTATATAACAATTGTTATTTTCGTTACACCACTAATTCATAACGGAACAAAAATCAAAAACAAATTTACTTCGGGAATCATTCAAAAATTCAATTTTACTCTTATCATTATGTTTACTCTGTAAGTAGATGTTAGTAGATAAATAATGCATAATTAAAAAATATATAGTCTTAATTTTTTTTGTAAGACTTTGGTTCAAGTTTTTCAACTCTGTGAAAGTTATCCCGTGATTCATTAATGATTACATAAAAGTTTAGATATGTCATTCTCTTATTATTATCCTGTAATAATATGCGACGGACTGTGTCAATTTGCATGATTTAAAAAAATGTATGAAACCTCAGCGAACGAAATTACGTAATAAATTCGTTGCCTTTGCAAACACCCAACAAATTGATTATCGCATGCAAATCATTCATTATACTTAATGTTAAATATAAACTGAAATTTTCACGAAGCTTTCACTTTTCACCTTTTGCTGTTTGTAGAAGAAAGCAGAGGCCACACACGTCATATTCACGATGAGCTTCGTTGGTGGTCGCTTGTAGTTCATTTGGCATGCATGCTGTTGGACCGAATGGGGGCAAAGAAAGAACAGCGTAAGCGGAGGAAAGTAAACCAAAAGACAAGACAAAAGACAATTCACATAACCCTACTATAAACAGTATCACCGGTTCCTTTTTCCAGTTAACTTATTTATTCCAGTAGCACTCCGTCCACAGTCAATTGTTGCAGTGTGACATTTCGACCAGTTTCCAGTGGAATCATTTTTTCGTGCGTGTGCAAATTTTTGTTTGACATTTTTGTGCCATTTACGGTGATTAGTTTGTAACTGTCCAAGAATACAAATTCAGCCATGTCCGCATCAACGGACGAAGTTAGTGATCCAGGTGCAGGTGGTGACGCAGTTGACCACGTACAGGATGGAAAGAACAAGTTTGCATTGCTATGCACTCGGTGCCCTTCCACAATTCTGAGTCCTCAAAGTGGAAACTATTTAAAAGAAGAAAAGGTTAGGGTTAAAAAGTGCTGATTTAATGTTATGGCATGTATGTATTTACATTAACAATTATTCTACTGTTATAAACATTATATACATATATCTTCCCTTCTTTTTGAAATTACAGCAACTGCCCAAAATGGCCCAAAAGAAGAACGCCCCGGAAGTGGAAACTGATACCATTCAGGAATGGTTTCTGGTGGATGACATGTTTACCTTTGACAACGTGGGTGTTTCTCACAAAGTTGATGACATGAAGTTTTTGACATGTGCAGACTGTGAATATGGACCAATAGGTTGGATGGACACGACAAATCAGAGATGTTACGTCGCTGTACCGCGCGTTCGGCTAAGCACGCCATCGTCATCATCCTGATTTGTAAAATGTAATGTATAATTACATACTAGAGAAATTGAAATTCTTAAAAGATATGCCCGATAAATAAAGAGTTAATCGTTGTTCTGTTTTGTAAACAGGTTCAAGGAATTTACAACTTGGTCAACTCCTTGATACAGGATGGCCGTAATTTAGTGAAGGAATCCAGTGCTGAGCTGAAGGATTACGAGATATTCGCATAATTAATTATATCGAAGTTTTGTATTTTTATGAGAGCGAGTTCAAGTTTCAGAATATTTCTCATTAACTCTATCATATAACTGCTATGTCGTGCTATAATTAAAATAAAATAATTGTAATGTTTTTACTGATGTACATATTGCCAAAAAAGGATTGAATGTTTCCTCATTTATTTCTTGAAAATATATTATGTAGGTATACATTCATATAGAGAAAATATTGTATAAACATTTATTTGTAGAAAATCTACTACTGCATCAAATAATTAAAATGTATGCTAACAAAAATCGCATAAATGACAATAGTGTGCTATTGTAGGTATTTGCGCTTTAACAAAAAAAACTACAAAATCGCAGAACTAACAATTTTTACATCGTCTACAGGGCGATCACTGCTGTCTGTTTCCACTGCTCCAATCCGCTTCACAACGTGCATTCCGTGCTTAACTCTTCCAAAAATTGCGTGGTGCTTATCCAGCCATTGGGTGGGGGCCAACGAGATAAAAAACTGAGATCCGTTTGTATTGGGCCCTGCAAAACCAATATAAAATCTCGACGTAAGAAACTTGTTCCACATTACATTACCAATTAATTGCACAGTATTTTCACTTTTGACGCTTTAAAAAGTGTGCACGAACCTGCGTTAGCCATGGAAAGTATCCCGGCACCTGTGTGCCTCAAGTCTGGATGAATTTCGTCGTCAAAAAATTTGCCGTAAATGGAAGCGCCACCTCTTCCAGTTCCAGTAGGATCTCCACCCTAACGCAATTTAAGTATAGCTTATACACTTAATTGTTCATCTACATAATTCATTTCACATAGATAGTTAAATACTTAGTTAAGTATACAATAATATAAATTACCTGAATCATGAAATCAGGAATGATTCTATGAAATTTGGTGTCGTTATAATATCCCCTGCGTGCCAACTCTGCGAAATTTCGACACGTTTTTGGAGCATGATCCCAGTATAGTTCAACGGTTATCTCCCCCATTCTGCAGAAAAATAAATGAAGATCCAACGTTAGTTAATTTCATTGAAAAAGCACTAAATTATTTTAAACATAATATGAATTATTTTTATAACTTACGTCGTTTGTAACTGCACCAGGGGTGGACGCCAATCGGGGTCTGCAGAAGACATGATGCTCAACCTTGACCCAGAGTCTACGTTAAAATAATCACCTATTAACAAAGCGATCTTTATGCCAATTTGCTCCAAATTAGTGTATTACGTTGAACTCGCCGAAGAGGTTTGTCGATGTTTTCCCATTCTTGGCATCTACCTATCTGTGTTCTCGTTCCCGCCTGAAGACTCTGATTTTCCGGTGTGAAGTGCAAGCTGGCTGTGTGAGTACTCGCATTGCAGACTTTGTCTCAGGTGTTCTTATCAAGATATTTGGGCATCTTATCAAGTCGCATGATATGCATAATATTATGCTTTACATAGGTAACTCCAAAATGTAATGTGAAGATGATAACTATTGACCTCACCACCCACATCGCCTTACTTCCCGTAACTCTGGAAGGAAGCCATGTCAAGGAAACATTGATGGCCACTTGTGCTGTCCGAAGATGAATGATGATAATCGTTGGAAATCTTGATAAGAGCATATTACTAGTTCTAGCATATCCTTTCTTATCATCCAACAAGATAACTACCATTCATCAATTGAGCATTATACTTTGAACATTTTAGTAAGACTATAAAAGCAGAGGGCCAGCGTTCGCCTGTATATCCAGTAAAAAAATGGCGACTCAAGATGATATGACCAAGAAATTCGTCGATATGACCAAAGACTTCAAATCGAAAGCAGATGGGCTTGTGAATGAAATAACTGCAGCGTTCGGTACCAGTTTAGGATCGGCCATAAAGAATTACACGGAAATGCAGGGCAGTTATATAAATGGATATGTTGGGATTGCTAATGGCGCTCAAAAAGGTGCCTACGCAAATGTCATGAAAAGTGCCAATCCTATTTACGTATATGTATTGCAATTAAAGCGTGCGTGGTCAGTCATAAATTATCCGTTATGCAATTTATTAGCGAATTCACAATTGTTGGAAAGCATGGACAAGAACTACGCGGACCTGAAAAATCAAATAGACGGGATTTACCAGGACACCCAAACGAAAGCGACCCAGGCAATGGAGACGGGCGCCACCGACTTCCAGACTCAGTGCCAAGACATTCTCAAAAAGTTTCCAATGCTTCCAGAAAGTGCGTACAAGGATACGCTCAAGTCAATCACGGATTCCAAGGGAAAGGTGAACAGCACGCTGGAGAAGCAGTACAAGGAAGTTGTGGCGAAACTTGATAAAAACTTCCTGGCCACCAAGAAGGAGCTGACCCTTCCCGAATTGAAGCAGCCCAAAATTCCGGGTCTGGACGTGGCGCCAGGTCTCCTGGAACAGGCCAAAGCTGCCGTTACAACGGCCGTTAACACTGTCCAGCCTGCGGTGAAAAATTTGATGGAAAATATGCCGGGAACTAGTAAAAACGCAAAAAAGTAGCAAACTTAAATTAATGACAAGTTGTTTAAAAGCTGAGTACGTGGTCCCTTTGTCTATTCGTTACACCAGGCTTATCACCCATAATAAAAGTGGGCCCTTAAACCCACCAAAATTTATTGGATTGGTGCAAATCGCCAGTTCTTAATTTAGTTTCTCTGACGTATGCATATTCTCATCCGTAAATATTATTTAATTATGCGTAGTAGTTTGCAACGTGACATGTTTTTTTTCTCCTCTGTGTGTGTCCCGGAATGGTTTATCCAATCCTCATGACATGACATCATGATGTCAAACGACAATTATATTAGTTTCCACGAAAGATGTAAAAATAAATTACGCTGAGAAATTAGGCATCTGCCATTCTATTTTCTTCCAAGAAGTCACATTATATTTATGGCAATGTGCTTACTACAACTTGAGTTGCCTGATAAATACTACGTTTCGGATAAAAATAAAACTTACTTGACTCTCTACAAAAAATACTCGTCTATTTATGGCATTTTGTGTGTGCTCCTTACTTTCCTCTCGTTACTTAATACATACCTATCTACGTTTGACGTTCGATTCATTGAAACTTTCTAGTAAGTGGAAAGAGGGGAAAGGGAAATGTTTTCCCAAAGAAACTTTCTTTCTTATTTTTACGATCCGAGTTTTACCAATTTAGCAGGGGAACTTACAAGAAAATTAGCTTTAATTGCGACGGTGTGCCTCCTCCTCCTCCTATTACTTGAAAAAACGCTGCTGGAAGAATCATGTCGAGATGGCTCACATTATTAACGTCACGTAAAAGTGTGTAGGTATGCACGGCGGTGTGGTGAGAGAAAAGAGAAAGCAAATCATGCACCTTTCTCTGAAGGCTGACACCAAATTCCCCAATAACCAGACTTATGCTTTAGTTGGCGCTTGCATGGTGCGATATGGTACTTCTGGGCCAATCTTAGCAACATATTAGTACTGTCTAAATTTGTGCTTATACAGTGTATGTGGCACGAATACTTAAGTACTAATAAGGTACCACAAGAGTATCCTGGCACCGCATAGGTACCAACTTAGCAAATACTGATATTGTACTAACGTGATACCCATATTATGCTCTTAGAAGGCACTAATGCAGTACTTTAAAACTCGAATGCATTGATTATGGAAAATAATTATCACACTTGGCAATAATCTTCGTTATAATTACAATTTATTTAATAAATATAAGAAAGTAGATATTAGCAACAATCATGGCATGTTACAGATAATAACATTTAGGAAGAATGATTATCATCATTTTCCTCCCTGGAGCACCCGCCACGATTCTTGTCAAGCCGTTTTGCCGAAGTAACAAGTCTGCTGGGAGCCTTCTTTATCCAATATTCTGTAGCTTGTTCCACTTCCTTATCCGTAACAACAGAGCCCTTTCGTGTAGTCCTTACCGCTTCTGTCAAACATTCATTTCATGCATTAAGTATCTTTTTAGTTTCCAACTTATAAATTATAATAAAATATGATTGGTATAGGTAAGACACGTACGACAAACTACTTGCATAAAAATTGATTTTTGAAAGCCCCGTTTTCCTTGCTTTTGACCTGCCATTGTAAACGTTGACATTAGCTCATCAGTCATAAGAGCACCGAGAATCCGGTATGTTATTTGATTAGGATTACTACCGCCTTTCATGGACAGCATCCAAATCTGAAAAAGAAAAAAATCACATTTACGTCAAAATTTACCTTAAAATATTATCATAAATAAACAAGAATAAAAAATATATATAAAAGATTATACATATTACGATTACCAATGATGATTTAGTTTGGTCTTCAGAGATCAATTTTCGTTCCATTAGGTCAAACTCTTCCAATGAACAAATAGGTAACTTCAAAGATGACTCCCGCTGCTGGCGAACAGGTCCCTGATCGGATTTCATTACTGTACGAAGCATGTCCAGCACCAAGTCCAATTTGGCCGATATTAAGGTCTGCTCTTTTTGAAGATTTGACACGCTGGTGGCTAGACCTAATAGATTTGGGGAAATTAATTACGCTATCTGACATTATACATGGGATCATAGAGTAATAAACTATGGCTTCAAGGACACCTACTTCTCAAATTTGTTGACCCTTGAGACGACGATGGAGTGCCACTTGCATTTGCGAGTCCCATTCCACAGTTACGAGATACCGGTGTTGTTGCAGGACGCTGACCTTCATTTAAAGATAAATCATAGTAAATCGGCTGCTGTTCATCGGGATTGTAAAATTCTGGGGCTCCGGTGTCAAATGTAGCATTGGAGAATGATACGTGTTCACTCAAATGATTGACTAAAAGTTAAAATCAAAACGGATTATCGGCTACTGTAAATGTTACAACAACCAGGCATATTATATACACACTTACAATTATTGTTTACAGCTCCAGGTTGTAAAAATGTCGACCCTTGGCAAACATCCTGTTGAAAATACTGCCCATTATTACAAAGAATTTAACATCAAGTATGAATTGTAGGCTTACAATTAAAATATAAACTTCGTACAGCATTTTGGCCAGGTGACCGCAAGGAATATTCCACAGCAACTAATGTCGGACCTTTTGAAGTTGAAGCCGATGTATTATTATGCGATGGAGCGGGCGGCGGAGTCGGAAGCGTTGGAAAATTCTTTCCCCTCTTCCTGATCTTTGGAATGTCACTTTCGCTGTCACTGGTATCGTCCTTGGCGTTCCTGATTGCACACGAACGTTTACGTTGTCCAACCATTTCATCAGCAGAAAAGTCTGATGCCAACTCAGCCACAGGAAGCTTTTCTCGTGCTTGATCAAAAGTTTCTATTTTATGATGGGAGATAATTATCATTAATAGTCGGATATTATAATTGCATTGTCATTGTACTACTTAAACTTGACTTAAACATGTTTTAACTTGACTTACCAAAAAAACGATTGCCAACAATCCTTGCATCGTACAACGCCCACTTCGTTGGATCTGGAGTCAACCCGTCCTTAAGAGACTGGCTTAGTTTCATCGGACTTTTCCAAAAGTCAGGCCAATAGCATTTCTCACCGTAAAGCCAACGCCGATGAGCAACAGCAATTTCGCTTTTCCCATCTCCCAGTTTGAATTCGACAATGCAAAAACTCATTCTGCAGTATGTAGAATTGGAAATACCACGTACGTGTCCCCAACTGGAAAAAGAAGCGCTTTAGCAGCTACAAAGTTAATTGAAATCTGTTTCTCTACTGATTTATGACTGAACTTTTTAATGTTGACGACACTAGAATCACAGGGAAATGTATAAAAATTATGCTCTTCCTCCAGAAATTGTCCAATGAAGATCAATTCACTTTCTTCACTGTTATATATGTCGTTAATGATAAAAACTTGCCCCGAGTGTAGAATACAGCAGTTGTTGCCTATTTTGCTAGTTAAATTAAAAACGCATTCTCGCCTGTTCTGAGCGGGATTGTGTGTTTGCACTGTCTGCCTTTCATATATTCTGTTGTACGCTTGCTCTAGTGGTCGATTTCCAGAACGCAGAAGGCCCTTGATTGTGCCTAGATAATTCTCAAACTTAAAAGTGCTGAACTCGTCCAAGGTACCAAACTTTTTACAGTCATCTGCTATGTGTATTAGATTGTGCACGTTGTAAGAAATATTTTCCCTACCGTAAAGTGTTTCAAACGCGGTTACAAAATATTTTAAAAGGTCCTTGGCGTAATCTATGTGTGTTTTTACAAACTGTTTAGAACACAAAATTGTAACTGCGACATGCAGGCACAAAAAATGTTTGTAGTATGGCTCCTGTACAACTTCCTGCAAGACAACAGGACCAGTGTAAAGCAAAAATGTTCTGAGCTCTGTAGCTTTCCACAGTCGCAGCTGACTTAAACTTCGTGGCTTCCTAGCAAACTCCTTCGAACAATGAGGTTTCAAATTAATGAGCTTCTGTGAGAGTACATGTATACTGCGAGCTGATAATCGGCAAGATTTTACTTTTCCCTTTGTCCACAGGAATAAGAGCTTTCGCACAACGCCCAAGCAGATTAAGTGCTGGTAATCTAACGGGACTTGCTGAATAATATCAATTGGAAGACGGAGTAGCTCGGATACTTCTGATAAATGATGATCTTCGTTTGTTTGTTGCCGAAAGGTCTCATTAGTTCGTTTCTGAATATTTATGTCAGGAAAGCACATACGTCGATCTAAATATTCACCCTCTACGTTACATTTAGTACAGCAAAAGTAGCCTGTGTGACCTTTGATGTTCAGTAGAAATGCACGTGCGGGGGCGTCGCACACAATGGAATGAAAGTGAACACGTACACGTATAGCATTAACTACAATCCCATTTTGCAAAATATCTAATAAATCATCAATTGACTGTCGTAAGAAATTGTTCGAAGAACTTGGTTTGTCTTCCCCGTAATAAAGTCCTAACACAAAGGGTTTGGAACCTTCAATTTCTTTAATGAGACCCAAGATCGGCCAAAACTGTTTTGTTGAACTTTTTGATATGGGCAGACCGTCAACATTCAATTGTATGCTTATTTCTTTTAATTGAAGGGAAGATTGTGACAAAAGATTTTCCAGTAACGTGTTAACAGGGAAGTGACAGTAACTACCCGGGTGGAGACTACGAAAAATGCAGGCCCTTGGCGTGCTTAACAGAGTTCTGGAATCACGAGGGAGATCACTAAAACAGCTGTGGGATCTGAGAACTTGCAGCAATGAAGAAACTGCTGTGTTTTTTACGTTATTTTTTACAGCCCATGTGGCCAACTGTTCATTAATGGATGCAGGGCGGCTGCTATAATTCAGTGACGAGGAATGTACAGCTGAGCTTGTGGTTGGTATTTCCTCGCTGGCTGTGCTACTGTTGTCGATTGTTGAATATTCTACAGCGTTATCCTTTTCAACTGCGTCACAGATATTGACACCGGTATGACACTTACATACACTGTCATGATGGATTGAACAGGAAGTTTCAGTTACCGTTTTTAAATTGTTAGTAACAGTCGGAATTAAAGATAAATTTGTTAATGCTGATCTACTTTTTATCTTTACACTTATTTTTCTTTTCCCTGTACGAGATATGTTGGCGCCTCCGATCGACGGCATGTTGCTGATGAGAATTATTTAAGTTATTTATGAACTTTGTAGAGCGCACAAAATGTAAGCGGGTATACTAAACATAAGTCTCGCATAAGTACTGTATAAGTGCTGGATGAGACAGTGTGAAATAAAAGCCACGGTGTGAAATCATCGGCCATGAAATGCTAACCATAGCTGCTCCTTTCGGAGCCATTTGGTTTAGGTTGCATTCAGTGTCATTTAGTACTAATAATTTTAGCACTTTGTGTGCACTATTGGTGCCGAGTTAGTGCCAACTAAAGCAGATCTGTGTGATTAGGGTTATTAACGACATTCGATGAAAATCATTCTCCCATCATTTTCCATAACGTAACGTAAAGAAAATTGACGTGTGCTTCTCGTATGGATTTTTACTTGTAATTATTATTGTAAGTGATTCCTTTTTATTCTTTTTTTAATCAAGCGCTTACATGATTAGATATGTGTACTGTACGTGTGCCACATTCCGTTATTATTACATATGAACAAAATCAATTGAATAATATGTTATCATAGTAGTATAATTTTCATTCATTTTTCCTCTATACTATTTCCATCAGTCCTTCTCTTCTAATTCTGACTACACGCTAGAGTAGTCAACATCATCAGTAAAACAAATTGCTCAAGAAGTCGAATCTTCAGATCGTCCACTTAAATTACCCGTATTCTCACTCCCACCACCACCTCCTCCACCACGACCGCTTGCTGATCTGGAAGAAAGTAAAAAGAAACGGAAATTGCCTGTTAATCATTATGCGAGCTGTGAGCATTGCATATGTGTAGCCATTCAAACATTTACATAAATTGCAGGAGAAAGCATTCTTTTTTATACTTTTGCACATAGATAATCAAATGTATTTACTTACTCTGTTTGAGGAAGAAAAATGTGAACCTGCAGCTTTCCCGAAGAGAGTAACCTTTCATCACGAACAACAAAGCTGTCAGTCTCTTTCTCTTCTGCGGTTTCTTCCTCCTCCTCGCCACCACGTTCCACCTCATCATGCAATGATAAGCCCCCCTCGGCTCTTACTAAATTACTATTTCTCCTCTCATCTAGCAAATCCGAGACGGAAGAGGAATATACCTTTCTGCTTTGTAGTAGTTTGTTACTGTTACTGTTGTTATAATCAGTCTTTTTACTACTGCTACTGTTTCTGTAGTCGTAAGGAGAAAGTGGCTCGTCTTCGTATAGCTCATTGAGACTCACCGTTTTTCTCCTTAGTCGTCGCTTCATTTTGCCCCAGCGAGGCAAATCCTCTGCAATCCTGACAGACTTTTTAGCCTTATTATTCCCTTGCACGCAATTACTACTACTCCCTTCTTTCCTCCAACATGGAGTTAATTTCGGGAGGGAGACTGTTGAGCTGGAACAAGTGCTACTTGACGAGCTCATGCAAGAGCTGTTGGCGTTTGTGCTGCTTTCACCGGAAGATGATGAAGCGCTACTGCTCCCACCACCACCACCGCTGCTCTCTGAAGGAGGTGACGATGACAAAGCAGATAGCTTACTTGTGTTATTATTAGTCGAATCGTAATTATCACCGGGTATCAGTAGCTCATTGACTATACTCAAGTCTGCGGAATTAAAGGATAATGAACCGGAAGTTGACTTTGTCTTGCAGGCTGCGTTACGTTTTACCTCCAAGTCAATCCAGGTCATTATTCGTGAGCAGAGCGTTGTGGAGGGAGTTCCTCCTCCGTTGTTTCGTTGATTAGAGCCAAGTCTCGAGTTGCCGTTTTCTTGATGATGACCATGATGATGGTCAGTGCTGTTGACTCGTCCACTTATAAGCTTTTTAATCACAGGGCTCTTTACAGGTACCAAATCCAGCACGTCTGTCGTTGTCGATCTCAAATGAGGATACCTGGTAATTTCCACGCTGGACTTTGTTCCATGTGGAAACAGTTGATGGAGGTGTCGGGAGTGCTGACCTTTATACTTTTTCGAGTTGTGGATCTTGCTGCCGGATACCCCAAAGAAATTCCCCCCATCATTTTCAGAAGATCCTCCCCACCGATCTTCGTAAGAGTCATTGGAAGAGTACACCAATAGCGGACAAGAAGTTGTAATACTTTCTCTTCTCACTCGTTCCTTTCTATTGCTGCTATAATGATTTTCTGGAAAATTGCTACCGCCACCGTTATTTTCAGTCCCAACAAGTCCATTAGATTGAGCATTAGTTGATTGCTGTGAAAAAGTTTCGCTGCTGCTGTCAGTAGGTCGTATAGTTTTATTGCTATTTTTTCGTTGTTGCTGCTGCTGCTGTTGTTGTAATAGAAGTTTTATGTGTGTCTCCTCCGTTTCCTCATTTACAATAAAATGGCGCATCCCATTTGGTTGAAGGACGCTGCGAACCTTAATCGGCTTTTTTGCACTGTCCCACATTTTTCACCTACCTATATGCTTTCTCTTGTGAAGTTTGTTGATTTTGTCTGGACTTTCAAGGTTTTAAATGGATTGGATGACAATAAATTTTTCTCTCAAATCTCTTTGCTCTCTTTCCCATTTGCTAAAAATATAAATTGGTTTGCTGTACGCTATTGTAAATAGTTTAGGTGATTTAGTCCACGACAAGTTTTGCACAATATAAACTGGATATTAAATGGATCGCAGCAATAATCAAAATGGACAAGTGACAGGTTTTTTTAGGTATATACTTCCGATTGCAAAATGAGAATAACTTGATATTTTCCCAGTGCGTGGTCACTACTACTGGTCAGTCATTAAACCATGCTGCCATGTGTAAACGTTTGCACACTATCACAACAAACGACTATTGTAAAGTTTTGTGAGAACAAACAATGCAATATGTCACGCAACCCCCTGCGTCTTCTTTGTCCTCCTGATTTATTTAAATTCCCCAGGAGTTGATCATCCGAGGGGGCTGAAAATATGTAAGATGATGATGATGATCGTGGTGATGGTGCCAGTGTGTCTTGTTTTCTATGCATACCTTATTATTTAGCAAATGACTGAATTTTTTTCCCTTCTCAGTAGTATCAAATATTTATGTGTCAGATTTTTGGTTCACAAATGAGCCACGCTACACAAAAGCAGTAATACGCTTTCTCTTGCTACTTGTGTGGCAAAGCGGAAAAAAACATGCTTCTTTTTTCCAATATTTCCCTAATATAAATGCGTAAAATGGGAAAAAAGAAAGTTTAGTTTTCTTGTAGAAAGGAACAAAGTGAGTAGATAGATGGATGGTTATATATTCTTTAACGCACACACTCCCACACAACTCACATTGTGAGCAGAGGAAGAACACAAGAGAAAAAACTTTCCGGGTGTCGGTGTGCCAGCAGAATGCTGTTGGTGAGCAGCGAAACTCGTGCTTTTATACAATACGCAAATCAAAGGCTTTATGGCAAGTGAAAGGAGTGTTTAACGTGGAATATCTGGAATAAAGAATGAATTTTGGTACAAGATAACTGTGATTTTGACAGTCGAGTCGATTGGCGCTGCCACCACCTCCACCTCTACCAATTTACCTAACATTTGAATAAAAATACACACACAATAATATTTTTTACAATAGAAGACTGTACTACTGAATATATTTATAGGAATTTTGTTTGGGTTTTGGTGCAGCAGCACACAAGAAGAAGGAGAGAAAAATAAATGATTTCTGCAGTGCTAGTTTCCTCTCTGTGTGTGCGTTCCTTTCCAGTAAAAAACCTAGACATTGACCATTTTTATGTCTCGGAAGGAAAATGACTTCTTGTCTTTTCGAATGTCATACTAATGCAATGTATGTTGTGAGAGTGTGCATACCTATAGATATTTTTAGCTTTCTCCTTCGTGACAACCAGCAGCAGGGTAAAACGGATGCTTATACACTTGCCAAAAGTATTTACATTTCCTATTTGTATGTATACCTAATAATAATGACGATGATTGCAAAAGTATATACATACTCAAGTGTTTTTGTTACATCACTGAGCTCCTACTACGTACCTAGTAATTACATCATTATCCGAGCCAAAAAAAGCATTTTGGTAGCGATATCACGAAGAAAAGAAAGGTAAGGTTCCTCCATTCTCGATACAACATGGAGGAAGTCACTGTTACCAACTGTGTTACCACTACTTCCACCAACGCAAAAGGTAAAAAATCAAAACCTTGACTTTTCAAGTGCATGCAAAGTACAAGGAAGAGACAAACTAAACTAGAAATTATAATTCATGGCCATCATATTTTTGCCTTCATGAACAAAAAGAAAACTTTGAACGGTAATAATGAGTGTGGTGAAAGCATTCCATGTTACTTTATGTGTATTGGATTGCTTGAAACCTCTTGAAAGCCACGGCGTGTATCAGCGCATAACGTGCTTTCCAAGATCAATGACTCGAGTGAGACCGCAAAGAAAAATGTCATAAATAATTCAAAAGCTTATTAAATGTCCCAAGCTTTTATCTGCAACATCAAAATCTTTTTCTGGTGTAGATTTTACATTGTTTGCAGGGTACACCGGAAAAAAGAGTGATGTAGGATGTGACCTGTTTGAAAAGGGCAGGTCTTGGAACCTAAAAATAAGAATAATAATAGATGCACTTAATAACAGTGTACATTTCAGTTTGCAGTGAACAGAAGCATATTAAATGTATTTATGTGATGGGTAGATGGGCGGTAAACGCATGGAAATAGAAGCTTGCAATTAGCTGGCATTAGATTTTCGAAATAAAAATACTCGTACATTACAAATGACAATAAGGACAATAGTGCAAAATTTTCCTTTCCTTGCTTTTACCGTAAAATGACTTGTCAACCTTTATAAGTTGTGGCTTTTCCCTACTTTTTTGTCAGCATTTCCCTTTCCGCATATACATGAATGGTTATATAGTTATAACCATAAAACAGCACAGATACAAAACAACACAATGAAAAGATGACACATATAATATCTTGATTGCGTGACAAGATGTCTCACAACTAAACTCACAATAAGACTATCGTCCCAATGAATATTTCATTACACTCTGCGCTGCTCCTTTTCTTTTTTTCTCTTGCTTTCTTTTCCTTTCACTTGCTATACTAGACAGCGATAGAAAAATTAGGATGCAGAATTTATGAATGGAGAACACAACATATATTTATTACAGTGATAATAAAATTATACTTGCCTCTGACTCTATTTGTGGGACAAAGGAAAATGCTGGATAATAGCTACAACGTCTACAATCAATAACCAACGGTGTGACATACGTAAATGAATGCTAGAAAATAAATACACGTGACAGCAGTGTAATTTAATGATTGCGATACAAAAATTTCTGTACAAAACGTGAATCTTGATAAGTTCGGAAGGTAAGTATTTTATGCGCAAGTCCATAAATGTTGACAAGAAAATTACTGTGCTAATTTTGCATGCAATTTTATGATTTTTTTGCCAGTCATAAAGAATATCACTTGACCGCATAAGATAAAACGTTTACCATCCAAAAAACAATAAAGTAATCAACTTTACCGCAGTGTGTGTGAACTGTAATCAATTTCATTTACTTCCAGATACACGAAAACAAGTCAAAATATACCGTATAATTGAGGGAATAGAGAAAAATATGCCAATTTATGAAAATGGTTCGTTATTATTTTAATTGCCAAATTTTTTTAAACAAAAATAGTATATATCTCATGAACTCAAATTTTCAGTAGATAATTTATCCCGTGTCAGCTATCCATCTATCCCGTGAAGCCTCCATTAATCAGCATTTGCCCTGTCGCCACCATCCGGACAGCAGATATCATTGGCCATATTATGTCAACGGTCATAGGGAATCCTGCTGTAAACGGAAGTTACAATCTATTTATATTTTATCGCAATTTTAAAGTGATATTAAAGACAACTAGTCAAAAATATAGATTCATGTCACATTACCACTTAGCGTGTTTAGTCCCATTGCATCGACTTTTGCTTCGACTGCAAGTACCTCTTCTGCGAGTGAGCCTGTGATGTATGCAGACAGCAGCATTAGTACGAAAAACCTTATGATGATAATTTTAATAATTTTATTTTCCGACATGGTGAATATCGATAGCAGTCAACTACGCAACTGTCCTGCAAAAAAATGACTTCTCCCTCCAACTACATCGCTGACATAATGTAGTCATCAATTAAAAAAACAATAAAAACTTTAGTGTAGTGTGATACTAATGTCCAACACATAAAATTTATAATTAGTACACATTCTTTGTATCTGATCTTGATCTTTGATGACCACGTCCACTACGCAAATTAATTACATCAGAGACCAGAGGTGCCTAAGATTATGTAGACCAAAATGTGTTATCCAAGTTTAACCTTGTCCCACCCACGTATGTATAATCCGGCTTTTTGGAAATGCCATTAAGGCCATGAAAGGCTTTAAATGTTTAACTAACTGTACCTTTTAACTTTGATTCAAAGTGTTCTTCTCAAACTTCTATATTTATTGCACCCAATGGGTTAAATTAAATAATATGGAAAATTATATTGAAAATTCAAAAGAGGAAAATACTTGTAAAAATGCTAGTAATAATACTAGTAAAAATGCTAGTAAAAATACTAGTAAAAATTCTAGTAAAAATACTAGTAAAAATTCTAGTAAAAATACTAGTAAAAATGCTAGTAAAAATACTAGTAAAAATGCTCTGCTATTAGATTTCGTGTTATCCTGATTTGAAGCCTTGCAAACAGCTAAATTAGTATTCAAATGCATCCATGACTGATAAGCGATGAAGGTTTATGGACTTATCCGTATATGGAAAGTCTATACCGGCTCCGCCGCCGGGATTTCAAGCTTCGCAACAAGGACATTTAAGTCGAGAATCAACATTTCAGGTCAGCAGGGACAATATCAAATGGAACATGGACAATCCGAAATGGATCAGGAACATTCCGAAATGGATCAGGAACATTCCGAAATGGATCAGGAACATTCCGAAATGGATCAGGAACATTCCGAAATGGATCAGGAACATTCCGAAATGAATCAGGGGAAAAGGGGAAAATTCAAAAGGGGAAATTTCAAAAGGGGAAAATTCAAAAGGGGAAAATTCAAAAGGGGAAAATTCAAAAGGGGAAAATTAAATAGGGGAAAATTAAATAGGGGAAAATTCAAAAGGGGAAAATTCAAAAGGGGAAAATTCAAAAGGGGAAAATTCAAAAGGGGAAAATTCAAAAGGGGAAAATTCAAAAGGGGAAAATTCAAAAGGGGAAAATTAAATAGGGGAAAATTCAAAAGGGGAAATTTCAAAAGGGGAAAATTAAATAGGGGAAAATTCAAAAGGGGAAAATTCAAAAGGGGAAAATTAAATAGGGGAAAATTAAATAGGGGAAAATTCAAAAGGGGAAAATTCAAAAGGGGAAAATTAAATAGGGGAAAATTAAATAGGGGAAAATTCAAAAGGGGAAAATTCAAAAGGGGAAAATTCAAAAGGGGAAAATTCAAAAGGGGAAAATTCAAAAGGGGAAAATTAAATAGGGGAAAATTCAAAAGGGGAAATTTCAAAAGGGGAAAATTAAATAGGGGAAAATTCAAAAGGGGAAAATTCAAAAGGGGAAAATTCAAAAGGGGAAAATTCAAAAGGGGAAAATTCAAAAGGGGAAAATTCAAAAGGGGAAAATTCAAAAGGGGAAATTCAAAAGGGGAAAATTAAATAGGGGAAAATTCAAAAGGGGAAAATTCAAAAGGGGAAAATTCAAAAGGGGAAAATTCAAAAGGGGAAAATTAAATAGGGGAAAATTCAAAAGGGGAAATTTCAAAAAGGGAAAATTCAAAAGGGGAAAATTTAATAGGGGAAAATTCAATAGGGGAAAATTCAAAAGGGGAAAATTCAAAAGGGGAAAATTCAAATCATTAAAGAGGTGTCGAGCCGACCTCTGTCCATAACGCGTCCGGTAGTGATGACTTCCGCCTCAGAAATCGTAGTAATACCTCTCAGACTGTCGCGGAGAAACCCAGAGTTAAGTGAGTAGATTAGAGATATGGACCTTGCGTATGTGTAAGCCGATCTCTATGAACCTCGGGTAATGCCGAATTAGAGTAAGGTCTACTATACAATATTGTGTCTGCAGTAGAAGTGAATAATATCGTGCTTTGTTGATAATAATACACCGGTTGTACGTAAGACCATTACCTAAAATTAATTCCATTTCGATTCAGTATCCCACTGAAGTATGCAGTTTCGATATTGTCCACTAAAAAATTGGGCTATCTACATATGTGGCGACAGAAAATGTATACAGATTAAATTTAAGCCATAAAAGAATTACACATCAAACTAGTTTTTTCTTCGTAATGTACATACATACATTTAATTTATCGGTTTGCATAAAATGAATTGTTTTATTGGCATAAGTAAGGATAAAGTTTAGCTGCAGTAGTGCAACTGTTAATAAAACTTTTTGTAACTTCGTATGGCTCAAACGTAATTATATCCAATATGTTTGTTTAAGATTCTGCATATAACAAGATATTTCTAACTTTTAGAATGTCAATTCTAAAAATATTTTAATTTCCTGATTCCATATTGCAGTAACGTTCTGCAAACTGTGCTTCTTTACTTTCACTAAAAAAATTATTAGTTCAAATCGAATTAAGACACTTAAAATCAGCTAATTTTACAGAAACAATAACTAAATAAATAGATAGTAAATTTCATTCATGATGGGATGAAATTCTTGTTAGATCGGAACAAATGTCCATGCTACAAGTTGTGCCTTCTATGAAGCCCCAGATTTATATTTCTCCGAATCCCATTTTCTTTGTTACTTCAGACACGTTCCCTCAGATGGCACCGGTTTGTAACGGCTGGCTTTCCAAGCTTGTTTAAAAAATCATGAAAGTTATGCACAGCCTTTCTTTTGCTTTCTCCACTATTTTCTGTTCAATAACCTGTATGCTTGACAGAGAGTTATTATCACTGTCCCGTCCTCATGAGTTACTTCACTTTCGAGACAGTGGCAATACAAGTCGATGTTGGCAAAAATGTATAGCGAGAGTATATTATCGCGTCCTCTCTCTCCTTTACGCTTTTTATCCAAGCCTTCATTTCCTTTTTCCTCCGTTTTTCTTTCAAAGCTACTTTTACTGCCCAGCAGAGAATTTTTTTTATTTTCCTTTGTTTAGCCAGCGCTTTTTCTTGGTGGGTTCAACAACGGTATATACGCTGCTGGAATCAAAAGACATTTTTTTCCACCAACCTGCCATGCATGCACTGCACACAGCCAAGTGATGGAAAGTGAACGTGGAGAAAGCAGGCTAAACAGCTCATCTTATCGTGGCAACACACGGCAAATATCTTTGTGGAAAGCAGCAGCACGCTTTTCCTTGTGTGTCCTTTCTGCATGCCTGGCATTATTAGTAGAAAAACGTGAGCGTTTTAACGTTCGTTTTGTCAGTCCATTTGTAGCGCTCTTAGAGTATCAACGCGTCTGTTATACACTGGCTTCGAGCAATGAAAAAAATGAAGCCGCTGTGGTGGCCCTTTTGTATATTGAATGAGTATTTATTTAGTAGTGTTTGGGTTAAACTACACGGCTTATTGCGTCGAGTCCATCAATTAATTAATTAGGCAAGGCGAGTAACAACAACGAGGGAGAAAAATTATAGTAATTAAAATCTGGTGCGAGCAGAGAGCGTGGGAGGAGAGATATGATTTCTTTAGTAATTTAATGTTTTTTCCGTGTTTAGAGAAAATTAGTAGTGGTGGTGGAGGCGGTGGCAGTAGTAGTAGATTGTGTTGTGGTGATTGTGATGCAAATTGCTACTAGTTCGAGTGCTAATTTTTATTTTTTGCTTGCGGAATAAAAACTATGATGAATCAGTAAGATAAAATTTGACAAGGCAGCGGCAGGCACCCCTTTTTTGCTTCTTGACAATGGCAGTTCGCTTGCTTCTGTCAATTTGGCTTTTCTTCTTCTTCCTCTCAACAGTCCCCATGATTGGCTCGCGGTCATTGGGCAGTGGTATTAGTGTTGTGTCATTAGAGACATCTGAGGAAGTGGTCCCGTCATCATCATCAGTGATTAGCGATGGTGGTGAGGCTGGTGCTGCTGCGTCCGGTGTCAGTAGTGATGAGGAGACTGATAACCTGTCGTCGGGGGCAAATGGAGGCAATGCCTCCTCCTCCTCTTCGTCTGTACAAACTACCCCTTGCTCACTTGTGACCATGTCGTTGTTAGATGGAAGGGACGGGAAGCTAATGGCATATGATGACAAAACACTTATTACTGTGAAGCACGACATTTTTGACGTGTCGCAAGGGATCGTTCCTACAATAGTTTATGAAGGTGAGCTCTTATTAAATTGACAGTTATACAATTTATCAAAATCATTTCCAAAGGACAAACAAAAAGAGATGAAATCGAGATAAAATATTTACATAAAATGTTTTGCTAGTTGTGTACTAAGTTGGTAAAGAAGGGTGAAATGAAGGACATCATATAAAGTTTATCTAAAATGTAGACATCAAGCCGAGAAGAACTTTCTTCCAGTTGGCAAAGGCGCAATGATAACGAGGTTGTGATATGTATTATCATAATGATCGTTATGTGACAACGTGATCCAAAATTATCATAATTCGTTGAGGAGAAAACTCCATACTTCAAAGGTGGAATGACGCAAAAGGTTTGATACATGTCACGTGTGTGGTGGTACGCAGTTACATGAATTTGATTCGTCGGCAAGAAAATATTAATTGGGAAATTATCTTAGAATCTCGTTTACAAAAAGTTTGAATTTCGCAGTGAAATTTGAAACTTATAGGACAAGATATAGTTAACATTTCGCAGCTTTATAGATGAAAGTTTTGCTAAAGAAAACCAGCAATTCTACGTATTTACAACAAGACCGGTTATTTCGCAGCTCTTTTTCTCTGTAATTTATGCGCCTTCGGAAAACTTAAATTTCAGCCTTGCCTTTCACCATCATTAAAAACTTGCAAGGTCTAGTAGGAGATAGGCGTGCGTGTGTGTATTTTGTGGCGTCGTTTTTACACTGATTACATGATACATATATTCAATTTACACACACCTGTGTTCTTGTTAACGACGATCTTAAGAAAAATATTTCAGAGACGGCGGAGGATATATTACGTGTTCTCTGTACTTAAAATAATAACAGTTGAGAAGGATATGAAAAGAAGAAGGTTTACAAATAATTACCACATGATTGCACATTACTAAATGTAAAATACGTATAGGTTGCAAACTTTCTAGAGCCTGCCAATTAAAAGCGCGCACAATACGGCTTACAATATTACTACGAAAATAGAAAAACTAATAATCGTATTATTTGTGTAAAATCTGGTTACGCTGTGTGCGTTTCATCGACTCAAAAACAAGTTGGCTAAAAATATAAAACCTTACTACCATTTTTTGTATGAATTATCACGTCATGGGGAATTTCAGCTGTATATGACATTTGCAATATGTTTTGAAAAACCAGTAAATATTAACGAATGAATGTCATCAGGAAAACATAATCTAATTTTAATCATAATTATTCGTAATCTAATTTTGTAAATCTTGCTTCTACATTATGCAATTAGAAAATTATGTAGTTTTCTTAATCTAGCCACCATCTACATACACCTACATCAAATATCATAAATTGTGTGCAGCAATCTAATAATCGAATCCCTTGCACATTTTTCTGCAAACCCTTCACAACTAATGCAAATGTAATAACGAGCAATGGAAGTGAACTAGCTTTTGCCATTACCACTCAACATTCATCATAATTCGATGTTGACATCTTTCTCTCACACTTCCTCGTATCCATGCATCATCAAGAAGGTCAGTTTGCGTGGGCGACACTCTACAGATAGGATGATATCCTAGAGAAAAGTACAAATCCTCGTGGATTACCATTTACCATACTCTCAGTGTATCTGTAGGTGTTTGTATTTACACATGACATTTTCAACGTTGCAAATTTTGCAAAAAAAAAATAACACTACCTAGGTATTAATATTCATTTTCATTTCACTCATTAGTCTCTCCCTTGATGATAGCGGTCTTTGATCCTCTTTTTTCCCAGAAAGGTCAAGGACATTCCATAATGCTCCTCCTGCTGCTGGCCATCTAATAATGCACTCACATTACTGCGTACTTACATGCATATCAAAGAGACTACTCGCTTAACTGTAGATAAAGAAAAGAGAGCAGAGGAGTATGTAGCTTAATTTGTAAAAAAAGAAGCGCTCATTACATTAAATAGAGTTATGTACGTCTGTCCTCCTGTCTGTAGCAGTAATGGAATGTAATATTGCCGTTGCTGCTGTTAGACAACTGGAAAGTTTGTTCGCAATGGAGCTCCCATTATTAAAGGCCAAATAAATGGGACTATCAATGTAGCCCGGGTTTTTGCAGTATGCAGCATGTAGAGAACACAATAATGACGTTATACCATTTTTTTGTGCAGTTTAGTGTTTTCTTCGGGATGTCAGGCAGCAGGTAAAAGTACTCTTGAAGAAGCACCCAACGGTTTTTCCTTTCTTAATCCAAATCCAACTTTCCCCGTTGCGCTGTGCTTACAAAGAGAATGGGAAAACGATAGAGGCTCATTTTTCTCTCCAGCTCTTATAAAAAATTTATGCGAACTTGAAACGACTTCTTGATGTCGAGCAGCAGCAGCACTCCAACTTTTGAGGCAGTACCACTACCACCTTTAGATTTTTTTCTTTCTGTTTTTCCTTCCTGCTTTTTGGTATACCTGAGCTGCATGCACTTTCTCATAGCAGACGTCTGACGGATTTTCTTTTCTTTACATAAGTTGTACATTACGAAGAGTCGCCAGGCACTTTCTATTGTTTACGTGTAAATAGGAGCCTAGCTGGGCTGGGAATAAATGAATGCCTCTTAAATAGGATATCCTGCTGTGCTTTTATGCTAACTGTACTTATACTACTACGTAACGAAAATAGATACAAGTGTATTCTCTAAGGTTGATAAATTGTAGCAGAAAAGAGAGAAAAGGGGAGTTTTCAGAAAGAGACTAGTCTTTTGTGAATTCTTGATGCAAGTCCTTACAAGAAGAAGAAAATAAGTTACATATATATTTAGCCGGAGAAAGTTTTGCAGTCAGCTCAATTTTTAAAGCTGTGCACTGACAGCTTTCGAAAATAATTCAAACTTGAAATAGTTTACAATATTTGAAAGTCGAAACTCTACCTCTCACAAAATTACTGATTACCTTGCTCCGTTTATTGAACTGTACGAGTGACATGACCGATGACCTTTGGATTCTCGATAATCACGTATAGCCTAGTACATTGGAAACAAATCAAAATAATATGCAAACTGGTTTGAATATTTTACTGCATTCTTTATTAAATTGGGAGACATCATGTCTCATGGGCATGGCGTGGTGAAAGCTTTATTTTTGTAACAAGGTCACGGGGCTACTTGAGACATGACTATTTGGTTTGAATTGAAGTGTTTTTTTCTTAGCAAACTTCACATGAATTGGTTGACATTGCGCAAGATATTTACTGTAAAGTCCAAAGGTTTTGTTGATTATCTATTTTTCTTCTTTTTGTTTGTTTGTTTACAGTGACATTGGAAATTCCATCTGGCCATGAGTTCAGTCTTGAGTTCTGGCTGAATGGCCTTACGGAGGAAAGGGTCAAACAAAAAAGACGACATCAGCGAGACCGCCGAGATACTCTGTTGGAACTGTATCCACAAAACTCACAACACTCGCCTTCTATTGACTCACCCCCCGGCAGTAGTAGTAGCAGCGGTAGTAGTAATAGTAATGATCCCTTCGTTTTCTGCAGCAAGGGCTCGCTCGCAGGTGTAAATCGAGACGCATCTGCAAAGCAATTAAAATTTCATTGGTACGTCAACGGAAATAATCTCATTCCTCAAGCATCCGTCAGCGGACTACCTTCCAATGTGATTTTCAGGTAAAAAAATCAGATTTCCGTTACTTGATCAGACCCCATGTTAATTCCCAACTCATTAAAAAGAAAAAGCGTATTGCGTTAAACGTCTTTTTACGTAATGATAGTAAAATATATTATTATACATATATCGATTGCTTCATTCACTAATAATAACAGCTCGTAATATTATATTGGCTCCATAGTTCGTATTGATTTTACTTTTAGATGTAGTTACATAATACCACTTGCTGTACTCCAATAAAGATAACATCTTTTCTTTTGACGAGGCTCCCTCCTCCCAAAAGCCATTACATACTTATATAACTCAAAATACAGTATCTACCTATTTGTTTTGTAAGTAACTCGACTACATCCACAACCGCTTTTGTTGGAGTAGGTCCAAAGTCTCCCCTTAAGAAAGGACTTATTTCCTGGACGCAAAGTTATCAGTAAAAGTTACGAGCATTTATGTAGCCATAAAAATAAAAATAAAGCCACCTCTTCAACAAACATTTTGTTCCCTTTTCTTCCCAACAAGCCATGCATTGAGTCAGGCTACAAGATTTACTATTCTTCGTTCATTTTGACTTGACCGATTAGAAGAAGAAGAAAAAAAACATGTATGCATACACTATATAAACACGTCGTATTGTATACACACCTGCCAAAACCACTACTATTCGTAATCCCATAACAAGATAGATGGATGGACAGTGGCAGGCGGCTGCTGCTGCTTGCTGTTGTGCTTTTATATACATTGGTTATTTCGTGGTAATTCAACTTTGCAAATCGATATATTGGCCTTATAGACTTTTGGACGTGTGCTTCACTATACTACTTGCCAATAATACAAACTAGAATACATGCTGCTAAAATTCCTACCCAGGCATACTTTCTTCCTTATTTTCCTGGAAGGGCAATGTATTGAAACATGTGGTGAAGGGAACAATATGCTTTTTTTTGAATAATACAAACTAGGTGGAATGAATACCTACTTATGATCCTAGCACACAGTCTAAATTCCGCCAGTACTCCTCTTCTTATCCATCCTGCTTTCAAGTGAATTGACATACAAACAAATGTGATTCATGTGAGAGTTGTGGGAAGTGTATGAAAATAAACGTTCTTATGTCAAATGAGGGTTATCGATCCTACCACGTTTCCTCTCGCCATATATTTTCCTAGTGACTATCCCAATCCCACACTACTAACTAAATACTTCCCTTTTTTCCCTTTCACTTAAAATGTATGCATGTAAAAAATAGTCCGTATACTGATAACACTTAATGTCCAACCCACCAACAAACATTTTTAGGATATTCATCTATCTATCTATATAATACTATGCCATTAGAAAAAATGGTGTTGTTTTTACCTGAAAAAAAGTGAAGCACTCTGTCTGCCTGATGGCTGCTGCCTTGCCATGTCTTCCAATTCACCACCACGGCTTCTCCTCGTACATACCATTAAAAGCCTTTGCTCTTCATCACCTCCTCCACATTTTTTTTATTTTCAAGAGGTTGATGGTTGGTTGGTTGGATGGTTATATCATATGAGTGCATAAGGAAGGAAAGCAAATTGATTCAGGCAAACACACACACACATGCATTATTATTATTATCGTGTGTTGCTTTGCTAGTTGCTGCTGCTGCTATAATGTTCCTGCCATTTGAAAAAAATGGGAAGGCGAACCAACAACTCACCTGGAACACTTCTTCTCTTGTAGGCAATGTTTGCATTTTGCTACATGGAACTATACCGATATATTATGGAGCTCACACGAGTAGACTATTTTTTTTCGCGGCCCATCCACTACACTACACGTAGTATATGTATGCGTGGTGGCGGTGGTGGAAGTAGTATCACTTCAATTTTTTATACTTGGTGGTGGTGGTGGTGGAATGGAAAGGAAGGGCATGATCAAAAATAATGGGGGCCAAGCCATGATCATCATTATTCCTTTCCAACAGGAGGAGATATAGAGGTGTATAACACGACGTACGTTTTCTTCAGAAACGTTTCAATTTGCTTTCTCTTACTTTTTTTGCTTACGGCTTTGCTCCTTCAACAGAAAAAAATGAGTACAAGGTCTGGCAAGTATTCTGTGTAATATGCATACCAACAGGATACTTAACTATTATCTTTTCAATTCAAAAGAAGCAAGAGACAGATGCGTAGTTTATAAGAGAAATGTGCTCCGCTCAAGAATTAGACAAGAGATGTAGGTGTATACCTGTGCAAAAAAACGCTACTGTAAAACTGTCAAACTATATGGAATGAACCACATACTTCCGTTGATCTCATATTCTACGTTTTACAATTTTTAACGAGAAATGTAACGTGGGATGGGAATAAGGGTGCATATGTACTTATTATTAAATGCACTATGAGCTTATCCAACGAATTTCCTGAGGATAAGCAAAATAATCATGATGTCTGCGGATGATATCCGTCTGTCTGCTTGTCTCTTTCATTGTGGCACACGTTGTGCGTTATTGCCTTTAAACACGCGCACTATTAAAAAACTAAAATATTACTGCGTTTTCATTTTGCGCTCTTCCATCTTATATTATTGTTGCAAACACTACTTGACTAGCTTAGGTAGAACCATCTCAATGAATATTATCCTTGATAAGTTTATAACGTCTACGTATTACATATTTTTTGTATCAACTTGTGTACTCGTTGAATGTTGAACGCTGAGAACGCTCGCATTCACCCTACTTGTTTATATCCCATGGCTGGGAATTACCAAAATACGTACAAACAGCAAATATGAAAAGCTGACTGACACAGAAAACCACCTGCAGTATGAATGAAGACATTCACGTGTTTTCCCATGAGAAGAAAAACTGGATACAATACCTTTCACCTTTATTATGATTTTTTTTCTGATCTTATGCCCTTGCTTGCTTTACATCTGCTTTATCAAATAATTCACCAGCTGTTCATTAAGACTACGGAACAACGAAACCCAATTCCTTGCTAATGATTTTTCTAAGAAAAAAGTAATTAAAGTGGATTACGCCTTTATTCTCCGAAGGAGAAGGTCATAGTCATAATATATAATATTGCATTAATTCAGGCAACAATTTATTGTATTTAATGATCTGTAATTCTCCTGGTCGAGCTAATACGTATGCAACTTTTTGATACGGGGCAACGTGATACTTTGGAGTAGGATGAAAAGGAGAAAGTAGAGCTGGTATTGATCCGGATTTTTTTTTGTATTTTGTGTGGATTTTTTCTAGATTACGCTTCAGGTCCGTAGTAGAAGCAACTACTTCCGTATTCGAGCAGAATTTAAGTGTTATCGTCCGTTCAGGTATGTGGTTCAATTCCTTTTCGTAAGCTATTGTATGGTGGGCTTTTTATTTACCTGAGCTATTCATAGGAAATCTATACTATGCAAAATTGTAAGGTAAATGCTGTGTAATAAATGGTTAAAATATGTAATGATACGCTATTCTTTCATTTTTCAGACTGCTACCTACAGCTAAAAGTAGAAGACAAAACAAAACTGACATTAGACTCGTTATGGAATCCAAAAACGGACAATACTGGTCTCAACTGCACAGTATTCATTGTTCCTAAGAAAAGTTTTGGTCTTGAAATAAAGCTCTCTAGTTTGAGTGTCTACGGAATGCGTGACATTTGCAAAGGTCGATACCTTCAATTCACAAAACCAAGTCGAGTGTCATCATCATCGTCATCACATTCCTCGTCATCCTTAACCTCATTTCCTTTCTATTCATCATCCTCCTCGTCGAAAAGTGCAAGTAGCTCAAGTAGTGTGTCAACTGGGAAAAATTCAAATGCTGGTGCTCCTGCTTTCACTGCTGCTGACAGTGACAGTAGCAATAGTGCAAGTAGTAACACTTCAAAACAAAAGTACCTTACGAATAATAATTTTATACAAGATTTTCAAGCAGCACACTCATCTGCTTACAATTTCCACAATAGCATCAACAATGCTGCTGCTGAAGAGCAACAGCAACAGTACACTGCCCTCCAGCGAAAGTTTTGTGGCAAGTTGGAGGACTATTCAGAGAGTGAAAGAACACTCACATTTCTGTCCTCTGAATCCGCACTGTTATCCACATCCTCCTCCTCCATTTCCCCCAGTGACCAGGATGGTATACTGGACAATGAAATTACAATAGCTAGTAGTAGTAGTAGTAGTGGTGACAGCAGAGTCCCAAAAGTTTGGGGAATATACCTTACAGTCCGACTTCCGGTTGCAGTGAAAGCCAGAGAGGTATTCTCATTCGACCTCACTGCGCTGAGTCCCTGTCAGCGTGTAACTCTAAATGGCCTCGACGGCCAGTTGAAATACTCAAAGCATTATGAAAATGATCAGTGCTCCGTTGTGATACACGTTCCGTACGGGAACATAATCTTGGCGCAAATCGCAGTAAGTAGCAGTAGTACTACTGACCACGTGTCCCAGACCAGCAGTAACAGTGAAGACGATGCAAATAGTAATAGAAACGCTGCAATAGACGGTGGTCATCGTGTTGTGCAAAGTGATTTTATTACCAGTGTGAGCAGTGTGGACGATGTGGGGTTAACCACGGCAAACCAGGGGGAAAGTAGAGAAAGTCGATCTGAAACGCCTGAGGATGTCTTCTCTTCCGGTGTTCCAGATGAAAGTGAATCAACTGACAACAAAGGTGGTGGTGGTGCAAGAAATGGCAGTGTTACAAACTGGGGTCAAAATTCTATTAATAGTAATAGCAGCAGTAGTGGTAATAACAATAATGATGACATCACAAACTATACCACTGGCTATAGCGCAACTGCTTCTGTAGAGGATAATGTAGTGAGTAGTAGGAAAAGCGATGTGGTGGAAACGTCATACCACGAGTCCCAGGTGGAACTTTACGATGGCGGAGACGAGATTCTTGATAATTCCATACCAATATCGTCATCCTCCGCTTCCTCCAGCTACGAATGTCCTGCAAATGCCAAGCAGAGGGAAGTGGAGGAAAGCAATGACATTAACAGTGCAAACTTGTATGACGTGGGTGGTGGCGGTGGTGATGGTGAAAGTAGTGCAAGTAGTAGTAGTAGGGATAGTGCTAATGGTAGTGCTAATAAAAAAGTGCAACAGAAACAACACAAATATTTGCTCATTCAAGCGGTGGATTTGGTGAGTGGCTCAGAATTTAACTGGTGCTTTGACGCCTCCAAACAAAACTCGGCTCATAAACGCGCGTGGAAGTCCTCTGGCAATCGCGTGTCCATCAACTTCCGCATGTCTCACTTTGACACGTTCATATTAACATATCAGTCTGTGAAAATCCCCGAGCTGGCAGGGGATTGTGAGCGAGGATGGGTGAAATTGGATGGGGCTTGTATCGCAGTGATGGAAAGATCCTTGAGATGGACTGATGCAGAGGAGTCCTGTCAAATGAACGGTGGACATCTTGCCACTGTTCGGAATGATCAGCATGAACTCAAGTTGGGAAAGCTTATTGTGGAGAGGTAAAGTAGATTAAACTTGTCGCTTTTTTGCAGTGATAGTCAAATATGAACACATTTATCATACTTAAGATGGACATCTAGTCACATTCTTTCAACTCAAGAGAAGATCTAGTAAAACTTCAAAATTTATTGAAAAGTGGTACACTCATCAAATTCAGAGGCGTGCCTGAGTATTTGCGTGCGTAATCTATTGAAAATTGGGTTCGTTAATTATATATATATATCTACAGATGTATGTATACAGATACATTTCACCATATATTATGATCATGCCATTTTGCGGATAAAACACTCTAGGATTTTTTTTTGTAAAGTGAAAGCTGTACGAGGGCTGTATACCTACAAGACTTGAGTTGTAAATTAGTAACTTGTATTCCTATAAATAACTGGGAAACTGCGCACACATCGTAAATAAAAAACTTAAAATTAATTATAGTAAATTTATTATGGGAATGATGGAATATATGGTACGTCATTCGCGTACATACAAATAGAGAATATGCGCGAGCATGTAATAATAATGGCACCACCAAAGTGTTTTCTATTTTGGACTCTCTCTTTGTGCTCCACATCTTTCACCTCCTATACCGTTCTCACTTTCTACCTGTTTTGGGTACATATAGCAAGCAGTCTTGATGATGTTAGCCTAAAAAGTTAACTAAATGGGACCATCAGGGAGAGCATACTTTCTGAGAAGCATGGTCCACAGTCCACACGGCTGGTATTTAAACTCACGATGACTAACCATACATGCTTCTTTATGCAGTGTAATGTAACGAGTTTACTTCCGACAAGGCAACCACCTCCCTCTCTGCAGGTGTTTATATGAATAATGAGAACATAATTAATATTTTGATTCAAAGGAGCGTAAACTCATTAATGAATGTGTTAGGGAGCATTTTTTGGGGTGTTGTTCCAAAACACTACGGCATTACATATTATTATAAGCACATTATATAAAAGCAGACCACTCAACAGAAAATGCATAACCAGAAAGTAAAAACTCTAGTAATCCGTCCTAGATATTTGCTTTGTTTCGCAAGTTGTTTTTTTTTCAGATGAGAGAGAAAGTAAGTTGAATGAAGAGGTTTTCTCTCCTCTTTTCTCTTCCTTTCTCCAAAAATATACCCAATGGTGTATATAGTGGTGGCGGTGGTGGTATCAACATCGTCATCATCACGTCACGCCACACCATGTAGCAGTGGTGAAAAAGAAAGATAATACGCGTGACTTTATATATTTTTGCAAAAAGAAAAACAGAAAATGAAGTTTTACGTTTCTTGATAAGTTTTACCAGCTCATTTAATATCCCGAGGCACTTGCTCCTTCATTCCGAAAGTGAAGCACTCGAGGAGCAGCGAGCAAGGAGCATTTCTCTTCAAGTACTTTTGTTTCCTCAAAGACATGTAGACTGGGAAAAACATCTGGCAAGTTTTTCTTATAAAGTGAAAGTAGACTGAAAGCATGTATATAATAATAATATGTATGTATATAGAAATTTTAAATGAGTGTACACATTACAACCACTTCCTTTACAACTTTTAGCGAGCAAAACTCTATATTTAGGCCTTTATACATAATAAACATATTATTGCTGCTGCAGACTTAGGCATTCCTGGGGAAAGTTTCCTTTTACGAGTTTATTTGACGAGATTGTTCACCCTTAATTATATGAAATGCAAATACTACCCAGTACTACTACTAGTTAGTTCACCTTTAGAAAAAAAGTAGAGAAAACAAGTTTTTCAGTTGTACACACGTTTCGAGGACTTCTGTATGTGTGCGCATACATTTGCTATCACAAAAAATTACCAGTCTTATGTGTCATGCATAGATAGGCATAATGTCATCATTTTGCTACTTTCTCTTCCTTCTCCAGGCAAAAAGAAAATGTGTAAGTTGAACAAGGAACACAACAGCAACAACAAAGTAGCGTAGCGTATCGTAATAGTATTCATGCACGCTTGAATTTTTTATGGGGTAGTTTTATGAAACTTGAAGGGACTCGAATGATGTGACGACCAAGACGACGACGAGGTTCGCTTCATTATCCAACTGGTCTACTGCGGTCTTTTTTTCTTCCTTTTTTACTACTACGGAGAAAGGAAAATGTTTCAATTTCATGCTGATTGTGGTGTGTCTCAGAGACTTTTGAAAACTGGTATTTTTTATAAAAATCAAAGGAAACAGAAAGTTTCCCAGAAAATGTACTTACCACAGCAGCGTAGTTGGTAGGTTTGTGCAAATTCAGGTAAAAAGCGTATATAGTTTTATGTACAAGTTTTTGGTGTGATTTCCTTTGTGGACCACCTTTGTACATAGCAGAGTGACCAGAGTGCAGTGGTGGAAAAAGGTTCTGTCACCTAAAAAGACAAATATTTTGCCGTTGCAAACAAATTGAAAGTTTGTTGTATTTATATTTTTTTGCTATTTGCAGTCCTTTGTTTCATCCAACACGGGCTTATTGGATTGGCGCTAACGACAGGGAGTCCGAAGGAAACTTTCAGTGGACAAGTGGCCTTCCTTTTCAATATAAAAGTATGAATACTTACTACATAATACATAATTCCAAATGGAGCGACAGGCCCTTTTTTATCTTACGAGATTACGTAATGTAATGCCCGGCTAATCTTTTTTTATAAACAGATTGGTTTCCTGGTTGGACACATCAAGGTAAAAGCGACAGAAGTGAAATCCTCAGCGCTCAACCAAACGACGACGGATGGAGCGGTCAGGATTGTGTTGAAATACGTCAAATTGTGGTACCTATTCCGCAGCACCAACACCAGCAGCAGTCATCATCGTCATCAGCTTCCTCCTCCTCCTCCATCTCATCAACAAGTGATAACAATGCCTTTGCACAATTCTTTCTCAAATCCGACATTCGGGCCGCAAACCTTGCCGGAGCAAAGGATCGAGGTCACGCTTCACAGCAATTTCTGGGACAAGGCTTGAACTCTCAGGACTCGGGGAAATTCTACTGGAACGACAGGAACTGTGACGTGAAAAACTTTTACCTTTGTGAGAAGGGAACTCATCAAAGTAAGTGTGTCTTCTTGTGTGCAAGCAGGATGAATGTACATTTGCACAGCTGCCATTTCCTATTATATTCTTCTTTTTCTTTCGATCCTTCCTTCATTTTCCCATCCTCTTTTTGCCACGAGCGAATTTTACTTTTTTGAGCTATTTTTTTCCTTTATGTATTTCCTTCCAAGTACCTGGCAAACATAACATTGATGCATAAAACACACAAGCCGTCTGTCTATTTTCAATTTTCACCTAACATAACTATCTAGTAGATTACAGATAAGTTTATTTGACCACAGGCTTTTCTAACCTTGCAACAAATCAAATCAATCAGGCTTCTCTAAACTTTAGTACTGGTGTATATACGCACACAAAAATAGTATATACTTCCAAGCACTTTTTCTCTCAACTTCCTTAAGAAGAAGAAAGACGGACACCAAGTAGCATGCAATGCTGCTGGTTGGTTGGATGTTGGTGGTATCGTATAACTTTTCAGATTAGATTTTACACTATACCACCGCCGCCACCATCCATATCACCAGCAACCAGAAAAAAATAAAAACTTTTTTTACAAAGTGGTAGACCGTGAAAGACTTTTTTTTTTCTCCTCCACGTTGCTTGATATTTTGTTCGTGATCACATCATTATAACAGGGATTTGATCATTCTCTCTCCGTCTTTGTTCTCAACTTTCCCTCGAGTTTAGTTTATACACGGTTTAATACAGTTAATGGATTCATTGTCTGTCCGTGCTCGACGGATGCTTTCATTTTTTAGGTACACTCTCTACTCGCTGCTACACACGCGAAAATTATTTACAGCATAAACTTTATGATAACATATTATTACAGAGAAAAAAGTATTAACACATGACCTTCTTTCCATATAAGCTTTCTATTTATCCCGTAAGGAGAGAGAAAATTGTAAAAAGCTCTTTTCTCTCTCTCTCTCCACACATGTATGTATTTTATTTTAACCCTTTTTAGTGAGATGATCCTGTAGTTTGTTTGTCATAAATTGGTATACAAGTAGGAAAAGTTAGCAAGCGTCACTAATCCTATCATCAAGGATCACTCTCAATTCAGCGAGAGACTTGTGCCCGGAAAATTCATTTCATTAGAGTCCTGGGACAGCTTTATGTACATGCATTTATTTTGATTCTCTCTATATTTTACAAACAGACGTGGATGTGTCGTGTAATCGAACTTTGAAACTGAGCCCACCTCAGGTCACGTCCATGGTGGTGACAAGCCCAGCTTATCCCAGCGCATATCCCGACAACGTCGTATGCGTTACCAGCATTGAGACCATACCTGGATTTAAACTGGTCCTATCCTTCGACGAGTTCATCCTCGAGGATTCACCCGGGTAAGAAAATCTCTCCTCAAGCGTAGCTTTCTCTCTTTCTGACAATTAAATTAAGAGCTGGATGTATGAAATGATGTAGTATGTTTCATGATTGAAGTATGAGGGACTGAGAGTGAGTATGAGCCAAAAAAGATAAAGTTGAGTTGTCAAATGAAAGGATTAATTTGACTTGTAGATGTCTAGTCTGGCCAATTTCGTATGATTTTCTGAGCGTTTCAAAGTACACAAAAATATAAGAGTGCCTGTGTGCCAAAAATTCGTGTGGAGTGTATGCATGTTTTAATAGAGTCAAGTAAAAGTTTGCGCTGGGATGTCCTGGATAATTTAGTCAACGTTTTTTTTGTCGAGTAAAAGTTTTTGAAAAGAGGAGAAAACTAAAATAATTGTGAGTTTTCATTCAGGTGCATATAATGTTTTTGTTAGTTTTTTTACACATCTCATCAAAGTTTAATGAATAGTTGTGTATGTTGCCCCCTGACCTTTTTACCAAGGACAAGGAGGGGAGCAGTTTCATTTAACAGGAGGTATACTTTAGATTTGATAGTTAAAAGTTAAGCAAGTACGTGTGGAGGTAGGTATTTATTTACTTTTTATTATTTATTTTTGTGTAGTCTGACATTAAAGATGAAAGATGATTTGTGAGTAGCAAGTTGAAATGTGACATTTCGATTTGATGCTCGAGTCGAAATGAGAGCTAGCAATATTTTTCTCGACCTACGCAAATTGTGTAACTTGATTGAAAACTATTTCATCATCGAAGCTGAGGCAGATTTAAAAAATATTTAATGCATAACAGTCCACTGAATTAGTTAAAAGGTTTGGTTTAACTTTATGTAATGGATACAACAAAATGAGTTTACAACTACGTTTAATTAAGTTATCAGTGTTTCACGAATAATATAACTATACCACAGATTACACGAACCTACTAAAGTTTTCATAATGGAGTTACATACGTTTCTTTGTGCGTTTAATGAAGCTTACGTAAGCGTTAAAAGTAACAACAATTTTAATTAGCGGAGTTAACCGAGCGAGTTAAGAAGTAATGAAAATTGTGTTTTTATAACTACTGTTTTAACGAAGTCGGGCAGTGTTTTCATCGACTAATGGTGTTATGATGGAATTTTGAAAACAAAAGAAAATAGTATAGACCTTAAGTGAGCCACAGGGGCAAGGACAGTCAGTCAACACAATCATTACTCGACACTCGCATACCTATACGGTTTTCATGCTGTTGTTTTTCTGCCGACACTATCAATTAGTTTCATCGACCGCTACTATTGAAGCATTGAAAGTTGAGTAGAACCATTTTTTGGTAGCCTTTGTTGGTTAAAGTATTCAACTCAAGAGGCATATATACTAAATGCCCATGTGCCTATTTTCATTCACCTTTGATCAATTTACGTGCGTCATTTCCACATTACTATAATATACGCTGACGCTGTTCTCTCAACCTCATACATATGCTGATGTACTCACAAAGGCGTACATTTTCTACGCATCTTCCACGTATTCTGCAAATATAAAGGTCATTATGATAAATATTTGCACAAAGCAACTCAATTTTTTATAGCAATCAACTCCGCATTACTATCAAATGCGAGGAAAATAGTCATACCGTTTCTTCTCTTTGCTCACTCACGTCCTTTATGAATTATTTACATATACCTGCGCTGCGAAATGTTTTTTTTACGAAAATTCAAGCATTTAAGTCATTAGGAGTTATTGTTCTTTGGAGACATTTTAAGTGCGGTTGACACCAAAAACTAGAGTAAAACCGATTACTTGCACTACAGCCACGTATTGCTTTCTCTTTTTTACAGGTGACAATTACCTATCTACACACTACACACAACAATTTTCTCATTTTCTTTCACCTTGCCTTGCGCACTCCTTTCTTGGTCAATATGGTGTCTCCTTTTACGCTTCGTATTGCATTTCCAAAGTAAAAATGTCCCTTGGGTGAAAATCATGGTGAGGACCATGTAAAACGCAGAAGAGTACTTTACCCTCTCTCGCCTATTACTACAATGCTTGTGATAGAAAAGCGAGAAAAACGTAGATAAGAAGAAAGTATATTATGTGGCTTTACTAGAAACTTTTAGATTTCCTCCAGCAACGCAAACCAAACCACAATTCCCAACTGTACATGGTTCCCAACCACCACAAAAAAACTCACAAAAAATGTGCCAACCTGGTTTTTCTCAAGGTCTCCCTCTCATAATTTTTACAACGCTCTTTTGGGAAAGCATTTGAAAAAAACGCATCCTGTAAAATTGTCATGTTTTTTTTCTCTGTGTCGTGTGTAAATTTCATTTTAACTTCGCATTGCTCACAAGGCTTACGGGTAATTTGACGTGGCTCACATACCAATACTAACTACCAAAGTCATGTCGTGCTTCATTAGAAAAAAAGGCCCTGTATTGTGTTCTAATTGACAAGTTGTTTTACCACGACAAACCGTAAGACAATAGCCACACACACACACGTACGTTCATCTTGTTAGATTTTTATCCAATACCAAGTCCAAACACTCTATTATCTCTTAATTTACTCCTCTAGAGCTTCTGCTCGTTTACGACCACAAAAACGACATCAAACCCTTTTTTTCTCCCTTTTTCTGCTACTGCTGTGTAGAAGCCAACTAAAGGAGAACTGTTCTAGAAAAAAAGTCAAGGCAGGAGTCCATACTGTTGGTATCCCGCATTGAAAACAGTACCGAATTTCGTTCGACCTTTCTGTCAGTTACGACACACGAAGATAAATATAGACAGCATAGTACATTGTGTCGCTCCTGCTGCTGCCTGAAATAATAACAATGTTTTCTCTGTACTGGATAATTGGTAATTGGCCTAGACAAACACCAATACCCCAACACACACACGACCAAGCCAAAAACTAAACCAGAAACCCTGATGTCGCGATAATCATTATTTTACCGCTCCGTACGTATTTACTACTACTGCTACTTATCTAGAGAAAAAGAAAGCAATTCAATGTTCGACAATTCGACTCCAACATAAATGACAACTCCTCCACTACTACTTACTCTTGTAACCAAAAAAACCGTATGGCATTTTTTATATATTATGTGTGCATATGTGCACTTTGGCAGAAAAAAAATGATTTAGCAATGGTGTTAGTTTGGAGAAGGGAGTGTCCTTGAAATCTGTTTTTCTAATAGACCAATTCCATAGTGGCAAAAAAACGGTCGCTCGCCGATGGTAACGTTCTTGTCAAAATATTATACAGTAGTTCTCTGATAGCTCTCCATCCATCCATGTATGCAGTAGACCACAAAAATGCTAACTATTGTGGTGCACACTACCCAATGTCTGCTCACAACTATCAAGTGGGGAAAAAATTGCTGTTTATCTTGGTGTTGTTCTTCTAGTTGAGTCAACATTTCCTACTATTACTACAAACTATACAGATCTCCCACATGCATGCACAGCACAGCGCTAAAACGTCTCCTTTCTCCTGTGCTATTTTGTATACCTATTTTACTACTACATACTATGTCGTACTGCTGCTGCTGGTTTTGCAAAAATAATATTATGATGATATAACCCCCTCATGTCGTGTCGTCGTTCATGTGTATATATCTTTGACTGATCGCTCTCGCTTGTTCACTTTTTCATTCTGTTTTTCCTGTCTGTGCACTTATATAAGTGCCTGCCTACTGCCTGCCTGTGTGTGTGTATGAAATGAGCAGCACTACTCTGGCGACGATAGTGGTGGCGGTTGGTTTTTGTGCTTATGTGCTCCTATTATGAGAGAAAACAATTTCGAAACTAAAAATGTGAGTGATACATACATTCCTTCCTCTACCTACCTTACATACATCCACGACGACGCTTATCTTGTGATTCCATGTCTTTTGCTTGACTGGAAACGATAATGGCTTTTCCTCGTATACAAAATGCCTTCTCCCATGAGCGATCATAGGAAATCCATGTCATGTTCTTTGATATACGAGAAGAAACTATATACCTAATCATATGTCTGTATGGCTATGTGTGGTGTGTAGAAAACTATTCTTTGTCTGGATCGTTTTCTGTTGTCGCTACCACAAAAAAACACACACACCACTATCGCCGCCACAAAATAAATTCACATTTATATATTTTTTACATATCAATAGAATGTACTGAGGATAAGCAGTACTGGGCCGCCAGAGCCTTACCTGAGCCAATACACATACTGTATAATAGTTTTAGATGAAAGAGACAAAACAGAGAACTGTAAGGAGAAAGCAAAATGCTTAATCCCATGGATTACTCGAAAATACTTTTTTTCCTGGATAGGGCACCCGGGTAGTATTTACAGCAGTTAAGGTGCATGCTATATTATTATTATACTACAATGCTCTTCAGTCTATCTTGTACAGCACCAGAGTGGTGGCGGTGGTAGTGGAAGTGATCATACCTTTTTTCACCGCTGCTCCTGCTTTCACCACCACCGCCACCATCATCATCCCTACCCGCTACTCAATAAAACGAGCAGATATCCCAAAGGAACGGTTTCAATGCCTACAAAAAATGCATTATTGCCGAGTAATCGGTTGCTAGATGCTCGAGAATGTGATTCTCCTCGTTTTATTTTTCATTTTCTTGTTTTTTGGATGGGGCACATGTCTTGGGAGCCAGATAGAGAAAAGAGGTTTATAGAAGAGAATGACATCCAACCAAGCACACATACAGAATACAATACACACCTATCTACTTAAATATTACCGTTGTGTCTTCCCCTAAAAACAAAACGTCTTAGCACGCTTATAGGAAACGCTATATATCCTACCTACATTACCTCAGGTTTTTTTCTCCACTGACATTGTTTCTTAAGTAAAAAAGGGACAAGTTGCAAATTCATGATGGTGTCGGTTTTGTGTGTGTGTATAGTTGCAAGCTAAAAAAATAAGATAGCATTTTTACTACTCCACGACGGTGGCTCGTGTTGCCTACATCTTGGAGTAAACTGTTGTAGTAGTAGAGACTGCTTTCACCAGCATAAAATGAATGTCCCGCGACATGCAACATTGCTGGCTGTGGCGTACAATACTATTTACGTCATGCTCTACATACACCCTCAGCCTTAAATTATTTCGCAGGAGAAAAGAAAGAAAGTATGACAGAATACAAATGCAAGGAAAAGTATATATAATATGTAGAAAGTAAGTAGCCTTTGTAAATGTCAGTGTGCCACGGACATTGACATGTGATGGGCGAGAGACGCATAATAGATTATAAAATATGTTCCTCGCTAAGTCTCTGGTGCCTATATACACTTTTGCCCGCCACGTCTAATAGGGATGGTCACCACTATAGACGGTGTCTAGTTAGCTATTCTTCTCTTAATTTGATGAGCATGGCATAAGTAAAATGAAAGAAGGATAATATTATTAAGTTTGTCTACCAACCATGAAGAATACTCAAGTGCAAAAGCATAATAATAATAATAATAATGTAGCTTGGGTGGAGGGTATAGGTAGCAGGTGAATTTATTTAATGTGTCTGCCTGCGCCAACAGTGTCCATGTTCGTGTTCATAATATATCACGTAGAAAAAGGCTCTAGTCTGCAACTACAACGAATTTACCCTAGTACGTATCATTGCACTCTGGAAAGAAAGCGGCATTGTTTACGTGTCCTCCTGTAAAATGACCATCACCGTCTCGATGGGTTAAAGAACAAAGGCAGACAATGAATTCAGTTGGCCAGCATACATCACAATAGAATTGTAGCAGTGAGCCATAAGAAATGGGTTTTATGAACAATGCCCACGTACTTTTATAGGTACTTAAATTAACACAGAAACAGCAACAACAACAGGCAATGTCAAGTACAGAAACCAAATTCTTTAATCAAATCGTTGCGGGATCAAAGCTATTTAAGTTTATGGCTTTTGTCAAACTTGTCTTTGAGAGCTAAACTTATTCTCAGAATATTTCTTCCAATTAAAATGGTCAATTTACAAAGGCTTTTATGCAAGAGTTTATTGCTTTAAAAGTTAGATTGCCTTATCCAACCAAACCAGCCATTGATAAGCATATTTTGTCGCGCAGTAAATTGTCCTTGTGGCTTGCCCACGGTCACCAACATATACGTACACTTCGTGCAGACGATGGTCATTTAATAACCATTTTTGGAAAAAAAAGTTGTTGCGCGGTGAATTGAGATGGGATATTATGAATATGTCATGTTCCACAGTGCATCCATCATTTACATGATGCTTTCGTGATGGTAGCTACTAACAGCAAGTTGTAAAGTCTTGGAAGAAATCGTTTAGCCAGTTGTCCTTCTTGCCACAGACTTGAAGGAATCCGCCAAAATAACGGAACAGCTTCTTGTCTTTGTCCCTCATCTTTCCTCGTGTTTTCTCCCTGTCCGCCAGATAAATGGCAGGCAGACAGGCAATGATGATGACAACGACAACGACCTAATACTACTACAACGTACTATAACTACCAACTTGTTAGAATACTTTGTTTTACTACAGCATATACGAGCCCATTTGTTTGTAAGTATGCGGAATACTACGTAAGCTCTCCTCTCCTCTGATCCACTTGGGAAAATTGTGTTTTCTTTAAAGCCACACAGTTAACTTCCGCTGATGTAAAGCACATTTCTGTTTTTCAAGATGATTATTATGTGTGGTTTTATCTCTCTCTGTGGCTGTAACCAGTCAAACCTACTATTATTTTATATGTATCTCACTCTCTCTTGTTGCCACACATTCTTCGTTTTATTTTATGTCCATGTCATTTCCTCTGGCTTTCGTTTCCTTATTTTTCCACTTGTTCCTCCCGCAGTAGCAGTATCGCATGAAAATATCTATTCCTTCTTCTTCTTCTGCTGGTCGTCTCCGTCGTTTTCATCCACTTTGGACGAATTACAAAGTCAAGCCATGAAGTACATGTGGGACCCAAGAGCCCATTTACAAAATATAAGAATTTTGTAACATATTCTCGCATGTGAGTATGAGAAAGGAGACAGGGAAGGAGGTGAAAGTCCGCTCACGTCCTTTCTTCCTCCATTTCCAGAGGAATACAAATGAGGAATATGAAAGGAAAGCGTATATAATGCATAGCTGACGAGAGAGAGAGGCAGTAGCCGCCTCTATCACCTTTTATACTTATTTCCTCACACTAACTTGTGTGCTAGAAATTGCTAGTAATAAAAACATAATTTCAATATCCATAAGTGAAGTAGGAATGGCCTGGCAGAAGAATTACAACATTTTTATGGTGCTTGAGTGGTATTTTGGTAACTTAAGTAAAGTAGGTGGGTAGAGGTAGCAATAAGGTAATAAGTATAGTTATTCAAGAAGGTGGAAACTAATCTACCATTTTGGATTTGAATGTGTAGGTAAAAAAAAGTTGAAAACCTATATATTTGACTACCTATAGCTTACTATTATTGCCAACAATTTGTGGGTTTTAACCGATGAATACATATTTTCAAGTTTTTTTTCTACTTTTACTCTAAAGACTGGCTCTTTTTTAGAATTCATATGTTCTACTTAAAAGAGTAACGAAATGTGGAAGGATGCCTTAAACGTGCTGCGGCGACGGCACAGGGGGCAAACACACGGTGTTTTAACACGAGCACCGTTTTTAAGAAGCCCCTTGCTCCCAATACGCAATTTCAAGACCCTATTTATTTTATTGATTTCTTTCTACTGCTGGGCTGCTAAAAGCTTTGCCGTGAAAATAATGGGCGTACAAGCCAAAGTTTATACAGTTTAACATAATGTATTCAGAATATATTTTAATCTTTGAGAATGGATTATTATTATTACATGTTAGAACATGTGGGCGCATTCATGGTTCCGCTGCTGCGTGGAAAATTGAAAACGCTGTCTTTGTCCGCTCCAAACCTACTTTTCGCCGCGTTACACACAAACAAAAGTGAAATGAGGGTAAAATCCAAGTGTTAATTAGTGTTCTAAAACACACGTTCCAATAATTACAAAGGAATTTGAGAGAAAACGGTCAAGCTTTATTTTATAAAAAGTCCAACAAATTGTTAACAGACGAGTGGGCTTATAAATTCATTAGATGTAATATAAAAGGGCTAAATCTGACTGACAGGATATATTCCATACAACATACATGCATGCATATATATTAGGTATTTATGAACGTGTAGCATAATAGTCTGTTGTATTCGCATTCCCACAAGTGGTGGTGGGAGCAGCTTATGCAAATTAAATCTGATAGAAAATGGCAACAGCAAAATATTATGCTGTCCAAATGCGTGAAGATAATTTATGAGGAGAAAAGAGAAAATCCAAACAAAGTAGTTGTTGTGTTGAATTTATTTATTGGGCTTGTACTATACAAACTTTTGCAGCTGCCGACTTTTACTCCTACATATTATTATAGAGCATTGGGCTGTAGAAAATATTTTGCATGCATGTCTCCTCAAGCAGGTTGAAATTATGTATTAATGCCAAAATTAATCTCTTGCTTTCTCTCTCCCTCTCTCTCTCTTTTTAGCTGCCAGTACGATTCGTTGGAGATTCTGGAACTCCAGACGGATTCCACCGCGTCTTCTGGGAGTTCTGCTGCTGCCACCTCCACCACTGGCCAGCAGCTTAAACAGCAACAGCAGCAGAAATCTTCAAGGACAAATAACTCTCGAGTAAATTACAACAGTAACAACAACGCTACCAACAAGACGGGAAAGAAGATTTGTGGTGACTGGACAAAGAAGCTTAAACTACTCCGCTACACAACTGCCTCAAAGTCGACTCAAGTGATTCTCAAATTTGAATCGGATTTTTCACATCACTTTCCCGGATTCAAAGTGAAAGTTACTGTTGAGAAAGGTAGGCAGTGATATTCTTTATCGCTTTTCTTGCTAAAAAAGTATATTCATACATGCTTGAAAAACAATGAGCCATAAATCTTACTTGCGTTACAATTATTCGGAGAATCTAGAACAGAAAACGAAATGTGTAAACGCCAACGCAGCAGCAGAAAATATGGCCTTATAGACTATACGTCCAAAAGTATACGTACTACTTTCCCTAAATCGATTTTATAACTCAAGTAGGTAATTTGCGAGGACGTTGTCAGCTGAAATTTTAGCAAAGGAAATGGGAAAGGGAGTTATCTGCTTCTTCCTGTAGTTTTTCAGATCGATTTCGCACAATAAAACTTTTATCATCTCTCGTATTGTATTGCGTACAGAAGAGCTTCTAAAGTTCAGGTTCGGTTTTTAGGCAACTTTTCCAAAAACTTCGTACAGCCACAACTGGAACACTAGAAAACGCATTTACCTCTACAAGCTTGTCAACGTCGACGAACAAGACGTAACAAAATAAAGTATTATTAAAAGTCGATTTTCTCTTCGCGACACACACAAAAACGGTGATTAAATTGTGCCCCTGAGCACACTGCTGCACCACCCTAAATAATAGAATGGAATAATGATCACATGAATGAACCTTGACCATGTTGGCAAAATTGTCTATACCGTTTTAGTAATTTAAAACTCATCATGCACACGGGTCAGCCATGTCGCTATATAATATCCCCTTATCATTATTAATTATTTAAGTGCCTTCCGCTTCTCTATCGTGTCCGCATTTTCCCCTGTCTGCATTGTCGAACTAATATTTATTGCATTTTAATCATGACTTATGCATAAATGTTTTATATATTTTATAGTTTATAGCGGAGATATTATATTCACCAAAAATTGTTTTGGCGGAAGAAGTTGAAAGAAGACTGCTAAAGTCTCTGCTAAGCTTATAATATCTACAAACTTGAAACTGAACATGCCAAGATAATAAATCCCTTTTCTAAAACACATTAATTTTATTTTAAACATTTACGAGGCCATGTGTATGAGTACTACCGCATTCAATTTTGGCAAGGAATATCTCTCCTTAAGCCGATGCGGAGTTTTTTGCAAAAAAAATGAAAATATACAACCGAGTTTTTTGTATATCATTGGCTGGTTTTAAATTCCTTTTTAACTAACTTTCACCCTCGTTTTACTGTAATGCATAATTTGAAGTACTACCTTTTCTCTGTGTGGCATAAAGCCCGAAATTTACTCCCGCCTCGCGGTCCATAAAACAAAAATTCCGCACTCGACGACATGCTCTGTGCAAACAAACCCACTGCAATTTCTATGCTAATTTTCCCAAGAAATCCATTAGAGGACAAGTCATTTGAAAAAGTTTTTTATATCCATTTCTCCTCTCACCACACTGAAGGAGGATAAACAATTTTCTCAAAACTTTTTCTATTCTCCTACTTTTGTGCATTTCCTTATTTTATTCCCCCGGTTCTATAAGCAAACCACTTTCTCTCAATTCCTGCTGCAGTTGTGAAAGCAAAACCATTTCATATACGACTCTTTTTTATTCCAAGCGGTATTTCGACGAATTGACCACTTCTTTTCACATTATCAATAAAAACCCGAACCACGTATAGAATATAAAGTGAAAACAGCTACCACAACTTAATATATGTAATACATATTCAATAAAGCATGTAATTGTCCATGTCCGCCGGTACAACTTTTTGTATATCGATCCCTGTCAAAGTACGGTAACCCAAACCTGAACACCGCAAATTGCCTTCAGCAATAATAATATGTAACAGCTGCGGTGAAAGTAGAAAAAAAGTCATTCATATGGATTGGATCATGCATGGACAACACAGACTGTCCATTTTCTGCTGCAAAAAATCCAGTACCATCAACCACCACAAGCTAAACAATCCTTCAATAACATCCAGTCCCAAAATTTATATTCATGAAACACGAAAAGTTTTGTTGCAAAAGTTTTCCACAAAAGAATAATACGTAACGTCCAATAACAAATCATTTGCAGGCGGTAGCAGTTCAAATGTTCAAAGTCAAGCAAATATTTACTACAGTTTGCATTTGCAATAATAGCTTTTTATCTCTTATGAGTTTTTGAATTCATCTCTTGATCGTGGTCCGTGCAGCTGCAGCATAAAAAACTGAAAAAAGGATTCATACGGAGGAATGATGAATGGAGTAGAGAGAAAGTTGCGAAATTTTTGTGCACTAAATTCTCATGAAATCATATGCTGCGGGAAGTAAAGAAAGAGATAAAGCCATAAAAAGGAATATATTATTATTTTTGTATATGGTTTCATTATAAAAGAGAATGTTTTACCCTTAAGCAAGAAAAATAACTATTAGATATGCTTGTATATTTATGGGCTTCTGTCTGACAGAACTATCAAAAAAATATATTTCATATTTCCATACGCTGTAGTAAAACTCTGAGCAGAAGAACAGCAGGAGAGAAACGCAACTGGTAGTTGCATGATCCTTTCCAAGTTTTTTTTTTGTGTGTGAGGTTTTTTGTTGGTTGGAGCGCTTGAATATATGCACATACATTTCACATTTGTGTGTGTACTTTACCAACGGGGATGGGTTTTATAGTGAAAGTTTTTTTCTCTCTCTCGCTTTCTCCACGATATGATTCATGTGCCAGTTTGAAGGCAGTGTGGTTGCATGTACCAATTGATACAGAGCATTACATGAAGTGACAAGAACACGGAGAGAGGGACAAGACTTTCTTTTTTATTCCTTTGGGCCTTTTATTATGATTCCTTTGCAAGGTTTTTGGAGACTTATTTTTTGCAGATTTACAGACAATATTGGAAGTGTCCGGAGGCATTGTAACAAGCAAATCACTTACATTTTTGTCGGCTAAATATCAAAATTGTTATGAAAGTCTGTGGTAAGTTATCATTGGTTGTTTTCTCTTAAAAATAACTATTTACCAAGGCTGGTAAATACGTAATGCGTGTAGTAAAAAGTACATGTTAGTTTGGAATGCCAGCAGGCACGGTAAATTGCTATCAGAAATTGTGTATCATGTCTATAAGAAATTGTTTAAAAGAAGATGGCTAAATAGATAGGAGAGTAACGAAGCGACAAAAATATTGTTGCATAATTTGCTGAGCCGATTTTTTCCCATTCGGTTGGTTAGGGCGGATGAAACAGGGCAGGTGAGAGATCAGATTCCGTCTGTTTGTAACGCCTGCTTCTGCTGACTCCCATTCTACTCGAGTTAAAATGGGGAAAACGCGTCTTACCTGGCGGGATAAATGGCGTCGTTTTCGTCTTGGGGCCGTAGAACGTTACTACTTTGAACTTAAAGATAACACGACTCATCCTTTTGAAGATTTAGGAGATGGTTTCTACTACGCCGCCGTGAGAAGTGACAAGTGGGCATTCTATCATATTTTTTATCATATCTTCTATCATATTTTTTAAAGTTCAAGGTTGAATAGGAGAAATTGCAAAATAATTTTTTGGAATCTTTTTCCTTTCCAAACTAGATTTGCGTTTGGAGTCGGATTAATCATTTCAACGGTCACTTGCTTCACACTTTTTTGCGTGTTCGTTGATTTCTTCAGTTTCCCGTTAGCCCTATTTTTGATGACAGTTGCGTACGGCATTTACTCAATGTACGGCCACCTCTCCACTAAAGAGCTTATTATATCTAGGGTACTTATTCATGACATTTGCGTTTTTACAAACTGATGACGTGTGAGATTTTGAAATTAAATAAACTTACACATAATTGCGTAGAATGGAGGCTACCTGATGAGAATCAAGGGAAGCAATAAGATTCTAGTCGAAGAGCCTGTTCACAACTGCTACATCAAGTTGCAACGAAAGTTTGACGCGAATAAACAGCCCCATTTTTACTTGATTTTAGGAGGGTAACATAATTTGCATAAACAAAGTTAAAGTTAACGACAACAAACACAACAACGGTTTTAATGATATCTCTGGTTTGCTAGGTACAAACTTGACGATATCCGAATTTCCGCTATGGCTAGTCATGACGGAGCACTGAGATTGTTAGGGGGCCGACTTGCGAGTAGAATGGGAATTAATTATTTTGACTACGATAATAATTCTGTATGAAGATAAAAGATAAATCGAATTATCATTATTAACTTGATATGAATCCTTTCATGATGAGTGATGCGAGTTTTAACTCGATTATGCTTCGGCATTGCACACAGACTCTTCATCAAATAATCCATTATCCCGGTTTTACCACGCTAAAAGCTTCGGATGAAGAGTACCAAAGATTTATAGATGACCATGGAATAAATGATGATGAAGTGACTCAGGCCGTGGCAGTAGAAAATCTTCCACTGGACACAAACTTGGTACCGGAAGCGATTACGGAGAGAATCCAACAGAATTACAAACGTGGGGCATTGGTAGACGTTCAGGAAAGAGTGAGGTCATCAAGAAGAGAAGTGATTTCGCTTAGAGATGTTGTCACATTACGACGTACCCTGAAGGTCATGGACCACATTCGAAACGCTGCTAGAAAATAAGAGTTAATAATATTTACCAGAACACAAAAATGCAAATAAAATTTAGTACAATTTTCGCTCTGTTAATTCATGTCCTAGTTTCATTTTAAGTTTCTCATTTGGACTCGCAAATATTTTCATCGAAAGACACGATCCAATTAATTAAACTGGATATCTGGGGGCGTACTTTAGAAATTGCGTATGCATTGCATAGTTTCCTGTCAAACATGAACGCATATAGGCATGCCACCGTTGTAACCTTTAGCCTTCATCCTTGATGTCAAGTCAGTTTAACCGCATTTCTACTTTCCTGACGGAATGCTTCGTCCGACCTTAATCAATCATTCTAATTGTGTGTAAGTTGTACAAATGCCCACCGCACTTCATTTATGCAATCGTAGTTTGTGGTATCATGGTGTGTTGGGTTGTTGGGTAATACGTAATGTGCCCGGGTATTTCCTGATAAACAAACTGAAATATATTATGTGCAGGTTCGGTAAATGGGACAAACGTAGTACCAGATAAGAAGCTAAATTCAATTTTATTATTAAGTACACACTACAAGGTTACGATGAATACTTTATTAGATGCTCCTGATGTCTGTCTGTCTACTTGCATCAAAACTGGCATAAGAAAACGAGAAAAGCAATTTAAGTATTCCATTTACTTAAAATTCAAACAACCTTGGCACAAGGATGTCTCTTTTTTAGGGTTCTGGGATGAAAATTTGACCCACGTATTCGTATTTAGAAACAATTTTATCTTCTACAACATTTTTGCTTAATCGTGGCTCTCATGAATGCTTCATAAAATAGCTTATATAAATGACTAACCATAATAAAACGAATTATGCTTATCCCTGTCATAAGTTAAGTTGTCACAAATAAACATAACGACGCATGTAAATGGCTACTTTCCTACATTTTACTGAATGCCGTAGAGGAATTTAGGTAATTCGAAGGAAACTTTCAGATGATGACTTTCTCACGAAAAGTAATGCCAAAATAGGTATTTATTGACTTGGACTACGATAATAATAATACTTCTACGACTTGCTCATGACCAGCACTCATTTTTCCAGGAAAAGGAGTAAATAAACAATAAACAAAGGCTTTGCAGTAATTTTGTTTTTGGCAACTCTCAGTTTTTCTGCTTTGTGCACACGTCAACAGAACTCAAGAGAAGAACAACATACAATGTCGTCACAATATATTGGTGAGTCACACCACACACCATGTATGGGCTGTCGTCTTCCTTTTATTTTCTACTTTACTTGGTGGCAACTTGCATGTCCAAAACGGAAATGGACTTATCGTTTTCATCTATCAACAGCTAGTTTTCTCTTATTGATATTTATCTCTCTTCTCTTTCTCTCTACTTGGTTGCATACATTTCCTAAATGCACACAATTGTCACATATGCATATAAACACTAATAATAATAATATGCTTTCACCGTCGTACTTTTCCACACTTCGGATGAAAGATGGACATTCGTTTAGTGGGAAACGAATGGTGAGCAAATTTCGATAGGCTAAAACTCGAACACGCCAAATTCTTGGGTCTGTAAATACTCTGTGCTGTAAATAAACGGAGAATTACCAGTACACCAGCCAGTGTGCACGAAAAGGTCCTACATATCATGTCCTCCTGTCAGAGTAAGCTATACTAATGGTCAGAGTGAAAATAAAATGAATTCGTAGAAATCCACACACAATCTATTTTTCAAATCCCTTCCCTCCAGTATTGGTGCAGTTTTATTGATGTCCTGACCGGAAAAGACCTGCCTGGCTGTTGTATTATAATCCAATACTACAAACCAAACAAAACTACATATTGCTTTTTTTCTAGCATGCATGCCCTTTCGCTATTATTATTATTATTATTATTATTATTATTTTGCTCCTATATTTATGTCTTCCTCTTCTTTACCATTCACTCATTTTACTTACGCAGAGAGAATTCGGACAATGTGCATGTATATGACCAGGAAAACTACTCTCAATACTTGCGCTCTATTTTGTTTTGCTGCTGACAGTAAAATCAGAATTCCGATGTCTATTGACAACACAAGCGAATATAAGAGAAGCCATACATGCATGAAGAAAAGGTCCAATGTGTGGGAGGTGGTGTGTTACACATGTGCATATAATATAGTTCACAAGTTTAAATGACAATAATTCTGTTAAAAAATCGTGTGTGTTTTTTTGCTCACCCTCTGTATATCATGTTGGATGGGTGTGTTTGGGTGAAAAATCGAAACGAAGAAAAATAAGTAGTCAGTCAAGTGAAAGCCAACGACCGCATTCCCTTCTCACTCGTCAGTCCATTTTTTATCACACAGAGTGAAGGTATGGGGAAAAGAGAAAGCTAGGTCCGGTGTTCCATGATGCATGTTTCTGTCGGCATTTTACTCCTCTATACTGTGAGAGCGGTGGGTGTGGGTGACCGTTAAAAAGCCAAGTGATTTTTTTACTTGAGCTTCCATTGTTCTCGTTGCTGTTGGAAGTATGTACATGCATCAGGCCAGAGGAGCAAGAGAAACAAAAAGAAACAGAACATTATGTACGACGACAAAAAAAGAGAGGAGGAAGGGCCGACAGAGAAAGGAAGAATAATGCTTTTTTTAGCTCACTGCATACAGCTATTCCTATGAACTTGTGCAATATGTGTGTGTGTGTGCAAAAAGGTAAAATGATCATCATGTCAGGAAAGCGGAAATGTGTGTACATTTTACAGTTTGCTGCACTTTCACTCGACAGAGAGTGTGGTTGGCAGGACTGCAGCTGTTACCGGTGGTGGTTCAAATGTTGCTTGTTTGCTGAAAAAGCAATTCATTATTCTGCTCCCGTGTTGTATATGCCTACATACATAACTTCCTCTTTCATTTTAAATGAGCTGCTTTTTACCACGTTTAAGTTGATGGAATATAATATGCTTGTTTTTAAAGGGAAATGTTGCTACCTAAAATTTTCTGGTACTTATCCTACTTGTTACATAATAGTGATAATATCATATGCCAAGGAGAGGCTTATATATTCTCCATCTTCAAATGTTGCAAAACTAATCTCGTCTTGTCGCACGATGCATTAAATAAGAAGGCTCTTCGTGACAAAGTTATCCCATTTGGATGACCTAATGATTACACAACTCGTGAGTTTTTTTCAACGGAAGGACATCTTGTTATTCAATGTTCATAAAAAAGAACCATAAAAAATATTATTATTGTGCTAAATTATGATAACAGTAAATCAAATGTTATAACTCATTTATGTCGGTTTTTGAAGCTGAAACCACAACATCAAGTTACGGTCACTCAGAAAAGTACGTATTATTATAGGTTGGAAATTTTCCACTGCTTTCTGTTATTGTGACAGAAAATATATTTTTTTACACATTATCGTCCTGCTTTCTTTTGACGATACTTGCTACACGCTTCTTTCTCTTTTTCTCCCAAACGACAGCTTTGAGCGAAAAAAATACAAAAGCGACAAAAATAATAAAACAAAGGAGAAAGTTACGTTTATTGTGTGCATCTATGTATACATATATATTATTGTAAACGTAACGCCACCATCACCACCGTCATCATAATAATAATCATACGAAACGACATAATGCGCAGTAAAAATAAATCCACGTGCTACATTTTATCTCTTTGTAAAGCCGCAAGTAAGCCATCATAATCGTCACCATGATCCTTCCGTGATGGTGTGCACTGGCAGCTGTAACTCAAATCCCACCATACACAGTTCCGAGCATTTATATGCGCCCGTTCATGGCAGCTTGAACAATTGTCCTTGGGTACGACACACAGAGTAGCAATATCCCTACTCAAATAGGGAAGATGCACTATATTGCATTTTAAAATATTTATATTTCTCACAGTGGAAAACGTCATCAAAATGTATGGATGGAATGTAGAACCACAGGAAAGAAAAGCAAAAGGGGAAGCACGATAACGACAACAAAGTGCTAAATATAATATGATGCAATGTTTGTTTTTGCGTTGTTGTTGTCATATTTCGCATTTATATTAGCATATAGTAGGAATATGCATAACCTAGTTTACAGAACGATGTATGTAAATATTATTAAAAAGTTAAATGCCCTTTCCAACCTGACAATACAGTACTTTCTTGCTTGACACCAACGTTCAGTCAGGGACACGCGAAAAAAAAACTTTCATGAAACTTTTAGGTATGAAAATGCTTATGCTACCAGCATAAGCATTAATATGCATATAATTATGATTATTCATTTCAACTAAGAGCTTCCCGGCAAAAAAATGAAAGAATTTTTTGGTTGCCGTAAAAAGTTGTGAATATTCCCAGAATTTTCAAGAACTGAAGAAAAAAACGAGACATGTCCACATTGTAACTTTTTTGATGATGATTAATATGACGCGTGACTGCCTGGCTTTCGCAGTAGTCATCCACAACCTACCACCACATTTCTCCCCGTTCAATATTTTTGGCGTTGTTTAAAAGCTGTGGTTTTCGTGTGGTTGCATGGACCTTGCCATTGTCCATGTCGCGGTTCCTGCTCATCAAAAATCCACATAATATAAAAAAACCACAACGTTTATTGTTTGTTTCAAATGGACATATGTGTCTGGTGTTTACCGAGTGAAATTAAGCCTTATTGTTATTACCCATCAAAATGAATGAAATCCTCTGTTCCATTATAAATTGTAGTGCTTGTCCTTTGGAAAATGGTATATAATAATACAATATGAAGAAAGGGGATTTGCAGCAGCAGCAGCAGAAGTACGATGATGAGATTTTCTTTGTATGGTTTCAAAACTCTGTACATATTGTGTTGCAACGGTACTACTCTCAAGTGGGAGCATTGTGTTTGTGCACCGCAGCAGCAAAATCATCAAAATAACGATGTATAACAGGAATAGTGATGGTGGTGGTCCCACTTTTCATTATTATATGGAGCATTGTTGTTGGAAAGTGCTCCTTGTTCTCTACCTGCCTGTTAAAGCTTACCTTATATACAGCACACCCGGGAAAGTTGTGGCCGTGTGTCATGTAAGGAAAGGCTTCATGTTCATAATCTGGAAAGTTGTAATAATAAGGAAGGAGAAACGAGAAACAATTGAATTCAATGCAAAAAATTATTATGTAAATTCAACCTCTATGACGAGAGAGAGAGAGAGAACGAGAGGCTTTTTAGTTTTGAAAAGGATTTTCACGGGCACGAGAACAGGGAACAACAACAAGCGAGGTGGATTCATTCTGCTTGAGCTGACAGGGAAAATGAGGACACTGACTGTGCCTTTTCAACTTTTTGTCAAGAGCATAGCTTCATATTATAAAATACCCTTGCATATGGAAATGCATATAGTAGTTTTATTTCAGCGTTTTGCATAATAATAAATAATATAGACCTTCATACGGGCAGACCGTGTCACTGTTTGACAATCAATACTCTTCACAAAAACAACATGTCATTTTGTCATGCGATTTCAACTTGAGTGATGATTTTTACAACAAGGTTAATCCAACAAGAGAGTCTTTTGCACAATAAAATATTGAGCACATTTTCCCGAGTCATGGTCATGTAGTCATGTTTTTGGAAAATGAGCTCAGGTGCAAAAAATTTTCTGCAAATTAAAATGTTTTGGACGAACGACTGTATAATATATACCTATGAGAAAACGATGTACACGGTGGAGTTGTTTGTAGGACAGAGAAAGGTCTCAATTTTTTTTTGGAAAGTACAACAGCGTGAGAGACTTAAATTGATTGCTACTGCTATATAGATTGTATCATAATAAGTAGTAATCAGAGCTCCTTTGTCTACGGTTTAGTACGTACATCCTGTTATTTATGATTCATTTCAATTAATGGAAACATTTTATGGGCATGACAGCTCATGTCCGTTTGTTTGTCTGATTACATGGTATTTCACTCTCCTCGCCTTCATAAAATAATACTTTCACTTTTTATTTGAAAATAAGCAGGTGTAGCTTCTAAGCCTAAATTAGCTTTCTAGCTTCCTGTAATTTCAAAATATTTTCAGGAATTGGTGAACTTAAATCAGTGGAGAAAGTAGGCTTGAACAATTGCACTGCTAATAGTATAGCTATACAGACATCCTGTTTCCTGTTCCTTTATTCAAATATTTTTTTGGCCTTGGTTGAAAAATAATCCGAGTTTCCTGTGCACTCCATCATCACCTTTGTTGGCATTTTTGTATTGTTTTTTTTCTTCTGAAAAATATATGACTTTCTTGGAATGACTTTCGTCGCAGTAGAAAATTGAAATACCATTGACAAGAATGTATTGTTTTTCCCACGCTTTCATATTGATTATGCATTAACATGTCAATTTACATTTTCGTGCTTTCTCCCCTGTAGTCAAACAACCTTAGTATGTCTTTCTCCTTTGTCGCTTCTCTTGCGTTTAATGTTTTCCTTTTCATTTTCTTTTGAGTGGTAGAACTAGGACTCTAGTATATGCAGTGGAAATTGATAAATATTCCAGGTTTCTTTTTATGTTTGCATGAAATCATTAAAATATGGCGTCGTGTAGTATTGCATGCTGTCATGCTACATGCTGGAATCAAAACCAAACACGACATAAAATTCTTATTTGCGAACCTGCTTACGTGTACTCAACCAACCCCTTTCTTTCTTCCCATCCAACAAAACCAATCATCCACCGCTTTCATCTTGTCAACGATCCTGCTGATAGCAAACCGCGTGGGGATGGTGGAAAGTAAAATATGTAGAAGTTTAATATTTTCTGACGAGTATTTCCAACTAAATGTGTAATAATAATAATTACTGCACCACTTTGGTAATTGCCGTACAAAGCTTGCTTTGCAGAAATATGCCCTATGAAATTAAAGTAAAGCTGTGATGATGCTCTTATGTTATTTGACAAAAGCAGTAACGGGAAATATATTGCAATTGAATATAACTCCATGTAAGTGGAAGCAAGCTAGTTCTTCTGCGAAACACCTTTTACAAAATTAAAAACAAACGAAAAGTTCCAAAGTCTTGCTGTTACACCGAAATTGCGATATTCTTTCGGTTGCATTGATTAATCTCTTGATATACTGGTGGCAAATTACTTGATAAAACGGAAAACATTTTGAAAATTTGTCTGATTTTTTGTGTGACAGACATGGACCAACAATGCATGGAGCAACAGATGCACCGATACGGCAATCACTGTTATCTTCTCAATTCCTTTCCCGGTGTGACGTGGACTACTGCTCATCAAATCTGTGAAACGCTAAAGGTATGTAAATACTCTCTGCAGTGCTATAATTTGTAACAAATACATATTTGTCTTTAGCATTTAGCGCAGACATAATTATAGCCTGAACAAGGAACAGTTATTTTTTTCAATAATAAATCACCGCTGACAAGATCTGTGAAAGCCTTATACGCTTACGTATGCGCATTTACACAGTTTTTACATAACAGTATTTGTTACAGAAAAGGAAATTACTTTTACTTTATACTATCGACAACGGAAAAACTTTCAGAATGACTGGCTGGTGGAGTCTACAAGACTCGTTAATGAAGATGAACGATAATACATTATGCAAGGATAATTTGGTGCGTAGGCTTTCTGACATAAATTTTCTAAAATGTATATTTTCAATTAAGATAAAAACTACATCTTGAACACAAGTTCATAAGACACCAGCATGCATGCAAAAAGTATCAGAAAATTTTCAATATAAAACGCATAATGTCACTTGATGCCTCCGGATACAAATAAGAAATAAGAGCATCAAGCTTTCTCTTCAGTCTTCCTCACTTTCCCTACTTTATTGCACTTTCTTTCCTGTAGTCTTCATCATCATCGTAATGGTAATACACAGAGTTCTAGTTCTGTGATGTCATAATGTCTGTCGCGAAGATTTATGTATTTATATTTCATGTAGGAAAATGAGAATGAAAGGCAAGTCAGAAAATTTTCTTTCCGTTGATGCTAAAACTGGGAATTTTTTTCAGGGAAACCTGGCGAGCATCGTATCACAAGCAGAATGGGGTTTTCTCACTCGAACGCTGTTGTCTGCTCCCGATTATGATAAAAAATCCATTTACTGGCTCGGCGGATCCATCGACCAAAATAACCAATTGGGATGGGTCGATCATATGCCATTCAACTTCTCAGGTAAGCACTTATGTGCGTGTGTCTCCTTCCTTTCTCTTTCCTTTGTTCCTACACTCTACACGCAACTGACTCCATATTATTTTTTATACTTTCACTACATGTTATAGATGTACCTAGTCCATTCTACATTTCCATTTCCATCTTCGTTTCTTCGAAGAGCATAATATTTAATGTCGGAAATGTGTATAGGATATATAGAGAGAAAAGAGCAAAAGAATCAAAAGATTATGCCATTTTGATTTTGTGACGACGATGGCTTTGCTAAGCCATAATTGTTTGCTTTTAACTTTCTTTTTTCTTTCACTCGCTCTATTTTGTATTATAAGCGGCTTTTGTCACTGCCGTCGCCTTTGGAGCTTTTCAAGACGCTAGCATATTGTTAGTCGTCATGTTCTATTGTTTCTTTATCCCAGTTACTTCCCCGCCCCCACCCACACATACACGTATTTTTGTGTTTTGTTTTCGGATCGGATTCCCCAAAAGCTATGAGCAAAACGAATGAACAAAAAAATTGAGCATTGTCATAAAAGCATTGATGTGAAGAGAAAATGTGTTTTTAAAAAGAAATATGCTAAAATTCTGTAGAAACACGACGCGAGAGTTGAAGTAAGTAATCTCAGCTTTTGGCTCAGTTTATCGAAAAGGTAATTATGGGAAATAGCATTCATGAATGGATGGAAGCGGATGGCGGAACTGACTGACATCCGCGTTTGATCCTCATCCTCTTTTTGTCTTACTTTCGAGGTGTACTTTTTCGTTTTCCTTTCAGCTCATCTAGTCTCTCTCGGCCACTGCACCACTGCACAATGAATGGAGAAAGTCGTCTTTTCTTTAGAAAGTATCCTTTACTTAAGCCACTATGTAGTTCTAAGAAGAAAGTGAACACTCTTGTCCTTGTCAAAAGCTATTGTATTTTTTAAAAAGTTACTTAAGCCTGGTAATCTTTCAGCGTTAATGGTAAATGCTACTCTATACAGCTAGCCTTTCAAGGCATGCTACAAATTCATACAAGAAATCCTCTTGTCTGTGTCTACTCTCCTCGTCTCGACATTGTAGATAAAGCATCGATTTATCAAAGTCGACCGGAAAGAAGAATGAACATTTTTCTTGCAACTGGAACCGATGATGATGTAAAATGGAGAGAAGAACTCATCAAATTGCGAATTCTCGGGGTAGTTAACTAACTGGCGCAAACACGTAGGCGGAATGAAAAAGTAATTCCACAAATTCCGAGTAATAATATGCATATGAGTGATAAATCGATAATCATAATATTATCATAATGAAAGAAAGATGTCGAGAGTAACGAACTTTTTATATGAAAGTTGGAAATATTAAAAATACGGGGTAAATGGATACTTACAGCTCATTCATCAAAAAATGTTACACTAAATGACGCAAACCAAGTGATCGATACAACAGTGTAGGCGAGATGTACAAGAAACAGACATTTACAATAATTATTAATAGTAACAAGACTTCACAAACTGAAGTTTATTTCCAAAGAAAAACATTTTAGATACATCCATATGCATAATATTTAACAAAGCAAAAATTGAAACTGTAACAAACATACATAACAAGACTAACTAACAATTGTTTTAACGTAATGATGTGACAGAGGTAAAATGAAAATAGAGCAATCCTGATACGTAAGACGATGGAAGATGTGGTAAGTTTAGGTTTAAATAAAAGTGAATTGTAACACAACTGCTACCATCAAAGCGAAAAAGCACGAAAGCATGCCTATGCTAACCCAAGAAAAGCAGGAAACTGAACCGCAGTTAGCGGAACAGGTGGAGAAAATTGCAGTTGTGACTGCTTCCATGGAACAGGCACCACACCCTGATTTTCGAACCGCGTTTTCTTCTCCATCCTTTGCAGTGCCGCTGCCTTCTGCATCCGCCTTCTTGTCACCGGAAATATTCTTCAATTTGAGTTCAACAGTTTGGTCCAGTTCCGCCTGAAGCTGCTTTACCGTTGTTTCCAACACCTCCGGCGAAAAGTCAATCCACTCATCGATGTAGCAGAACAATTCGCGGTGATGAAGTTTCATGGCGCGATAAATCCCAGAGTGCAATTTCCTCTCTGCGTAACGTCCTAGTGGCCCCAAGAAGTCAAAGTGAACGCTGACCAAAACATAACAGGTCAAGCAAGGCTGAACTTCTTCCATCCAAACTCCCGGCTCCAAAGGACCTCGACCAGTTTTCTGTGATCGGAACAAGATGGGATCCTTGCCACCTTCATAGTCGTCGACGCCCACGTTGCTCGCAATATCGATCAAGACAACTTCTCGCTCCTTGAGAATAGATGCGGGTAAATTGAGGGGATTTTCTTCCTTGACATATCCAGGGGTGCAAATCCCTTCGATCATCATGTGGTACTTGGATCCAAGGCCACTGTTAGCAGAAACGGAGCGGAAGTACGGGTACGCCTCCCAGGATTCGACTTCGGTGAGCTTGACTGATGTCGAGAAGAACATGTCCAGGAAGGCTCGAAAGCTGGAGAACATCGAAGAATAGCCAACCGAGCCCTCACCACTGTTGAACACAAATGACACGCATTATAATTTAATGTTAGCAACACTGTTATTTTAGTCGTTCATAAAATATAATCTAATTACCTTCCGTATCCCTTGATCACATGTTCAGCAGGCGTTGCATCTTTGATGGATGTCTCCGAGTAGAAACTTGGAATGCTTCGAGTCTCCTCCCGAAGTAAAGTCCGTTCTCCAAACTCGGTAACCTTCACAGAGTTGTTCTGGAGCAGCCTCAGTTCCAGCTTCATTTGCTCTATCTTGTGCCAGCGTCGTGCACGTTGAAACTCCTCCAAGTTCATCGGCAAAACGACTCGACTGCAATTTTAACAAAACATTCAACAATAACACTTTAAGGTCACATGTTAAATTACAATACTTTAAGGTCCTATTAGGAAATTATGTTATAAACAACAAATTCTTACTATTCTCGTAGAGTAGGCATTTTGTTAAAAAATTATAACCACTTGTTTTTACAAAGCTTATCGAGCAAAGGTAAAGCTAACCTAACCTGATTGATAATGTTTCAAAAAAATTATGTAACAATCTTTACCAAAATCTACTAACGACGAATAACCGATCATTAAAAAGTTATCAAAACTTTGTTAAAGTGAAAACAACTCTCGCTGCTGCTTTCTAGAGAATAATCAAAGTTCAGTTTCTTATAAGAAGTTATAAATGGTTGCCAATAGCTACCAATTATACCATAGCTTATTTAACCGCATGCAATCCGATCCGACGAGTGTCCATTGACCTCTTTGACCCCGTTTCATATTCATACAAAACTGCTGTCTAATGAGCATGTATGCACTTTCTTTCTACTTTCCAGGCTTTCACCAGTCCGACCTGCAAACACGCTACGACTTTCGCTGCCTTTCAGTCTACTGGCACGACGGCGGTGGCGGAAAAGGAGATCTTGCATGGCGTCTCACGGAATGCAGCCAAACAGCAGGATACATTTGCAAGAAACGAGCTCAAGGTACATTTTTTTAATCTAAAAAAATATTCCGTAGACTAACGAATAAAATATTATAAAAATACACTAAATGCATTTATAAAAATGTCCCCGTCTGTCTCCAAAAATGACTTTATAATTTTCATACATGTCGCGAGTCCACCGGCACGACAATCGTCTTGTTTAACAAAGCGTTAATAAATAAATTTATGTTAGAAATCCGCAGATTACATAACGGTAACGTAACGGTAACCGTAAAAATATGTATCTTGTGTAGCTTTTATATACAGACGACGACACACGGTTATCCGATATTTATGATAAGCAAGATGTCAAAAAAGAGAAAAGGGCATCCTATTTCTATTTTTACGAAGAGAATCTAGAAATGCAGCTCTCCTGTCACTGCAAAAAGGAAGGAAATTATTACTCTGTCCTCCATAAAATGTAGACAGTTAATGGTACCAGGTACATCAAGGAAAACCCACACACGGAATATGCAACGGTCGCTCGTTCCTCCAACTCCTCCAAACTCCAAAATATATAAACGCTGCCCCTCTGGGGATCAACACTAAAATATTCATGACAGAATCCAACATCTCGGTCAAGTTCTCACGCTGATGCAACTTCTCAGAAATGAACCCAGCTTTACATACACACACACCATCATTTTTTTGCAGGGATGGATAATAATAGTTTTTTTCGTAAATCTTCCAACTAATTGTATATACATACATTTTGTATGTAATATAGCTTTTAGGTCATATCTTGAAACGCCTTATATATCTTTACTGCATATAATGTAGGCCATGAGTAAGCATGTCTTTGTAGACGCCTCCTTTGCCCTTCTCAAATTTCCTTTGTGTGCTTCTCGGAAATCTTTTGATGTCCACCGATTTACTTTCTCTGCCATCGTCGTAAGTCATACAGTCCCAGCAGATTTTTTCTTCTCTCTCTGCCTTTCTCCCCATCTCTCTGAAAGGAATCGAGAGATGTGATATTATTGTTGTGAGAAGATAAAGATGGTGGAGCATGAGAAAAGTCAACCAAGCTCTGCGTCCTATGTACACAAGCTCATGAACATGAAAGTGGAGAAAGCGTTGCATCTTATTATTACGCGTCTCACTTTCGTCTCAGCAAATATATTCATACATCATCCATTATGTAACTCATACTACTCCTCCACACACCTTGCTTACACTTTAAGTTGTGTACCAATACAATAAACAAAAAAGGTGGAAAAAATAGAAGCGGAAAAAAGGGAGACAGAAAAAGAGAAAGTAAAAATGTGTTTCTGAAAACATGAAACAGCCCAATTCCATCTCATCAGGAGGACTAGTAAAATAACTTTTTCAATCTGACTGAATTGCCTGTTGGATCTTATTCCATTTTTATCTTTCTCGGAAATACTCAGGCACACAAAAAATATTGTGCAGAATCTGAAACCCACCTGTACAGATATTTCCCATTCCATTTTTTATCAGTTGAATTAGCTTTAACTGTAAAAAAGGAGCGAACAAAACGCCAACCTAACCTACATGATATGTACATAAATATTTTTTGGGGAGAAAGGTGTGTAGTCAACCTTGATAAAGATGCTGTGCTGCTGTATATACATTTTTTTGTGTATGCAATCTGTAGAGAAAGCGAGTCAAATTTAATGTACCGGAAGCTTCTCGTGCGGAGCAGAGCATCTTCTTTCCCTCTCCGATTTGTCTGTCTGCTTTATTAAGTGGCGGAGCCACTTTATAAGATCGAGATGTCCGTCCGTCTGTCTGTCTGTCCGTCTGTCTGTGCGCGCTCTAACTCAAAAACGGTTTGACTTTTTTGAAATCTGTTTTCGGCAATCAATAGGTGGTCACCTCAGAAGGGTCCAGCGTGATTTTGAAATACGTAGGTCAACTGTAACCGTTAGAAACCGTTACGAGGTCAATTTTTTAAAGGCTAACATATGGCAAGTAGCATATCATTCGACTCGTCTATGACCATAACACATAGATATGAGGTCATTTCGGGGTTGACGGTTACTGTTTAACGGTTACAGCGATTTCAAATAATTTTACACTTCATGCTATCCTGCTTAAGTGGCTTGGAATTTTCCACTTCTGTTTTCAACAAATGACTTCTTTTCACAAGAGCTTTATGTGACAAGCGTGACAGCGATAACGGTCAACGGCAACCGTTTGAAACCGTTACGATTTCGAAATTTTCAAATGTCACATACGGCATGTGGCATATCATTCGACTCGTCTATGACCATAACACACAGTTATGAGGTCATTTCGGGGTTGACGGTTACGGTTTAACGGTTACAGCGATTTCAAATAATTTACACTCTCCTGCTTAAGTGGTTTGGAATTTTCCACTTCTGCCGCAACTGGTCACATGAGAAGGGTCCAGCGCGATTTTGAAATACGTAGGTCAACGGTAACCGTTAGAAACCGTTATGAGGTCAATTTTTTAAAATGATAACATATGGCAAGTGACATATCATTCGAATCGTCTATAATCATAACACGTAGATCTAAGGTCATTTCGGCGTTGACGGTTACTGTTTAACGGTTACGGCGATTTCAAATGATTTTACACTTTATCCTCTCCTGTTCATATGGTTTGGAATTTTCCATTTCTTTTTTCGGCAAACGGCTTCTCATCACAACCGCTTTATGGGAGAAGCTTTATAGCCATAACGGCCAACGGCTACCGTTAGAAACCGTTACGATTTCGAAATTTTCAAACGTCACATATGGTAAGTGACATATCATTCGAATCGAATTCGATGAGCACGGTCGCGTGACCCCTTGACATTGTTTGGCCCGTGTCAAAGGTCAAATTTATATAGAGTGTGCCAACGAGCTGAAACTTGCGTAATTTAAATAAAAAATTATGTAATTTAAATAAAAATTACGTAATTTAAATAAAAAATAGGTAATTTAAATAAAAATTAGGTAATTTAAATAAAAATTACGTAATTTAAATAAAAATTAGGTAATTTAAATAAAAATTACGTAATTTAAATAAAAATTACGTAATTTAAAAGAAATCCCGCTTTCGGTAGTTGCTTCTCAGGGTTTACACCCTTCTCGTTATCATTGGTAGTAGTCAGTTGATTATTTTTGCTATCAGTGGCGCAGCTCCGCCACTTTGCTACATGTTAGCTTGCTGGGTTTATTCTCGATTCTAGACAGGCAGGACTACAAAAAAAGAAAAAAGGATTAGCTTTTTTTCCTGTTGAGCAGTTCCGTCTCTATAAAAAAGGCTTATTGGATCAAAAGGATAAACGCATTTTTATTTAGATCTTATATACGCAGAGCACAACGATTAGAAGTATTGGTGATGGTGGTTGTGTTCGTGCAACCGTTGGAAAAATGGCGAATCAAATGGCCCATCTCTCTGTAATATAATGTAATGGATTCTTTAAAAATGTACAAGTTTTTTACTGGAAAAAAAATAGAAGGGAATGAACGATCGAGTGCGTTTAAAAGGTTTATCAAAATTGGGTTTGCCTGCAAAGTACAAATTCATCTCGGAATCAACCGACGCAAGTCAGAAACGAAGAATTTATAAATGTCAGGTTTTTCTGGGAAGCTTATTTTTCATAACTCACCTTTTGTACATGTTACATGTTTGCTCAACATTTTTTATCAAGGCTACCTATTTTTCTGGTCATTTTCCTATTTCGTAAGATAATCATGCGAACTTGAAAGTTCTAGACGAATAGCTTTGTTTTAATCCAACCGCTTAAATTAAAAGCAATTTGAAGAGTCCAAATGGACCAATTTAGCTTGATGAAGCAGGCAATTGAAACTGTGCCAAGGATCTTAAATTGGTATAATAAGTTTCAAGGGAAATATGTAGGAACAAATGCAGTTTAAGTTTTTTATCACTCATTTTAAAAAAAATGGAATCGTGCACCCCAGAATCGAGGCTATGATAATTCCTTCTACGAATAAAATTACTTGTCTGAAGGTTTTTTTTAGTTTGTAAGTTCAACAATTACATACCTAAATGAAAAGGTTAAAGTGCAAGATAACCTGTGTCTCTGCATAATATCCATAATAATAATCGTAAGTAAATAGGAGAAAGTACTCGTGTGTAAGAGATGAGTTAATTGAATATTTTAACATATTGCGTCGCTGCCAAGAATTTCGCAGGAAAGATTGAAGACGTAGTATAGTATGTCGTATTTGACTGTATGGATTCACATCTCTTCGCATTCAAATTTACTTTACACAATCTACTCCCTCATCTCCGACCAAGATTACCTATGTTTTTTGTGTCTTTATTGTTTTTCCAGTGGAAATGCGTCAAATCCTGAACAGGACTTTCTCCGGTACCGGTGGGAAATTAGCCTCGCCAAATTATCCCTCCAATTATGTCAATAACATGGATCACCGGAGCCACTTGGTAGCCCCTAAATCTACAAAAATCGTTATCCGATTTTCTCATATGGACGTAGAATCTCAAGAGGACTGTCTGTACGACTACGTTGAAATTCTGGATGGGAGTACACAAAATCGGACCCGATTCTGCGGCAATTATCAGAGAGAAGGGCTGCACAGGTAAGTTTACATTTTCCCTGGCCTTGTCTACAATTTCGAGAGCGCTCTCCACTTTCACGCAAAAAAAATATCCTCAATTTTTCATACATAAAAGAACATAGAGATTGAAGATGATCTAAACTTACACTTTCTCTGTTAGAAAGAGACCACCACCACATGAAATTCTATTTATATCTCAGTGTATTATTTCAGCCGCTCCAGATCCCAATGCTTTTCCGTTCAGTTTTTTTAGGAACAAGAAAGAATCAGACTTGTTTCATTTCATGTCATTTTTTCGCCTGCAAAAAATGATAAAGTTGTGTAAAAAAATTAGACATGAAGAATTTAACGAGTTGGTGGCGTGCTGCGTGTATTATATATACGTATTATCTGGAAACAAGTTCATTTACGCACGCCAACGCCACATGGATTGCACGAAGGCTGCTTAAATAACCGTAACCGTGTGCGTATACCTATTTATTATTAGGTACGTGCACCATCATCATGGTAGGTCATTCATGTGGGTGAGTGGGTGTAAGTAAGACGCGGCTGCCGCCGGATATAAAAGTGAAAGTAGATGGTAAGTAGTGGAAATACGGAGAAAATGCGTCACGTCAGAAAGCAAATAAAATTATTCATGTCAGCTATTGTAGTATGTAGCTTTCTGCTCTGTTCTTTTGAACTCTTTTGTTTGCATTCCGCGATGGCCACATGCATACGTAACGTAACAATAATAAAAAGGAATGCGTACGGACGTACACTTTCACTTTCTCCATTCGCTGCATTATGTAATGAGAATGAAGAAGTCAGTTCGGCTTCGGTTGAAGAAACAAGATGCATATTATTATTATTATAGAACAAGGCTTTCAAAACGAGTGAATATGTATGTTATTTTCGTGGCAAGCAAAGCACGTGTGAAGGAATTGTCCGCCATTTTCCCTCCCAAAGAAAAAGGATAGCTGTGTAGATTATTACGCCACGTTGGTCATTTAACCCTTTTTTAAGTATTGTGGAAGAATATATATAGGGATTTATTGCAGTTTATAAACCACAAGCCCTCTTATGTAACCTTCCCAAAATAAGATGCCTTTTTATTCGCTCTACATTTCAAAAGGATCAAGTTTCAAGCTTTTAGCAAATCCTCGACAGATCTCTGGCTAGTTTTCCAAAATGGACATTGGAATCCCCCATCCATTTAGATATATATTTTTCTTCCCAAATTGTTTCATAACAGCAAAAGTCTGGAGTAATCAGAACTTGAGAAGACTCAACCAACACACAAGTTGAAAAAGGATGTGAGATGGTAAAATGCAGTTTACAAACAAGTGTATTTATCTGCAAAAAAATGACCAAATGAAATGCGAGATGACAGAGACGTCCCACTTCAATTCTCCATTTCAAGTGGAAAGCAGCACGCACCAGAAATGTTTGGTGTTGTGAAAAAATGTTAGAGTACGTTTCTAGTTGGGAAAAGGACATGACATAATAATAATTCAGTAAATAAGTAGGTAGGTACATTATAGTGGACGTAGGCGTCAAATGGTCTGTCCGTTTTTACCACTGTTTCTGGTTATCTCAAGAGATTCGCTTTTGAGTGTATTCTGTTTCGCTAGCTGACTTAGCCTTGCCCGTTTTTTATCGCCAGTTCACTGATCGTGATCACGGCAAAAGTTCAAAAGGAGAATATTATATGAAACTTCTTGCCCAATATCCTTCCTTCGCGCGTCGTGGATTCATTTTTTTTCTTCTCCACTACTACACGTACAATTTAATCTAAAAAGTATATTATGTGCAGTGCATCATGTATGTATATATTGTTATGCTATCCTTATACCTTTTATTTAGGCTGGACTACGTCTCATCCTCAAATGAGGTGGATGTCATTTTTCATACCGACTTTTCCAATACTTTCACTGGCTACGAACTACTTTGGCGAGCGGTGGACGTGACGAGTTGTGTGTCAGGGAAGACTATAATGGCTGGATTCGTTGGAAGCCCATTTCCTCTAGGAGATCAAACTATTCACACACCCAATTTTCCCTATTTCAATCTACCACACCTTGACTGCGTCTACCACATCATTGCACCAGGTTGGTTTCCTTCTCCATACTCTCTTGTTGTTGTATGATGAAATCCGGAGTAGCAGACAAATAAATAAATAATGCGAACCAGTATATACGATAGACTGCTCAGTTATGTTATGTCTGTCTATTATATTATGACACACACGACATAACTTGTGTAAAGAATATTTTGTGTAGGAAGAGATGAGAATGGGACGTGATGAAAACGGGAAACAAAAAGGGAGACACACGAAAACACTGTTGACAACATGTTAATAACGCAAATGTCAATACTCTCTCCGCCGCGCTCTCGCAGATGATGGATGTCCTATGAAAATGATCTTCTTTCATGAATACAAAATAGGAAATAAATAAATACTCCGCAGGACGGTTAGAGCCATTGTCTTTAAATGAATGGCCATGTCCTCAAAAAATAGATAAGAGCTTTAGGCACCCAAAATGTTCCTGGTCCTGTGACGGTAGCGGTAGAAGTGCAAAGAGTATAATTTATCATTAAATATTCTTCAAAGGAAGTCTGGCAAAAGTATTGCCGGAGTTTTTTTTTGTATTTTTATATAAAAGACCAGACCAGCTTATGAGCTTAAATATGTATGGGCTATCATGGTTCAAAATGAAGCATTTGTGTGGGACGTCCATTGGCTACGTAAATTATTTTTGCTCGTTTATTTACCTTGGTTCTAACTAAACGAAGTGTAATGAACTAAAAAAGTAGTTAGAGTAGCAGCAAGAGTACTAATTACTACGAACACGAATAAACTTTTGGTGTGTATAGCGAACCAAATTAATTTCAATATTTACCCATGTAGAATTAACAGTGTTGCTTAACCCAGCTCCCAACATACCTGTTTGGTAACAAGGAATTTTTAGGAAGGGCTTGATTTTATTTACCTGCATGTAGCTTTTTTCCAAATATCGTGTACTAAATATGAGCCCTAGGCATACAGGCATATATCAAGTTCATTTATGAATAGAAACATTTAAAGTAAATTGTACTCGTTTCTCTCTAATGATGCTCATCTTCCTAAAGAAGCTCCTGTTATCCTGCTTCTACTAACGATGTAGTTGTTCAAACGAACGAACGCCGGAAATTCTTTCCATTTACGATGTATACAGCGGAGGAAAAAAGAAGGTTGAGCGATGCACATTTTTATTGCGAGCGTCATTTCGCATAATATTATTCCCTGCTTTCGCTTTTAGCCTTTGGCTCCAGAAACGACTTTGGTAAATCCCTTAGAATTTCTACACGATGGTCGGAACGAACTTACATACTACCTATTTCACAAAATCGCAAAAAACAAGGCATAATAAGGTATTCTGTTGTAGGTCTAAGGTTTACTGTGTGCATATCGCAACGAGCCACCACCGATCATCAAGACTTGTTTTGATTTTTTTTTCTCCAAAACATCCTTCCACACAAAATGATCCTGCTCTATTGAAATTTAATAGAGAATTCTGATGGTTTTACGAGGACGGTTGCTGCTCGCTTGCCTGCATGCATGGCAAAAGTAGTGTATAATATGTAAGTAGAGAGAAAAGCTCATTTCTTTGTTTGCGAATCTGCCTGGAAAGGCAAGGTAGTATGGATTACCCGCCTCCAGAAGTATGGCGTATGTATGAAATATATTATGACTGTTTTTGGTGGAGTCTCTTTGTTTGCACAATGATTTTCCCGGAAATGCCTGTGAGCCATGCACATAGGTAGTGGCATAGTGAATGAACTCATGTGACCATATACATATACTCTTTGGCACTTTTACTCCACTTTCTCGGTATACGTGCGTGAACGTGTTGGCTTTGACAAAATAAGCAAACAACCCAACTTTGCACTTTGAGAACCACACCGAGAGAGAAAATCGTCCATGTACTTGTGCATGTATCATATTACTCAAGTCAGATACCACACATATTTAGGTAACTATACTGTGTGGCATTAGTATAAACGATATCAGGTATCAGGAACGCCGTCATCATCGTCATCATCACATCACAAAGCTTGGCTGATTGAAAAATTATATAGAGAAAAGTACGTATTTTCCGGGTTCATGTGAGTTTTTATTAGTTTTTCTGGTAGTACGTATGGTGCTGCTGACGACGACGCGAGAGAGATTCAAGTGAGCGAGCTGCTATGCTGTTGTGAAGATGATGACGATGGTGATGAAAGAGTTTCGATAGCCCGAAGAAAGTTTTGATAAATTGCCATGTGCATCACGAAACGAACGATCTTTTGATATTCGATGATATTGTTACACTGTGCATAGATTACTCCCCTGTGTACCACATGCCTTACTCGTGAAGAGAGAAAGTCGGAGCGTGAGAGTCAAAAAGATTGAATACACATTATATTCATTATATACTGCTGCGATGCAAAAAGTAAAGCGGGGGAAAAGTCATAAATCAGAATTATCTTTCTCGTACTATACCAAAACTCCAAGAGAGCAGAGAAAAGTTGCAAAAAGACGTGGGTGGTTGTTTAGTTGTAAAGTACGGAGATTTCCGTGTTGTGTTTTGTGTATTATGATGACATGGATGAAAAGTATTGGCTCTGGATTTTTTAAAAGGAATATTGCGGAAGGCTCAACTCAAACAAGTTTTCAATCGTCATTCTTTTTTTCATAATATTAAGTACACGGTAGGAACATGTCAAAAACTGACAGCAAAGCAAGAAACAAGCTTGTCAAGTAATTTTCTTTATACACTTTGTTGAAAATCGTGCAAAAGCTTTTTTTGGGGACTAACGCTTCCCACATCCCATAACAAGTTAATGGAAGTAAAAGTCAAAGTGCATTCATTTGAATCGTTCGCTTTTTTACCGATAAGCAAAATTGGCGATATAACAAGTGGAGTTTGTTTTGCACGTTTGCTGTAATAATCCAAAAACTCTCAGCGAAAAATTATACAGGCCAAAAAAAACTCTGTGAACTTTTAATATACTGCCATTTCTGCGTCTCTGGGAATTCCACTCCACATCATCAACAGCTAAAAGTTTGAAATGCTTGTTTTTTTCTGTTTACTTGTCATAAGCAAATATTCTGTCTGATGTTTGTCATGTAGTAGGCTTTTTGTGTATGCTCTGAATATGCATAAGTTTATACAAAATTAAAGCACTACACACGGCACACACGGATGGAGAAAGTAGTTACGCTTGTTGACTGTGTCAAGGCGAGAAAAAGGGAACTTGTGGAAGGATACTCTGGATCAAGTCGTAAATTTACTCAAGAAAGATAAATAGAATGAACTGGAGTTCGTGTGAAATGTGAGATTGTGTAGAATACCATTGCAGAGACCTACAAAAAGCACATTTGCAATTCCCTAAAGCCCTTTAAAAAGCTGGCTATGTTACTACTACTCGCCACTATTACTGCTACCTTGATAATATTTATGTGTGGAGTGGAGTATTTGTTGGGAGAAAGTAAAGATGGGACGGGAAAAGTCACTTTTTCGATTCCCAACATTAATATTAGTAAGCAAGGCATGTAAGCTTTTATGTGTTGACGACTGGACGGGATATATAGAGAGTTTATTTACGATATTCAAGAAAAAACTCGTTAGTGTAAAAGCCATGAAGTAAGTAAGTATATAAAAGTGGAGGAAACTTGTGTGTTTGCTTAATGTTCCATTGAAACGAGTGCGGAAATGCGAATGAGCTAAAAAGTAGCACTTTTTTGGTCTGCCTCTAAATTTCACCCTCTTCATTTCCTCCAAATGTCTTGTTTGTGTTTGTTTGTATTGCTATCCTAATCAAAGCTCATCTCATCACACAAGTTTCCAGAGATCATTAGCTTTATAACAAGCTTCTTGACAGTTTTTATTGGATCTCCCTAACTAGTTTACTGTTTTCATTTCGGAATAACGTCTTAAATCTGAAATACGATAATACCCGGGTATTTTGTACAAAGTATCCATTATACAGGTATTTGTTTATCTCGAGAGGTATGTGTGTAACACGTTATCATTATTATGTATTGATTTTGTATCGTTCCAGCGGGTCAAAGACTCTGGCTCAGTTTCCAAGTCTTTGAACTTGGCCAAAGTTTACCAACAAGTCTGGTGGATATCAAGCAGAATGATGTGGGGGAAGGAATGTACAGCAGTGAAAGCATGCCCTGGACCGGAATCAATTGCCGACAACAAGACCACGTTTCAATAGATTTAACAGGAGGCCAGCACTTTTCACCTGCATCATCTTCATCATCGCTGCCACTCTCCTCAAGTTTCTCTTCGCCTACTTCGAATGGGAAAAGTTTTGCCTGACCTTGCGAACGACAATGAGATCCTCATTTGCGGGAATCTCAGCTCTACCCCTTTTCGCGTCTCGTTCATTTCGTACAGCGAGAGAATCGCGATTCGTGTGCGATCACCTCAAGGTCGAACAGGAAGAGGCTTTGTAGGTCGATTCAAAGCCATTCCACACTTTCTAAAGGAGACGATGACGGTGAACACGGAACCCAATTCCAGTCTAGCCCTAACCTCACTTAACTTTCCATTAGAGCCCCCTCCCATGGCTAATTTAACAGTGTCTTTCATCGCACCACCACAATACGTCGTTACCTTGAAAGTAACGGGGAAAAGCAGATGCCCGCCTAACGTGAAGTCATATTTGGAAATTAGAGATCCGTACGTGGGCAAGAACGGACTGACGCGTATCATCTGTCACCTGAGAGAAAGCACTTTTCCCCGCTACACAATAGATGATGATGACGGTGGCGGTGGTGGTCGAGGTGGCGGCGGCAGAGATACGAGTGACGGAAGGAACTACAGGAGCAATGCCAACGTCGGATCTGGTGGCAACCGACTAATGAAAAATGATGACATCTTTGAGCTCGCTGACAGTAATAACGATGCGGAGGCGACGATGGGGGGTGATAATGGGATTTCTTTGGGGACAACCATTCGGTTTCGCTCACGATTTAACAGGTTGGAAGTGAAGCAGGTGTATTTGGCAGGCTACCACGGAGCCAAGTGGAATGCTCAAATCGCTACCACGCTTGGTACGTACTAAAATATATATTGTATCTTTTTTAGTGGAGAGAATTATTTAGGCCATTCATTCATTTATCATATGCCACATTATGCTCACACAGCGCATTGATATATTTTGTTGGACATTATCGGACATTTTATTAGCTTTTTTGAATGTAACATTCATACATATAGATACGTATAGGCTATAATGTGATACACCAAACTAAAACTTCATTTAATTTTCCGTTCCATGCAAAATTACTTTTTGAAAAAAATATACAATGGAACACTACTCTGGGAATAATATTCCGTAGTCCAGAGTGAAATTTATCATTTTTCCATACACAATACAATCAAAAGTGTCACCGTTCACCGTCACCGCCGCCACCATTGCAATATTAATAGGCAGAAAACCCTAAAAAGGCTTAGAGTAATAATTTTTTTACTATTATGATTGTGAAGCGAATGAAAAATCTCTTTTATCCATTAGACGAAAATTTCCGGGAGGAGGTTATAGCGGATGGCGACAGACTCTTGTTACTGAATGCCTGTACACCCAATCCTTGCTCAAATGGAGGCGCTTGTGTTACGGAAAAGGGAAGACACATTTGTCGCTGTCCTGCTCCATTTACAGGTAAAGTATTAAAAAAATACAACGTGTTGACTACACTACATATATACTAATCCTTTAGTTTGCTTAGTGTTCAAGTGAACTGAATCGTGTAAAGTTTTTTGTAAGTAACAGTCTTTTTTATATTTTACTTTCCCCCCATTTCATCTGTGTACGCAGTTAATGCGCGCTCCATTTTCGTTGAACATGAATGACTTCATTTTTCAGCGTTTACGAGAAAGAAAAAAGGAGAGAGAAGAAACAGGTCAAAAATGTATTATCGCTATTTTTTGAACAATCAAAAAATAGCTTCTCTCTCTCTCTTGTTGGTTCTCTCGTCCTAGTAATGGCTGCACATCCTTCCGTGCCCATTTCACATATTATTTGGTTTAGAGAATGACCTGGTTTATGATGATGATGAGTGTGTCATCATTGTAATAAAAATAACAATAATACGGGAAAGTGGTAGTTTCGCAGGTAGTGGAGGGAAAGTAATGGACAGAGTTTTTGTATACAGAAAGCCCGATATAAAAAAAGACTGCTATAATCATAATCATATTTTCTTTACCTTCACTTTATACCGTGTGTTTTACTTCCTCTTGTACATCATTTTAGGACCTTTTTGCGCGCTCAGTTTATGCGATCTGAATCCCTGCTTGTTTGGCGAGTGTGTGATGGAAGGAAAGACGTTCAAATGCAAGTGTCAACTGGGCTACGGAGGGGAGCGTTGTGAAAGGCGCTATAAACCTTGTGATGACCGTCCCTGTTCCGGTCACGGAGACTGCATCGAAGTAAACAAGACATCTTATAGATGTTTGTGTCATGCTTGGTGGGAAGGTAAGAAGAATGAGCAAACAAAGTTAGTAGAAAGAAAATGGCTAATGTTTTCCTGAGTTACGAAACATGTTCATGTCTGGTCTGGAATCAAGCAAGCTTCCGAATTACGCCAAAGTTCCATAACAAACACGGAACAACACGCCATTGTAGTTTGCATCTTGAAAATGGCAAGCAAAAAGTTGATGTAAATGGGGTTGGAGGAGGAGGAGGTGAGGTGGTGTGGTCTTTGTTATGCTCTGTAAGAACTCACTCTGCAAAATGTCAAAGTATTACCGAAAAAGAAAGAATGACAAAACAGCTCGTCTAGAGAACTGCAGAGAATAAACTGGGGAAAGGAGAAAGCAAGAGAGTGAGAGAGAAACTTTCTTGCTCCCGACTGTTTACTCTGCTTCTAGTAGAGTGCATTAAAGTAATTATTAAACAGAATCAGCCGTATTCATAATCTGACGTTTTTGTCCTTTTGAAAATACGCATTTCATGTACTACACGTATATTATACGTACATCAGGCAGAAAAGTATATTCTTTATTCACCCACACCCAAAATGTTCGTTGTTTATCGCGTATCGTATCCTTTCACCTTTCGAATACTCTACCGCATTACCTAAATGCGAAATTATTCAGAATGTGTGTTTTGTTTGTCTCAATTTTCTGACTTTTTTTCAATTTTTTTCCCAAAAAACTCAAAATAATCGCTTTCCCTGTGTGATTTTCTTGGAAGAGTGTCATGTTATGTCATCATGTCAGTTTCATTTAAATTGAAGATCAGGGCTAAACCTGTTAAGTGCAGGTTTTGTGTCCCGCCGTGTGCATACACACAGACCTATGTACTATACAGCTCATAATATTTGAAGAGCACCGTTTTTTGGAGTACCAAAAGGATTTCATTCTCCTTTCCCTCAAGCTATTATTACTGTTTTGGCGAAGCCCTCTTGTGTTTCCGCTCCGATTAACATTTCAGTACAGTGACGCGGCAGCTACTATACTAACTATACTACTGGTTTATGTGCCTTTTTATTGAATTTGGGTGGAAAGGGGGTATATAATGCCAGCGGCTTTTATTGTAGTAGGAACCATGACCGAAAACTGAGGAAATATCTTATTCACTCTCAGTCAGTCAGTATAGCAGAGCGGCCCGACTATAAAAGCTGTAGCAGAAATCCCTCGTATTATTTTACACGCAACCTTGCACCACTCCACCGTTCCACGCTTCAGTTGTCCAGAAGAATTGACATGATCTCTCCCGTGTTGTTTTGTGCAGCAAGTGGGATTTTCATCATCATATTACACTTTTGCCATGTTACTTTTTATGCACTCCCGTTCATTTCACTTTCTCCATCCCGTCCACATCAAGAATTAAGAAGTTTGTGCGCGAGTGAGTTTTCAAGCTAAAAAGCAACACATCATGGTAGACAGCAGAGTCTCAGAGTCAGGTCCCCTATTATTCTGATGATGACGACGATGAAAATCGTCCAGGCAAGGAAAAGCACCCACTGCAATTATTGTGGATGGTCGTAAAGAAAATATAAAATGGAATCATTCCGATTGCTACCACTCCGCTACTTGCTGGATAATTTAAATTGTAGTGTAGAGTGAGTATATTATGATATTGCTGTTTTTGTCTTATAGAACAAAAAGGTGAAATCTTTTCTCAGGGGATGATGATGATGATGCTGCTGCACAGCTAACTCAATTTGTCCCTTTTCCCCATTCGCATTTTATTGTGGGAATAAAAATAAAAGAAGGTTGTAACTCTCTACCTCCTTTGCTGAATGTCATAAGGCGTATACAAGCTGCGTAGTAAACCCTTTCACCTTTTCCCGTTGCGGTTAGGACAAAAGGAAAGTCACAGAGAAATTGATTCCAGTTTGGAACGCCTTTTGAAATCTAACTGGTGTTGTGTTGTATCGATACCGATAAAAAGGCAAGAATTTTTAGTGAGGTAATTGGAAAGGAATACTTGGCGTGTAAAATCATTCAGGTATGGAAATGCGAGGTGGGGCTTTCAGTCAAAGAATGGGCGTAGATTACAAGAGTTATATGGCAGATGGATAGAAAATATATATAATGGCTCTGATGGTAATTAGTGAGAAACTATTAAAGTGGCTGGGGGCCTTTTTCACCCACTCAAAAATTGAATACTGACTGACACCACCAAAAATGAGAACAAGACTACTACACGCTCAAGCTAACCATCATGAAAGAAAGGTGAAATTTAGGAAACTATGTTTGCAGAGTATGCACTCTGGCGATAATGAGCGAGATGATAGTTAAAAACATGATGCTTTTTGTAAACAGTCAGATAGCTTTCCATTTTCTATTTCTCTCAATCTAAGCATTTTACAAAAGGAAACTGCGCCCACACGTGTCACTATTATATCTCTCCATACGTTTTGTTTTGAATGGCGTGATTTTTTTTTCTTCCAAAAAAACGCCTGTTTCTAACAGTCGCATGTTATAAAATGACTTGCATTTCATTATCGAATCGCTATAAATGTTTTCACCTGAGTATATACGTACAACAGCAAGCAAACCATTAAGCTTTTAAGGCTAATGAGCCATCCGACTATGAATATCAGAGAAAAGACATGAACGTAAATACTCACAAAAAATATTATGACTTTTTCTTCCTCTTTCTTCCTTCTCGCTTTTTAGCGAGCTAGTTTAAAACGGTTTTATTCAAATAACTTGTGTGCGAATTGGAATCGGATGGTGTGGTGGTAATATTGCATAGTGCATGGTATGTTGTGTGTAGTAAGTGTACGCACATAAAATATGAAAACTCTGTGGTGCGCGCGGTATAATATTTAGTATAGCAGAAAATTATAGATATATAGCAAACCATTTTTTTTATTATGAAAAGTCTTTTATGCATAAAACATGCATCATCACTTCACTCACAGGTACAAAAAACATTTACAACAGAGAAGCAGCAGACATCCTCAACAAAGCACATAATAGATCCAACAGCAAAATTACTTATTATGCGTTTTCTTTCTTTTCTTCTTCATTTTCTCCTCCTTCTCTTATTCTTCCTCCACAATGCAAGAATATATACAAGGATACAAAATAAATTACAACAAAGTCTAAAAAGTAGGAGAAGCAGCAGTAGTAGTAGTTTTCGTTTTACATTATATATTATTATATTCCCAGCACAATAGTCAGCTTTCTCTCGTCTTCTTCGTCTTTGTGCTAAACGTCATTCTTTAGCTGGAATGCTTGAAATAAACTGTTGTGGAGTAAAAGTAACCTACTAGCTTTTCTCTGCACATGCATAAATATAAACGATAAGAAGATATGGTTTTGGGATGTGAAAACAATGTGATATGAATATAGTAAGTAGGTATATGGGTAGTAACTATAAGGAAAAAGGACATTGTTGTATAGAATTTTATTAATGTGCTGCACACACCACCACCACTATAAAGCGTACGTATTATTCCACTTGACAGTGATATTAGAGAACATAATGGTAAAAGCATGTAAAATAAAAACCATGTTTGTTCTGCATCTCCCATCGCCTCCCATACTATTCCTCGCGTCCTTTATTCTTTAGACAAGATACTATGCCTACTTTACACATGTATTATGTATACCTATTCAGAGGAAGAGGAAGAATTTAAACCATCTTTTTATTATTTGTCTCGTGGTGGTGGTGGCGGTAGCACCTTCTTCTCCAACTCCACGTTGTGCGTTGTTGGGAAAATGCTATTTGGTTTTTGATATATCATTCGTTCATTATGTTATGATGATGTTGATGATGCTATTGTTGTACTCTCTGTCTATGTCTCTCTGTCTGTGTTTATATAGGACCACAATGTGAATCTCGGATGCTCCACATTCCCTATAAGCCATTGTCACAGCGAATGCTGGAAGAACCTTTCTGGCTTGGACTTATCACCGTCTTTGTGGTTATGGGGGTAATAGGACTGATATGGTGTCTCAAGCGACATTTCCCAGAAAAGTTGGAAAAGTTCCTTAGTGAGGATCTCGAGCGGAACCGTGGCATTTCGTGGGGTAATTTGATCATTACGCAAAAATATATGCATCTCCGTCGAGTTCAAGGCAAAAAATCATCACATCATAAGTTATAATATTATTTATACAGGATGATGTACACTAATAATTCTAATATGTGTATTGACATGAAAATATATAGGCCAATACCAGAATATATATGTTACATTTACACAAAATACAACAAAGTAGTAAATGTAACGGTAACCTCATTTGACATTCTCTCTCTCTTTATACTACATACTACTTTCAGCTGACATGCAACTTTAATGATTTTCCTCTGTGAAATCAAGACATTTTTTTTCTATTAAAGTCAATTCACAGTAATGCCACAACCAACAAACCCATAAACAAAGTTTGATTTACATAGAAAATTGAGCTTCACGACAATTTACCAATCAATTTAATGACTTTTTGCCGTTAATTTAAATAAAAAACTCATTTTATGACATGTGTCCTCGATACACTATGTATTAACCTTATTGGCTATATGGTTGAGAGGGTTGATATGTTGTTGAGCTTTGCGACTTTGGGTGAACGAACACGAGTGAAAATTGTTTTAAAAAACTACATTTGTCAATTTTATTGCGCCATTTCCTTCTATATAGTCAATCATCGACTACCACTAGATTTTTTTGTACTTCTTCCAAACTTGACTGTCGTCGTTTGTCGTCGTCGTGCATGGCATGTATGAAAAAAATACATCTACTCTACTTCTACTACTCACCTAATGTACATACATGCATGTACGAAAGGAGACGACATGACTGTGGATGAATAAATTATGATTTCTTGTAAAGTAGTTTGATCCATTTGCTTTCTCTTGTTCTCTCTGCTTTCCCCACTCTTTTTCCTGAGCTCACACAACTACTCACATGATGGTGATGATGACGATGAATGATGATGCTGCTATCTGCTTGTCTTTGTATCTACCTACTTACATATGCTGCACCCTCTCATAATATTCTTCTTTTTTCTCTCGCTTGTGTTTGTCTAGTCTACAAGGTAGTAACTGCACACACTACTTTCACTTTATTTCTCTCTTGTACTTTTACTTATTTTATATAATATTTATGTACCTACCTACGTTTTACGTTTTGCGCCTCACTTCACTTACTTTTCTGTCAGCACCAAAAATTCTCCTCTGTGGTCTTGATGATGACATTGATGTATCCTTGCATCTCTAGTATCTTTCTTGCTTCCAACCACAACAATTACCAGGGCTTCTCTCATCTCTCCGTACTCAAGTTTATATACTGCGAAGATGCAGACTTTATATTATATTTTTAGACACAAAATGTGCGCACCAACTCTTTCCACCTAATGTTTGTTTAGAACAAGCAGAGCAAAGAGATATGATAGAGTATCGAAACACCGGGAAATGATAGTGTTCCTTCTGGGAACACATTTGCGGACTCTTCCAACAAACACTTTACACACTCCTTTAGGTACCTACACTCTAGTAACGTTTTTAGCAGGTTGCCTATTTAAGATTTTAAGATGCCCCAGTGCCCGTGTGCTGAAAACTTGAAGAAATGTAGTGGAGTGGGGAAGGAGGATGACGATGAAAAGTGTACTTGCTTTCTCCACTATAATGGCTTGCATTTTGAAGAAGAAAGGGCACATGATTTAGATAAATAGGACACTTCACACACGAGCCATTCATCATGCCTATATAGATGCATATCCCATTTGAGGTTCAGGAGAAGCTCATTGATTTCATTTCCCCCTTTTTATAGACGACAGTCCACCAGTGTAGAAAGCATAAATGCTTTTGTAATTATAACATGCATTTGATCTACTTATAATATTCAGTAGTAGAGATATTATTCATCATAATGGTTGCGCCGAGAGCAGAGTAATGCACTGCTCTACTCCGCCAATGCTTTTTCACTCATGTCATTCCATTTCCTTTGTGGTTTCCACTTGGTTGAGTTTACTCATTTGACAAATAATATTGGTCGTCGCAAAAAGCGTAGAAACAACATGCATTTCGAGAAAACAGAGAGCAAAATTGATATACTACATTTTCTGATTCAGATTTGCTTAAGTTATTACGATGCCCTTTGTACGATTGGTTGTGTGTGGGTGCACACGAAGAAAAAGTATTTATGTATTTATTTGCTTTCCATTCCCAGCACACAATGCTCCATATATTATTGCCCATTAATGAATTTTATCGGAGAAACTTTTATTGTGCATATTCCGTATAAAATATTATACATTTCGTTTCGAATAAATAATTTTTTTAGGGTACGGTACCGCGCTACAAAAAGAACGACGCATATAATAGCTTTTTTTTCTTTATCCGGTTCGATCCATTTCACTTTGCTCATAATATACAATCACAATCCATCTTAAGCGAGGAATAAGAGTGTGTGTGTGGTGGTGGGAAATGGATAAAAATGCCATTTTACGGTTTTCGCTTCACCTACTTTTCTCTTAGCTATCAATAATTTATTTGAATGTCAGTCTTTTGCTATGCTGCTTGCTATAAAAACGCACCCACACGTACTATAATGTAGTTTTCCGTATTTTTTGTCACACACGCAACGTATGTTTTACTTTTCTATCTACTATCATTTCCCCCTATTATCTTTCTTGTACGGTGCATGTACTGTTGCGTTAAAGGCGCAGCACTGTGTTTTTGTCATCATTTTGTTTCTGGTAGTGGTGAAAAAACTGGATGTTATGACCCCTGTGCATATTTCTGCTTGACGATACGATAGTCGATAGTGTTCGGATAGCGAAGCACTCACACGCAATAATAGTCAATATATTATAGTCTGCAGATAGATAGTATACATTAGAATGGTAGTAGACATGTAGAAAAAAGTTTATTATAAATTCAAGCTGATTGAAACGCGCAAGTAGTTTCTTTTCCAACAGAGAAAAAAAAATTACTAATGTGTCATTATTTATTTATGGAAAATCTAATACGTTCACAAAAGACAGCACAGCGCAGTGCGCAGTGATAGAAGGAGAAAAAAATGAGGGTAAAAAAGAAAGCCAGTTTTTTGCACTCTAATTTTCCTTCAAACAACAAATGTTGAAGGTGGAATAGGAAAACAATATTTTAAGCTGTACACACATAAAGCTATCTAGGCTTGTTTTTCTTGCATATTATCGATGTTATTGACTGTATAGATATTTATTGATTTTTCTTTTAAAAAATGCTACTTTCTTAAAATGTAAACTCAATTGATGACACAACGGACAAACACTGACACGACACACGGACAACATCAGACAAACGTCTATACTAGATTATTCAAGCTTTCCATTCAACTAAATTCAGAAACAGCCAGTCTGTCAAGTCAGTTTTGAAGAAAAGGAAAAAATATGACTATTTTGACCAGTTCTTTGTGCATGGACGTGCATACATAATTTAAATCATGAATTAAATACGAAAAAAGCTTTTTCATTTACCTTTCTCTGTGTCACTTTCTCTCTAAAAACCTAACCAGCCGTACAATTTCCTACTAACTGTTTATATATCTACACATCAAATATCTATCAATTTTCCGCAATACAATACTAACACAAACATACGTAAATATTTTGTAAAGTAAGTTAAATTACATGTGAAATTTTTTGTCATAATGTTTATGTTACAATCTTTATATATATACCAAGTACATACACACATACTACTACATAATTTTTTTGCAGAGCTTTTGATGTGATACCATCTGATAAATTCGCTTTTTGTTCTGTTTTTCTCTTTCTTGCTTTCTCTTATTCTCTTCTTCTTCTTCTCAATCTTTGTGCGGCCAAATGCCTCCTCTCTTGTTCTGCCTTTGATTGTCTACTCTTCTTTTCTCTTTCTTCTACTTTCTCTCTCTCTCTGCCGCTCTATTTTATCGTTGAGCCTTCTTTCTTCTTCTTCTTCTGCTACTACCCCGCGCGTTCTACAACATCTTGTTCCTGTCTCTGTGTTTCTCTCAACTTTCTCCGTCGCTCTGGCTCTCTCTCCTCTTTTGGCCAACGTTTTTTTGTCACAATTTTTTTTACGTTTTGCTACACACTACAACTACTTTACTGCAACCGTTCTACTTTCACGATGATGATGATGATGATGACGATGATGATATTTTTTTTCTACGTGAATGCCATGCCATGCTATGCTCGTTTCGTTCGCACAAATCGATGCTCTCGACCTGTAGCTCCTTCCTCTGTACGGACAGGTGGTGTAGTTGGACCAGGGCCGCTAGGAATAAGAGATGCTATTCCAGGAACATCGCAACAGGCAGCAAGCCCACCGACAACAAGGTCATTTTTAGGAAGGCTTGGAATACGTAAACCATCCCTGTTGTCTTTATCTTCTGCCACGTCCAATGTATCAGCTACTGTAGCAAGTCCTCACACTTATGAAAATAGGACTTTTAGTCTAGATGACCTTCTCCGGCCTTCGAGAGGCATGCTCCGTAAGTATTTGTTGTTGATGATGATGATCGTGATACAAAAAAATTAATAGGCTATATAGGATTCTCCTTACAAAGAAAATCTTTAACATCTTTTATTTTTCTCATCTCTCTTGTTCCTTATATACAAAAAAAATATTTACCTAGTAAACTTTCCATTTAATTCACTTTGATGATGATATAATATGAGCCTCACAAAAAAATGTATCAGTTTTTGCAAATCCTCAAATGAAACGCGAGTACAGAATATAATCAGAGCCGCACTTCTTTATAGAGATTAAATAATAATGTTCCTTTCAAGAAATTATAAAAAGCAAAAAAAAAAATAATGACAAGTTGGTAGCCTCAGTATAATATTTAGCCTAGCCGATGACACACCGTAAAATATTGAGTCATGATGAGTAGATGTACTTATTATATGGAGGGCGCTGACACAGAAAAATAAACTCGACCAGCATTTTGTTTTCCTTCATTTTTTATATCTAACTTGCAGCTATTTTCAAGATAGAATAATTAATTAACATGGAATAAAATTTGTTTGGAAAATTAACTAATGAATTGAATTTTCTCTCTAACTTTTTTGTCTTGAAAATGTACATAACGAGTCACCTCCTCTATTGGGCCAGCGAAAGTCTATTGTAGTTTTTTATCGCTTTTTTACATGCCAAAGCAAGTTATTATGTAAAAACTTATATATAATCTTACAACAAGTAACTTTTTTATTATGACGCTTTTGGCTGCATATTAATCAACAAATTTTAGGTTAAACAAAATAACCACGAAATTAATTTATATATATACGCACTTACTATGCTTGAAGAAAATCTAGAGGCTTTTAACTCCTTTCGCATCAAAAAAAGCAACTTAGCAAGAACAACGTAGTCTTCAAGTGTATTAGTTTAAACTATTTTAAACTTATCATGATTGGATTAATAATGTTGACTTGAATGACAAAACATTGACCAGGAACTCCAAGCCCCCATCGACGAAGAAACTACTCCGTGCAGGTTCGTCGGGATCCTGCCGAGAAGCAACAGATTCTTCAACAACTAGTATCGCCTGGCCCCAGCTCATCATTCGATGGAGAAAGCAAACCAACAACACCAAAACCGACATTAGCCGAGATCATTCAAATGAGTGAAAAGCGACTTCGCCTAGCCTCCCAGTCCTCCATGCAGGAGCCTCAACCGTCCACCTCCGCCGCGGCTTGTAGTAACAACACCAGCATAGACTCGGTCACCTCCCAACGTCACGGTCTCGACTCGGCGGAAACCAGCTTCACCACCTTAGCACCATCCGGCTCCTCCATGCAGGTAACCAGCGCGGCTCATGCGGCAGCAGTGAAAGCAGAAAAGAAGGTGACATTTGCTCACATGCTGGATAAACTGGCAGCGGGAGAAATGACCTCCTCATCCTCCTGCTCTGATGTGAGTTGTGGAGAGGAAAGCAAAATTATTGTGACAGTGCCTCTGAAACCTGTGGGGAAGAAGGATAGAAAGAGCCGTTTTCGACGGAGTAAAAACTACAGGAGCAGAACGAGCGAGGAGGATGGCGCTGAGATAAGCAGTTCGGATACAACACCCGATCCCATGTTTCCACCTAGATTTCCCCTGCGGATTTGCATAAGCCCGACGAACACAAGTGGGCCGAGCATTTGCACCACCATGGCGTCCTCTTCATCTGCAACGACCATGAGTTCCGCTGCCCAGCCACCACCACCAGCCGTGCCCACTAGTCTTAGTGCCAAGCCAGGAAAAATGACCAAGATTGCTAGTGCGGACTCGTTGCTGTCATTGTTTAGACGGTTTTCAGGTTCCAGCTCTGCTCCACCGAGCCCCCAGTACTCGGAGAACGAGGAGTCCTCTGCAGGTAAGCACACAAAAAGTAAAAAAATAATGTTGTTTACAAAAACTATTACGACTCTACTTTTCTGCTGCGTTCAAACGCAAAAAAAATACTGTTGCTACTCTAGTCATGTTTATAGGCTGCATTATTTATGCGAGATAGGTAGATATTATTGGATGTATATAGCCCACCTCCGAAGAAGAAAAGTGTGTGTGTACACACAAAACTACTTACTTTTCTCCAAATGGATCTCTGTGTAGTTTGATGATAGGAAAAATAAATATAATCAGCAAATGTCAGCATGAATGCTTGAATTCATTGACTACGCAAACAAATCGGGTTGACGTGACGTTCCGTGTGTATATATTTCCCCGTGTCCTTATAAACCTTCACGGGAGACAAAAAACGTCACATCGCATATAATATCCACATGTGTGTGTGTGCAGCATAAAGTGCTCTCCGCGCGCTCCTGCTCTCTATAACGGAAGTAACTGATAACGCCTGTCAGGTTCGCGTAAAAAATGCAAAAACCTTTTTTCTCTTCACTTGAACCCTTTTTACTGCCACTGAATTACTTTCATGGAGTTAAAGTAAAGAGATGTAAAGGGGGAGGAGAAAGTTGGAGAAAGCATAAGCACACGTATGTATACAGGCTTTTTTTCTCCCAATTCTCCAGCTCCCAGAAAAAAAACTCCTCATGTGTAATATTAAGGAGCAGAACAAAAATACTCGGTTCCGTACCCCGTACTCCTATATTCCCTGAGCTACTACTACACACAACGGCAAAATAAACAATGAAAAAAGGGAACAGCGCAAAATGTAAGTAGAGAGATAGGCGGATAGTATAGAGTGTTCTTGTATTGATTTTTATCTGTTGTTTCAGGTTTACTACTACTACGGCCAAGAAAAAAAATCAGTAAAAAGCCTGTGTTTTTGATCTGCCAGTAACAAAAAACGCTGACACTAATTGATCCGAAGAAAGTGTACTACACACACCTGTGTTATTCTTCGCTGTTGTAGTTTTTTTGTCATCATTTAAAGCACTGGAATATACGCGGCAGTATCATATTGAACTTTTTATTGCTGACGGTCTTTATTGTTATTGGCTTCCTGATTTCATTTTGACTTTCATTCAGCGATATAGCCGACAACCAACATAACAGTGGTGACTGTATAGAGCATTGTACTCGGAGCAATTGGTGAGGTGTGGCAATGAGACTCTCTTTTGTAATGTCAGCTTTGACGGATATATCGAAAGCTAAATTGCTTTGTCATTTTTTTATCAGATTAAAGGAAAATACACACAAACAAAACCATCAGAAACAGCAGCAGGGAGTACAATTATTATTGTGTGTTCATTATACATGAAGGAGTAATGGGGATGAAATCAGCTTGAAAACTTTATTATCCAATGAAGCCAATTAGCAATCAATGTAGACTTTTGATAACGTTGGAGAAAGTAACGTCAGCGTATATATGTTGTGAGCTGATATTATGCTAATTGTGATTTTATCAATAATTTTGTTTGCCACTCCTTTCCCCTGACGGTTTTGCAGGAAAACACAGTTTGTATAATAACTGTCTATAGTCATAATTATGAGCGGAGAATATAGAATAGAAAAAGGAGCAATCATTCTAATTGAATTTTGTTGCTCCCACGCGAATTGTTCTACCTCTTCGGCAGAAGATTGCGTTACACACACAAAAACGAAACAGAATACCTGAATGGCCAAAACAAGGCGGAAATAATGGAACGTTATACATGCATGTTTAGTATTATTATTATTATAAGGATAACTAAACTAAAATTGAACAGGGACCAAAATACCTAATTGCATTCTGCTGCGCATTCACAACAACTAAAAAACATGTCGATATTGCGTCAAGAGAATATATAACGACAACGGGAGGAGTAGGAGTAACACACCGCGCGCTTCTCTGTCAGAAAATAAATGTTATCCTCACTTCCTCTGCTCCTTTTTCGGTCTCTCCGTTCATTTTGTATTCAGGTCATTCATTCACACTTTCTCATACCGTCAGAGATAGTGATGGGAAAAGGTGTGCAATAAATACCTGTGCACAGTTTTGGGACAATATTGAAAAAGGATACCCAGCAGCGTAAGCGTCTTTTTTTGTTCCAAAGTAGAATGCTGACGCATCACTTACCTCACGTATGTGTGTGTGTCTTTTTCTCTGCTTTTACTGCGGAAATACCTACCTAATGTATATTTTGAGGAGAAGGGAAAGCAAATTCTTATTAAAATTGGTGCTGGTTCTCTGCTCCCAGTAGATTTTCTCTTTTGTTGTGGAATGACATGAAAAGCTCTTACTAGAGTAGTATCTATTACGGATTACATTAAAAAGAGAAAAGGACTGCTGGACAGAATAATGAAGTAGAACAACGGTTTCGTATGGTATTGTCCTGAGCCCTGACAGGTTTAAATGGAGTAGCAAAATGAATTGAATGAATGGGGGGAAAATGTTATGGATGCTGTGTTTCTTATTATTAATTGCGTTGGTTGGAGGGTCGGCTAATGTGCTTTCTCTCTTCTTTTGTCCTAATGAAACAGGAGCCACGCCATTGTCTACGCCTAGTTCACCCCGAAATTCGCAACTGCAACTCTGTTTGCGTCCCCCAGCCCTGCTAATAACGAGCACAGAAACGTCTTCTAGCAGCGGTAACCTCAATAATAACAATAATAGCAACAACAATAATAACACAATAGAGCTCCCCGTAATCGACCCATTCAGCCTTGGACCAGCACCTGGTGGACAGGGTTGGAATAGGACTGGTGGTGGACAACCTACAATTACCCTGGAAGTTCCAATGCGGGACTATTGTCTATCGCCGATTCATGAGGTGCCCACGCCATTACCAACGCCGTCCCACTCTCCAGCTCATACGCCGATGATGAGAAGACCTTCCCAGGACATGATTCCCAGGATAAAAGTGCAAAGTTCAGAGGAAGAGGAATCGAGTAAGAGAGACTCCACGCCAGAGAATAGGAACACTCCAGAAAATAGGAACACTAGTCCAAGGAAGCTGGAAATCCCGTTGATTTCCATTTCAGTGGACGATGTAGATAGTGATGGGGCGGCTGGAAATGACGGTGATAATAATGATAATGTGGAAGTAACTGTAAATGTTCCAACTCTGCCATGCATTCATGTAAAGGAAGTGAAGACCGGTGGTAAATTGAGCGAAGACACGAAGAGAAAAAACTTTCCCGGCGAGCCGGAAGTCATTCCAGACGTTTTGATCAATGTACCACCTGATGCGTCTCTGGAGAGCAAGCCTGAACGACACGGGGAGACTAGAGACGGGAGTGGAGAAGGAATGCTCCGTTCTGCCTCCTCTTGCTCAGCTATTGATTCCGGGCCGGGTCCACCACTTTCACCATCCTCCTCTGTCGCTTCTTCGCTAGGCAAAACCAAGCCGAGACCGCCACCACTCATTTTTGCCAACGAAATACTAACCAGCTGCAGTTCCAAGAATTCCAAGGAAGACAGCGGCTCCAATGGAAGTACGTCGAGTAACACGAGCGTGTCGAGTACTGGTAGCAGTTGTTGCAACAGCAGTTGTAGTGGCTCCTCCAGTTCCAGCAGCAGTACAAACTCATCTTGTTCCAGTACAGGAAATGGAGGCGGTGATGGTGGTTGCCCAACCGGAAGTGACAACTGCAGCAACATTAACAACAATAACAACAGTGAAAACAAAAGCCTGCCAAGTTCCATACCTCTTTTGAATATCGAGTTTGCCACGCCGGTTTCAGAAGCACTGCCCAAGTTTGTCACGTCGCCTGTGGCAGAGGAAGCTCCTCCACTTGTTCCTGATAAGGTCCCAGCTCCCACGATAGAAATTGTTTCGTGTTTGGCCATTCCGCAGATCTGGGACTGTCCGCTGGTGCCACCTATGATTACAATTAACCAAAGTTCCGAGGCTGAATCTGATAGTGATACTACGGTAGCGAAATCAATGCGCCGACCAAATCTAAATTTTTTAAGTCCTTTCGCTTGTGATACTAATCGTATACCGTCTGAATCCAATTTGAGTACGTCCGGCTATTCCTCAATGGCCAGTCCCTGCGCCTCCCGATGTCCTTCGGTGAGTCCATTGTGTCCTGGAGAAATGGACGATTATCACAACTGTCCTCACAGAGAACAAAGTAACTCTAATCTGCTACTCCTTCGACGAGCTTCATTGACACCTAGCACGCCCAAGAAATGTAGTCCAACGCCACGACGCAGTTCGCTTAACTCGGGAACCCCATTAATGTCATCGTACACATCCGGCGGTGGTGGTGGTGGAGGATTGTTCGATAAGAGAAGTCTTAGCGAAGAGAAATATGAGGAGGACAAGAAAAAGCTAACCGAGGTGGATGTTGAAACGGATTCTGCATTCGAAATAGAAACTGATATGGAGTGTCAGAACAATGCTGACATTGAGATGACGGGAAGTAACATCACTTTGAGCCCACCTGAGGAGCATGAAATGCTAGAGACGGATGATAATAATGGAGTAGATGTAAAACCAACAACTCCTCTAGTTACACCCGCCACTCCCACCACTCCATTTTCCCATCCACCCGTCCCCATATATCCCGAAGAGCTCAAGTACATCAACAACTTACTCCAAGTTCCCAAGAAGGGTTTTCCCAAGAGTCGCAGTTTGGATATCAACTCCACCATGATAAATGAGCTGCCCTACTATCTCGGCAGCGGTCGTGGTAGTGGTGGTGTTGGCAGTGGAACAATTTCCGCTGGAAACAGTGGAGGCAATGTTGCAGCAGAAGATAGCAGTTCCCAAAACATTGGATCATGCTATGCCAGAAATCAACAACTGAAGGCACTAGGGCCCAGCCTAGACTCCAAACTAAACTCGATCCAACAATTTCTGACCGGACAACAAAAACTGAAAAATAGCAGTAGCAGCAATTTAGGCACTGGAATCACAATAAGCCTGCCACTATCAGCATTCCCCAACAAAACCGTTGTTGCCGTGCACAGCACTGGCAACTTGATAGAAATCCCGGAAGAAGCCAAGGACAGGCGACTTTCTCCAGTAAGTTCCCGCAGTGAAAGTCCTCTGAGCGAGTTGAGTGCAGTGGGAAGATACACTGCTTGTCCGGGTTCACCTGTAACGGATTCCGACGGAATGTACGATTATCCAAGTTCCGAAGTGCCATCAAATAATAATGAGTCTAGTCTGAGCATTCCCCGACTCGTTAGTTTAAATAAGCTAAGCCCTACAATGCAACTACGTCGATCGGGAAGGCGGAAGGATCGGAGATTAGGAAAAAATAAACAGTCAACAACAGCAGCAGGGGCAGCCATTAATGTACCGAATGTTAACATCAACGCACCTGTCACCACCTTACCGCCACCTCTAATCCCTTCTCCGGTTGTGTATCGCTCCGTGTCCTCTACACCGTCATCCACCGACACTGCGAAATTTTCATCTTCTGGCGTGACGCCATCTGCCTCTGTCGTTACGGCTCCATCAAATGTTTCAGAAACAGATCCAACGTCTGCTGCTATCGGTGGCGGTGGAGAAGAGAGACATTCCAATCAATTACTATTTCCACATAATATTGATCTACCTCCCAGTCTACATCGCGAAAGTCTTGTACCTGTTGTTGCGATTAATAAACGGCAAAGTCCCAAACGAAGAGTTAGGGCGCAACCTGCATTGGACGTTTCCTCCAGCTCATCAGAAAGTTTAAGCTCATCGCGTTCAAGGTAAAAAAACATATACGTAATTTTCTCATCTTTCTCTTGACAGCCAAACAAAATAAGTTTTTCATATTCTCCTTCAAAAAACATAATCGCTTCTCGTTTCCTACATTTTCCCTGGCAAGAAAAATAATATTATGAAAAGTAGCATTTTATCATTTTCCCTGATTTTGAAAAATTGTTTTTATGTCACTTTCTTCTCCGCACGCCGCCTTGTTATTCCGTTGTACTTTCTCCTGATGCTGCTCTCCTGTCAGTATATGAAACAGGATTTGCCATAATATAATTTCTCTCTTTATGTATGTGTGTGTGTATACAGGAGTCGCACGAGTGTGAGTTCCTTCCAACAAAGTTGCAGCAGTCCGAAAAGATCCTTGGAAGAGGTGGAAGCTTCATATGCCTTGAGTGACAGCGCAATTGGGAAGCGAAACTCCATTTCTGATGTCGTCAGCAGCAGCGTAGAAGTTGCAGCTACAACAACTTTGGAAGATGATTGTGTTCCAAGCACAAGCAAAAAGGTAAAATGTTGCAGTTTTGTTGTTTGTTATGCTATCCATAAAACAAAAGGTTAGAGAAAGTGAGAGAGAGAGAGAGAAAGCGAATTACTTTACCTTGTTTGTGAAAAGCTGTGTGGGTATGCATGCATGCAAGCATGCCATATTTCCACCTTCAGCATATTTTAAGGACAATGTACTTTCACCGTGTGTGCAAAATCTGCTGAATGCCATGTCATACAAAATACTAAATATATCCAGCCCAAAGCAATCTCTCTGTATTTTCCATTTTCTCTTATTACCAGAATTTGTGCTAACATTTTCCCTTGTGGAATATGATTCCAGGTGCGAGAAACATCTCCAAAACCTGATGTCATTCAGCAACAGCCGACAGCTTCAGCCAGTTTACTCAGCCCCCGGAGCCAAGGATCGACTGGCAGCCCTGCCAAAAGAAAAATCTCGAGATTAAGAACGATAAGTCATCAAATCAGGTAACCGGAAGGAGGAGAGTATAGCTTTAAAAATCCCTTGACGCATACAACAGATCGACTTGACTGGAGATATGTATATTGTTTGAATTTTGAACAGATTCCTGCGTCGCCTGGAGTTGAGCCTTATCCGTAAAAAAGAATGTTTGACATCTGTCAGCAGACCACAAGAAGTTCTTGCCGTTTCCAATCGACCTGACAGCTTCTTTGCTCGATCTGACTCGTGGGACACGAGCAGGGAGGAGGATGCAAGTGACAGCACAGAGTCAACTTCCGATGAGGACCATGATGACGACGACAACTGCAGTGGAAAGGAAACGGAAGGACTACTGGAAAAGGAAAAACCGCTCATTCCACGCTCTTCGTCGTCGCCAGGAACGTTGTGCTTCAAAGGACCATCCAACCGTGCGAAACCAAAGGGAGGCGGCAGTAGCAAGTTGCTTCCAATGGATTTACTGGACAATTGCTCGGCTGCCGAATTGCTAAACTCACACAAACGACGATTGAGAAAGTATAAATAAATTAAAGTGTTGTAATTGTAGCATTTAGCCAACTTGTGTATCGTGAAAACAAACCAAAACATACTTGATCGGTATATGGATGATGGATTTTTTTTAATTGAAAAGAGCCGCAGAGTAACTTTTATGTATACTTAAAAATCTCAACATAAAAAAATCTCATTCATCTGTGCACTTTTCTTCGTTTTCATATAAAAAAGTATGTATGTATTATACCCAAGTGATATTAATTGTACATTAGTTAAATTATATCAATCATTACCAATGTTGAGTATTCAGTATGTACATTATACCTACTTACTAGAGATAAAATTCATAATTCTAAGATTTCTGCAGTGCAAAAATACAATTCTGTTTGATGGAAAGACGTTGATTGTTTTTGGCTTTAGATGTGGTGACCCACGTTAATGGTCAACCGTGTTATTTTTCCGCTTATAAAAATATATGCATTTAAACTTTATAATGTACTACCTTTCTAAGCTGGCTTAGAATAAGGTCCTTATAATAATTAAATATAATCAACTACATACAACTACAATCTATATGTGTATTTACGAGTAAGTACTTCAATGTTATTGCCATTTAAAATAAAAGTTTAAAATGGTTAAGATTTTCAAAATATTGAATCGGTATTATTAATGTAGGCGTATGAAACGTTGCAAAGAGTTGAATACGCTCATGTGAGTATACAGAATATAGAACAAACAACTATTTTGTACCACCGAAAGCACTTTCACTTTTTATTCCTAATTCTGGAATCATATTTTGCATTTTAAGATAAATTAAATTAAAATATATGGAAACTTTATTATGATACATTATTTCAACTTGTACACCAAAAGACCTATGTACTTATGTATGTGTATATTATGTAATTTAATTAAAGATCAGTATGGAAAATCAAAAAAATATTACACTAATTATATTTATGGGGTAATAATATAAATTAAGTGTATGTCTATAATATTACCGCGTGTAGTATAATGTTTTAGTATACTTTATTTTTTAAAAATAAACAGTACACACAAACCGATATTCAAATTGGATTTGAAAATTCATTTATTTTTTATCAGCAAAGTCACAAATTATTAAGAAACCTTATTAGATTTAAACCCGGACTTTTTAGATTCCACCGCTTCTACATCGAGATGGTGGTGGGCTGTGGAACTGCCAAACCAACTAGTGAACCATCCTCCCGATTGTGGGGCCGTTACTGATTTCTTTTGGGATGCTCGAACTCCCTTCTTCACCTTATCGATGACATTTATATCTTCAGTGGTCTGCTTGGCCCGATTGCGAACATGAGTGAACACAAAGTCGTCCTCCACGGTATTTAATAGCCTTAAATTATCCTCGATATCCTCCAGCAATGCGTCCTCCTCCCTAAACCGTGGTCAGTATATGCCAAGTTAAGTTGGAATTCAATTTACTGGTAAATAAAACAGAAAAAAATAATTACCCGCTGTATGCTTTATTAATATCACGAGCAGTACGCAGGTCATGTTTCCAGAATCTTTCAAACGCGGTCCGCGTAGTATATGGCGCTACTTCCTTGATCTGGCAATTAAGTAAAAAACATAATTAGTAAATGTCTCCTGAATTATAATTAGTGTGTATTATACTTTTTGCTAACCTTCAGGACGACAAGGCCTGTAAGAAAAATTAAAAGTATGTTGAGCAGAGTTAGGCACAAGCTGACAGTTCCCATTATCGCGTATTCCCTCAGGGCATTTTGGCAGTAGAGGACTGTGTGATTGCGCCACGGGTCGGGATTTGAAGGGCTTCCTATTATCAACCGCTTATCACAAGGAAAGGTTACAAGATCGTGTCCCTCTATCGCTCCTTCAATTGCAAGAACTAAAGCCATCCCGTAAAAGATTCCCTATGAAAATCCAAAAGTGAAACAAAAACGCTTTATTTTAAACATTAACTTGTTTCACTTTTAAAATTATGTAAGGTATTTTGTTTTACGTTAATTTCTTACACAGTTTACACAAGGTGGTAATAAACTGGCAGAAATGGCTACTCCAACTAGAGACCCAGAGTTTCCGGCAAGGATCGATAAGGCGACTCCTGCACCACTTGGTATCGCAATCCCTGCGCCAATGACGAGGGCCTTGATTTGAGAACGCGAAAACATTTCCGCAGTTGGCCAGCGGGGAACGTTACTCCACGGCCCTTCCACAGGTACAGCTTCGCTAACCACGCCAAAAACAAATCCAACCATGAGACAAATGAAGAGTCCCCACAGTTCAGAAACTACTCCGGTCTTAATTAAATTTTTATCGCGGATCATGGCGCCGAAAGTGAAAGCCATGATTGGTCCCATGAGCGGAGATACTAGCATGCTGGCAATCAGATTAACGGGGCTGTTATCGAACAATCCGATGGAAGCGATAATTCTGGAATTGAAAAAAAACTTTAGTGCGCTCTTTAACTTTAATTGGTTAACTAATGATTTATATTTTTACCCAGCCACTATAACCATTACGATGAAATCAAATGTCATCACGGCATTCATTTTCACATTTTGGACGACCTGCGCTACCGTCAGTCGAGCCTTTATGGACTGCACGAAATCATTCCACTTGTTACCTTTCGCTTCCTCAATAATTTCATTGTCCTTGTCACCCTCTTGAGTGAATACAGTTGACGAACAAACACTGCAATGCATCAAGAATTACATACACAATTACCAAACTAATGGGCAATGTAAACAATTTTTTAAAGTTACGTAATTTTTAACTTAATTTACCTCAATGTGGAGGTATACTTTTTTCCAATTCCTACGTGATGTAGATGATTAATAATTTCATCCGCCCTGTCTGCTTTCACCGTGAAAATTATGATTGAAAATTTTTCGTCAATGCTGTGATCCCATTCTGCCTTCAGCAGGTCAAACTTGGTCAATGCGTCTTCCATATGCTAATTACATAACAGGACATTTAAATGGCATCCTTATGTAATTAAAAGTCTGTAAACAAGTTTAAACTTGTTAAGGAAGTTTAAGCCTGTACCTTCTCAAGAAATTGATTGTTGATCAACTCCGTTAACTCGGTATCCTCAAATTCGACAGACCCTCTGGGAGAAATTTTCGGACCACTTATGGTGGTAGCTATTGTCCCAGTCTCAATTTCCGCGTCCGAAAATCCACGCTTGAGATTTTCCAGTGATTGAATTGACACGATCTTCAATCCCTGTTCCTTCAATCTTGCCAAGTGCGTCAATTTTACCGTATCTCGCGTCACCTCCAAAAGCATTTTCGCCCCGTCCTTGTCCATCTGGTAGGCCTGAAGAACGTCCTTTTTTCCTGGCAATGTGATATCTTTAGCCAGTGTCAACTCATCTTTTTCTCCAAGGTCGAATCTCACTTCCGCTTTCTCCTCCTGAAATGACTTGCTAACCGTCCGCAGTAGCTTTTCCGAATTATCATCGTCCGTCGCTGGGATCGAAGTGACCCTGAAAAATATAGTGAAAAAGGGTTACGACGAAAATTTAACAATGATTTGTCGCATTTTGTGAGACATCATTTTAAATATGATAAATGTAAGTGGAAAGTTTTAATTCGGGTATTTACGGCAAAGAAGAAATGTCATTTTCCTGAAGACGAAGACGGAATTCGCAACTTCGTATTGGAATTACGATCAAAAATAGGGAGCCCATTTAGCCAGCAAATGTTTCAATTTCCGCAAGTTTTCTTTGGCGTTTGATAGCTGTTGGAGAAAGCAAACAAAATTAAGGAACTGAAATGGTCACCAGTTCAACTGACTTCCGGTGGTGACCTATGGCGCTATTTTTGGGGCATCACTATAGCTTTTTTACTTTGACCACGTACATTGGTACCATTTGATTCTAAGTTTATGGAGAAAATAAATTAAAGAGCACTTTTGTACACAGACTGGTCCCACAGTCGAACCATTCAAAAACAAATTTTGTAAATTTCACTCAACAATCAAACAAAAACACTAGAAAAAAGGTTTGGGCAAAGCCCCTTTATTTTGTAAATCTTAATTAACGACTATCGTAGAAGCAGTAATTTGTACAGTTTGTTAAAAATGGCTAGCGAGGAGGCTGATGAAACTACATACCAATCCGAAACGGAAGCGGAGGAGACGGACATGCCAGAACTGGCAACCGACGACCCACTAACAGAGACGGATGGACCAGTTGGAGAAACGCAAATTGATGAAGCGACCACAATCGCTGGAGCGAACCAAGACGGCGAAGGTCCTCCTCCTGCCGAGGGCGATCAGGGAGCTGCGACCACCACCGCTGAAGGACAACCGGTCGAAGGAGCCCCAGGAGAACAGGAGCGACCTCCCTCCCCAACCGTTGAAAAGACCCGAAAGAGGAAAACGGATCATGTCACAGTGGCCGATGACCCCGAGGTGGACTTTGAAACGCTTGTCCGGGAGGAGTTCAAAAAGCTGCATAGGCAGTACCGCTTAATGGAGGATGCTCGTCATGCGATCGCTGGCGCCTCGGGAAAACTCTCCAAACAAGGTCGTCTTCTGGAAAGGCTGCGAGACGAGAAGGAGGATCTCCAGACGGATTTAAAGAACGCCAGATGTCGCGCGTACAGGGCGAGAGATAAGCAGAGTATCAACACCATCCTGGAAGCTCTGGAGCGGTACGAAAAGTACAAGGCGGATATCACAGCGTGTCTTCTGAGCATTGCGGAAATGGAGGCAAATGTGGACAGGATCACGCAGCGTCTTGTGGAGCAGCGGCTCAAGGTCCAGGCGTTGTACGGACAGAGCATGACGGTTCCACAGGCGGATCACCGGAAACGGATTTTGGAGGATAAGCTTTATCACGTGACCACTCAAACGGACACGCTTGTTACGCAGAATAAGGAGCTGAAGGCCGAAATAAATATGATGCTTAAACTACGAGGCAGTTTTTATCGAAGAATGCTCCACATCAAAAAGGTATCCGGGAAAATTAAGCAAAGGATGGGTGAAGTAGTTTATGAGGCGACGTCTGCTTATGATCAAAGGTTCGTTTGAATTAATTACACTTAAATTATATAATTTGTATAATTATTGCGATTGTGTCTATAAAATGATTTGTTATTTGTCCGTAAATTGCAGAGATGACTGGATAAACAAAATTAACATACTGAGGGAGCGCAACGATAAGGACTCAAAGCAGCACGTCCTGGAAATCAAGGAGTTCCAACGAGTGCTTCATCATGACTCCAAAATCCACGAGTTTCTGGCAATTAAAAACAAGGATCGTGATCTGTTGGAAAATACTGCGCAACGGCTGGACAGGAAGAATCGCGGAAAAATTAATGAGCTGGACTCCCTGCTTGCCGCGTACAAGAGAAGCTTCAAAGCGATTCTTAGCATGGCCAAGTCCCGAGACATTGACAGTCTTGTTAACGCTTATCTTGAGGAGGAGCACAAAAACTATGCCATGTTCAAGTTTATTACAGATCTTAATCACGAGGTACTTTAATTCTTAATTGCGTTATAAATAGTAATTAAAAGTTTTTGGTGACAGACATGTCTAATTTTAAATTTCCAGACGAACTGCTTGCAAGAGGACATTTCCAAGATTAAGGACGAAATCGAAGTTCTTTCCCATCAGCACAGAGACATTGCGAAGAAGCAGGAGCAGGCCCTGGCCGATTACGACAAGCGACTGGAGGAAGCCACCAGGAAACTGGATGCTACTTTGAAGGAATGGAGCGGTGCTGATAAGACTCTGGAGGACTTTGGCAATCTTTTGGATGAAGCGTTTACATTGGCTGGCTGCTCCAATGCACCGATTGTGGCTCTTCTTGGAAATCAAAATGGCATGGGACCTCATAACATTTGCCTTTGCATGAAGGCTTTGGAACATCGCGTAACGGAACTTTTGTTTGAGAGAGGTAACCTTTTGATAAAAAAATCTTGTTCATATTGTATTCACTTGAAATTGTTATTAATTTTTTATTGGAATGGAATGCCTCATTAGGAATGCTTGAGGTACGTAAGACAGTGGAAATTGATGGAAATGCCATTCCAAAGAAGCCTCAGTTATGGACACAAGGACAAAAGCCTCCACCTCAAGGTGGTCCATTCAAGCCAATTGTTCACGTTACCGGGCGTGTGGACGCGTAAGTTTATAAATTCATTAAAAAATGTATTCGCCTTATCAATGAAACTGAGACAATGATAACCATTTTTCTCGCATACAGTGAGCAAGAGGAAGAGGACGCGGAAGTGAAAGCTTGGTCAGAACGCCCCATATACTTTGCAGAGATGAAGGACATTATCAAGCAATCCATGCAAACGATGCAGGTGCCTGCGGACGCTCCCACCAACACACCCGCTGTAGGAAGTCTGGAGAAAATGGAACCATTAAACAAAGAAGCGCCAGCACCGAAACCTGCGACAACAGCGCCGTCTCAGGCAGCACCAGCGGCAGCAGCAGAAGAGGTGGACGAGGACGAAGAAGACGGGGAGGAGGAAGATGTCGCTGAAGAATAAAAAGCCAACAAGCCTCTATGTTCTCCTCACAATATTTAACAAACGCTTATAATAATGATATAGATATTTTCATCTCGTTCTTATACTCGCATCATCACATGACTAACTAATCTGACTGGAATTTGCAATAAAAATCAACTCCTCATTAGCTCCGCTTCGTATTTTCCTCGTCATTCTTTTCATATCGCACCCACGAGGCATATTAAAGTTACACGTGTATGTAATTATAATTACACGGGTTTTTCGAATTGATTGTTTGTTGAATGAATGAATGAAATGTAAGAAGATCGCAATGTCTATAAAGTTATTGTGTAGGACTCAGTTTTTATTATACATTTTTCTTTTCATATAATAATAGTTTTGTCGTACATTAAATTTTTTTATTATGCATTCTCGAGCAACATTTAATGGCAATTTGCTCTCGTCGTCACAATTCAATTACAGAGAGATACACTTACAATATAATAAACTCAGATAATAATGATAAGCAGAGTACAATAATAATAATTAATTAATATATTTTCTCACAGGAAACAAAACAGGATTACAAATTACTTTACAGTTTTATTGGTGCAGTGCAGATATATCGAGTTCCGAACGAACAGATTGTTAAGTCGCAAAAAAATGACTTATTGAACGAAATATATTTAACTTATAACTTAATCGTAAATTATTAAACAATTGAACAGAAGATCAGGGAAATAAATGGAGCTCCAAAAAATAGTGAGCTCCAAGCAAATCATCTCTTCTTCATCTTTATAACTTACACGTAATTAATTATTATAACAAATCAATCTTCAACTCTACAGCTATATATTTTGTACCATACATAAACATTAAAGTAGTATAATGGTTCATTTTTTTTCTTCTTGTGTGTTTTTTGTAGAATAATAATAAATACATAAAAAGGTTGATCTTCATAATAATTCTTAACTATTCATTCAATTTATCTTTTTCTATTGAAACGTTATCATTCGCGTGAACAAAAATGTGCTTCTGAGAACGTGAACGCAACAACAACAATATTTAAAAGATGAATAGGTTTTTTACGGTATATAATTATTTATGGTAATATTTACAAGTTACATAATTACAGTTTATTTAAACGGACTACACAGTTTATGTAGCGGTTAAACATTTTTTAATATATACAAGTAAAGCGAGAACGTTGAAGAAATATCACAATTTACTTTCTCAGTATTTTTTTACAGAGTACATACGTGAGTGTGTGTGTGTTTTTTTAAATCCATCATGTTGTACTTAACCATCTATGTCAATTAAACTAGGAAAGTTACGTAACAATAATTAATGTAGCTTTTTTTACTCATTGCCAGCAGCAGTAGTAGTAGCGGTGGTGCAGCACCAGTAAAAGTACAGCAGAAGATTCTAAATTGAGAATAACAATTAAATAATCCTTCTCAATTATAATATGTATAAAACAAGCAGCTATATGTATTCTTTATATATTTCCTTCTCTTAAAAGCTTATCTGTGTCTGAAATTCATAGAGAAAGAAAATATTTTTCATGAATCGGTATATGCTTTCACTTCACTGAACTTTCACCTTAAATTAATCACATTTGTAAAGTAGCCATGTTCTATGTAACTTCTACCACTAACTTTGAAGCTGGTCTGACCAAAACAAGTTTTTCGTTGATGAACCAAGTAATCAGTAAACAATATTCACGTATTCACATTGTATCAAAGTAATTAGCGTTACTACCTTTTTTTAAAGACATTTCTACTGATAGTCAACTGGACTAGAGATGAAAAATTGCACAGACGAACTTTTCATTGTTGTTTTTTACAGATTGTCGTGGTTTAATAATTAAAGATTTTTTAAACTGAAAAAGGCATTACTCTAGAAAAAACGCATTTCTCCTGTCACAAAATACAAAGTTTTAACGGTAAGTTGTCGCATCGCTTAAAAATGGCTTATTTACTGTGCGAGATCAACTTTAATGAGATTTTTAATAGAACTTAATACATGTTGACCATCCATGCACCCATGCCATGTAATTTTTAATTGGCCTTTATTCGGCAGCGTCATCTAATGTTAAGAAGGACAATTAATTTTTAAACGAATAGAGAAATACAACATCAATCTATAAAGAGTATATCGAAAAGATTACTTTAACTGTTAATGTATTTCATATCCTATTGAATACTAATTAACTTTAAAACAATTTACTAATTCAATATTATAATTCCATATTTCATACACGGCTTACATTATAATTTGATTAATGAATTGAAGGAGCTCTCGTAACTAAATTTAGATAAACTTTTTCATGACATATCATATCGTCATTAAATAATCACATCCAGTCTAGTAGTACGTCAATTCGGTTAAATGTTTAGAACAAATATATATAAGAACATTTTTTCTGCAGTTGATAGTGTCAGTAGCAATTTCGGTATTTTTAATGATTTTTATACATACATTTTAGTAGGTAAATTTATAATGCTTCTTTACTAATTTTTTTATATCACTTGGTCGCATATGTCGTCTTTACTAAAAATATTTAAATATTTTTGTTTGTTTTAAAACACACAGGTATCACACTATACATAGCAGTATATGTATTAAGCTTTTTTCAGTTTTATAAATCCAGCTGCATGTAACAATAATTAATCGAATTATATAGGTTTATGTTTTCATATATAGTTTTTTGGATCTAGGATGGATTAAAGTAAACTCGTGGTATAACAGTATTGTGTTGAAAATACATTGTTTGAATTTTTATAAATAGTACAATAGCTTATTTATCTAATATATTTATATATAAAGGTTCTTTCACTTTTTGTTCCAATAAACTATGACTTTCTCTTTCAAAAAAGGTTAGAAGAGAAAGTGAGAATTTTACACAAGGGTATACATCGTGTGTTGTACACTGGTTGTACATATTATATTTAAGTGATAGTCTTAATTTTTATATGATGGCTTGATTATCTACTCTATAAATTCTTAATATTATCTTTCATCATAATATATCATCATCGTCATCATTATAATTTTATATCAGCGCATAAAAAGTTAAATAACTTTTGTGTTTTTTTCTTCAGTTCTTCATAGCGTTTCGATTTCGTGCAGAATATATGGCATTTACTACATTATTTAGATAAATATTTTTTCTTAAAAGTCAAGCTTTCTCTGGAGGGATGCCCGGTGACTTTGCTACCTCACTTGTTGTAATACTAAAACCCTGGGAATCTTGAGAAGAAGAACCTTTACTATTCGTTTCATTCATACTACTTGGATAGTTGTTTCTGCCAGTAGCTTTCACATCATCACTGCTTTCTCCTCCACCACCACTCTTCTCATTCATCTTTGTATTATTATTATTATTTGCGGTCATATTGACAGCATTATTGCTTTCAGACTTGCTTTCCTTCGAAGGCGAAGAAGATGAAGATTTGCTGCTGCTCTCATTATTCTGCTGGGAATCCACTTCCATTTGTTCAGGAGCGGACCACCTACGTTTCTTTGGACTTGGTGGCCTCATGGCATCGTCCTCTTGCTTGTCATCCTCCTTGTTCCTTTGTGTGGCTCCCAAAGGACATGGCGAAATTGATTTACGCTTATAAGCAACTGCAGACGCAGCAGAATGAGTTGTTGTTGTACTAGAAGAAGATGACGAAGAATGAGTTGATAATGATGACGGTTTGGAATCTGATTTCATGCTATTTTCAACAGCCTCGGCAAACGTTTTCCTTATGGGAGTGGTGGGAGTAGACATGGAGCCAGTTTTGGGAGAAGCATTCGTTTTCGCAACTGACAAATCCACTTCTTTCTCCTCTCCAACCTTGTCGACTGCCTGACGCTCCACTACTACATCTTTGGCAGAAGGAGAAGGAGGAACTGCAGACGACATTCTCTCTGGCTGTCGAATAATGGGATTGGTCGCGTTAGTATTTAGTCCAAAACTGCCAGTGTTACTGTTATTGACGTCAACTAGATTTGGTGTGGTTGGTGCTGACGCTATGTGCGCTGCTGCTGTTGGAGTAGTCGGTGTTGGAGGAGCTCCTCCAAGCTTGTTGCGAGCATTCCCTCTCGCCCCACCACCACCATTGTTTCCTCTTTGTTGATGGCTACTCTTGAGGATACTGCTTGTCGACGCATTTCGGGATTTTGAGTAGGTTCCGTATGGCCGAGTTACTCCCGTCTTGTTCTTGCCACCTCGTCCACCAGACGAGGAAGGATGATGAGCTCCGGGACCCCCGGTGCTGCTCCTCTGATTTCTCACATTTTGTCTTGTCAACGTTATACAAATGTCACCAACAGCCAGGGTTGTGCACGGGAGCTGAAGTAATTTTTCTGTCAATTTGGGCGCGGATGATGACCAGCCTCGTCCTCGGATGAAAAATGGTTGCTCGGGAGTGGATTCCACCACCACCTATGGAAAATATTGAAGGAAAATAAAATATAAATCATCACATTCATATTTTTGTAGACATTTTCAGGAAATTGCATGCATGATAAACGTGATCGTACTGTCAACTGGGAACTGTAAATTTTGTAACGTGACCGTTGCTGAGATCTCTTGTTTCATTTCACATCCTGACACATTTATCTAAATACTGCATAATTAATAGGTACTCATTTTACCAAGGTTTACAAAAAATATTTGACGCGCCAGCTATAGAAGCTATCAATCATCAAGAAGCAAATCAATAATTTGCTATATTTCTCCTTGTAACTTTCTAACAATTTCATTTGACATTTTGTTATACAGACAGAGACATTGATTACTGATTATTACGTGACAATGCTATTTTGCTGACACGTTATATATGATCGACATTTCTTCATTTTTTATATTATGTTGTTTTACAGGAATTGTGTTTTAGTTTTTATTGACATCTTATTGGCTTGCCTGCTCGCTTGCTACCATCCTCTACCTAAAATATCTGAAGGGCATAAATGATTACGTGGCGGTTGCAAGGTTTTGTATCAGCAGAAAAAATCTTTGACAAGAAAAACAAACTTTCAGACCAAATCCAACCTTTATACATCTACGTGGCTTTAATTACCGAGAATGTTTTGCGTTTCTATTTCCATCTAAATCCTCAATTTTCACTTGAAAATATATAGAATACTTGCAAACATACCTAAACATATGGATAGTTTTGATCTGATATTACAAATGCCAAGTTGTTTGTATTTGGGTAAACATGAACTTTGAACGTGTTGTTCTGTTGAACATACACTTTTCGTTTGAAAGTTTTTCAAAGAGAATGGCTTATCTTGAGCGAAAAAAAATTCAGTTCTCAAAGATAATGACTGGATCAAGGTTGGTTTGTAAGCTGGTACCCGTTCATTTGGTTTTTAGCCGTATGTACTTTATTTCCTAGAAAATAGATGCAATCATTTCTCTCAAGCATTTCCATTAAGCATTATCGATATGGTGAGAGCATAGCCTTTAATTATGATAAGTATCAAATGCCGGTAACAAATAAGTTACATAATTGGCTATGCTCTATACTTCACACCATTATTTTATAACTTATTCTACGGCAAAAATTTGCACTCTTTTCCCTACGGATTCCCATATGCAAGTCTCATGGGAAAGTAATCTTTCCAGTTTGTTGCACAACCAGCGCCTGCCCACTACATTCCCAATTAAAAACATCTTTCACACTTTTTTCAAGCATTGGTAAATGTTATTGTTGAGCAGATCGATTTATTTCATTTAGAATAGAGGTAGGCATTCAAATTAACAATAATGGGCAATAAAGCAAATGATTTAGGGCAACGACCAGATTATTTTTATTTCCTGTGATTCCGCCTTATTGATTTATATTGCTTTACCACTTTCCATGTACTCATTGTAATTAAACATGTGCTAATTAGTGAAAATGCATGATTTTAGACAGATTTTCTCATGCCCAACAACATCATAAATATCCTCATGCTTACAGTTCACGTCCGATTTGTTTGTAAACGAACCGAGGTCAAAACCCACAAAAATACAACCAGAACCACTAATTAATTTCCGAAAAGTTGAAAATGAAGCGCATGTCATGTTATGCAAATGCATCTGCTTTTATATAACGCATTAAATTATGGCTAATATCATCAAAACTGGATGCAATATTTCTCATTCATCCTCAATTAACTTTCTTCACTTTCCAACCATGCACACACTTCCCACGCCTCATTCATTGACGCCAAAAGAGAAAAACTTTCTCATTCAACTCATGATGCCATCGCATCCCATTCATGTACACATTGCAAAATATACTGTTCGTCTGATCAACTCTCAATAAGATTAAAGGATGGAGAGCTTTCTCTCAGCCTCTATCTCCTCAGGAATTTTTTTTCTGCCACGATGCAAACACTTGTGTGTATGGACATGGGCATGCATTCGGCGAGTATTTTCATGAATGTGTCATGATGAAAGCCTGAAAGTGCCACCGAGAGACAAAATCCTGAACCTATTCCCCTGTAAAGCCGCCACCATACCACTACCGCCACTATACATACATACTTGACATCAAAGCTACTTATTCGTTTCCCTTTTGAAGAAAAATCAAAGGAGAAACTAATCTTGTGTCATGAAATGAAAAACATCAAAGCCAGAGGGGCAGCCTCCCGCTGAGAAAATATAGCCTCTCTCTCTCTCTGAATCTTTGTATGCTTGTGTAGTGCTTATTACACAAGAGCCCAAATAAGTATTCCATTCCATCATGTCATGCACGTGGATAGATGCAACGTCCTGTCGCTGACGTAGAAAGTTGTCACATTTTTTTTACTTTGTTTTGTGTTTACTTGCCTCGCCAGGTACCACAGGTGCCTACTGATGATGGCGACAACAAAAATCTTACACCATTTTACAGGCAGAGCAGCAACAGCAGTAGCGAAAACTCGATAAAAGATTATGTCTGTGAAAATCCAGACGGGATCATAAAAATAGTTTTGAAAATGTCACAGCTTGCTTACAGATTTTTCTTTAAAAATAAGTAAAATTTACATTTCTCGTAGAATTTTGACATATCTCAGAGATTGTTTTGAGGCATGTTTATATGCTGAAATTTGACCTAATCTGACTACCTGATTTCTACCTGATCAAAAAAATTGTCAGGCCAAACATTCCTGCATCATCTCATCACACTCATTTTTTTCTATCATGTGGAGGGTCACACGTGTGATGATGGCTACTGTTTGATTTGATATGAGCTGTGAAAAACAAAGTTTTAAAATAAAAGGTTCATAAAAAGGATGTATCAAAAGGAGCAATAACTTGATTTTAGAATAAAAAATGATGATATGTCTACTACTACCCACTACCTACTTAACCTTATAGTAAAAACATTCTGGTTTTTTTTATAATCCGTTTTATGTCATCAATGAATCATTTTGTCAGACAGCAAGTACACAGACCATACATACCTATATAATAGTAGGTAGGTGTACAAAAAGCAACTTTATATTCCGACATTTTTGTATGTACATCAACAAGAGCTACTTTAAATTCACGCGACGACGCATCAACAAGAGCATAAATAAAATAAATCAATAAAAAATATCGTATGAATGATAACAGCTTTTCCTCAGAGACGACTACTGGTGAAAGAAGAAAATGTCGAAAAACTTCTCTCCGCAAGTCATAATACATTTAAATGCGCATCCAACATCTCACCTGTCAACGATAAACCCAAAAGGCAAAACTATTCAGTCGCTAACATAAGGGCTGGTATTTTCTATCGGAATTTGGAATGTTGAATGTGCATCACAAAATTTTAATAATAATAACAATAACAATTAAAAACAGCATCGGCAGGTATCCCCTCTCTGTCTGAAAGAAGAGAAAACCGTCCTGAACGAAACAACGAACAGTAGTCAAAATTAATTTGATTTTATCTTTTGTGAAGGTAAATAAATCGAATATGTAATTTTGCCTTTCGGCACAAAATGTTATGGAACGGTGGTGGTAGTCGAAAAACAAGTTGATTTTAAGAAGAAGAACGATTTGAGTTATAAAAAAATGTTTGTATTGTTATGAGCTATCATGCAAAAGCAGAAGCTCATACTCTCATATGTAGTCAATAACTTTTACTCCCGTTTGATATTAAACCCTTGGAGCAAAAACGTCTGGTGGTGGTAGTGGTAATAAATAGAGAAATACAATAAAAGTAAGACATGATTTTCTTCTGATTTTTTGGGTACGCCATCTTATGTTATGTCATGTCATATGAAAATTGGTAGCACAATTTATTGTGCAGATGAAAAGTGTGACTCGGCTCCCCTGTTACGAACAAAAAGTCGCTAGCAAATAGAAACGACGTGATGGCTGCTGTTGATGTTGTTGCACCTCTTTCTTTCTACGGGTTTTTCTAATCGGAATATTAAATCTTTTTCCTTTTGCTGTTATGTATGTATACGTACCTATGTTTCTGTTAAGACTAGTTGTTTTCTGATGAAGAATTTAAAAAGTTATATACTTCATACTTGTCAATAAATATTCATAAGAAAGACTTGTTCTGATAGTAGTAGGATGTACTTGTACATTCTTGAGCTCTTTTGTATAAGTTCATTATATACTAATTAATGATTTAGCCTTGTCATCTTGCCAGTAGCTTGCCACACACACCCACATTCTTCTGGAACTGGGATTTTTCTTTGAATCACTCACATATGCTGTATATTATACATACCTATTATGTCTTCATCACGTGTTTTTTTATGCAGGAAATTCTCAGCCATTAATGACGTTTATTTGTCTTAAAACAATATTAGCAATAAAAATGTTTAGCACAACATGAGAAGTTGGTCCTTGGCCAAAAAGATGAAATTATAAATGAGCAGCATAAGTTTAACAAACAAATAAGCTGTAACGGATTTATAGGGTAACTTTTCCCTGCGTGAGAAACTGAATATTTAAATAAGCAAAACATTAAAATATTTTAACTTTCATTCTTTTGACTGTGTAAAACTTTTTATTCTTTTTTAAAATCACAACAAGTAAAAGTGACATAATCTCCAGTTCGGGACAGATCTACTAAAACCAGTGGTTCATGATTCTAGTTGTCAGACAGAACGAGTGAAAATCTAAGCAGAGCAATCAAAAGCCTAGTAGCTTTTTCAACTCATCCCTTTACTAATAAAGTTGCCTATTTAAGTATGCAAAAAAACAGATTACATTGTTGCAACTTGCCGTAAAACCAACACCATTATTCAGAGCAACTTGTTGCAAGCAACATAATTATTACATAGTCAATAATCTCAAGTGTGTAGCATTTAACTTTATAGTTTTCTATTCTATGCCAACTTTTTCAGGTTCAGCCTCTCGAAAAAATATATACATACGAGGTTAAATGAACCTGTGATGATGATCATGAGCATTTTACTATTTAGACAAGTAAAATGGGAGCAAAGTCCAGTCTGAGTTCTTTGGCGCTTTATTATCAAAGTCATCTCACTCCAGAGATTACAGTGCTGTAAAAAATGATCCTCAATTTAACACTGTCGAGTCGACGCTATATGAAAAAAATCTAAAATGAGTCAACATTTTTATGCAGTTTTTTTAAGTCGGCCCTAAGCTTTCAAAAGCTCTACTTACTCACTTTATTATTTAGAATAAGAATCCTAATAAAAAATATATATTACTGATGCCTATACAAACCTCTGCGCAGCGGTAGCATCACGAATTTGCATGGCAGTAGCCTATTAACCTGTCCTGTTACAAAAAGTAACGAGGAACCAAGACGGACAGACGTGGTCAGGGAAAATTTTCTGTGTTTATGATCGCTAGTAGCGATTCGCTACTACGCGTCCTGGTATGCTTAATGATATAGCTTAAAAAATGATGATAACCATTAAACTAGACTCAATTGATAAAAAAATGTTACATCGAGGATTTGAAGACGATGATGATTGAATGACACCATCTTTCCTTGATAATATGATGTATGGGAGGATAACAGGAATTTTTTTGAGCATCTTCTATCATTCAGAGTTCATGGGGTGCGTTCGTGTTGCAATTTTTATCAACACTACCAAATCCACATAAAGCCACGTTTACTGAGCTTTTAATAAGGCTGTTGTGAAGCTTTAAGAAACGGCGATAAAATAAAGATTATCATCACTGCATGCCTGAGCGCCTTATTAAGTGCTTGTGACTGAGATAAAAATAATTATCCTATTAGTGAATGGAGACTCTAGTCTAACTAACAACGCCAATGGATCACGCTTTTTGGACGGTTTAGTGGTGGCGAATGGGGTAACAGAGTCAAAAGTCGTAAAAATAAAATGGATGATTTAGAGGCAAGTAGTAAAACAGCACATGATGATGAAATCTTAAAACAACAGGTAAAGTCAGAGTCATCACGAGATATGATAATGTGTCATGTCATCATGTGACCTTAGCATTTTCGTATAATAATATCCTTAAATTCTCCTTGAAGATACAAGAGCTGTGTGGAGTTATCATTGGAATTTGAGGAGGGTATGCACATCGGCTTAAGTTCAAGGTTCATTAGATAATCAGTGTGGAGGAAAAGATGACCACCACCGATAATAAACGCTAATCCTGTCGGGGAGGCTTATATTTTTTTTCTTACATAAACACCATGTTTTCTCTCTAATATTCTTGACCAACTTTATCATCTTATTAATTACATGAGGCATTTTTACCACCTCTATAACTTCAATAACTTGTTCCATGCGAAATATGGGAGTTTGATTAATTGAAAATGTAAAACTTGGTGTTAAAAAAGGCTGCAGCAGCAGCGGATTAAAGATGCACTGTTTGGGAAATACGCTCAAAAGTCTGTTCCATACAACAGTTATCGTTTCATCTCAAAAATTCACATACTTTTTTGTACAAGGTCATATTTTAAAAATAAAAACAAGTATTTTAGAAATTTGTACCATAATGATGATTAATTACATAATACTTTGTTTGAAGACATGGCTATAAAGGGAGGCACGATATATAATCGTTCTGTAAAAATTTCCCAGGCTCGATTCCAGGTTTTTTTTCGGAATAACTTGAAGTAATTGCGTTCTAATAAAAAGCCTACGTGCTCAATTAAACGTTGAAAAACAATTAGGCGACTAACAGTTATCCTTTCCATGCTTTTTATTTTTTTTTCGCTTAGTACCAGTCCCATTATATTGCATCCTTATAAGTTATTTTGGAAATCCGAGAGTGTTTTGCACCTAATAATGACAGGGTTCCGATGCAATTTTATCGACAATTTGTAACAAATGAAGGTTTCTAAATATATGGTAGGAAAACGGACAAGTGTATGGTGCAATAGTCAGGGTAGACATGCAACAGACAAGATTTACCAAATATTTCGCTATCATCTCCTTTCTTTCTATCCGCTAATTTGTCTACCATTTGTTTTTGGAAATTTTTGCAGCAATTGAGAGCAGGCAACATAAAATTGCAAATTAAAAGAGGATCGAAACGAAAATCAATAAAATGTGTAGCGTGTATTTAAATTCATGCAATCATGTTACAAATTGCAAGGCACTCATATTCGACTCCAAGCAAGCAACACTGCTCATATTATTAGATAGGTGCTCATCCAATTTCTCCAGTCTGGAATTTCGATATCAAATTGCAAAAAATGTATGCATGCAAACTACAAGTCTCATACTAACATGTTATTTTAAAACGAGCTAATTTCTCATGATCTCAGAAAGTCGGAACTGCTTCAATTTTGCGAAGGGGTAAAAGGCCACGAAACTAAACGACGATAATGTTGCCGCTGATGACTGACCAACGATGAATGATACAAAACGCATCAAATTTGTAACACCAAATTAAAATAATAACGTAACAGCTCATTTTCTACAACCTGAAATGTAAAAGGTCCTGCTTCATCTTCTTCTGAGAATCGGATTGTTTTACTATGAAAGTCGAGTAGCACCTGATCAAGTCAAAGAGAAGGAGGAGGGGAGGAAGGATAATGAAATGTTTGAAAAAAAGGATACCGCAATTTTCTTCCACAAAAGTCTTACTACACGCCGTGTTGTACTACTTACACTTATCTTCTATATAGTCAAGTATTCTTATTTAATTTTATTTATGTATATGAGAATGCAAATGAGGCACATCCTCATCAAAATCAACAGCAGGAATCATCAGAAAAGTACAACCAGTCGAGCAAAAGATGATGATCATGGTACAAAATCATAATGCTACAGATCACATCACGACCAATGTCTTTTGTATCAACAACAAAAATCCAATCCAAACACTTATATATTGTTTTTCCATAAAATTATCCTTCATCCTCAAAATATATAAAGGCATATAGCAAAATGATATAGTAAAGTGCAAACACGGCGCGTAAAAATCATTACCAAACTGCGTGTACTTTAAAAAAATATATGATTTTCTTCATAAGAAGAAGGGATACATACGATGATGATTAGCATTTTGATTGCTAGTTTTCCATCTCATATTACCAAGAGATGATGATGATGACGGTGGAAAAGTAGGGATCGTGCAAGCCATCTTATCATCATCATCATATCATCCTAGCCAACAGACAGACAAGACATGTAGGTATATTATCTCTTTGGTCGTAATATGGGAATAGTGAAGTGTATCCTCTTGCCAATAATTATTTTTCCTTACATTATGAATACGGTTTTTTTGTAGATTAAAATATACACGTGTACACTTGTATAATAATATGCAGTTTTCATAATATATTACCTGTTACCTAACCTAACTATCATCAACGTAAAGATATATACCTACTTACCATTTTTGATCCATTAATCCCTAGCAAAAATTTTCAGTTTTGCATTTGCAAAAATGATTATTACATCGTTTTTGTTCGTTGTAGTAAAATGAGTAAAAATCTCTTGTCTTGGTCATGGCCGCTGGTTAATTTTTCTTGGAAGGTCAGACGTATTCTAAGAAAAAAAGATGTATGACTCCCAGTTTGTTGTGAACAGATAGAGGAGTTGTGTACATATTTGGAAAATTAAAAATAGTACGTAGATTACGTATTGTATGTGTGGCAAAAAAGGACAAGCCCAGACCTTGGTCAAGAAGAGTGTCAAAACTCATGGCATGAATCACATCATCATGAATGAGCACAAACTTTTGCCCTAAAGATATAAGTCGTGGAAATCAATTTTTGTACACAGGTATATAGCTATACCTATATAAGACGTAAAGGAAGGAAAAAACTGAGGCTATTCCAAAAAGTTGTGAAACGGAGAACATATTTTATGTCTTGAAATTATCTTTTGATGAACTTGTAAAACCTCTCCTGCTACTGTTTGTGGTATATAAACAATCTGATAAAAGATTACTGGCCAGTCAGTCAGTGATCAGATACATCTCAGTTGATTCATTAAAGAAATCATTTCGAAATATGATACCGACTTGAGTGATTTTTTAAGGAAAAAGCTGCAGAAAATTACAAGCTTTATCGGAATTATGAATAAAGTTTAATTCACACAGGTATAGAAACGTATATTCCGTCCGTCCGTAATGATCTTAAAAAAATTATAGATGCGCTTGCGTCAGATTTTATGGTTCATAAAAGTGGTGATCAAGTTGAATACAAAAATTATTATGCATGCATACCTACATTCATTAGTGGAAGAAAACAAACCTTTGATTTATTCAAGAAAAAAACATCGTTACACTAAAAAAACCTAAACCGACAGAGAAATGCAAACTCTTACTACTGGACAATGGGATCTTTTGATGAATGAATAAAAAAAGTCTGTATACAAACTCGTCCAAAACTCATTATCTTGTGAGAAAATCAACACGAACAACAGCAATCCCGAGAAACACCTACAACTACATCATCAGCAACCGACCGACAACTGAAAAAAATACTACAACATAACATACTATACTACTAGCCAACAACAACGTTTCTGCATTAACTTTCATAATCATCCTCACATCGTGTGTACAATCACTGACATGAAACGCAATTTTTTTAATTCCATAAAACAAACAGAAACCAGTTCTCACAGATTTTTGTGTTATGCAATCTGTGTGCTGGATAAGTAGAGAAATACAGACATTTGTGTATGATTCACATTTTTAAAAAATCATTACGCTTTATATCCATTGTAATGTCATCCGTTTCATTTCTTTTGTCTAATACCAAGTTGTATTGATTCACAGAGAGATTATTAACAACAAAAAGTATTAAAAATTGGACAGGCATGAAATGAAGGCGTTGATAGGAAAACGGACGTAAAAAATATAATATCCTCCGGTTTTTTCCTATACATCCCATTGAAAACGAACCCAAAGACCCGGCATATTATTTTTTGGCACAAAATCAACACTACCACGGATGGATGAAATTGAAATTGATGAGATGTGCTGCTCTGCCCACATATAGGATAATCCATTTTATTGGAACAATTGGAAGCTATAAGCGCGCAAACAGAGTGTATGGCTGTCTGTTTACTTAAGAAAGTGTGGCCAAGGTCTGATAAAAAGGAGTCGTGAACTGTGAGCGTCCAAATCGGATTTTAATCATTACTTTTGCGTTACATAACTTGGAAATGGGCTGAACTACAAGTACATATTAGAGAGATGAAAAGATGACTCATCTAATATTACTACCATGGGCGAGGATTACAATACAATATGTAATTATTGAAAAGTTCAATTAGAGTTTAAATTAATACCAGCCACATAGACTGTGTGGACAGAAAGTTGAAGGTACATAGTTCATCTCTACTATTATTACCTACATACACACTACACAGATTACATAACTAACTTTATCCACTCATTATTTTACCATCATGCAAACACGCACAGTTGCATTTTGAAAAATCTTTATGGAGTACGTACATTGTTCCGTATAGCGTGCAAAAAAAACCCGTGCAAGACTAGATGGAAATCTAAGCTGCAAAAAATCATATATACCGCAAGCAAGCAACAGACTATAAGGCAGATGTTCAATCCCTCCTAACCACGACACTGATTTCATCATAATAGTCAATGTCAATGTCATTCGGTACAATTTTTTATTGCAATGCTACATACTTTTTGGTGGCATTTTTTTCCAAGCTGCTTTGGCTTTTTTTTTGAGTAAACCTGTAAAAGTTCAAAACTGCATCTGTCCTCTTGATCCTCAGCTCAGCAGGCTGTCAAACAAAAACTGATGGTCAGCAATCTGCATAATGGCACCATGTACAAAATGAAAATCTCTCCGATGATGACGGAATAAAAGTTGATACTCCTCCCATGCTAATATATTATTACGTTGCCTACCTGTCTATAGGTATGCTTATGTATGTTTAATCTATCCATAAAATAAAATAAAAATACTACACACATTATTATATTCTCTGCTTATCTAATACAGGAATCTTAATAACAGTAGCTACTTTACCACTTAAAAATCTAAACCGTCAATTTGGTCAAAACAAGACAACGTACGACGAGATGATCACATCATCATCCTTTAGGTACTTTCAATGATACTTGCATACAAAATTCTCGGAAATTTTATAATACCTGTCGTGTGAAGTTTAATTGCGCTGTTTAACCTGACTCATCCCTAAAACACCTGTCCATCCACTGGACATTCACCGTCAATAAAATAAAACAAGATAATGACTGTCTCTTCGCCTCTTTGTTAGTTTTTATACACAAGAGGCTACACAGTTACTTTCTTTTTTGAAATATTGCGTTTTACAAAAAACAAACTTGCTGCCAACTGCTGCTGCCTACGTGCATCCTACATAATTATGATCATTGTGAGTGACACCTGGCTAATTTCTTTGGGAGCTGAGTTGGTATAAGCAAATTCTGTATTTTATTTTCCAACCATGGAATATTTTTCTCACAAGCCAGCAGGAGTTTGCAGAAAGTTGACCGGCTTGAAATCACAAATCATTGACTTCCAAAGAATGCACGATTACGATTCCAGGGGAGAGCGCAACTGTACAACTGGACATTCCTCAGAGGGTCATCCAGAATTAACATATTACACCGATATCCTCAACCAACCAGGATTAAAGAAAATGTAAAGTTTGTACATATACGCAGTAGGAAGATGAACAGAGTATTCATTTATTCCATGAAACGGAAAGAAAGGCGAAGAGTGCTTATCTCTGGTTTTACATTTGCATACTGCGTAAAACAACCGAATCGCAGATAACGAGCTAGACAAGGTTTGCAATTTGCAATACGAGCCACCATGAGACTGTCATTCTACGCCACACGGTCACATAAAACCAAAGCAATTATATCGTCTCATTCGTCTGTAGCAAGTAAATATTATGATGTTCACGTCTGTCGTAAATACCTTGAAAATGTTGTGTGGCAATAATAAATTCGACAACAACATTTTTTACTACTTCTTTCTTCGGATGCAATTTCTAAGAACTAGTATCGCATCACAAAATACCATTTCGTGTGTGTTTGGATATGGAATATGGATGGACCGCGATATTTTGTCGGTGACACGCCGCATGCCGCCGTGAATAATAAGATTATCATTCCTCCTGCATATTTTTATGAGTTTCTTTCTCTTTTTTCAAGTCGTGAAAAAAGAATCGTAAAAAATTAACAAATAAGTGTGGATGATCGAAGCAAGTCGTATAACGATAACTGTTACTGATACAAAATATTATGGCAAAGACGCACTAAAAACATTTTTTTGTAAGACATGTCGTGTTTTTCTTGAACGAACCGAAGCGGTCTTAACACGCTTTCTTTCTGTTTGCCTATAATCCATCATGAATCATGAGATGGAAAGTATTTATGTTCGGAAACAAAATAAGCACTTATTAAAACATGTTGTTTGAGAGGAGACGACGAAATAAATAAACGACAACAAGTGCACATAACAGCCTATTATTATTATTATGGCATAATGTACAAAATAACATTTCAGATTCTTTCTCCTCCTCTTTTTACTCATTTTAAAAAGCTACAAACAGATTTTTCTCTTGGACTATTATTTCTTACAATATGTTGTGCTTCATGAGGTTTAAACCTTTTTGCACGCAATTCAACCTTTTTTTTGCATCCTTGAAAAACGTAAAAAATATTGCAACTCGTACTCTCGTAAGTTTTACTACAACTCGTTACAGGAGACTCGACTAGAAACATCCGACAATGGAATGGAATGTTATGGAAAAAAGGTAATAATAAAAGGGAACTGTGAAACAAAACAAGCAAATGTAAAAAAACGCCCGTACACGCTAGTTTTTGCACTGATTGTGTGACTTTCTTTTAAGCATTTCATTATGGGTGGTTGTTGTTGTTTTAGAGTCGTACTTATTATATAAGCGCGTCTCTATTTTTACATTCTTGGCTTGCATTCCTCAATTTCCCCACGTCATAGAATTATCAATCACGGCAAAATGTGAGAGTGATAGCCGAAAAATAAGCACATGTTTGCTGATAACATGTTTGTTGAACGGAGAATACTAAAGAGGAAATCAAGCCACACACCGTGGCTAAATACAATAACCACACATGCAACCCTAAATCCAGTTTCTTTTATAAGCTGCAGGGAACCAAATTAAATATTATACTTACTTAAAATAAATAAATAAATGAGTGTAATTACCGTGAAACAAGCTGCATTTTATACCTGTACACGCATCACCATTGACGTAATATATCTTAACTACCTACTCTACTCTCTCCACTTACTATTTTAAGTAGCAGTACTTAATTTTACGGGCAGACGCCTAACGCACAATATACCTAAAAAAATTAAAGGATTCCAACTCTTGTTATCTCTTCCTCAATATATCCACTGCTGTGCAGATAATGATGAATTGGCGATGGCCCCCTATATACACTCCACTCGTCTAAAAGGGCACAACTAAAATGGCCGTACGCTAGGTTAGGATTTTTAACCAATAAATAAAGTTATCACTATCACCGTTTCCTCTACTTATTTTACTACGTACATAACGTAGGCACTACATTTCAAAAGCCAAGCCACCAAGGCTTATATTTTTATAGCTGCACATAATATGAAAGTAAAAATGACTCAAAGGAGAAAAAAAGGTAGTGAAACATAAACAACAATTATGATACGCCCACCTGATAAAAAAAACTACGCACACCACAGGTACAAGATCTGACACAAGTGATTACACTGATTTTTGCTACGGCATGAATGAGAATTTGAGCATATTTTGAGAATGAGAGTGCATATGAGACGGTATATAACTACATAATATACTACATACCATAATGCCTATCTATTATACCTACCTACATATTTGCTTTTGCTGTAAACTAACTGTTGACTGTTGTGACAAAAATGTAATAAAAAGTGCACGCAAAAACTCCATTTCAACCTTGAATTTCACATAAATTAAATTTTTTTTCCTCCTCAGCAAAAACCCTCCATTCATGGGAAATATCAAACTATACTCTCTTTTGATACTGCCAAACTCCTCCGTTTTTGTGCTTTGTTGGAAGAAACAAAATTAAGGCAAAATGCGCTCGTAACTCTGCATGACCATTTTTTACTAGTTTTATATAAAACATATTTATAATGCAAGCAAGATTTCTGAAGAAGATTTATAACCATGTATTATAAAAGATGTGTGCAGCAGTCTATTTACTATACACATATTATAGTATTGCCAAAATGGCAGACATGAACTTGGCAGAGTTGAGCCAAGACATCCATTTTAAGAAAATCAGGATAATAAGCTGCACACAATATTATGACAGGTGATATTATTGTGATAAATGCATCCTCTTCTCATATCATCGGCCTTCTTCAAAATGCTTGATTGTATCACATTACATTTTTTTGTGCAAAAAAAAACAATAAAAACAAAAAATCAGCGTGATTTGATATCATTCATCCATCTCACAACAATAGCAACTCGTGTTGTGTGTGTGGTGACTGCTGCAAAAAAAATGACGGCAAACACGCGCGTGTGGAACAGAAACAAAACACGGTAATTATTATACCACCTAGAAAATTAACTTGAAACTATTTTTGTGGTACAATATGCTGCTATGCTGTCTTAGATATCAAATCATGCAACCACATGGCATTTATATCTCCTTTTATAGAAATTTAGTAAATGAGTGGAGCTGCTGCTACCTTCATCATAATATTATTATATTATGCAAATAAATCATTTTGCGATCAGAAAAAAAAACAATGACCATATAAAAATATTCCGTAGCTATACAATGAAACATGAAGGATATAAAAATCTCTCTCTCAAAATAATAGTAATGAGGGTCCAGAAGAAATAATAAAAAAGCGAGTGGGAAAAATGGAAAAAGAGATTTTGATGATGCGCACATTATACCCACTGTCCACTCTACAATAGGTCGTTAAATTTGCATTGATACTACCACATACATAAAACAGAAAATGCAATTAAGAGCGAATGTACGTTGTTGTAAATAAAATTGTTCAACATAATCCGTCAAGATAATTTCCTTGCATGGTTTATTATAGCCAGTGACCAGTGTGGTCAGTCGAGGTGGTATTGCACACGACACGGCACGACAAAATCGACAATGTATGGCATAGTATCAACTCATTCACACAACCATAACAGTCCTTTTTACTTCTTCATCGCACCTCTATAATATTCTCTGAGCGTAATAATAATAATAATAATGTCCAGCGTTTCTTTCTTGACCAGAAGACGAACAGAAAAAAAACGTGATTTTGAGTGACTGACTTTTGTTGAGAACTGAGCAGTAGTAGTAGTGAGCTAATAATAAAAAGTATATTTATTATAATAATCATATACTCTGGTCAGTAGTAGTGGGCAAACAAACAACAAAAACAACCCTACATGTTTTTTTCTCTTCATTTTACACCAGTCAAAGTCATCGAAACATGCAACAATCAAGAAAAGAAGAAGATGATGTGTTATGCAGCTCGCACTCTATATTTGCATTTGAGCTTTTTGATATAATGTAGTAAAAAATGTATATTCTTTTTAATACGCTATAAAACAACTTTTTTTTACTGACTGACTGTGATGGTGCTAGTGCATGCATACTTGTTGTTCTGTTTCTGTGCTGCTGCTGCTGCTACCACCACATCAGTATGAGAAAATAAATGACTATTGACTTTTCTTGTTCTAAGGTGACCCTGAACTCTCTTTCTCTTCTTGTGGCAAAATATATATTACATTATTGCATTCCTTCTAGAATTACTATGTATAGCCAGTGGTTTTTGGTTCACTGTTCATTACTCACGTTGTTACTACCTCTTCTTCTCTCCTCTTCCTTTGTATTATTGGAATTGGAAGAGCAAAGTTGCATGAAAGGAAAAAAATCTCTGCCTACTTATTCAAACATAAAATATATATTTGCAAGCGAGGTGCAGACATGATCATGTTTCTTTACAATTACATATTATTATTATATAAAGATTGAAATGAGATGATAGCGAGATTCTCCTGTGATTTTGATTTGACCATTTATGGAATCTCTCGCACAAACTCATGATGCCAAGACATTCCCAGTTTTTTAGCAGAAGCGCCTAGATAAGTAGTTTATGCATAAAATGCACGGGGCAATTGTTTTTGAAAATATTAATTTATTGCAATTCAATTAATTTTCATTGTTCCAAGTCAAGTTCCACTTATAATCGAAAACAACGTTTTTCTTTCAATCTTCAAAAGATTTTAAATATCGAATCTTGTGCCATCCCTGTCCCACTTTTATTAGAAACACTTTGCCCTTTCTTTGTCCGTGATTTAACCTTTGGCGATGTAACATGTTTGAAGTCTTCATCTGATAAAAAAGTTGAATAAATAGGTACGCAGATAAAATAATTAATCGCAACAGACATACGTACAGCATTCCCATGTATATTTAGTTGTTTCCACTTTCCAGATTGAATTACAATAGCTCTATCATCAACAACACACACGAGAAATCAAGCGTGTCAAAAACCACAACAATATAACGTGGCAGCACTAACGGCAGCAAATGAATTAGCGAGCATAATTATGTTCAAGTTAATAATAATTACACTGAACGACCATTACTGACCAGCCTCGAAAATAAACAACTAATGCACCAACCACGTCCCTTTTGCTCAAACTATCGCAGCTCATTTCATTTTAATTCGGCACACTCTTCAAAATGAGCTGACCATGATCATATTTTTTGCTGTTCAACAGTGTGCTAATTAGAACAGCCATACAACACATTGCCACAATGTATGATGATGAATTGTTTATGGATGAATTTTTCTGATTTGTTTACATATCGGTCAATTTCTCTATAAAAATGTAGCTTGCACACACCACAAACAAAGAGTGTATTTTATATTATGACGCGCATACATAATATATTAAATAGGTACTAAAAATGAATTAGCTGATGATGATCATAAATGATGGTCTTCAAGCAATTTATTTATGCAGTCAATTAAAAGAACGCATGGCCATGCCCTTTCCATTCCATTAGACACGCCATTAAAAAAACAGACAAAGTTAAAAATATGATGAAAAAGAAAGATGGCAGGCGAAACATATTTGCATAATATTCATTATATTGTTAGTTTCAATTACATAATAATAAAAAATATTACATTCTATAAAAAAGGTATGGTGTTCTTGCATCAAGTTTCATCATCATCATCGTGTGTTCAACTTAATTATGCTAAATATCTCATCAAGTGACTCGGACGGACAGAGAGGAGCTAGAGGAGAAGTTGATTAAAGTATTCATTTCATCAACAACCGCAACAACGACAGCAGCAGAACAGCAACAAGTAGGGAATGACCCAGTAATTTCGACGCATGACATTGATCATTTTTACCAAAAAAATTAGTGTACTTTGATCTTTAAGGCATGAATCATTAGAAACAAAGTTATATCATCAGGAATCCCATTTCAAAAAATAATCCCCTTTTGTTTTTCATCTTATTGGACCATCACCATCATCATTTATCTCCACTCAACTGGTTTGTTGGGTTTACAGGAAAATGTGCGAAAGAAAAAGTTGCGCACAAATATCGTGGAAAATTTACCCAATAACTTGGATAAATAAAAAACTGACTGGAAGCAACTATTTAAACTAAACCCATTTAAACTTAAAGAAGATAAATGTGAGACAATTATTTCACATCATACTACCCCATCCAACCTTTTTAGAATTTGCAAACAGAAAAAAAATCCCATAAATTACATGGTTTTTTTTGCTGGCGAATAAGGATATGAAGTGGTAAAAAGATTAGAAGGAGAGAAGAGAGGGATGCAAAAAAAAGCAAAATATTTGCTGCATTCCATTCGCGTACCTTTTTAGAGTGTATAGTTAGGTCACTTGACATGATGATGAAAAGTGATATACTGCACAAAAATCACAACACCACCACACGAGACCAGACGCAACAAAACAAAAGGCACCAGCTCAGAAGAGGAAAGTGGAATTAGTAACAACTAACAACGCTCAAAAAGAAGGTAGTTTACGATTATGGTTATGACTAAATGACCTCCTGAAAAAAATGTATTTCAGCAGCAGCAGTCATTCAGCCAGCCAGTTTACTAGGTACGTACACATACATAGTACCAAAATCAAATGTCTGCAGAGACTACAACAACCGCTACAACAATAGCGTGTTATGTATATATGTACTACTACTCATTTTACACTACAAAAAGCAAGTTCCAAATTCCACGAAAAAATTTCACACTCAAAAAAACGTGTACATCTATCTATCTTAGTAAACTTAGTTAATGGTAATCTGTTATTGGTACTTAAACGCTTATAAAACGATGATATGATGGGATATAAGACGGTCCTCATCTTCTTTTCATGAGCATGACCAAAGTGTGATCCGCGAGCTGTGTAACCCATCTCCATCTCCTAGCCCATCACCAAATTTTTACCCAATTCACCACAAAACTGCACCTTGTTTGACGGCAGACAGATTGTGGTGAACGTAGAGCAACAAAACAGCGTCAAATTTGTTATCGTCATTATCGCAGAGAGAGAGAGAGAGAGACGGACTCTGACCAGTTGGCTTTTTGGCTACATCCGTGTACATTAACATAAATTAAGAAAGTGGATATAATATTATAAATTGTGAAAAAACGTACGTTTTTGAATGAATGAATAATCAGCTCACATCGGTGGTGGTGGAGCTGTGGAGGAATATGGTGTGTTAGTAACAATAATAATAATAATAGTACATTGGATTATTGAAAAAACTTGATGAGTACACATACACAACACACACGTTTTGGCCCATTGTTACCATTGTTGTGTGTGAGATGGTCTTACCCCACACTCGACTATAGGCATGATATTATCATCATCCTCATCATGAGACTGACACGCTAATCATTTTTGCATAATTCACGGTCTAGGATGACATTACTTTTATTTTTTTTATCTCTCTCTCGCTCTCGTGTGGAATGCAACAAGTTGCTATTTTGAACAAAAAAAAGATTTAATGTTTGTTTGTCGTGTAATATACTTTGTGTCCTATGATGATAGAGACCGAGCTAGACCACCATCTCATTTTTCTGTTTAAACACATCAAACATCAGTCCAGTTTATAACATATTATGTTGATATCATTAAATTTAATTGCTTTTATGTTTGCAAGCAAGCAAGCAAGCAGCACAGAGAAGCAGGCACATTTTCTCTCCATGTCAAAGTTGCTCGCTGGTGATGTGTTAAAAACCTGCCTCATTTCTCATACCTGAGAATCATAAAATGTTACCTTGTTCACTTTATATTCAAATTACCCAAGGCCATTTGCGAAGAAAAGGCAAAGGCAGGCGCAGATATATAGGCACTATATATATTAATCTGCATAGAGCATGCAGGCATGCACGGAGGATGCATTACTCATGACAAGATAATCATGTTAACTACGATGATGATTACGATGACGCATACTTTAGGTGAGTGAGATCCCTACCCATATACAACCGCAAAAATTCCATCAAGCTCGCGTTCAAGTCATCATCATAATCATCTTTGTTGGAGTAATAGAAATATATATATTATCAACTGGCTTTTGTAGAAAGCCATAGATGGAAAGCCAAAAAGCAATCAGGATCATAAACCATATTTTATACGTTTATATTACAAATACCTAAATGAGAGATTTTTTAAATAAATTTATTACATCTGCATTCACTATTTACCTTGATAGGTAAACAAAAACGTGTTGCAGCACAACTGATTGTTATCAACAATGGAATCTGCCTACCAAAATAGAATGAACACAAGTAATAAAACTATAAGAATGGGACATGTCGAGAACGCAAAAAAAACATTATGGTCTTCTTCCTCTTCCTTCGCCTTTTAACAATTTCAATAACAAAAAAGAGAACAAATTATTTGTCCTTATAGAAAGCGCTTATCAAAATTGCAACGTAATCTGGAATCAATTTGGTCTAATCTGAGCGTGGCTGATATGCCTATGGAGTAGTGTGACATGAGCAATGAAAATTTTGATCTCGTTAAATCAGTCAGTCAGTTAGGTCATTCAATTAAATACCCATGAACTTGTACCATTACTCAAAGGAAACTTTTGTTCTTGTAACATAAAAAAACTTGTACTCTCTGAAGAAAGAAGAAAAAAAATCACCATTTGATAACCATATTAAGGATCCTGTGGAATTTTTTCTTTGATGATGATATCTCCCTAAGTAGTATGAGATGATATAACAATTGCAATACTGCAACAGTAATAAACAAGTCAAAGTAGTAACAGCGAATCAGTCAAGCCAATCAGTTTACAAACTTGCTTGAAACAGCAAATGCATAAAAGGTAAACTGCATTTTTTCCACATCAAACATCCTCAAACTCGAACAACTGACAAGCCAGCAGCATATAGTATGTGTAGTAGTAGTAATAGTAAAAAAAAGCATTAATTGTAACTTAACCGGTAGCATAATATTCGTAAAAGAAGAAGAGGAGCCATCACGATGATGCACATTCATTCCTTTTTGTCTTGTGTGTGAGGAGAAGAAGAAGAGAAAGAAAACCGGATAGCGTATCACCACAACCACACCATAGAATGAAACGAGGTGTGTTATGCCTATTATGCCACAGATTCTTTCATATTTTTTTACTAACGTTTTTATATATTAATGGCATTATCTCATCTCTCTCATTTTTTTACTGTTGCACACATGTTACAAGTTTGCATATATGTTCATATCTCGTAATATTGCAATGCATCTCTCTCTCTCTATAAACTTGTATTTATGCATACCTACTCGATGACAATGATTTTTTCTGATAAGAGAAATAATAAATATTAGTTACCTGTCCATACGAGTAACCAGACAGAACCAGAATTTAATGGAAGAATTAAAAAAGGTTATAAGATGATCATCATGACGAGAGGAGAGAGAAAAAATACTACATTTTGAGAGTTTGTTTGAGAAGCAACATAATCATCATCATCGATTGTTACAATGCATGCAGCAGCAGCAGCACATACCTTCTTTTTTATCGTTATATTTCATTTTTTTTATGATTCACATAGCCAAGCGAACGCTTTTTGTGGTCACACTAGAGTAGGTTTGTGAGTAAAGTGAAGAAGCCAACAAAACAAGAAAACCGGCTTGGCTTGCTTTTCGGCTCCTGCCGGCCTGCCTGCCTTCTATTTAACTTTTTCTGCTCGCAGTATCCTTCACTTCATAATACTCCATTCTTGACAATCCCAGCAAGTCCTTACACTTACTTTATTGTTGGCGATATAATATTGTGTTATTATTATGGCTGGTTGAAAGAAAGAGTTCGTTTAGCTCATCAGCGGATGAAGGATGGATGCACTAACAACAAAAAGCATATTTTGTGTGGAGTAAATGCTTTTGATGGATCCATATTTACAGTCATCGTAATTATTATTAACAGGATAGTGTTTTGACCATTACTACAACTGCTTTTTAGTGTGACTTTTATATCGCAATTGGTACAAAATTGTGGATAAAAGTACAGTATAATATGGCTCCATCATTGTTTAATTTAATAAGGTAAAATGACTTGACTAAGAGCGACTAAATAAATAAGCTGCTAATAAACGTGTAATCTAATTAAAATGGTTCTGGCGATCTGGATCCACACTCATTTCTTCATCTTGTATGGTTTCTTTTGTGTAACTGTGCACTCCTCTACTTTTACATGGAAAATACACTCTCAGTAAAATAATGATTAGTCATTACAAGAAAGAAGACACAAAAACCGATTTGGCCTGTTATACAGCAGCACAGCGAAAAAAAGACGTTTTCAAGCTGTGCGTAAGCACATTAAAGTAATTGGGAACCGTGACGAGCATCAAAAGGTAAATAAGGCGTTATTAGAAGGAGGGATCAAGAAGACAATGACTACAGAAAAGAAAGAAAAATCTCTAAAAACAACCATACTTTATGGAGTGTTTTGTGTTTATCTCTCCTTTTTCTAATGCATATGTACTGATTATCGGAGAGAAACTGAAATTGATTCCATTTATTAATATGTACATCATGTTGACTGCTAGGAAGAATGTGCAAAAAAGAGTGCACATTATTCACACTTACTTGTTTATAGTAAATGTTCTATGCACTCTTCATTTTTTCACTTTTTTATCATATCCTTTTTATTGCTCACCTCACCATCACACGAAAAAAATATATTTTTCCCTTTTATGTTCATCGGCAAACAAAAAAAAAGTTGAGAATTCAGATTTGCTTCAAGTAAGAATCGACATATGAGTACAAAATAGTAAGTAGTAGCTTTTGGCATGGCATGAGTGATTGTGATTATTTTGGCTAATATTGCAACAATGCATGCAAAATAGATTGCACTTTTGTGCCAGAGAGCACCCAGAAACAGCATAATAACCACTTTTTCTGGTTTTCCCAAATAGTTTTATTCAATTGCCTCAAGAAGAAAGAAAGCCAAATATGTATATATATGCATAGTAGGAGCAACAGCAGCAGTTATTCAAGGTATTTTTTTTTTCAAATGAAATGCGATTGCGTGATGTATCATTTCTCGGTTGGTGTTGCATTTTTGTTATGATTGTTGTTGTTCACCTCTCGAAACCACTAGTCACTCTACTCAACTCACCTTCGTGAAAAATTAGGCATTTTTATACTACTACTTCTATTACTACTACTACTACTACCTATCTCTGAATCTGCTGGCTACTACTTAGCCAGTTCACCACTATTACAAATTACACCCTGTTTCACTCTATATTATGTTCTCTTCTAACTTGATATATGAGTGTCCAAAGCACAATAACACTTTTTTTATGCCTCACGTCACGTCATTTTCTTTCGTAGTATTTCATTTCTTCGTGTTATGTTGTTGCAGGTTGTACTGATTTTGCTATATATTTTTTTTCTTTCGAAAGTAATCACTAGTTAGTAGCCCTTGTATTAAAAAACCGTAGAATTATTGAGGGTAATTTATTTTGACACCACCATATAATATTAAGTTTCCAGTACCATTTGGGCGTACTTTTATAGTTTAATATTTTGTTACACATTTTTGCAAAAATTGTGAGAATATTGGCATGATCATGTTACTTATTTTTGCAGAGAGAGGAATAAAAACGTTATTATATGGTCAGTCGGAGGAATGTTGGACAAAAAAAGTCATTGTTTTACTACTTACTTTACTACTACTTCTACAACTCGCACAAAATGGCAGTCATGTAACATTGATCACAAAACAACAGCAAATTTTAATCCCATTATATGGCCCATTTGATTTATGCAATAAGGAAAGAACAAACAACCCTAAAATTTTATGACCCTTTTTTCGTTACGCTGCAGACGTACGTCACGTCATAAGAGTACCTACACCATACCTGTACATAGTAGCGGCGAGAGAAAAAGAGAATTCCTGGAAGATTGTTTCTATGAAATTGTTTTAAAGTGGTGATCGACCAGCACCCATCAAGGTCAGGTGAAAGTGAAATGAACGTTACTTAAGATCACGATATGATTATGATGGTAGAGTAGGGAATAGGGAAAAAGATGTGAAAACTGTACCCACCTGTTGATTATGAGTAGATCCCATGGAAAGAGTCACTTTGCACATTGAACTGTCTGCCATGGCCTGGATAGCAATAACGTGACAGTACACAATGCGTACAGACTCCGTCATCAGCACAGCCTTTTCGAAATCCTCCTCATTCAACTCCTCCACAGTTTTGAGGTCGCCCGAGGCGAGCTTAATCAGGGATCCCTTTCGAAAAGCACTGATCACCGGCATTTGTTCCACTGGCCAAGGGGCACAATGTCCATTATTATTATTACTACTACTAGTAGTAGTCGCACTATTAATTTGCCTACTTCTCCCGTTTCCATTAATAACGCCAAGCTCAAGGGAGGAGGTGGAAGATGACGAGTCATTCCTGGCATTGAGAATCCTTGCGTTTCTCGCGGTGGCAGTTGTGGCAACCCCATTGTTCTCCTTGTTGTTCGCACTGCCGCCGCCACTCCCAAAGAATCTGAAGTGGACAGAGGGGGACTTTGGCGTGGATGGACCACTTCCCCCGTGGGATGAGGATGATGAGGACAATGGAGAGTTAGGTACGACGAGCAGTTGTTGAGCATTTGTTGATGAAGATGAATGATAATGAGAACCAGTTGCTGCGGCAGTAGCGGCTCCTGCAGCATTAACACCACCTGTCATAGACGCTGGACCCCCTGCGGAAATGCAGGCAGAAGAAGAAGAAGATGAGTTATAGAATGGATGATTACTAGAATTAAAGCGATGGAGAAGAAGCTGATGATGATGACGAGCATTATAGGGATAAGAAGAAGTGAGAGTAGTGGAGGTGGGTGTTACGAAAGAAGATTGCTTACTTGTAATGTTAGTATAATTATTATTATTGCCTTTGTTGCACACGGGAGGAAAATGATTATAGAAGGGAAAGTAGTAGTCTTTTAAATTAGTGCTACCAACCATACTTAGGCTTCTACTACTGCTACTACTTTCCTGGTGGTTGTGATGGTGGAGAAAAGAAGGATGCAACAAACTTTTAATATTAGTGGTATGGCTATTAGAAGGAGAAGAAGAACAAGTGTCATCATTACCATTGGACGGCTTCTGGTTGTGGTGATGATTTGGACTCAGGTACTTTGACGATGGTGATAAGTGTAGATTTGTGGGGGTTGATTGCTCAGAGAGAGAATCGGCGGATGATGGAGGTGGCGGTGGAGGCAACAAATCCCCAACTTTTCCTCCATTACCGTTAAGTGGACTTTGAGGTACTGCGAAGTTCCAATGAGCAGATCGTTTCTTTGGACTAGGAGGCAAAAATAAATGGTGCTGTTGCTGCTGCTGTTGTTGTTGTTGTTGAAGGTGGTGGGGATGGTGAAAGGAGGAGGGATGAACAGCATGATTATTATTATGGCTTCCTCCACCATTGTTTAATTTTTTACAATCTGGCGACAAATTAGTTGGGCCATTAGATAAAGAGGATGAATGCTGCTGTTGTTGATGGTGGGGATGACCTTGAGGATGGAGGTGATGATGCTGTTGTTGTGGATGATGATGAGGATTATGAGATGCGTGACCGTTAATGTATGATGGATGAGCTGGAGGAGGTCTATGAATTCCTCCAGCGGAGTGAGCATCACTAGCGAAAGAGATCGACTTGGCAGTTTTCTGAGAAGCTTGTTGCTGTTGCTCCTGTTGTTGTTGTTGATGATGATGGCGTCCAGTAGGGGAGAAATCTTCTGGAGATCTTGTCATCATTCTTTGTTTGGCCAACATTATCGCTTCCTTTGCAGCCTTGCTTCCACTCATCAGTTCCATTTCAGCCAACAATTTCCGCTCTTGTTGACTAACGCTGCTTGTATTACCGGGTAAACCAGGATGCTCCATGTACTGCTTCACAGATTTACTACTCATTTCTGGGGTCGCCGCTTGTCCAGAGTGACCTTTATGCGGAGAGTTGGAATTTGGAGATATTGACAAACCCATGATACCTCCACTGATGCCGAGTGGTCCTCCTTTTGAAACATCTCTAACATTGCCAGAACCAGACGAGGATGATGATGAAGATGAAGAAAAGCGGTTTTGATGCGCTTGCTGCTGATTACTTTGTCCTGCAGAATGAACGTGATTGTGATTGTGACTGGCGTGATGATGTGGATGATAGCGATCCCCCGTGGCGGAAACAGATTCAATAAGCTTTGTATGCAAAGATGTCACAGACGTTGACTGTGGAGATCCTAAAGGTTGTAAAATATTATGAGCTTGTTGTGGAGATGTGGTAGCTTGATAAGACCGGGATGGTGGTGACTGACTTGGGGACGATCGCAGCTCTGAAGCCGCGGCAGCAGCAGAATTACGAAGTAGTTTTGAGTGAAAATCTAAATATGAGCTGGCCGCCGCTGCGGGATGCTGATGAGGTGGATAGTGAGAACCAAACAATGAGGGGTATGGCAGGGAATGTCCAGCTGCGGCTGCAGCCGCTGCGTAAAACGCAGCGTGGTGAGCTGCAGCGGCGGAAGGAGGAGGAAACGCTCCAGGATAAAGTCTGTTTCCAGACGCGGCCGCTGCTGCTGCAGCTGCAACGGCCAGTTGGCTTAATTCACTCGCTCCATTGGCAGCTTGACTAAGACCTGGGGGTAAGTGAGGATACGACTGTCCCCCTCTCCCTCCATCACTGCCGCTTGGGGATAGTGAATGAGAACCTGATGACTTTGGCGACGCAGAAGTTCCAGGGGAGGGTGACGAACAGGGGATTGGAACTGAGGATCTCGCGGAAAAGCTACCCCCAGGACTTCCAGAGAATCCTGGAACCTCTCCAGCGTACATTGGGGAATGTGCATCTTTCCTTGGACTACTCTGCATGTGAGCGTAATTGGGACTTGTACCTTTCCCACTGAGAGGGCTCGTCGAACGCCGGTGAAGTCCGTTGAGATTATGCACTGCCATGCGACTATTTTCCACCGGGGAAATGGGGTGAATTGGTCTTCGCTTTAGTCCATCGCCACCACCACCACCGTTTGCATTCCCATTATGATGCTGATGTTGCTGCTGTTGTTGTTGTTGATAATGGAGGGAGTGAGGATTGTGTGGATGATGTGGGTGATTATGGGGATCTGCCCTTGGGTTTATTTGACGAGAGCTAACAGGGAGGGATGGCACCAGAAACTTTTGCGAGTCCACGCGAAGTCGACTGTTATCAAGTCCTAAGGGCATCTGAGGGGATTTATTTAGTGGGACTGTACTGGCATTTAGTTGTGTTGCTGAGATCATGATTACGGTTTATTTTTTTTGTTTGCTTCCGTCTGCTAGCTATCTTCTTCTTCACGCAACAAACTGGCAAAAGTTACTCTTTAACTGACGATGATGAGAACACGATTATAGTCCTCTTGAAACGAATTCCTGGAAAAAAATACAAAAAAATACACATTTAGTTCTATAGATAGTTCAGGAGCGAACAAATTGTAAGCTTTACTTTTTCAATTCTTCTTTGTACTCATCGACCAGACGAGGGTCATGCATGCCTGAACCTCATTTTTAATACTACTGGACATTGGACGTTGCAAATTGCATTTCATCGACGGTTATCTTCATTGATTAAAGTTATGCCCTGTTTCATTTTTATAATAATAATGGGAAATGAGAATGTGTAATCTAAAAAAAAATCAGAATGCCCAACGGTCATCTTTTTTTTCCACAACGTCCAAGAAAAAAAACACGTTGCTCAGTGTTCCGTATCAATGCGTCAGGAGTACAAACGTACGAGTACAACCATCCATCCAACAAACTCAAACAAACTTCAACCACTAAAAATATACCAAGTAAGGCTGGCATTGCCAGCCTGGCAAACTTAATTTACCTTAACATTTAATAAATAGTGATAACGACTAACAATGAGCAATGATGATGAGCATACATAAAAACTCTAACAATTGACAATGAACTTTCTTCCTTTTTTTCTCTCATGATGAATGAAACCATGTTATTAGCCAAAGCCAGAGAAATAATAATAATAATGTGTCAGCAAAAAAAGCCAGCGTTTCAATTCCTTTTTTTACAACTGACAACTTTTGAGAGAGAGATAGATAAGTACTATTAGTAGTACATACTAACTGGTGCACTGCCAATTTCTCATCATCAAGTTGTAGTAACCGAATCGGAACGTGAACGTATTTAAATGGAATTTTTACTATATGTACCTGATTACATACTACACACCCATGCACACATACACATGATAAGCTTATTACATATATCCCCTTCGCCCTTATTTTCTTCTGCTCCTGTCGTTTTCCTATCAAATCTGATTATCAGTCAGTGCCTTTTTACTTAAACTCAAGTATGTACCATTTTTTTGCTTGCTCAAAATTCCTTCCATTATCATCCTATCATACTCCAGTGAATGATGTGTACTTTTAGATATAGATAAATGCAATATAGCAGAGTTTTTTTTACTACTAAATATACTCCAAAGGAAGAAAGAAAAAAGCAACGACTATGGGAAAATTTTAAAACAAAATCACTGGATGTGAAAGAGAATATAATAATAATCTGTTAAGACAACATGATGATCAAGCAAGCATGAACGCAGAGAGAACAAAAACGTCTACTCTACTGAATCAAGTTGAATGATTCCAGTAAAAAAAATATTGCAGTAGTAAAAAAATGCCAGAAAACCAGACACCAGTTATGCCTCTCGCAACAACGTACTTAATTATGTGAACAGTTTATTATAGTAGCGAGCCGCGTCGCACATCGGTGACCACGACGGTGTGACGGTGGTGGTGGTTTGGTGGGGGTGGACTATAGTGAATAGCATCACATTCAACATCATCATTATTATCATCATCTTCCCATTTTAATTTTTCTTCGTGGTGTGGTAAACCTTTTCGTTTTCATTATTATGATCATGATCATCATGATGATATGGAGTTTTCTTTTCATGTGCTTGGCGTGTTGCATTTTGCATTCAGAAAAGAAGATGTGAAGAGTTTTGAAAATAAAAACGCTCGTTTCGTTTACTCACGGACTCAAATCAAAATTACACATAAAATTAAAGCATCTCTCTCTCTCTCTCCATAATCCTTCTCGCCTCCTCGCACAAAAACATGCCCAGAAAATATAGTAATTTTGTATCATGGATGGCTAATCAAATTACATACTAAACAACGGGCTTAACACACAAACAGACACATGATATTGCCCATTATGGTAGTAGTGCATGCGCAAATAATAAAGAACAACTAGTGGGAAATTTTATTTGTAAGTCTGCGTAATACACTGCTAAATAATGATAATGATGATGCAACCGACAAAATGCATTCTTCTTTTTTTCGCATTAGCCGTTAACAAAGTTTTTAAAAGTAAAAAAGTTTATTTTTTAATGAAAAGCATATTACCAGTAGTCGGACTCTTTTATTTATTTGTGTGCATAGGTACATGTTTTATTACCCGTGTTGCTCACCGTTCAATTCTTAATTGTGGTGGCAAATATCTTTATAAAATTCTCAGAAAACTTTTAGTGCACACACGTCTTCTTCTTGAATGGGTTTAATAATGTATACAGATGTATGCATGCAAGCATATATGCACCTGTTCCTTTCGTGCACTTGCTAAAAAAAGTTGCACATTATTTATTACACGCCTAGCGAAAATACAAGCTATTAACTTTCCTCACTAGTGAGGAAAAGAAAGAAAGTAAAAAAAATAAATTAAGTTTGTTTGTACCCTCATTCATGTGGGAAATGTGCATGCAGGGCAGGGCGCAAGGTGCATATCATGAAATGCACGTAAAGCTATCGAAGAATGAGCCAAAAAACACACGGAACACTTGATATGCCAGTAAGAAAACCCTTCTACCGCCAACTTGTCCGACGTGTGGATAAGCCAACTTGAACCGATTTCAGACACGAGAAAATTAAATGAACAGTTGAGTAGTGGAGTATATAGCCGACCAGCGAATAAAAAAATATATTTCCGCCTCTTGTAATAAGCCACATAGAGGTATGCATACTTAAACATTTTCTTTTTTGTCTGCCAGCCTGCAATAACCTTTCATTCAACCAGATCGTTTGTGTGTGTGTTTCTTCTCCCAATTACATATAAGACGAGAAACACGCATTTACAATTCAATAATTATATTCTTTATGCGTAAAGTCCTTATAATTTTCTCCCACCTCTCTGCAAATGTATGTGGTAAAAAATTGGGAAATGTGTCGCATTTATGCATTCATGCTTTGTTTCATTTTTCAAGGAGCAGCTTAAAAACAAAACAACCAGCGCAACCCCCACACTTTTACTCCGTGCACCTGTCCACATCCATTGCATTGCACATTATAATTTTTGACATGTGCTATGCTTCTTCGTCTTTCTTCTTCCCATCACCCACCCAACTTATTTTAGCAGCTGAACGAAAATTGTAGAGCTCTTCGTTTTGTTCTCTCTCTCTCAAGTGCGGAATGCACAATCATTAATGCAAAAAATTTGCAAGGCACGAAACCCCCTTTTTGCCTCGCCTAGTAAAATCCGGCATTAGGGTTTAAATAAAAAGCCCGAAGGAGAAAATATCATGCACATTTAATGCATAAAACCGCTGGGCTGCTGCTGCTACTGCTACATTAGCCAGTTGCATGTGTAACCTAAAACGCTCGTAGTAGCACAACTTTGACTTTTACGACGACGACGGATATTATGTCTATCAGCACGACATGGAGTTTAAGGTAAGCCTATTAAAAATACCAAGAGTTGTTGGAGTGAAATTGAGGTACACAGGTAGAAAATTTCGTGTGATATAACGTTGCAAATTTTTTACCCCGTGTGTAACTAGGTATATACATACATACATATACTTTGTTGAGAGACAGTAGTCGGTTTTGGTTTGGCTTTGCTTTTCACTTAAGTCACGGTTTTCAGAGCGTAATCATGAAATTAAATGATAATATATGTAAGTATGCAATGCATAATGGATGGCTTAAGTAAGTGAGTGGTTTGAGAAGTGGAGAAAATTGGAGAAAACCTTTCTCCTCCCTTTTCTCTCTCTCTCTCTCTCAGAAAACAACGGTAGTTTATAGAAGAGTATACTAGGAGCAGCAACAAGGACATTTTGGTAAATATTTTGGTTTATTTATTTATTCAACACATTTCTGATCTCCAAACCAAACCACTTGCACGGAATGAAAGAACTATCTAGTAAAGCCTACTTGCATATTATGGTATAGTAGACATAAATGTGTTTTCTCTGTTTGGCTTTTTATGAAAGAAAAACCAGCTTTTAAATATTTCCAAATGTAGAAGTGGTATGCATAAAATAGTAAAGATAGCCGGTGGAGCTCTCTCTGCTCACAATGTATACTGCTTTGAGCACAGTTGGTTGGATTGTATATTATTATCCGCTTCCACTCACACATTAAACTCAATCCTTTTAAGTTATGCATGTTTGCAAGTTAGTTTCCCATCAAGATAGTCAAAAGAATAATGTAGCACGCAAGCACAAAGCGATGCCAGGTATACATCTATATATTTTTTTTATGTCGGCTGTGCTTTCTCGGTATAGAAGTGTACAGTGTACACACATTAAAATTTTATGGACTCATTAATTACAGCCAACTTTAAATTAGCATGACAGCTTTAAAATATAATACACTAAACTAACTTAAGTAGAATAGAGGGAAGGATAAACCGTGTAATAATAATAACACAAACAAGCTGAAATGTACAAAAGAGGAAGAATAAATATTTTGACATTTTTACTGTGTACTCCGCCGACCACTACTACTGGTCATTACTCATTGTAACAGTAACAGTTTACACCAGGGAGAAACGAGTTTAAACAAAGTGCATGAATGCGGTCGGAAATTAGACAAAAATATGATTACTGAAATGCATGCAACTTTTCATTTGAAAAAACAACATGCAAAAAAATGCACAGAAACATTTCATTCAAATCTGTTAATTATTTTCTCAAGGTTCAGATTTTTTGTATCAAAGGTAAACTTTTTTTGTACCTGGATATTTTGTCCAAGCGCATATCAAATTGCAACTTTCCTTTTGAAATGTTTGAAATAAAATATATTCCCAAAACTTGCAAAAAATTATGTTTCACTTTAACCCAAAAAAACACATAAAAAAGTTGTTTATTTCCTCGCAGCACGTGGCTGCTGTTTTTTTTACTTTTGTCTGTTTCTAAAAATAAAAGTAATTAATATGACATATCTGTCATGTCATTCACGAGGCACATGCACCAAACTGCAATAATATCCTATAATTGCAACTGCGTAACTGTCTGTCAGCGTCATTATGATTATATGATAACTTTACAAACGTCCAAAATAGTTCTATGCAATTAAACGTTGAACATTTAAGCTATTTTTTCATAGAAAAACACTACACATCAATTCAATTTACTGAGAAAGAAAAGTTCAAAGCGCACTATTATACATGGTCAGCATTGGTCATCAATATGACATTGGTTTGTCAGGCCAATTTCAAGAGTCCAAAATCCCAAACTAATAATTTGTCACATTCTATTTTTCACTGTTTATGAATGAATCACACAACTTGGTCACCAGACAAAACCACCACTTCCAAAGTTCACTATAAAAACCAGAGTAAAAAATGATGCTTGGATCACGAACGATACCTAAATAACATCCTTTTAATTAAAGTACCAATAGCGCACACCACCACCACACACGACAAAAACGGCACAAGAACTACTACTTGATAGAAAATGTACGGCGTAACAGGCCATGCGCTCCATTTCCTTCTCAATTGAATCACAGACTGACTGAAAGCAAGTTGGATTCAATCAGATTTTTGTTAAGAAGACCAACCAACCAGTCAAACCAACTAGCCATATAGTCAGCCACACTACTACTACTGCCAATCTTTTTTTCTCGTTTCGCTCAGTCAGAGAATAATGCATACATGATGCATACTACTACTGCACGGTTGTCGTGTAATAAAAAAGAGCACAAGGAGCAGCAGCAGCAGAGCAACAAAGTATCATGATAAAAGGAACGTTCATAGTTCATAATATATTATCGCAAATACTACAACTACACACAACAGACTGTTTGGATCATGTAACAACGTTTGGTCTTCTTTTTTTTTGGCTATACACAAAATTTATACTCCACCACACCGACACCGACCACCGCATACCATTGAATGATATGATGAAGATATGATGATGATGATGATGTTAGTTGATGATACGACAAGTTTTCAGGCATTGCATTTTGTGCTTGCTCGCTGAAGACAAACTATTTCATTATCTAACAAGAAGAACGAAAAAGCGAATCCTGTTTGCTATGCAGCAGTCAAATAACGACTGCCACTACACGCATACCTATACACATACTTTTTGCTGTGCTTTGCTTACTCATTGGTTTTATTGTTCCGATACGTAACTCCTTTTGCTTACTTACTTACTTACTTTACTTGTCTTGTTTGCAGACGAGCTGCTGCTGCTGCTGCTGTTATAAGCAAAAGCTCCTCTTAATTTACTTAACTTTTTGTAGTAGCGGCTTACTAACCGAGTGAGTAGTGGAGAGTATCATGTGGCTAAAAAAGAATGAGGCAACAAAGCGAGCTGCTGTGGCTATGCTGTACTCATATAATATGAAGGAGTAAATAGATGAGTAGAGTGATATTTTACTATATACATCACCGCCGCTTACTTACGTAAAAAAGGGATTATAATTATAAGACTGCACTGCGTTTTGTAGAAAATAGCATGTAGAAGCAATTCAAGTTGAGTATACACACACCAGCAAACCAAACAACTAACTGGACAAGTTGCCAACTGAATGGGACGCAGCAGTAGTTGAATCGATGCAACTTTAATGAGAGGCGATGAAGTGGTCGCGAAGAGGAATTGAGCGGAAAAGGAATTTATAGGGAAAAAGGCACACAAAAAAAACCCGAACGAAAGGTTAAGGTTGACTATAATAATAATGGTAAATAAGAGAGGTATATATGAAACCAATGTGCAAGGGAAGGGTTATCTCTACATAGATGCATGAACAATACATACACACACACGCAAAATTCAGAGACTTTTTTAGTGTGATATCATATCATGATTTTCTATCATTTCGTTCCTCCAATATATCAATATAAACTTGTTAAAATGGCAGAGTGTGGTGATGGCAAAGTAGCAAAAAGGCAAGTCAATTTAGTCAGCAGTCACCAGCACAAAGGCATGCATGCAAACAAACGTGCATCCGTTTCAATAGAATTGCCAACAAATCTATAACAAGTTAGTATTCTTTCTCTCTGACGAATGCAGTAGGAGAGAATAGTGCCAGTTTATGCACGCATTATATAAATTGTCTTATACTGCAACCGACCGCAACCACGGTCAAACAATTCAAGCCACATTGATTATTATTGTTAATATTAGCCAACAAACTTTAACGAAACTTTGCATGCAATGCACCCGCGATGAAGCGAAATGCGAACCAACAAGTACAATGAAATGGTTTGCGAAAAAAAACTAAACTGGGGTGCTGTTCAAATGTCTATAAAATCGGGTAACTCCTCTAATCTATGCTATTATACTACTCAACCAGAAACAAAATTTTTCTAACCAAACCACTTTTGAATTGGAATGCTGGATTATTATTATTAAGACAACAACAAAAAAGTTCTTGTCGCAACAAAAATTTGTTAATCCGATACGCGGTTTTGTTTTTACGACTGCTGCGGCTAGACAGACGATCAGACTTTTATGCAAATTGAGACTTGAAATATTTTTACGTTGAGTTCATCTGTGAAAAGTTTTATTATCGCCTGATTGACTGGATTCAAATGGCCTGTCTCTCTGTCAGGATTGTATAACTTCTCATATCGCTGCATGACAATAAGGAGTGCAACAACAAGGAAAATAGAATGAACTTTGTCGCAGAGTGTTTCATAAACTGCGTGAATGGTCTGGAGAGTTTTTGGATGCTACCATTAAAATTAATTATGCCTGATTTAGTTGATGACGGTAAATTGCGGTCGGTATAATGATCAGTTTTATGTGCCATTGATGGTTTTATCATAAAATTCAATCATGTTTAGTAACTTCTGTAAAAACTGCAGGAGTAGCGTTATTGCTTTAAGAATATGTGGTAATAATATGATCAAGACACATGCATGACGTGATATGGTTTTTACTACCGCTTCTGCAAAACACCATTAACACCATAATCGCTAGACACTTCGTGTGCCAATTGTAAGTCAGTTCTTGTGGTAATAATAAATGCACTGCGATCTAGAAAACCAATTGCCAATAAATGATTTCAAGGGAAAAGAAGGATGTATTTTGCATAACATTTTGTACAAGTGTGGGAGGAAAGATTTTGTAGCTTGAGAATTTCCATTCATTGACTGGCATTTACAGTCACTATATCTGCACAGTTTCTATTTTATACAGCTCCAGTAAACTATAAAAAATTACGTTTATATCTGCGTGTGGCTCTTATAGCTACCTACTTACCACAGTACATAAATACGGATATTATTTGCAAATAATTTTCAACCTTGGTCCCCCGCAATTCAATGCAGAGTACAAAGGTCTTGAAAATTTAGCCACTTGGATATGTTTATGAGGATATTTTTATTTATTAGCGAAACAACAAAAACTGAAACTTACACAACGATGTCACAAAAAATGTGTGATTACAGAAGAGGAAGAATTTTATCAATCTTTCCTATTCACTCTGAACAAGAGTTAGTTTAATGTGTACTTTTTCTAGAGATAATGCTAATATATGTAATTTTGCGTTTCTTTGTCACATAAATGATTTGAGAATTCTAGTAGTTTACAGATCTTTGATGTAAAATTCATACACTTATTACCAGAATGACTTCATTAGACTGCCAATGAATTATACTTACCCAAATTGTCAGTGAAGATGACTTACGCGTATCCATTTCCAACTATTTATTATCCAATTCCGCTAACAATGGTGTACTGATCACAGTTCCAGTTCAATTACTGTTATTTTGGCTTGTTAAAAACTCAATGCTAATTTTACTAGAATAACTTTCCAAATCAAATCAACATCATGGATTCGTTATACAACTTGTCTTGTAGATTATAAATATTGATAACTGTTCATTTCAAATACAAAACTATTCAAATAAACAGAATAATAATGTGTTATTTGCATATTTCTGAACAAATCTAATCAACTCGCGTTGTTTTGTAAAATATTTCCCAATACCAAAATTAGACACGCCATACACACATGTCTCTTTCCGTCTGCTAGTTAAATTGAATGGTATGATGATAAAGTGGAATTAAGAGAGCAAAAATTTAATAGCACATGTTATTATCTTGAAGTAATTTCATCATATTCCAATAAAAAAACAGATCACAGAGTACACCAGGTTGTTATCCAATTTTGCGAGAGCAGAGCCAATTAGCGTGTATTTTATTTCCAACGAACAAAGGTTATTGTGAACGAATCAATGAATCAATAAAATTAAACTTTCGGGTTGCATCCAGTTATTTACCACCACACACCACCTGAAGGTTTTTTTATGATCAGAGATATATACTTAAAAATTGACATACATATACCAATGTAATTACATACAAGGGAGTGAGAAACGCTTCTTCCTTATAACCTCAACGTGTTTTGCAAGCTCGACATATAATGATCTTCAAGTTGAGTGCTTTATTTGTTTTCGTTTCAAAATTATTTCATTATTAGTAACAGTAACAGTAAAAAAATCATGGCAAATTATCGATACTACATGTGTCTGTGTTGCTCAATCTCCCATGTTTTATATCTTCTGGAAAACACAAGGCTCATCATTTTTCCCCACTCGTTACTATTTACCAATCCAAGCCTATATAATATTGGGATTTCATTGATACGAGCAGAGCGAATAATATTGAGACTTGAGAGTCGGGTGCAACAAACTGATATGTAGAAACTATACCATCACGTTTTTTCCTCAATAAAATAAATGTGTTACTCTACAACAGTAACATTAGTATTTAGCTCTCTGGCAATCATTTTCATTTCCATAATCAAGTTTCATTTTTTTACTAATGTGCACGTTATACAGACGTGTGTGTCATTAGTTCATCATGTGGAACTACGGTAGCAGCAGCAACAACAATACTAATATTTTCACACAGATTTTATGACACTTTCATTATTAGACGTTTGATACCTCTCCCTCGTAGTAAAATAACCTATTGTATGGAAATGCGCATACTGCATTAATTGGTATATTGGTTAAATCATTAGCGTTACAGCACCGGATGCATTTTTCCAAACTAAAATGTGCAGATTGCACACAAAAACGCAAGATCATTATCGAACGAATCATGCTACTGTTTTTTTGTACAGCCAGCACAAACGGCTCTTTAGTATTTTATCGCAATCTCCAATAAATTTGCACACAGATGGATCGTAAATTTGTGATGGTGGTGAAGAAAAACCCCGTGGCATTGGCATAGATTTACTTTTCAACAGTAATTTATTAACATCAATGACAGGCAGAACTATTTAAGCCTCACAAAACTAACATAATAATGTACGTGTGTGGATGTACTTCGTACCCTAGAAGGTTTTTTGTGGCAAGAACAAACGGACTGAGAGAGAGAAATTGAAGAGAAATGAATGAACATAAAAAATGCAGCTTTTTGTCTGCACCGCTAATAGGTTATGTCTCCTCAGCAGTGGCATGTTATGTAGTAGCAAGTCAGATAACGCTATAAAGTTTGAGTAGGATCAGTTAACTGGTAAAAGAGCTATTAATAGCCTTTTTCTGTGGTGGTGGTGGTAGTAGTAGTATCAGTTTAACATGTATTGATGTAAATGACAGTGTTTGCAAGAAATATTAGCGTAGTAAAAAGAGCGTCGTCGTCATTTCCAACTTGGCTTCTTTCTGGATATAGTCGCCAGTCATCACCACCGCCACCAAAGCAGGATGCAGCACCACACAAGATGCTTTTTATTGGTTTTTATTATTAGGACTAAAATGGTGGTGGTGGTGCAGATATAGAGAATGAATCACACTGGGATAGTTTTTCTCTCGCAATATATATTTGACTGGCTTATCTACTAAAGTCATGCTTAAAACAGCAAGAACTGCATGTTTGGTTGAACTTGTGAAAGTGACAAGTAAGAAGTAAGAATGAATTTGTAATGTTGTTAAAGTTGTAGCCTCATCATTAGATAATGCACATAATGTGGAAAGGCGTACATATATTTTTATGCAACCCAATAATATTCAATTACATTGAAAATGTGTTACATTCAACAGACAAGATAGCAGGAGCCCGGATGTGGTAAATTTTACTTTCGAGCAATTTGGCACTGCTTCTGACAGTTTGCTACGTTCCTAAATAATCAGGATACAGCTTATCAAGTTCTTGGACAGGAAAATAAACATGCAATAAATTAGTTAATTATATTGCTAGTTGGTTCATGGCAAAAGAATTTTGTTATGCAATAACATGGCTTATCTACTTCATTCCTTAATTTCCTAGAAAAAAAATCAATGCTTTCTTCAACTACTCTTGTAAGTAACCTGTCAGGTTTTCTTCGCAACAGTCGTGTCTTGGTTGAAATAAGATTTGAGCAAATAATATTGCAATAACAAGTTGTTCAATATTGTGTGCACTTGACCCTTTGTGTTATCTGTAATGCGTATTATATGTATTTATATTACACCTTGCACCTTTCATATTTACCTAAAATTGGGAAATTAGGGAAAAATCATCAATGCCGACTGGTACTACATTTTACACAGACCGCAATTACAATCGATCATTCATCAATGTCGCGTCGACGCGTCATTTAAAAAGCATACAATTTGATTCCATTGTTCTCAAATAACAAGGTGGAATGTATGTAGTAAAAGTTACATGTACATTTATTCATTGGGAAGTCCGCTACCCAACAGTTAAGAAACCCATAATTATCCCATCTCAATATACTTATTGTGTCAAAAATATTTAAACACCAGGACTCGTGGCCAATAATTTTCATATCCATCACTTTAATACAATATATTATACCCACTCAAAATTACTTAATTATCACACAACTCGCTTACTATTATTTCCAACCCAATATAATTTACGTTACTATTATGCTTCCATTAATATCCTTGCAATTCAAACAAGCTCACATTTTTTCAATGGAAACTACAACTCTATAAGCTTGTTATTGAGCTTGTAGCAAAAAAAGATTACAAAGTGACGAATGAGCCACACAAGTAGCTGATATAATATTATGCCAAATAAATGCCTTTTGTGTTTTACCTGTTGTATTTACACTACCGAGCACCTTCTAACTGAATGAACAAACCGACAAAAAAAGCATCATCTTCACCACTCACTGCATGTTGTTGTCGTTGTTGGGTAAAAGCACTCGAAACACTTATCATGCACTTATCTTGCTTGCAATCAACCATTATTCGTTACCAGATAAACTTGTGTGTGTATATATTTGTAGAGCACTAGAGTATCATTCTTGGAAAAAAAACTTTTCTCTCTCTCTCGTGTGTACACAGTACACACACACTGTACTCACATTACAATGCAGAGACACACACAAAGAATCCGATCTTGTTGTCAAGCCGAGCCTTTTACCATCACGCAGACCACATTCATTCATTGCACGCCTCTCCTTTTGACAAGTGTGTTGAGTGAGAGAAAAAGATTATCTACTACTACGATTAATATGCCGTGTTCATAATATGTGTGTCCTCTCATTCTTCGTAATTGTATCATCATCAGTTCACCCACAAGCTTAAAAACAACACTACTTCTGCTTCAGTAAAAAAAATGCCATCATCATCATCACTGCCACCAGCTACATAACTGAACTTATCATCGTCAAATGGAGTGCAGCAACAGCGTCACAAGTAATAATAACCGTTCAGTTCAGTCAGTCAGTCAGCGAGAGAGAAAAAATAATAAATGCTCCAATCAAATTGAGCAGTTTGGACTTGTACCAAAATGTTAACCAGTTCGCTAGCAAAGTAGAAGTAGTCATGCATTAGGTAGTATGGTATGTATGTATGTATTTATGTTAGCGAAAATTGGAGATGAAAATGATGATGAGTGAGAGGAAAAGACAGATTTAATGCATATTAGATGGTTATAAGTCTTGATTTGAGTGACAGATCACTCGTCGTTGTCGTCGTACGACCATGCATGCAAACAAACACTTGAAAAGTCCGGATGAATGCAGTAGTCGAGAGTAGAGTAGTAATGTAAGCACTTGAGAGTCCATCTCCTCGTTTACGTACGTACGTATAATGTTGACTGTAATATATTTATAGACATTTGATATTTGCGGCTTAGTCTTATCAATTATTTGGAATGATTATCATAATAAAATGATTATGTTGTTGGATACATTATGCATCATCGTAATGTGTGTGTATGTATATATTTATCATCGCTATTTGCTATACTCACTTCATTCCTTTTATTGCTCCTGTGTGTGTGTTTGCACCATCGTAAGCACATAAATAATTCGCTATTATTTGCCATAAAGCTATAAAAGTCGTTTGTTATAGAAATCACTTGTATACTTTGAATGGAGCAACAAAGTGAAGTGAGATGAAATGAATGGCACATCTGCAACAGAGAGAGAAAAACAGTTTTCTGCTCATCGGTCATTGAAAGTTTGTATGGGACAAGAGGCAGCAGAGCAGAGAGAAGAGGATGATGATACATTGAAACAAAATAAAAATGATTGAACCGCACGGTGGTTCGGTCCCATTGTAAGAGCGGACATGTTCCTGTTTTTCCTTGTACTTAGCATGAAATTTCTCTATATAATGGACCTTTAATTTTAGTGCAAGCCATGCAGTTAACTAACCACACTGACCCCTGACCCTTGACCTTTTTTAAAACACGTGACCTGTGACATATTTTTTGTAAACTATTGATGCCATCGGAATCAGCATGAAAAATTATCCCTACGTACTAAGTTTCAGGTCGTTAGGTCAAATGTGACCAGAGAAAATGACGATTGAAGCTGAAAAAAACCCAATTTTTTCAAAATTCGAAATCGAATATTTCGAAAATACTGCGGATACTGCACTTATGTAAATGCTTGTTAGAATCCTGAAACCCTATTCTACCAGATGCAAAGAGTTTTATCTGCATCCGACATGGTATTTTTGAGAAAAATGAGTTTGAAATTTTCGAAATATTGCACCAAAACCCAATAAGGGATTAACGGTGAATACTTGGGTTTTGGTGCAATATTTCGAAAATTTCAAACTCATTTTTCTCAAAAATACCATGTCGGATGCAGATAAAACTCTTTGCATCTGGTAGAACAGGGTTTCAGGATTCTAACAAGCATTTACATAAGTGCAGTATCCGCAGTATTTTCGAAATATTCGATTTCGAATTTTGAAAAAATTGGGCTTTTTTCAGCTTCAATCGTCATTTTCTCTGGTCACATTTGACCTAACGACCTGAAACTTGGTACGTAGGGATAATTTTTCATGCTGATTCCGATGGCATCAATAGTTTACAAAAAATATGTCACAGGTCACGTGTTTTAAAAAAGGTCAAAGGTCAGGGGTCAGTGTGGTTAGTTAACTGCATAGCTTGCACTAAAATTAAAGGTCCATTATATAGAGAAATTTCATGCTAAGTACAAGGAAAAACAGGAACATGTCCGCTCTTACAATGGGACCGAACCACCGTGAACCGGTTAAACCAACGTCCCAAATTTCATTTGTGTCATCCTCATCTCATCCACAAAAAAACACATTTACAGCCTTCATCGGTCACCACTTTGTACACCAGTGCATATTACTATATATATATTGTCAACAATAAGTTTACACTGTACTTGAACAAAACATGCATGCACAAAATGATGAATATTCATTTTTCGTCAGACTCCATTAAGTAATTGATTGGTTTTGATAACAAAATATAGTCACCTAGTCATGAGGAAAACATTTTCATGGCGCTTTATGTACGTGTAAAGTGAAAACTATCTGTGTAGGGATTAACAATAACAAAAAGATGTAAAAAAATGACAACACATTATGCATTTAAAGCATATTTTTAGTCCATAGGTACATGATACTGGGCATATTAAGCATCATCGTCACCTTCAATAAAATATCATCTTCTTGGCATGTCTTCAAAGCGTGACTTACACAACTTGTGTGATAAGTCAACTGACTGCCGAGTATACTGAGCTTTTGACAAAACAAAATATAGTAGTCCTGTCGCTATTGATTATAATATTTTTTTGTTGACTGCATAATAATAAAACTCGTGTTACAAACTGGACTACTAATAATAACTTGAGTACTTTTCGTACAGAGATTAACGGGGAAATAATACATGATACTGCAAAACTTTGTATTTTGTACTCTTGTGAATTTTTTATGCTAGCAGCATGTGACATCATGAGCAGAAACGGGAAAGGTTAATAAGTTAACATTTTAACCTATATATTATCATAATATTATATAGGATTATATAGCATTAAATGTCAAACGTGTTGCAGAGGCTATTGCATCACTTGAAACATTTTGGGCTCTGATGACGTGTGGGTGTGTGCTTAATGGGATCATTTATAATAGCAAATACTTAATCGCTTACCACTTTTTTTCCTACTTTATGTCATTTCAGTGAAATTAACTGTCCAAACAGCTGTACTTTCTCGTTTCTTGAAATATGTTTTTACTTAAGGAAAGAAAATGGGCCTTTCCCCAACTTTCATCACTGATCAACTACATACCAGCCATATATTTTATGCAAAGCTCTCTATCCCAAGAAAATGCAACACCATTAACCTTTGCAAGTGCAAGAAACGTTCAAGATTATATGGATCACTCCAATTAATTTTATGCATATTGCATAATACGGAGTTTAAGAAAAAAAGTTGTAACCTTCTTTAGATTAGGTTTGATATCATTTCGGTGCATGTGGACTGTGGACAGATAGACACCATGGACCGCGCGCGAGGTCCACGTTTTTTATTACATTTTTATCCGTCCAATCCCGTACGACTTGTATGAATGTGCCTGCCTGTACAGCCTCCTTTTACGAATCGGTTACTTATCCTCTTGATCATTGAAACTTGATATCGATAACTCCAAATTAAAATATTATGATATATACGTCCAACGTCTGTCTGATAAAAGTGGTCTGGAGCACGGCATGAAAGAAGATCCTGTATTATTTCTATACATCCATCTCTGTATTATTAGTAAAGTCTTCTTGAAATTCGAGACTCCCTAAAGTTTATCTGAGACTTTCAGCGAGAAAGAAAAAAAGAAGACGCAAACGCAAGCAATTTCTTCTTCCTTTTATCAGTCTTGAAAAACACAACTTAAAACATAAGTGCACAACATTGGAAAACTTTGTAAGCTTTGACTTGGCTCTCGGTGGCTGAAATAAATAGAAATGAAGAATCTTCTTGTTTATCATCAGCTTATACTATAGAGCATTCCATGCAAATCAGTTCCAGTTCATCGTCGAATCAATATGCACTACGCTGTATGCGTCCTCTTCTTCACTAATGAGCAAAATATGACTTGATATTTTGCGTTGTAACCGTCCTTAGAAAAATTCAAATGATTTTCAGTCTGGGTTACACAGGTCAGTCGTTAGTCACCATTATTGTAAATGTGTTGGACCCATCAAAACAAAATTCTTGCCCAACTTAACCTTTTCCCTTATCAATCAGAAGATAAGCTCTACTATAATTGAAGATATCTTGAACAATTTTCTAAGCAAATCAAAATTTCTCCCACAAGCATAGTCGATCATTTATGCATCACATAACATGCAACATGAGAATTGAAACCTGTTCAGCTTTTTGAAACATTTCCGCTTTCTTGGGTAAAAAGCTTTATTTTACCAAAAATGTAAGTATCATGTATATTTAATTGTATACATTGCGCTCTGTCGTTAACCATCAAATTGTGCAGTTTTTTCTCTAACATCAGCCACACTTTTAAATATTTCACCACCAAAAAAATTATCGCGTTGGTGGTGGTACTCCAGCCTACACAATTGGAACATACATTTTAATTCCATGTTTAAAGACCCACCACGAAGCCCACGCGTTGTTGAGCTGCTGTCAATAATTAAAGTAGTAATTATTCAAGTTAACATACTGAATCAGTTATGTGATTTGAGAGAAAGTACGGAAAGTAGCAGTTTCTCGGATGTCATATGAGCGATATTTATAAATTCTTGATCGCTAGCTTTAGTTTTTCCCCTCCGCAGAAATGCCGCCCACTATGCCGAAAGGATTAGCAAACAAATGAAAAAAATATATTCGCCCCTTTCAAATATTGAAATTGCAATTGCGACTTCGTGGAAAGTATAAGAGTACATGCACGCAAATAATATTTAATTTGTGCATAGAATGTAATAAAAACAATTGGCTAGTCACAAGTTGGATGGACGAGATCATGCGATTTATATAACGCTTTCATCTGAACCTCTCTGCTTCAAGTAATTAAGTTGTACATTATTGAACGGGTATTCTTGCAAAATGCACTGCCTCGCTCGCAACAACCCCAGCAGAGGAATAAGGAAAAGAGTTGGTAAAAGTTTATTCTTTTTACATTTCATTTAGTCTACATGTCCAAGTATAATTCTTTTCCAATTAAAACATCAAGTACGGTAGCCGAGGATGTCAATCATAATAGGTCGCATTACTATTAAAGCCATAAAACTGATTAGGAGCTAAATATTTCGTGGCCACCCAAAATGCCTCAAAAGAAAGCGAAGGATGGAATAAATTGTTAGTTATAAATTCTAAGGACATAAAATAAGACCAGGAAATAATCCATAAATATTCCATGTTATTCTTCATCCTAGCTTTGGTAAAACAACTGGCTTTATGGAACGTTTTCGAATGTATGCTGTTGCTTATAATATTTGATAAGCAGGTATTATGCGCAAAATGATGATGTGTTATTGGTTGAGGAGAGGACGAAACGTGGCTTTTTAACCAAGCAAAATTATCTACAATCCAACTGAAGTGTATAATCAGTTTACTTTCAAACTAGATATTTATCCTATATTTATGCTAAACTCAGTAACGAGATGTAGAGTTTTAAAACGCCACATTATCCAACTTACTAATGTACAATTGCAATAAAATGAAATATGGTACAATGACAAATATATTATAAGTTTTGTACCATGTCCAAACTACATATACTTTAAAGCAACTTGAATTGCATTCAATTAAAATGCAAACAATTTTCCATTCAATGATGACAAGAACATTTTCAGGCAATTTCCATGTTCAATACTATTAACTTCCTCTAAACAATTACGTTATAATTGGGTCAAATCCTATAAATTGTACACAATAATAATCATGTTCATACACGTGCGTGCATGTAACAACGATTTAAAGTTATTTCCTGCCACGCTTGTACTTATGTGTACTTTTATTACTTTCATAATATGCAACAATTTTACAGAGAAATGCAATATTACATTTGTTGAACGTTAAACTGGAAATGTGAAATGTCAGCTTGTATGTCTGTGTGCGTATTTACATTCAAGTTGAAATTATTCTTCCAGCTACGTAACGCAATGCATGCACCTACTTTAAAGTTTACCTTTACAAACATTAAAAAACGTTATGTACATATTAGAAATAAATATTTACGAATACGGTCGACGAAATCCAAGTCGATCCAGTTTGTTGTGCAATGCTAAACTTGATTATGATTACTCTTCGAAAATGGCAAAGAAAGTCGGCTATAAGTAAGATACTACTGAAGGGTAAAAACAGTATACAAAATTGAAGAGCATTTTGTGATTAGTCCAGTCGGTTTTTAGCTACATATGTGGAAATAATGAGTACATGGTGCATATTCCGGTGTGCATACCGAAAAATGTATGTGCAATTTTCTCCCATTACAATGCCAAATAAGAATTTACTTATTTAACAGGGAAAGTTACAATGCTAAATTATGCATTGCGCAACTATTCAACACACATTCCTAATGCACGCTTTATTTGAAATTATATCCATGCACCTTTCCGCTTTGTGGTAATGGTAATTGCACCTGACTAAATATGTATACCTACACCCGCATGTATGCTTCGAAACAAAATTATTGTGTTACTATTATACGTACATATGATACCGTTACGTACAGGTCACACTCAAACTCTCGTGTAATGATGATGGCGTATCCGCTTTCACCGCGCGCCGCGTAGGAGTAGAAACACAAGCTGTGTAATAAGGCAAAAAAATGATAAAACATTGTCGTATTACATCCGTCAATAATAATACGGTTTTTTGAGTGTGTAATGTAAGTAGGTGTAGTAGGTATGTAGTTTTACTCAATGCATGGATACATATTATATCGTAACAAAAATGTTGTTAATGGTATAATATAAGGCATGTATATATGGGTTTATATATTCATTAAACATTATTTTGAACGTAACTCTCATTCTAATTTGCAAGCCCTTGTGTGGGAGTTATTGAAAATCCTGTAATGAAAATAGTATCGATTTCCGTCCCTGCCCAGAGACAGATAGCATATAATATAATGGCGCACCTATTATAATTGCTAGCCTTCTCTTAAAGGGAAGGGCTACCGTTTTGTAAGTAAATGTCAGGGCTGCAATTTTTCTCTGGACTACTGCTGCTACTGGTGTAAATGTCGTTCGTTTTACGATAAAATGAACGGCTTTTGTGGAGAGAAAAGAGATAAAAGAGCAAGAAGCTATAAATAGTACAGAGTATACGCACACCATTCTGACATAAACTGCGATAGAAGCAAAAAAGGAGGAGACTAACGGCGGCTCTGATGAAAACGGAAAGTTTTATCAAGAGCAGAATAAATAAAAAAGAATAAAAAAAATTGTATAAAAAATGTCATACCAAAAGTCAAGCATTTAATATATTATTATATATGAAGTGTTTTTTTTGCGAAGGAGAAGGAATGACTTCATTTTCCACACATTGCTCTCAAATGCTCTCGTGAAAAGACTTTGATCGTGATTTTGATCGGTCAACTGACAGCAAGCAAGCATTTTAGACCTGTTGACGTGTAAAAACTGATCTCGAGAAGGAAATACATAATATACTTATAGTTAACTTATCTGCCATGTGTCCTTCTCTCTCTATATGTCTATTATTTTATGCAACATTTATCACCAAGAAGAGAGGAGGAGAATATATTATGTCTTCTTGTCTTTTTCAGTGAACGGTAACGATCACGAAAGTTTAGCGTGATGGAATGGAGTGAACACCTCTTTCATCACTTTATATATTCAAATTCCCTTTCTGGGGAATACTGTTGTAATGTAAATGTAGTAGCAAAAGCAAAGCTACTTTCACCGTGACTCCTGTCATGTGATATTATTGACGTGTTGCATGTTACATGGAGGCCAAAACAACAAACTGCACTAGATACCGTGAATTTGATTAGGTAGGTACTCCTCGTGTCGACCGGGTCCATTTTCAACTGGACTTCTTCGTCTTCTGGTGGACAGTAATTATTATGGCCTTGGAGAGATGAATTATTTAGATAAGTGCATATAAAACCTATTAAATTGTTTGCATGTGCGTAGTGGTTTAAGTATAAGTAATTGCAATATCACGACGAAATAACTACCATCATTACTCTACCGTTATACTATGTTTTAATTTCTTCTTCGTAAACTGTAACGAGCATGAAGTGACAGTGTGTTGTCATCTAAATAACATGTTGTCTTTGGCAAAATGTCGACTGTGTCGACTTGATTCTGTTCCCCGAACAGTAATTTTATACATAAGGTTCATGATAAATTATTAATTACAATTTCATCGACAGATTGACAGCTTGTCACACATTGTACTTTACTCTTCTTCTTCTTGAGCAACCACCTATGTATATTGACTTGGCTCATTGAAAAAGTAGGGACTTCGACCTTTCATGATATCTATTGCAACATACATTGGCAAGTGGCAGGCAGCCACGAAAATCATTTTTGAAAAATGTCCCGTCATAGCGAAAGGAAATGGGCAAATAGCAATTTGGTCGATATACAACCAATGGTGATGTATTATATCGATTGAAAATATGTACTCCTTTTTGAAACGAATATGCGTACATCAAATATTGTGATTAAATATTTATTGACAAACATATTTATTAGCCCTCTTTTTCAAGCCACTTTCCTTCCTTTTACAGTTTACATACCTTATTATCTTATTACAGCACAAGGGTTCATAATACCCATTATTTTCTTCAGGACATTTACAATTCATGTTAATGTATGGCCTGAATAATCAGATACTATTCGACAAGTAGCAGAAAAATCCATGAAGCACCAGTCATGCATTCGTGAATGACTCTAGATTTAGTTGGTATCAAAGGCTATGCTACGTCCACGGCAGTATTTATCTAACATATGAATAAAAAGTAGCTTTCACCACTTAATTATCTTGTTTGCTTAGTACTACAGTACTGACCGTTGGGTTAAGTGTGCATGGTATGTACTTAAAATCAATTTTGTGGACCCACCTTACCTAACATGCTTTTAGCCTTTGTTTTTCTGCATTTATAGTATTCAGTCGGATACTGGAATTACAGGCTAGACGCCATACATGTAGTATGGCTACATTCATAAATACTTGATAGCAAACCGATGTAGATAATTATTAGGCTGACAATTCTGCAAAAATGGATTCTTTGAACTCCGTTAGTTCTCAATTTTGTCTGTTATTCCGTAACATCAACAACAAAATCTCGTAACTTTTCGCCAACTTTTCAAGTGCAAAGTCCGCTACTTTTCTATGTTAGCTCATCATGCAGCATTACTTTAGAAATAATAGGTACTAAGTTGATTAGCTATTGCATAATCGTCATTGAGTGTTTTATGAACAATTTACCTCTTTTGATGATGATGAGCCTATATCCGTCAAAAGAAATGACATTCATGCAAATAAAAATTATAGTACCAGGCTCAAAACTAATCCATATTATGTTTGCCTAGAAATCATATCTATTTCAATTCAATGGTTTCGTAACAAGTATTTTGTTTATCTTACTCTTCTGCTGGCCTCTATTCTCTCTTTCACCACCGCGCAATCGGTAATTTTTTTCGGTCCTGACCTCACAATCGGCTTATAAGGCACTTTCAGCTCTAAGATGATGATAGTCGTATAGCGATTGTATTGATGAATGTGAATAGGGAAATAAAATACACGTTTGTTGTTAGTTTAGTTCCATTTAAATGTTCTTCGGGTTACTGGGTACTTGCTCGAACTGTTACACACATCGCAAAAAAAATTATGAATCTTCTCTTCTCACAATGCGCAATTAATTTAACGACCATTAACCATACTGACTGACATTTATCGACATGTATGCCTACCGATATACCCAATTTATTTCGTAAGGTTACGTTACGTAAACACATAAACTCACACACAATGCATCTATTACTATAAAAACATTACTGCTCAATTATTCGATTCATTAACGAAATCTTATACTAGCTTAGCTGTTCATAATGATGTGCAGATCTGTCGGCATTTTTTCCTCAAGATGAAAAAAATATGCTAACCAAACGAGCCGATTTCATTTACGAAATGATCTAGCCATCCGGTAGCATAATATTCATTGAATGACGACATAGTTTTTATGGTGGTGGCAAGATTAAGATTTTTAACAGCTTTTACTGACGACAGAACTGCAATAAAATTAACGCATTTTTTTCACTTATGTATGAAATGAAATATAAATTTTTGTTTTACTGCGTATATACGTAACACTAGTGTAATTAAACGTGGAGTAATTAAAATGGTCGTACCTAACAAAACAAATAACAAAAAATGTACTATAAACTTGCGTACTCCAGAGAAAGAGTAATTCAAGATGATCAGATAATATATTATTGGGATATGGAACTAAAACTGGGATGAAATGGTGAGCCGCCTGAGAACTAATACTGAACTATGAACAATGAGCGCATTTTTTACTACTACTACGACCATGTTTGTTGTTTGTGTTCAGTCAGCATCAAGGTCAGACTATAGGCATCTCTAAAAAGGCACGCGTGGGTGTTTGTTTTGTGGAAAAAACTAATGAACTGACGGGGCCACAAAACGAGCGCTTGGCACGCACAAAACTTTTCTCACAAGTCAGCAAGCAAGTACAGTGACTTTATCGGGATGATGAATATAATATGGAGGCATACAACTTTCTTTTTTGCTTTTCATTTTTCCGATTCCCGTTAAAATAGGCACGCTGAACGGAACGTGAATGAAAGTACATGTTTTCTATGGAAGGGTCTTTAGGTTCAAAGAGGAACTTTCTTTGTTCTTACCTTTTATCAAAATCACAGGGAAGTTGAAGACGATAAAATATCCGACTATGTAATTGATTGTCCATGAAGGGTTTTTCAGGTACTGGTGTAAATGTTAGTTTGGATGGGTCCTACAACTTATCCAAGTTTGAAGCAATATTTTCTGAAAAGAGAGAAAGAAAGAACAAATATTGAAGTTAATCTGTACGTTGATCTGCTATACCGACCCTTGCACTCCCAGGGGATAGCAAATTCAGAGTCAGCATTAAACTAAGCTCGTATACTGTTTCTTATATCCTGTTGGTATTGTGCCAGGTACATATATTAGTATAAGTGAGTCATATTTTATTACTGGAGAGTGAGGACAAGTGCAATTTGTGCACTTTTTGACTAAATGACACCTGCGTGGGAGGTTGTAATCGAGCTATTAAGTCATGTCTAATGCATGTATATAGTTTTCATAAAGACAGTTAGCCTGAATAATGTACCGTCAAAAACAAAGGTAATGGATGGGCAATTAACTCGGGAGAACATTTTATATTAGTTTTTACCTGTAATTCGTACTTTGAGCAACGAGGGCATGTACTCTTCGAACAATTATGTATAATATAAATTCTGCATTTAGTATGAAATATTGATATTGGAAATAAAGGATGAATACACTGATACGATTAGAAAAATTGCAGTTAATTACATATTTGATATTATGATACGCAAGTCGTCCGACTTCTCGATGGTTATGATTCTGCGACAACTACGATAGCACCTAGCACACCTTTGGAAGAAAAAAGATATAACTGGAGAAAGCAGTGACTTCCATAAGGTATTATAGTTACGTGTGCAAATGCGAAGAAAAGAATACTGTTGATTGGTTCTCTGATTGCTTGCTTGAGTGCTGGCGGAATTCAGCTTCATTGACAATAAAGCAGAAACGAGCGTCAGCCTACCTGCACATCGCCATCAACTAACTTGTTGTAATTTTCCATCCAAAAGGTCGTCGCTAACTAAATATTATCAAAAATAATGCTTGGTATGTTTATCATATCACATACTATATAGAAATATTATAGTATCGTGGTGAAAATGTCAGCTTGATTTTCATTGAACCCGCATGAATCCGTAGAAATAGCAGCATATACTAGGCAGGCAATAGGCATATATAGTTTATGATGAACTATCAAATTCCCACTAACAGCCCACGTACAAACGACGTACCTACACGAAAAAATAACAGGTTTGCTGTTACTGTCACAGAGAAGAAAGGTCTTTTGATCACGATTGCACTTTTGGTACTAGTTTGCTAATAGATTTGAAAAGAGCTACGGTGACATATGCAGTACTACGCATTACACACTTTTATTCTATGGACAAAGTGAAAAAAACTTTCTCTCCACCAAAAGAGTCGAGTAGTGGTTTGGTTTACTGGCTGCTGATCAAAAGAAAGTTGACGATGAGGATGATGTTTATAATGACAATAGTTTATTTACCCTTAGGTTTACCCTGTAATATTTCGTTACATAACATTCCTCCGATAATAATTCATACTATACCTACCTACATAAGTCAATAAAAATCTAGTTCACTACAAGTCCATTGTTGTATTTTCCTACACGGGGTAGAGGTAGTTTGGTAGGTAGCTAGATAAAAAACATTATCTGGCATTATTATTCGCTTGACAGAATCAAGGTCTTGTTAGCTGGAAGAGGATGAGAGCCGTAAAAAACCATTTTATGCTCGACGAGCCTTTCCTGTCTTTTTTCGTCAATGTGTTTGTCATCCAATCAATTTTTTGTCTCTGTGTATAAAGCAGTTAAGAAGGCATATATCCTGTGTAGCTTACTTCACTCTACGATGTAAACTAAATGTGATGATGATTCAATCATCCAAAAATAATAATTAGGTTTCGCGAATACAATCCCCTAAAATGAATGGTACAGTTACTGCTCAGCGAACAAATATAATCTACAAAGTGGACAGGTAACAATCAGAACAGGAAGCAGTAATACGTATGCATACGGTGACGACTGTCTTACTTTCCCAGTTTTACTACCAGTACCATTGCCTCTGCAGTTAAATTAATAATTGCAATCAAGTAAAGTGATGATTCTTTATGCCTCTCCACGTGCGTATACGACGTTTTTTTGTGAAAGAAAATTGGCAAACACGAAGCCATAAAAATGAAGTTCATCATAGAAATAATTGTTTGAATAAAAAGGAAAGTCAACTTGAGTTGTATTTGCCTTTTCATGCCTACCCGAGTCTTCATTATAATTCCGTCGATACGTCAATGAAATTATGCTATGCACTATATATCTTTCCCTTTCTTTACCGAGTAGTAGATCAACCAGAAATTATGATGATAACGGAACCGTGCAATCGCTATAATAGCTTGCGAAATTCTTGCCTTTCTCTCAAGGCTTTCACCAAGCTTTCTCCCTTTATTTCTATCCCGAGCGAAAATGTATAAACAAATATAACAAAAGGCCAGAGAGCGCGAGTGTATAGATTATTAATAATTACAGCGACGCAGCGGATACTAACTACGTTGCACGTAGTTATTTTCGTTATGGCTTATTGCTTGCACCGCAAAATGACATGCAATGACAATGGTAAGAAAACGTGGGACTAATTGTAAATGCTGCTGGCGTAGAATTGACAAGGGCAAAATAGTCGTATTGTTTGTCCTTTTCACGTGCTTCACAATTAGATAAACACGTCTAAAATAAGAACGTCAATTAAGTGGAGACACAATTGATGAGCCAGGAGCCAAGCGTATTCAAAATTCGACTATACCAATAATTATTATTGTGGCTTTCCCCGTTTTACTCTACTTTTTGAGTGAATATTTCAACTTACAAAAGCTGAACTGATATCGACGGATGAACAACAAGGGTCAATACTAGCAACTTTTGAATTATTTGCTATTACACGGGTACATACCAGTAACAGTGTACGTTTTTGCAATTTTGTAAATAACGATAACTAGAATTCGATGCTTATTAATATTTCGTGTAGAGCATTACCTTTCCTCACGTGTTTATAGAGATACTTTACTCATGACTGACAATAAGTACCAAAAACCGACAAATAAACTTACTACTAGCTTGATGGTTAGGTGTGTTTTCTCGTCAGGTTTCTGAAAGAAACTGACCGGTAACTTCTACAGCCAAATTATTCTCAAAGAGAATTAAAGCAATTAAAACTTCACTCTCAAACTACAACAGCTTGGCGTACCCGGTCACCTATATATGACCTTATTTTGACGCGGACTCCTCGGTTTTCGGTTAATACATTACAAGCTTTCACATTGCCTAAAATGTCTATTTTTATACTATTTGCGCTGATTTTGTGTTTATTAGAGATTAATTGAATTTTCTGGAGCAGCAACAAGTAAATATTATCAATGTTTTTTGTCCTATCCAAGTAGGTATACAGTTTCTAGCTCAGTTTTTGAAAACCTCACCGAACCTACTTCGTCCTCTGTCTAATATGTACTACGTCGGGGATTTTTGCGATCAAAGATAACTTTCATGGTGAAAGGACGGCGAGGAACTAAATTAATATATTATTACATGTTTTTGCTACCGACCCAGCAGCCACTTTAATGGTAAAGTTTGAAAGTTTGTTTGTTCTAAAAAGTGTATTAATCATTAGGTACACTGTGCAGGATGTAATAATATATTCGTTTTCAATAATAATGGCATATACCCACGTACCTTTGTAGGTAATTAATATGTGTTTCGTAAGTGTCACATTTCAAATCAGATAATCGACACTATTGCTCAACTGATTGTTTTTTTGTATACTCTATTTCAGGCTTCAGTGAATTAATTATTTTTTTGCTGATTTTTATCTCGCATTGTCTATACCTTCAAAACCAATCAAATCCACTCACTCGTACGTCTTACGTAAAGCCAATGTCGCAATCAAGTATTCCATTTCTGCTCAATTTTTTTCATACTAAAAAAATGCCCGACGACAGACAGTACGTCCGGGGGCGTACGTCAATCAGGCCATAATATTTAAGAAATGACAAATTCAAGTTGAATCGGTCATGATGGTTATGGTCTATCTTTCGACCTAAGTCACCAATTTTTTTCATTCCATCCTGTCTTGTGTGAGTGTGGGCAGGAAGGTACAAGATATTTCGAGGCTAAGGCAGTAATTAAGACGACGACAGTAAATGGGAGAGAAAGGTAATAGCGGTCAAATCAGTTGTAAAATTGTCTGCATTTTTTGCGACAGGCTTCCATTCAAACTCTGATAGTCAGATGAATAAATGATGATAAAGCCAATCATTAAAAACAAATCAGAATTTGTTCCATAAACATACAAATTTTACGGTATACAAAACCAAATAAGCAACAAATTAATTGCAATTTATGGTTTTATAAAAAAATGTAATAACTTTTAACAATTTTAACAATACCTTCTTCAACGCACAGCCGGTGAGGCAAATCTATCAGTTCTTCTGTCTTGTGGCCTTGAACTCTCCTAGAGAGAAAGCAATAAGAAAGCACACGTGTTAATTTATTCATTGAAAAGCTAAATGGCTTTCCAAAAAACTAAACAGCAGTCACTTTTTTTATAATAAACGTTCTTATCGACTACAGAACTATACTACCAACTGCTGAGAGAGATATTACATTCACAATGCACATTTTTAACACAGAACGTCACTTCAAAGCCCACTTTCATAATTGAAGTGTGTTCAAGCATGACAATACAAGGTTATATACAACCAACTTTCACCAATTTTTTTCTCCTCATCACACGCCTTCTTGTCTTTCTACTGTATACTGTACTTGATATATGTACATACACTAATTCCCAATCCTTTTTTGTTACAGCCCGTTAAACGTATTCATGGAACAAGTACTTATTCTTTTGCGCCACTTAAGAGGATCGCGATGATGATGATGATGAGCAATTCAGATGAGCGCACAAGGACTCTTTCGTGAAAACGTGCTTGAACATATAATATATGGGTTATAGAGGAGACATACTCATATTTCTCTACTCTCAAGTTTGCAATAATACAAGCAAGTCGAGTCAAGTACCCGTTCACCTTTCATGGTTCTTGGCCCACTTCCTTTTCAACTTTTCCGGTTGTGCAAAACTTTTCCAACTTTCTCCCTCTCGTATTCAACAAGAGGGATTACAAAATTTATTCATATACCTACACCATATTTCTCGCTGTTATTATTATTATTTTATCAAATATCCTTTTTAATGCAGACCAGAGAGTACTACAAAGAATTGAAGAATTTTCTTTGATTTGCTTACTTGAACAAAGTTGAGCAATCACGCACGTCATGCCGTGACACATGAGACAGATATAATCGTCTGAACTTCAAGTCTGAGCAAACTTGTCTGTATGCTTATGGGACTCTTCTGAACTGTGACAAAAGCTGCTGGGATAGTGTCAAACTCAACACAAAAAACACAATAGGAGCTGCTATACTTTTTACTCCTTTCTGGTTGAGAAAGGTCAGCTATATTAAAACATACGTGTGTTTTTTGACCGAGTGAGAATCAGGTATATACCAAGTCGTAGTGCGCTGCTGCTTTAAATAAAGCTTTTACATCAACAGTGCTTTGCATAAAATATGAGCGTTATGGCACACTGAATTGAAGATTGGACAGTTATATTATGTGTGAGTGTGCATACCAAGGAATTATATTGATTTAATTTATTTGCTCAGGAATGTTATATACACGCGGCGCAATTGTCTCGAGTCAAAAAAAATATGACCATAAACGAAGCGTTATAGAGTGCTTTTGAATATTTCGAATGTCATTTTGGGAATGTATGCAGATATTAATTTTTAATTTATTCCGACAGACAAGTCTTTTATGTATGGTAGTAGCAAAAAAAATGTCTTCTTAAAAGTTATACTATGATAATATGTTTGACTGTAGCTTTAAGAGCCAGGAAACGGTTAAGGATATGCTCAAGTCCTTTCTTTCAACAACATATTGTTGCAATAATAATAATAATAGTAACTAATATTTAATCAAAATGGTTTCTCCCATTAACTTCAGGCGGAATTAAAACTTTATTTTTGTCTTATTTTTTACTTACATGTCCTGCCACATAATGTTACAGTTAGGCTTGATGGCTGATACCGATGCTACCAATATTTTATGCTGTTATTTTCTTACAGTGTCGTAAGTTCAAACTTAAGTGTATGTATTGTTAATATCCGGTTGTACGTTCAGAGTAATGAAAAATACTTATAAGTAGGTAGATCGGTAATACGTATTACATATTTTAAAAGCTTGAAAGTACTTTGAAGGAAATAACATTTTACGTAAGCGCCGCCATTCCTTATTACAGGCAATGCCCTACCTTAATATTAACTCAGACAATTATTGTCTTACTTTTTTACTGCTATGATCGCGTAATCTAATGGATATTAAAATGAAATTGTTCATGAATGCGTGCTGATGGGCTCTAAAATCTGAAATTTTCTTTCCTACAAAAACATTTTTTAAACAAAATTTTCTGTAACCGTCAGAAATAATTTATATAGTTAGGTCATCAGATTGTTTTTAGAAAAGGCACAAAAGAACAAAAATAAATCTTTTTCTTGGAAAGCAACATGTTTGTCCTTCATTCTCAACTGGATATATTATATACTTGGAAAGCATTTATTCTTATATTTTTAGACTGTTCATTCATTTTCCTATATTATTACGTACTTACAAAACATCCTTTTTTCCCTTTTTAGCTTTTTGCACAACAATTTCCTCTCTGATCCTCTTGTATTTCCTGGAAGTACTTAATCTTGCCGATGAGAACTTTTTGGAGCATAATATGCCGCATTATGAGAAAGCAACAAAAAAGGATGTACGGAATAGATAGGAGGATAGGCGAATATATCAATATTAGCTATCTTTTCATAATATTATTTCAACATTTTTTTGCAACAGATTTTATATCAAAATCGCATTATGAACATGAATGAAAATCCTGTGATTTACAATTCATGCAAAACATTTGTCTGCCCACGTGAGTGAGGATATCATGTCAGTAACTTTGAAAACATGTGTAATGTTAGAAGTAAATACATTGTATGAAATCCTACCGACAAAATGAGCAAATAAATTGCCTAGGCTGAGCAGTAATGAAAATAAAAGTATTTTGCCGAGAATTTCAGCGGATTGAGTGGCACATTTTTTTACTACGAAAGGTACAGTGGAAAGGTGGTGTAAGTAAACTGGGCAGAATTAATTTTATACCTATCTATTTCGGTAGGTACTTTGGAAAAAAAATTCCACGGTAGTATATAAATATTTATTTATCATCATGGCATAAATGGTCTCGGTAATGATGCCTAAGTATATATGTTTAATTAATATGCTTCCTTCTTTTTCACAGAATGATTGTTTCATTTTAATCATGTGAAAGCTGGATCGAATCCACATCAAACTTTAACAAGCAATTTTACCCACGCAAACTAAAAACCAGTATTGCGATACGTATATACGATGCTGCTCGCAGCCACTCAAAAAACGGCAAATAAGCAGATTTTTTTATTTTGGAATCACGTTGCGATTCTAATTATCTAATTATTTTTTAATTAATTTACTCTATCTACTAGTAATGAGATCCTTCACCCACCTAAACATTATCGCAATTTGCAACTTTTCACTTCATTTCTGTATATTACGCATATTTTCTCTATAAATGTTCAAGTGTGGACAGAAATGTTTGACGTGATAATATTTACTCCTCTCAAGTGTCAATTTATGATTTTAGAGTGAGGCATGAGTCATATCATGTGTCGTAATCTGTTTTGCTCATAAAGTTGACCTTAAAATATTGTTTGAAAAACAACTAATTTACTACGCCTAGGTCTCCCTTACCATTAGCCGTAAATACAAAGTATGTATGTTGCTGTATCATGCAATGTATGTACCCAAGTTTTAAATTTGATAACACATTGTTTTAGCTTAAAATGTTAAAGGTGATAAATATCGATTACTTTTGCATAATTTATTCTAGGAAAAGTAAGTATTTTTTTTACAAATCCAGACTATTCCAGATTGTAAAATAACTGACTGGTATTAATTGTGCAGCACGTTGACAAAAAATCTGTATAATCTGCAGCAGTAGTGCTGTGACCATCACAGATACGATCTATTTTGAAAGTACCTAAATCATCGAAATGATATTACTTTTCGATTACGTATTCTTTGCATTTTATCAAATTTTTCTGCTCTTGAGACTCAAGACCTTGATACTATTGTTGCGCGATATTATTAAGAAAGTAAAACCGCTTATTTATTCATCTTCTAGAACTAAAAATTGACTATTATTAGTTGTGTTCTCAGATAAACCTTCACGACACACTGATTCTCGTCATCTTGTCAATGTCATTTTCTTGACATTTTTGCCAATTTTGAACTATTTTGCAATGTATGGTCGGACAGGACACAAAACTTTATAAAAAATAGAATAATATGGCCACGTGTGCATAGTTCATGTGTCCTCTGATGGCTCAAATGTTTACTTAAATGTTTTATAAAAAACGACGCAAGTCACAACCAGTCATCATCATGACGGTGTAACATGATATGAAATAGTGTAACGTTCTAAGGTACACATTTATTATTACCATTGGCATATATTTGCACATATCGTTGCAATGTATCGCTACAAAGAAAAACTCACAGCCGAAAATATCCGAAAATTATCATTGACGTTCACCGTGATAAGCCATTAGGTATCATATACATTAGGGATTTCTTCGGCTTTCTTCTACTGCCACTGGCGGCGTTGTTGTGAAGGTATGCCTGCCTACACGTGTGTATAATATATAGCCAATGCGGTTGCTAGTGAAAGCAACAGGAGAAAGTTTGGCTCTCCAACTTGGTAGAAAAAAAATCAGTATACGTGTAAAGCTGTTCTTTGAAAGCCAAAAACCCAGTGGCAGCCAAACACTCGTGTCATAAAAGACAAGGACACGTAAAATGTGTTTATTGTACATTTATACACGGAATCATGGCATGTCTGATCCAACAGCAACAGCAGCGGATTTGCAGTGTGTAGGTTACCTGCATCTTGCCAAAAGCTGACGACGACGACAACAGTCGACATCATACTTATTTGTGATGTGGGATGGAAGATTGAAGATGGAGTCATATTTCATAGAGGTTGTGTAATGCAATAATGAAATTTGCTTTTCAATTCGACTCAATTCGCAATGCTACTTGGTAAACACACATCTTTACAAAATATTATATAAGATCCGAAATATTATAAACCAGCCCTTGTGTATGCCTATATACACGTACGCACTCACTCAGAGTTTGCCAAATCAAATAAATGCCACGACTCACTAATATTCAGATAAACATGCACAAAAATACATTTCATCATGTCATCACATAACTTTTAATGGATTCCTTTCTCTTATCTACAGGATCATGTTTGTAGAGAGAGAACGTCTCACTCTCGCTGACTTTTGCATAGATATGCGTGCATACTATATAGAGAGAGCTTGTGTGAGTGGGTCTCACACACACCACACAGCAGGTAATAATGGAATAATAGCTTGTTGCTTTTCCTCCATGCCCATCGCATTTAGCCATATTTGTTGTTGTGTGAGCTGCTTTCTCCCTGTTGACTACCGAATACCTTATACTATGTGGAATGGATGTAAGTTTGTAGGTATTTCTGACTTTGCAATAATGCTCGCTCATGGTTTTCCATGAAAAGGGATAACTGGGTTAGTGTCTATTTTTAGAAATAGCGTAATAATTCCCGTCGTATGCATACCTATAGCACACATTTCCTTTGTGAGTACCTAATATGACATTATAATATCTTCACAAAATCTCTGTTTTCATTGCGATGCTTTCATCAGATTTGTAAGCTTTTTCAAAGAGATGCATATGTACATATATATGGCCTTTTACAACACCACCACGACGCTGCTGACGTTAGTATGTCTGTGTGTAGTAGAAACATAATGTTTTATTCAAACAGACTTCTGGTGGAAAATCCATATAGCATGTAGCATGAGGGTAGAAAAATGTCTACGATTATTATAATCATATCATTATATCAAAATATGTATGTATGTACGTGATACAAGCAGATAGTGAGTAGCTTAGAGGTGGTATGTATATATTTTGTGCGCAAGCAGCGTTGGTTGTTTTGAAGCGGAAGGAAATGATGAATATGGTGTAAATTGAGGAAGCTTTTTTTACAAAACTATAAACGAGCTCCGGTTTTACGGAACACATACAAAATATTTAACTATTATACTATATACATATATATGTTCACAAGGCCATGTATTTATTATTGTATTGTATTGTATTTATTTACTGCAGACTCAGATATTACAAGATGTTGATAGCAATACAAAGTCCATATTACAAGCAGAGGAAAAAAAACTACAAATGACTAAAAGGAAAAATAATCATGAATAAGGAATGGTTGTCATAATCATCAAAAAAACAAATAACATTAACAAATTTTACACAATGTTAAATAAAATTCTTTTCCATTCCTTCGAAATCGAGGAATGGAGAAAAGCTTCTGAGTTTACAACATGTCGAATCAAAGAGTTATTAGAAGTAGCCAGCCGAGAGATAAGTGAGTACGATGAGATCCTACGCATAGCATGAAAATCAGGTACTCCATGCTCGCAGAACATTTCCGACGCACTGCAGCGGCTACTGTATCCAAACAATATGCGAAATGCATTGTTATATGCTACTTTTATTTTGTCCATAGCGGATTTTTGCACAGGCACCCATAAACTAGCACAATAAATGCTGGAGAAATACGTCTTAAATAAAAATCTCTTCACAGGCACACTACAAGCACCGAATCGATTACCAATTAAATTAGCCCTTGCATAGAGGTCTCTCACTCTTCTGGAAATTTCGTCCATGTCTCTGTTTCTACAGTTAATGTCGTACCCAAGGTACCTTACTGTGTCAGTCCAATTTAGGGATTTTCCACAAAAACGAATCAGCGGCTTCAGCAGATCATACTGCTCAATTCATTCAACCAAAACAAGTTAGTATGATAGGCAGTTACACCAAATATTTATGTGTGTATCTACATATATAGATATATAGATATTCCAAGCGTGTGTAAATATGTATGGATGTGTACATACTACTTGGAACGAACGACCTTTCGCCAGCAGCAAAAATTCCTGGTACTACTTACTTGCCTCCTTACATTCACATTTTATTTGTTTGTTCACATGTCGTTCGTGGTGAATGCAAATAACGAGATAGGATGAAAAAAGGAGAATGAGAGAACAGGAGGAACTCAACAGCACGAAAGGGAAAGCATGTCGTCGTCGTGGTCGTAGTAGTAGTTTTCTTGAACAAAATGTTTCTCGCTCGCTTTCTCTTATTTAGTTTCACCTTCAATATTATACCGTCCTCACACAACAAAACAAATAGTAAAAACGCTGATGTTGTGTGTGTGTACTACACTGTTTACTTGTTGGTTACATCATCATCATCATCAACATGGCAATTTTATACCTGAACCATACCTGTTCGATATTCTTACTGTTTTCAAGGAGCCAAACACACAGAGCTGGCAAAAATTGGAATCTATGTATAAACTTTCAATATTCTTAGAAGGTAAACATGTTCGCGTTGTAAATCCCGTTAGAAATTAGAAAAGGAACCCGCATATAGCCCTTTGAACACAGAATGTAATATAAGTTTCGTTTTAAACTTCTAGACGCTGAGGCTGCTGAATCCAGTGGCGTTGTCAACATATCAACCTTGAACATTTTCCCGCTGATAGTTTGTTCACTAAAGCATTAGAGAATAACTAGAAGAACGACAAATGAAGCATTATTTTGCTCAAATCTTTGGTGAAAAATCCTCTCTTTTCAACTTATTTGCTTATACTTTGTTATTGTTATATTATGCTTCGCTAACTTCCTACCTAATGGCCATAATAATCTTGTTTTCTTCCATATACGTAATATATTGTTGTTGGGAAGAAACTTGTTTCTTGTTTACTTTCCCGTTCCAAGTATTTCCTCTTATTTTTGTTTAGCAATACAGTTTCACTTGTTGAAAGGTGAAAGCACCTGATGCACAGTGCATACCTCTCGAAAATGTTCTTTTTTCCTCGTTCTATCGTCCCTCCCAGCTAAAGTCATTCAGAGAAAGCATGATTGAACGTTGTGTAATAAACGACAAGAACAGAAAGGCAGCAAATAACAAACAATACATGGCATGTTGTTGTACTTGTCGTAAGGCAACTCAATCCGATCCTTCTTCAAGAAGTCAATATTTCAGTATATACCAAATTATTACAATGTTTTTCACTCTTGATCTCCCTCTATTATATGCACGTGTGCCTTTCACTATATAAACTCAATACTATAAACTTGCACTCTCTGACACTCATCGCTAAAACCATGAAGTAAATTAACATAAATATGAAGATCATGTTTTTATATATATTATAGCTAAAATAAATGAAAAACTTTTACCGACAAAACAAGCTTTTCCGAGAATAAGAACTTGTGTGGGAGCAGAGGGGATAAAAAAAAACTGGCAAACGGTATTTTGCGAGAGAGTTGCCCATTTTTCATTTGATTGAAGGTGACTCGTTTATCATCGCCGTTTCTGACACCTGATATGTTTCTTGCCGCACAGATGGTCTCAAAAGTTATAAGTGTTTTGATGAATAGGATAACCAACTTGTATTACTGCAAACTTTTTTTAGATAACCACAAGCAACTACGCTAAGCGTAAGTTTTTCCTTGAACCGCAAAATCGATCCCACACGGTATGCAATTTGAGTAATGTGGGAGGTTATAAAATTAAGCGGTGCCTTGAGAGAAGGAGAAAGCATGATGCTGCATTACTTACGTGATTTGAAGCGGGTGGTGGGAGCAAAGGCGTTTATTTAACCCTGCTCATTTTCCATTACTTACTGTGTACGTGTATCAATCATACATACATTTTTGAAAGCAACAAGGTATTATTGTTGTTGAGAATGTTTAGCTCTCAAAAAGAATATCCAGAGGTCTTTTTCATCATCACCTCAGCTTAAACCTTCATTCAGCAATGATGACAACGAACGTCAAAGTCAAAGCTTTCTTCTTCCTCCAAATGAAAGGAAAAGGATTAAGCTTTCCTGCTGGATATAGGCCTAAAGACAGTGAATGACTTGCGACATGACAGGATTTACCAAAAAAAAACTGTGTGGGAAAGAAAATGCGTGGGATTTAAACAAGGTTTATTGGCGGCTATATGATTTCATATCCACTTACATACCTACCTGTAATGATGTCTTTTTTGGAAATACGACACAAAAAAGTGCTGGCGGAGTATTGGGATTTGGATTTACGACTAACACGAGAAGTTTTTTTTTTGGAGGTGAAAGTAAAGACTTTAATGTTGCTTGTCTCATTTTGTCAGAAGATTGACTAAGGTGTTGAATAGTTAAGTATAATTGTTATATCCCTTTCTTATGGGCTAAAAAACGTTACGTTCTTTAACTGGCTGAAACAATTCTGAGCAATTGTAATAGAATTTTAGGGACAATTTTGTAAGTAATAATAACAGTAACAGGACTCGTGACAATATCGCATTCTCTCGTAACAGCCTTATGTACATAATGAAAATCGAGTTGGCTGTTCGTCGTCGTAAGTCGTAACAAACGCGTCGTCGTCTCAAGGCTGTACTGGTGCTACTGCAAAAGGCACTTCATTTCGCTTCTTGACAGCTAAAATGGTTGTAAATGTTTAAGTTGTACTCTTTTGCTGTCGGATAACAGCTGCCATGCCGGTGCTATAGAGTACGTATTGCTTGTAGTGGAATGTCTGTAAAATGGACCTACGCCACCATTAAAACCAATGGAACTTTTCTGACAATCCAATACAACTTTCTCAACTTTCTTTTAGACAGTTGAGGCAAATAAGAATGTCGACCTTGGAGGGTTCAAAGAGGACACTCTTCCAATACGACTGTAACACAACAGCATTTTTATCATCATTTTGCCGTTACAACTTATGGATCATGTACTGATACTACTTAAGCAGTCTTTATTACTATTTTCTTAAATTGACACATTTATTAAAATTGCACACGTGTCAAATCAATACGGTAACATGTCCTACGATTCCAAACGCTTTATGTTTTACACAACTTGAACAAACATCATGATTTTTATGACCTTTTTCTGCTTACTTTGCTGGCGCATGAAAATTTAGTTTGGGGGGATGGTGGTGAAAGATGGTAAACAAAGCGGAATAATAATAATAAGTAGCACGAAATTGACAGGCACAGGAGAATTCCTGTAGCCCAATGGCTTAACTTAACACTTTCTAAAAATTTACACTTTTACCCGTATACGTATATCTATACATTATGTGGTTATATTTACATGCTCCAACATGCCCCGCCATATATTTGTAAGTCATGTCATAATATTATACTGCAGCAGCTACCTTACCTGGTTCGTACAGGTATTCATGCTCTTGGCAGTTTTTTTCACTCTTCTACGTACCTACTGCTAGTGACATGACAGACAACAGACGAGACACATAAATATATCATTATACAAAACATACCTACATGTATTTAATACGGCTCGGGGAACAGTTTCCCATTTCTCCTTGAAACTGTTTGAACAAAACCGTTTACTCATTCATTCTTTATCTATCCACAAACAACGGACTTTTGCAACTGACAGTAAATGTGGTGGTAGGAAAGCCACATCAGACGTGTAAATAGCAGCCGACACGCTTGATTATGATATCCTAACACTTATATGCTATATTTTACACGTACTGGCGTAGGTATGCATGTTGTCTGTTTCTCAAAATCCCAAATCCTTTATTTAAAAAAACCTTTTTCCACTTTCTCGGTGTGCATAATAAATTCCCACATTAAACATGAATATGCCTCCGTCTACACTTATATGAATGTATATTTTGATGTTCGCTCGGTTGGATTATACGCTACACGTCTTTGAACACCAGACCAGCACACCACAAACTTTCTGCCACCACCGCCACCATCATCATCATCATCGCCACCGTCAATTCTCTTCTACTTGAGCCAGTTTAGCACGATACTATGATGGCGTTATTGTCAGCAACATGTATTTCCTTTTCTCTAAGCATTTATCACGACGATGATGATGATGACGACGACGACGAGTGAAAGGGCTCAGTTACAACAAACACTACGACTTATTATATATGTCATAGGAAAGTGTTCAATATTTTGCATTCATTAAAATATATACGTGTACAATTTCTTGTGTACAGCTTTTGCTTTCCTCGCGCCACAACTCTGTTTATTCATGCAAATACTACTTAACTCACTCACACACGCCATGGTATTGAACACGTGTACCCAAAACATTGAAAATAATTTCAATAAAAAGTATACATCTTGCGTAAGTTCTGTGCACGACGACTACGACGAAGAGCCAGGCAATTTAACAGTGCTCGCCTGTTTTTCTCGGAAAATTGACAAAGCCGCATAAGAAGCTCACACACACCAAGTATTCTCTCACCGGAGACAACTTAAAAACCACTACTCTCGTAGTCTCAGCCAAGAAATATAATATATCCGAGGTAAAAGATTACTACCATTTCCTTTTACCAATTTTTTTTCTCCACCGCACCGCGCACTCGAAATATTGAACGCGCAGTTGTTCCTTTCCTTCTTACTTTACCTTCTCCTCAAATAAATAATGGCTTATTCACTAAATCGGTGTGTTCATTCATCTGCCTACATAAAAAATACTGGTGCGGGTAGGCGCAAAAAAAATCTTTTTCAAAAAATCACTTAAACATATTATAAATATATACCTATGCCAAAAGCACAAAGCCTCTCTGTCACCAAACAATCCAGCAAAAAAAGGAGCAGAGAGGAGAAGCAGCCGCCAGCAGCTATCACATTGCTTGCACAAGTAAATTGGCTGACATGACATGACACGGATGAATGTGAAGACGTTAGAAGACCAAACGAGTAGAAAAAAAATACTTGAATGTGGATTGTACCTCACAACCATCTCATTAATTTTGTATAAAAAGTCAACAGGATTACTATTTTTTTTGTTATAAATAGCCCACAATGTTAAGTGAAGAATGCAAACATGTGAATTTGACTGCTCGTTCCTACAAATAATTCTTCATGACCTTCCGGTCTTGATAAAGTTCATACGGGCTGTGATGATGGTGTGTGTGTTTTTTATGCAGTGTTGTAAAAAATTTGTTCTTTTTTTCTGCATATTTATTATTCTGTCAACTTAAAGTATTATGGTTTTTTTCCTGCTGTTGCTGCTGCTCATGTTATAACACGATGGAAAGAAAAAAAATATTCGAAAAAGTACGTTGCACTACATTATAACTGGCTATTAGTGCTTATTATAGCACCACTTACAGGAAAAATATAGTTTGAAAGGAGGACACATTATCCTTGCCATTTTTACTATTATTACGAGCAATTTTTGACTGAATGACGCAAGCTCTCTCTCTTTCTACATGCAGCGCCAACATTGTAATCGCCAATAATTTCAGTCAATGAAAGAAAAGTGCTCGAGATTTTCAGCTAAATAGTAGCAAGCACACGTATTTATTTATTTCAGAACAATTTAAAAAGAGAACAGTTGGCACACTGGTGAAAGGTGTTTATTTTACTTGCTGCTATTTATAAATCATTTTTAATGCAAGTGTTACATGCACACTTGTGTACATTACGTTGAGTTGCTCCATATTATAATATATTCATCCATTTCAAAAACTGAAAAAGAGAAAAGAAACTTTTTGTGGTACTCCTGAAGAAGCAGGAAAACAATTTTTTTACACGCAAACATGCACAAAACATAACATAAATAGCGTTGTAGCAATAAAGCCTGTTTGACATCCGAAAGAAAAATGAAATACATAATTTGACAGTTCAAACCAATTGCAGCATCCTGTGTATATATTTCTCTCTACTCACATGAAAAAATAGAACCGGCGACGGTTACGGTTACGTCGTTGAGGAATAAAAAAAATAGAGAATTGCCAAAAGAAATACATATACCTAAGTAGTAGTAGTAGTTTGCGCTTGTATTTGCATGATGCATGTCATTAGTTATTTCATTTCAAGAGGAATCAAATGGGTCTTTTCACACGCGTATACATAGCTTCATAATGTCACTTTTCACCATCTACTTTACTCCTACTCTCTCAAAAATACCACCACAAAATATATTTTCATATCATATCACTTAACACACGAGCACTTGATCTTGGATAGCGGTGGTGGTGGTGCATTGGCTTGGCATTCATAAAGAACTTTTTTCTTAAAAAGATAACGTTCATTTAAAGAGAGGAGAAAATTACAGTAAAAAATATATTTTTTGCAACCGCACTGCATGTTTAAAAAAATACATTCATATATTCTAGAAGGAAGAGAGAGAGCTGTCTTGTGTAATGATCTCATAAAAACCACGACAATCGTGGTCGTCGTCGGTACCTACATTTCACAAGATGTAGTGCTTTGACTCAGTCAACCAACTTTTCAGAGCCGGAGCATTCCCAACCAAAAAAATACAAGAGATGTGTCGAGTAGTTGAGTAATTGAAAAGATTTCTCTCTACAGCACTTTATTTAGGTACACATGTGTGACATTTAGACCATAATACCATGTATTTTGAAATACGGAAATAGTAAAAAAACGCTCTAGCAGCACATTTTACAATTTCACTTTAGGTGTACATGCATATTTCAAAGTGTTTGTTTGCTAAATTCCTTGAACTACGACGATGACAAAAAACGGGCATTATCTTATCTTAAATATTGCTACGCTTGTCTCACTCTGGAGCAACATAGTTCATATAGGTTGCGGTATTAAAACAATTTTCTCTGAGCGAGAAAGAGTCGCAGAGTACGTGACGGTTTTTTTCTTCTCTTTCCCCCGGTGATAATAATGGTATGCACGATGACACACGACGGCCAATCCTACACGGTTAAACGCATCAATGACTAAGAATGATGATGTTGTAATGCATGCATGGAAAAGTGAAGATAAGCAGGAGCAGGAGCAACAGCGTCGTAATTTTTTACTCGAAAAATTGGTGTACGACGACGTTACTGGGAGTTCAAGTAAAGAAAACGTCGCTCGTCCTAACTGACATCCTGTTCGCTGTTCGCAGTGAAGCATTTTAAACAAGCTTTACTCAAAACATTTTTGCTATAATAAATAGACAAAGCATGTGTTGAGCAGCAGCATAATAATATGCTGTTACGTGGATAATTCTCTTTTATATAACCTACTGTATAAATTATTTTGTGTAGAATAATAATATGTTATAAGAAAGTATTCGCAGAGATAAATACAGAAAAAGCAGCAGGATTTTTGTTTTAGATTTTAGTGTGGCTGTTTTCATAAATGATTAAATGTTATGTAAGAATGTACATTTATATATCATGAAAGAAACCGAAATAAAACGGCAACAAATTATGTACATAACTTTAAACGGAAAGTTTAAAACATGTATTCATTTTTAGAGCGAATACTTTTTACACACTTTCTCAATCATTCTCTTTCCAAATCCTGTTTTAAATTTCACCAAATTGTACATTAATATTTAATAAAGGATGCTGTATATTTTTTAAAAATCTAGATTTCCATTTCAACTTTCTCCCTCAGGGAAATAAAAATCTCAATGTTAACGGACGGGTAACTGGGTTCAGCAGATTTCCGACTAAATTTTACACATGAGCAAAAAAAAAGTTAACTGTAAGGCGAGTGGAGTGAACCATTCATAAAGTTTCGCAAAAAAATAGAAAGAAAACTTGTACAAAAATTTTATGCAGTAACGCGGCATTTTACTACGGATTTAATGTACGTACACATATCCAACGAAAAAACCTTGGTGGTTGGTGAATGAGTTGACTTGCATGGCTAGCTGTTATAATAAATTTCGTTACTTTGAATTCTAATCTATAGCAGAGAAAAAACAGTCTTATGTGTGATCATTATAGCGATTTTTAGTATGAGAAGAAGCAACATGTTGAACAACATATGGAGTGAGTGAGCAGGAAAGGGAGAAAGAGAGTGAGAGAGAATGAAAAAAGTGAAAAAGATGTTCTCTACTTGTTTTTAGTGCCTAAGAGTGGAGTAGAAGCGAGTGGGATAAAATTCGAGAGCGGACTCAACTCAATTCTGAGAATGATTGTGGCTTAGAGGCAACTTTTCTCGACATGTGAAAAAGACGACGGGCTTATCTCTCTAGGATATATAGTAGCAAGTTTTTTTTATATACTCAAGTTGATATAAAATCCAGCAGACTTATATACAAATAATATATTATATTCCAAGCACACACACTGCACACACGTCAAGAAAACCTACACCCAAGACCCAACCTCTTGGCAAAGAAATTACGTGAAATTCCTGTGAGAGAAGGAGAAAGAAAATACTACACAACTTATACGCGATGGAAAAGTGGGAAAGAAGATGGATAATGGCAACACAGCAAGTAAAAGTGAAGGATAACCAACAAGTAACCACCACCATCCAAAAACACACACAAAATGTTATGCACACAACCAAACCAACACACTGCTCTTGTGGCTACTACTCTGTTGCTTTTTCTCCTCTTTTTGTGAGAATGAGAAAGGCAGGCAGCTTGGCAAAAAAAAGAACACTTTTACTTGTTCTTCTTCTATTGTTGATGTTGTTGTTAGTTTGGTAGGATGAGCCAAGATAAATTCCGTTCTTTGTCAATCTTTCCGTCCGAGAGAACAAGCAGAGCAGAGGAGGAGTGAGAAAATACTGTAATGTTTTTTTACGTCTACTCTAAAAACTATTCACCATTCACATGTTGTTCTTTCACATATATTCATACACAAAAAACAAACTTTAAAAAAGTAACTTAGATGAAACATCCAAAACAAGTTACGGTGACGTTGAGCTATTAGCCGAGGAATTACACACAATAACCGCATAATTTTTTCGCGAGTCTCGCTCCAACCACCAACTCATTAATTATAATCAACCAAATCATAAACAAAAAAAGAACAACATGTGCGGGCAGCATCTGAATAAAAAAATGTTTTCTTTGATAAATATGGGAGATATAACAATATTCATTGTTTGTTAGTTTAGTTGCTAGAATCTGTGACGTAAGAGAGAAACTTTTAAATATTTAATTATGAGAAATACGCTATAGGAAAATATGTGTGGTGGGATTTCCGATGAGAAGTAAAAAGTATTTCAAGCAGGAAAATTAAACGTGGGTGATCTCGTGCTACCTTGCTTTCTCCCACAAGCTATAACAATCCAATTCCGGGTATTTCATTCCTGTTTCATTTCCTTTATTTACTTTTTTTCTGGAAACTGGAATCTTTATTCGTGGTACTAGAACCTCCTCATTTTTCGTTTATGGTAGGATGATGATAGCACTTTACTAAAATATGAGGGTTTCGCAAGTTCCATATTCCCATGCTTTGCTTTTTTGATTACATAATCGTAGTGCCACTACCACCATGTTATCCACCCACGCAATATGGCTTTGAGAGAGCGTATGGTTACAAAAGTATGCCGTGTAACAGCGTGGAAGTGTATGTACACGGTTCTGTTCTTCTCACTCTCTCATGATAATTACTCCCACCTGCGGATTCCCCAGTCCTATAACGCATCTGTTTACTTACGTTTTTCCTCAAGTGTTCATTCATTTCATTCTCAATTCAGTTCAAATGGTTCAGTTTGAAGAGCACTTTGTATTACGCCCATTGAACCATATCGAAACCGAATTATGAGTCGAATCATAATAGTATATCATTTTGATGCGTGGTATTATCGGTAATTAGCAATTTCATCCATAAGTTTCAAAATTACAAGGAGTGCCATCAAAATCAAAAGTCCCACTCTTGTAGTAACTGTTCTAGTATTATTGATATACAATTAACAAAATACGGTATAATCAAAATCCACATTTGGAACGTGGGAAGCTATTTTTGGTTTTGGAGAAAGTACAGCTTGTCCGTAATGGCATGTTATGTAATGAAGACTCGATTCTATTCCAAGCTATCGTTGGTTATAATTTTTATAGAATATATATTTTTAGTATCGAATTTTGTTGAATTGATTTAAAGCTACTGAAACGGTTATGCTAAAATTTTGTATGTATGTTTTTATACACCATTATAATAAGCATTATCCGTTATGTAACGCTCGCTAATTTTGGTGAAAGGGTGAATGCTGTCACTGTAAAAATAAATGTTCCATGACCTCCCAAAAAGGGGAAAAGTTGCCGAAAAAAGGCAAAACAACATGTCATAGTCACACTGTCGTTCTCTTTGTTATGTGATCTAGAACGCCTTCGGAAGTTAAAACACCCAAAAAATACAAAACATATAAAAAAAAGTGGCGGAAAGAGAGGATATATATTTTTTACTATTCCGTTCGGCACAGAATCTAACGTGGGATGTTCATACCAGAAATAGCGCATAAATTCAATCGCAAATTGGTGTCGCAATTAAGGTAATGGTAATAAATATTCCCTTTCTCGTTGCACTCTTAAAAAATATCCAATCACAGTAATCCAAACACTAATCAAAACGTAATTTGAACATCAAGAAGAAAAAAAGCTGCGTGTGTGTAGTATAATTTTCTCTCATTTCCTTTGACTATATAACCTTAGAATTTAACAACTGCGCAATTGTTTTGGAGCTTGTATGACATTTATTTATTCTATCGATCAGTTAGTTTTCGCTGACCTCTGGAAATTTTGTACAAATCTATAATTTAATATGGTATTAATTTGTCTGTAGTATTGTATTTGTATATATGTTAGCAGAATTTCACAGGGAAAAGGCAAAACCCGCTCGCTGCTTTTATTTGGCTATTTCAGTCACGGCGAAAACAAAGTTTTTTTTTCAGAAATTCTAGCACAGTATCGATTAGCCGTTCAAATATACAGCACAAACAATCAAAACTCACAATTTCCCGAATGTAACTTCCTCTTATTACTTTACAACGGTCTACCAACAAGAAGTACACAGACGCGTTGTAGTAAATCAATTAATCAATACTAAAAATTATCAGAAACAAGCAAGCAAACTATTTACATGCATCGTAACATACGGCATAAAATTTTCAATTTCGGCCAGCCGCTTATTATGCCATATATGACAAAATACAGCATTACCATCTATTTTAATATGCAGCGGGACAGTGTCGGGTTTCTTCCGTCTATTACATCAAACTAGTACAAAAGGGCTGCGATTCGGATACAATCAATAATATGACAGAAATAAATATTTACCGAAATTGAAAATTTTATTTCACTCCATTCCATGAATATTTTAAATAAATGATCAAATGGACGGTTTTGTACGATTCTTTAAATTTTAAACGTTACACGTCCACAGCGACTGACAAACGGCCCGGCATTAATTTTTATTACTTTTTGGTTGGCTTAAAATAAATCAACTATATATGTTTTGCACTTGAAAAAAAAATAGCGAAAGTCTGCCAATAATCAATGGATTTGTACTTGGGTTTAATAACAGCTTGTAAGGAAGCGAACGCGTGCGATATACTTCCCTGTGATATAACCGCTCAGAAGGATACTGTATAAATAGCCATTCAACTTGGCATCAGCTATTATTGCATACCAGTTTACACAATGCAATACAAATATTAACATATTGTTGTATAAATATAATCTTAATCTTGTGCCACATTTTTGTTTAGCACCCATGCTCTCAAGTCAAATAAAGAAAGGGTCCGTTTTTAATTCCCTTGATTCATACCGACACCGGCATACACACCGCCAAGCCGATCGATTCATATCATTCATCAGAGAGCAAACTGACAATGGACCCCTCGCCTTTCACACTTTTCTTTCCTTTATGTGACATTATTATGCACAGTGCTGTCTGAATAGTTAAACACAATAAAGCAGCAAAACATGAAGGAAAACTCTTGATGTCCACTGGACTGGACGCGGTGATGTAGAGCAGGTGCGTTTCTCATTCCCCGTCGTCGTATTGATTTGATAATGCATACTCATTACTTCCCAAAAACGGGCTAGTTCATTAAGGTTTATGATTTTGCTGTGTGCTATTGTCATTCATTATGGCTGACATTTATCCCACCATTTATTGCAACAGTATTGTACATTGCTGGTAGCAGGTATAAAATGTCTTATTACGTCGTCCCTGCCAGCGAGAAACTGTTACGGTCAATTTTGACCATTTTTCAATTTGACCAGTAATATTTTCAATAAAATAACTCATCATCCATCGGTCTAATATGTAAGAGTTATGAAGTAAATGAATCCCATTGTTGTTCTGATTGTCTCTGAAGAATGAAGACCAAAGTATCACTTTCATGTTCCTTACACGCTGTGCGCTAGGTCAGATTGCTGTTAACACTTGAATGCTATGCAGTATGTGGTGTGTATAGTTATTTTAACAAAAGCAGTGTCTTTTGATCGTATCTGTTTAGATACAACTACCCGCATTCGTCGTCACTCTACTACTATCATCACCAAGTACTATACTTAACACTATATAGTCAAAAATATCAACGAAATGAATATTCACGCGGTAGACAATGGACATAAAAGGCATAAGAGTTTTAGGGAAGCATAATAAAATGTTTTTGTGTTGTGGGTGGTCCTGGTCCTGTGTATATTATTATTACATATTGTCTCTTGTTTCTTTCTTTGTACCGTATATATTTACTCCTTGTGTCCTGTGTTCTTGTAAATAAATGACTATATAGACTCCGTCTTCGTCTTCTTACACAACATAACAAAACAATAATATTATTGCGGGTAGATAAAACAGATAGGTCAGTCAACAACAACGTTCGCATTGGTAATTTCGGCTATATTATGGTTTCAGTTTCGTCCACGGACGACCGTCGTAATCCATACACTTCTATCGTGGTGTGTGAAATATTTACGCTTTTGCCTCTTTGACGAAACACACAATGCTGGACAATGTCATTGGACTAGAAAAACAATGTATCAGTGACCATTGTCGCCTAGTTTTGTTCCGTTTGGCTGCACACATGTTTTATTTAAGAAAACAAGACTGTACACACAGGTATACCGTATAACCTGAAAGGAAACTTTTTTGTTAGAGCGTTTTAGATGCAGGGCCGACTGACGCCTTACACTCCGACGTAAACAGTTGTAAAAGCGATTGTTTCATTCCCTGCAGGAAAAAAAGTGAAATTGTTTCTGAGTGATTACATATGACAAAAGGGAATATTTAAGCATTCAGTTAAAGCATCAAATCGAAATCACATTTTCTTATATTGGTAATTTAAAAGAAAATTGAGTACGATTAGCTAATTATGGCTCAGTAGGTCATACCAAAATTGCCAGGTGAATTTGGCAAAGCTTAAATAATTAGACCCCTGGAGTCCGCTACCTCAACAAACAAAATATTTGCTAAAATTTCCGCAAGGACATGCATAGGTATATTTATCTTAAAGAAGCAGAGGTGAAGAAAAGGTTGAGGGTACACTACACAATATGCGTTAAAATGCTAAAATTAGCATTTGTGCTCACAATCCACATGATGCCCATGCATCAATCACGCGTTTTTTCTTAATTTGTCTTGCCCTTGCATATATCCTTTTATGCTAAACTTGATTTTCTTCATTATGATGAGGTCCACCACACACAAGATTATCGTCATTGGCAAAAAAAATCATCGTGTGTGCATTTGCACTGTCAACAAGAAAATTGTCAAAAGAACTCTTTGTTATATTTCCCAAACTCATGAATTGTAAATATGTAACATTACTTTATTGACATCATCAATCCGAAACTATTACATATTACAACGACACGTTTCAACGTACGTAAAGTCAGTACACACACATGACCACTAATTGGATCAAAATACACAAGACATACATTTTATTATTATGTAACGATCGATAAGACAGTTGTCATTTTTAGAGAGAAAAAAACGATAACATGCTTTGCGGTTCATTGCGATACTTCCAGTTTTCAAGAACGCTTTGGAAATTTATTTATTTTGGATTGTATTTTACGTATAGGTAGGTATGTATATGTTTACATATACGTTGAGTAACTTGTCTGGTATATACCGGTTAATGTTTTCACTAAATTTTCAATCCAAATGAATACATTTTTTATTTACTGCCGAGACCTTTCCCCTTTTGCCGGCGACACGATGACATTCCTCATCATCTCTCTTGTTTTCGTCATCCACATTTTTATGTAATGGTCATAATACTTGTTACTTTACATACATGCATCCTTTTCCAGTTTTTCTTTTTTGGGTCATAGGTTCATTAACATGAATGCTGAATAGTTTTTAATATTTAATGCATTGTCCACAAAAAAATGATAAAGAAATATATACAAAAAATCATAAAGTATGAACTGAACTGGTTCCGAGGCAAATTACATCTTCATTGACGTAAATGCTCTTTGTGATGACTGTGTGGGCTATTGGTTATCAACTTTCAGTATAAAAGAAAGGAATTGCTAAATAATAGGTATATATACTACATTGCATGCCTATAATATCTTGCCTTGAACTATGCATGACGATATGTGATTGTGGAACACATTTCTCGTGACATCCACGCACAAAAAGTTTCTGCATTTATGACACGGTCTCTTTACAATATCATATCACTCTCCGTAAAAATTATGAAGATTACATGATCACCAGCTTTCTATACAATCACATGTAATTATCGTAAATATAGCTCGTTTTTACTTTTATCAAAAACTAGTACTGCTGTAATGATGACCAGTGGTGAACATTGAAGCAGACTAACTGTCACGTTGTCAATGATCACATAAGGATGACAGCTTACCTATATTGGTGGCTGACATGATACCTACATTACATATATTATAGAAGAAATGCATTTGCTTGATTAACGTAGAAAAAAGCACACCAGTAATTCTTGGAAAGGCTTAGCTACTGATGATGATTACGCCTTAACAAATCAAAGTACTATTCCAAATTCCAATATGGGATATTCTTTCTCATCATCTCATGACATAAAGATAATCATTCTCGGCGCTGCTGATTGAACATGTCATTAAGTAACAGGAGCAGAGAGCATATACATATATCTGGAGAGTGAATGAGATGAGATGAAGGAACGTGGAACAATGTATCGTGATTGATAAGTGGAAACTGTAATGAACAGAAAAATATTATTATTTTTCTTCACAATATTAGTTTATTTGTATAAATTCATGTGAAGATTTAGAAACGAGATGCAATTTGTATATATTCTTTTATCATGGCTGACATCTTGATAGTTAGCAAATTAGCCTCGGCATGTTAACTGCAATAATTTGCGTAGGACCTTGTAATAATTTTCCGCTTTGCTGTAAAAAGCACAAGTAAAAATTATAGAGCTTTATGTTTTCCTGTTTCATGTTGAGCTATTCACATGAAGCAATTTGGAAATCCATATGTGATCTTGTTAACGATCCTGATAAGATGATAAAATTATGTCACAAAAGCTATCAATTTTCTTTGCAGGAGTCCATCTAATAAAGATTCCTGGAATTTTGTTTCACTGCTGCTGTTTGAACTAGTCATTTCATTCATAAATCAGTAAACTGCTTCTTGCAACTTTTTTGATAATCCTGATTTCTGATTAAACAAACTCAGTTAAAACATTTAATGGGTTATCATAAGGAACAAAACTGATAACCACTTGAAGAGTGCGGTAGTTGGTTCAAGTACCTAAAAAATGTTCCCCAAAGGTCAAAGCTCTTCTTTTTCTGTCAAAAGGTTAAAATTTGACTAACTCTATCTCTCTCTCTCTCTGTAACTAACCCGTTATGATTTTTGTTATATTTTCGTCCTCTTATCTTCCACAAAAAGTGGGATGATTCAATTTACAACTCTGTACAACTTTCTGTTCTGTTCTGTCTCTGGGTTTCCAAAATGGTAGGTTTAAAAAAAAGAGGACACGCCGCGGTGCTCCATGATGATTATATAGGCTTATGTATATCAAATATAATAGTTTGTTTGGAGTGATGGGATGGAAAGGTTGTTTACGAATTAAATATCAGTTAAAAAGAAGTTAAAATCGTTTGTCATCCACCTCCACCTCCTCCTCTTGTGCTCTCAATAAGGTGCAAAGATAAAAAATGTATACCTACCTATTTTCATCTTTCATGTGTACACAGAGCACGTACACACGTCATACATTTTTTTATCAATTGTCACATTTGATATCATTAACTTTTTTTATCATTCAAAGAAAAAAAAAGTCAGTGGAAAATTTACAAATGTCGACATGATCGTGATGATGAAGATGATGATGATGTTACTGGTAGGTCATCGTTTGTTTTTTTTATTAAAAAAGTCAATTTAATCACATATCCTATCCTACTATCATGCATTTTTTATATTTTTTTATCATAGTTTTTTTAAATGAATTAAATGAAAGACAGATATAGATAAATACGTTAGTCGTCGTTAGTTTGTAAACGATGAGATGAGAGATTGTATGAATGGGGTGAACTGTCTTTTGACCCGTGTGTTTTTCAGGTTGCAAGAAGGAAAACCAATAATTTTGTGTTGCGCTGCTGCTTTTTCTTAATTGCTATTTATTTATAGTCAATAATATCCAGCGAGTAAAATTCATTTATTTATAAAAACTGGTTATTTGGTGGGCTGCTCCTGTGTGACTGACTTTAGTATTCCAAACAATTAAGATATCAGTTTTAAATGATCAAAGGTTTTTTTTCTGTCGTGACCTGTGTCGTGTCTCCTTCTCCGTTTAGTCCACTTCACAACAGCAGCAGCACTTCCTTTTTCATAATTCATATGTCACGAAAGTCACAACACCAGCCCCCTCTAATCATGTTAACTTTTACCATACAAAAAAATTAATTGTCTCCTTTCCACTTAATTATCTCGTCACGCAGACCATGACTGTGTGTCTGGAACCAGATTTAACAAGTAAATTTTTAATCAGTGATAGGCGGGGTACATAATATCCAATTTTGGACCTGAACGATTTTTCTCTCTCTCTTATCTTGTCAATTTGTTTACCGGACATTCAGAAAAATATATATGCTGACCTGTTACTGTTGTTAACTCACCAAAACTAACTTTAGAATCGTCATTTTCCCCCGACGTCTCACAAAATTATGCTGACTTTGCAGACAATAAAGTACAGCGATTGAGATGGCAGACGTCTATGATTTTTTTGTCTTATCATTTATATAAAGACGTTTCTCTTACCGAATCGAGTTAGTTAAGTTGTTCTGGACTATTGAAAATGGATGCAGTCAACCACTCGTCACATGATACGCCATTAAAGTCAATTTAAATTCATCAGACACAAAAAATAGCAACGTAACGCAACTTGTCATGAATTTTTCAGACTTCAGACGGAACATCCTACATTCTTAATTCACTCTCTGTCCAACCACCATATATTTTGGTTGGAATGAGAAAAGGCTTTTGTAAGAAAATTCCTTTAATTGCATTCCACCACTGTGAGCACAACAGTAGCATTTTTTATCAAAAATTGCTGTGATCGATAATGTACAACAGTACAGTTTACTGATTTGGATTTGTGAATCATTCACTCTCTCCCTCGACTATATGCACGACAGTGCCAAAAAAATGGCATTTTGTTTTCTCAAAAAATTCCCTTGTTTTCCCTCGGCTTATCTTTCCGTCACAGTTGAACAGTTGTCACTTTAAAAAGACAACACTGAACACACACACACGCACACACACTCTGTATCTTTCATTCTTATCAATGACATGCTGAAATTGTTGTGGTGGCTTTTTGTTTTCCAAATGCCGAAAAAAATGTACATTCTGTGAGATTAGCAAAGTATATATATCATATAGACAGACAGAAGTAAAAATAATGAAAGAGCTTTTTTAAACATATTTTTAAAGTTTAGTTAATACTCTACATATTTTCAATGTACAACTAATCGCTTAACATTTTCTGCCTTATCAGTCCTCATGTCATCATGGGAGACGTGTGCACTTTTTTAAATGTCCTCCTCTCCTCACACTCGTTCTGGTTTGCTAAGTGCTGCGCCGAGGCGAAGAGGGAAAAAAGGGGAGCATTGACATGATCACTTTTTATTTGCGGTGTGCGTTTACATGAAAGCATCCGTTTTTCATTCACTGATTCCCTTCACTTTTCATCAGTATCAAAACAGTAAACAGTTTTTTGAAGCTTTTAGGTTTCTATTACATAAACAAATCTACAAGCGAGCCTTCCTCATTCATCCTGTTCTTGATTTTTTTTTTTAAAGAAATGGGTTGCACTTGCACACACGTTGCTGCTCTCATCTCATCGCCGTATCATCACATCAGCTTATTAAAAGGCATGCAAAAAACGGAAGGAAACATTTTCCGTAAACTTTCACAGCGTGAGAGTGGTGTGGTGAGTGGTATATAAAGTGAGATGTATACGAGCTAGATTGAATTGCAGTAAAGGTAGGTAGAGATGGAGCAATAAATAGCTGATGTAGTAATTTACCCAAAAAAATATATAAACAAGTCCATTTTTATGTTCTTATGATAAGCGCGAGAAATATATGGTGGTGGTCGCCTATTCAATGAACGATAAAATTTGTAGACTTCTGACTGACTGAACTGATGAGGTACCTCAAAAAAGAGATGAAAATTGGCAGACATCCTAAAAAGTTCAAAATAGGTACGCAGTATAGAATCGTCTGACTGAGCTGAGCTTATTTTTTTCCATAATTTTTTCCTGCGATCATGAGTGGAACCCATGTCCTGCGTCAATTCAATTTTAATTTATCAGTCTATAACTACTAATGTTTTTAATATGAAACTGGATAGCTTTCTAATGCAAGTTTGTAGTTGTGATTCAATTCATCATTTTATTTTATTCTAGAAAGAAAAAAAATATGTTTGAACTCTTGCCTGGTGACAGCTACGCTCAAGGTCTTTTTAGGAGGAATGTTATTTTTTTTATTTGAATTTAAAATGGCATCGACGACGCCACAATATCTGAAGATGATAAAACTGATAATATTCATAAATAAGCAATCACTGGAGCATACTGTAGGAATGATGGCGATGATGATGATGACGGTTAGTACCTATTTGGGTTAAACGTTAACGTTGTAAACATTTCGAAAGGGCATGCTAAAGATCGCCCGCCATTATATGCGCGAACATCACACAAAATCCTCATAACCATAATCAGATTATGTGCCAATCTTTCATTTACCGCAAATTTCTAGTTTTTGAAAATAACAATAATAATAGAGTGCATTAATTATAAAAAATTTCCATTGCATTGTTTATCGTACGTAAAAAAATAACCGATTAATGCATGCAATTATTTGATTTTCTAGGACAGTTCATTCTGAACTGCGTAGAATGCGGCGAATAATATTATTAAATACATTATTATTTTCTGTTTCAACATATATTTCAACGTAAAAACGTTTTATATGCATTAATTACCATATCGCAATTAAAGATCTTTCCCATTGTCAATTCAACCCTTTCTCAAAAAGAGATCTTGCCTTGCCTGTGACAGTATTCACCTTCAAAGCTAATTATGTAAACTTGACTCTATCGTTTTTTGACACGGAATTACAACCTCGCAAATTATTAAATTATTCCAAAAAAATCTATAGGATAATTTCAAGCACTTATCGTAAATCGGCGTTATGCAGTCTGTCGACTGCCGACCATCGCATCGATAATTTCTTGGTATTATTGTTACGGTTTATCGAATCGACTAAAAAGTTGGTTTATGCTAAAACCTTTGTACCCGGTCACATCAATCACACTACCCCATAATATCACGTTGAACAAGACCTCCAATTATTGGGTCATCAGTAAGGAAAATCATGAATTATTTATACCAAAGGTGAAGTCAATGATAAATGAGTAATCATAGTCATTTTTAAAAAGGAACAAAGGGAAAATCAATGGACAGGATAGATTTCCAGGAAGTATGTATATATGCAAAATTTCACGGAAAGTAGCAAACCATTTTTTTTCTCCTTCCCGGTCTACCAACTACTAGTCATAAAACATTTAGTTTAAATTATTTCATTGAATTACCATTTTGTAAAGCAATTTAGCACAATTTAACCCTTGTATCATGTGTAAAGAATGTGCCATGAGCATGACTCACCAAGTCACTATGATGGACTGAGACAATAAAAAGTGATTTTCCAACCATTTCGTCTATCGTCAACAGCCCACTTTCCGGTTTTCAGAGAAAATTGCTCTGTAAATGATAACAGCAAATAAATACACACAAAAGACGAAAAAAAGAATTACTAGAGCCATGAAAAGATTTACAATTATTTATATCAGAAGGAAGACAGACGCTATTTTGCAAATTAAATGAAAAAAGCGCAAAAAGTAAGAAAAATAATATGTCTACTCGATCTGCTGCTGCGGAGCTTCCTCCTTCTTCTTCCGAAGATCGTATCACATTCTTCTTCTTGTCGCTCTCTCTCTGTCTTTTTACGTATTTTGAGCAACTGGCATCTACTGAATGATGTGAAAAGTGTGAACTCGTGCCAAACCATTAAAATCTAATTGCGACTGTTTTTCATGCGTTTATTTACTTAACCTCACTTTACTTTTTTGTGAATGCTTGCTAGCTATATAGCAGCTTATGCAACGTGTGACGTGACGTGATTCGGGCTATTAAAAATACGCCTGTTTTTTCTTGAATTAACAGTGGAAAATCACTGCCAAAAAGATAAGAGTAGTAAGTTGTGTGTAATCGTCATCAGGATGATGTGGGATGAATATGAATGAGTTTGGTGGATCCAAAGGAACATTTTCTCAAACAGCAATTTAGATGCACTTACAAAATATACTTAGGTACTACCTGCTTAATTACTTAATTTTTGATAAAAGGTCTTAAGAGTTTGCTGGCAACATTAATGTTTTCCGTGTGCACCATCAACACACAACATTTTTACACGGACGATTGCTCTAAACATCTAAATTATTGAAACATTAAAAGTTATTAACATGACTTATATTATAATTTGCCACATATGAATAGTTGATGGATGGACTCAAACTCATCATGACTCATCCAATCAAAGTCATTTTCGAAAAAACCACTTCAAGACAACTGAAAATAGTTGTAGCAGCGTAATAATATAATTCAAAACAGTTTCTCAGTTCAGTCTAGCTGACCGTCTTTCTGGATCCCTCATGCAATTATTTCGAAACATCTTCCTGCAGCACACACACAAACCCACCCAAAAAGCCTTGGTTGCTTAATAATGTCAAAAACTTCTTGTTTCTTTTCCTCTTTCGCAATTCACCAGCCAGCATCAAAATGTACAAAGTAGTCGCAAGCAAAGCAACACACAGTTCACCACTAGTGAACTAACTCACGAGACGACCGTAATAAATAAGTGTATCAAAGTTGATTCCCTTGTGTCTCTTAATTGCTCTCTTACTGTCTCGGATGAAAGATTTATAGGAAATCTTCCTTCCCCATTGACACCACCACCACCACCACAGCAGCAGAAGCAAAAGAAAAGGACGCCTCAAGTCAAGTGCGTTCAGTCAGTCAGTAAAAGTTTTTCAACATTTTAGCATTCAGAGAGCTGAACAAGTTCAGAGGATGATATTGTCTCCTTGTCTCTCTATAAAACAGTAGCAAGCAGACAATTTTTGTAAATATAGCTAATTATTGATTAGCTTCTTTACAGAAAGAAGAAAAAAAAGTTGCCATTATAACAGTGAACCATGAACCGCAGCACTCAGCACCCTTGCCACATGGTTGAATAGAGAGATGTAGAAAAAATAAATAAAAAGCCATGAATCTATCAAGCCAGTCATCAATTCATGCGTGTTGTTGTACAACTCTTTTAATAATCTCACAGACTCAACTTAATTGTCATCGTCATTATTATCAAATGTGTGTGTTGTCTGAATCAGACGACAACTCTGCTACAACGGCAGCAGCAGCCGCGGCGAACAAGATTCAACCTTTTATTTTTTGTGTGTTCCACCAACTAACCAGGACAATTAACCTTCAACGGCAATAGCATTTCCTGACGACATTATATAGTTGTAACGAAGCATTTATATGAAAACTGAACATACTGCATACACGGTTGTCTCCGTGCACCATTCAAACAACCAGCGTAATAAAATTTGTAAAAGAAAAAGACATTCATTCTCTTGTACTCTGGCATTATTGTCAGTGTTGCTTTTTTTATTAACGAAAAGTAAGCAAAAGCAAATCGATCTCCTCCCCTTCTTTTTTTATGCGTTTCAAGAGAGCAATTTAATTGCTGCAAAAAACGACCATTTCCCCATTTTCATTTACTCCGAGAAATCCAATCAATCCGTTTACAACATAGAAAAAAATGTATATATGCTACTAACAACCGCTGACGACGACAGTGGTGTTGTCGTTGTCGTAAAAAATAAACATTTTCGTTGTTCCAATAAAAAAAGTACACTCGAGTTGAATTTAGCAATGGCAATTATCCTCTCATCTTAATCGCGCAAAACATTGTATGAAATAAAATGGTGCACAAACAAATGCCTACACATAAACGCAGAAGCCATCTAATTTAAGTGATATTTTCTACGAACAAGAAGATAACAGTCAGTTAAGTTGTTATGAACTGGTTATATGTATAGACCCGGTAAAATATTACCTATGCAAATTATTAATTCACACAGACACAGCCATATACTCGTCTTCCGGTTTACCATTTAAAAGACTTGAAAAAGATAATTTCTCATAAAAATACTATAAGAATTTCAGCGGATTGCGCCGGACGAGGAATGCAATGCATGCCAAATGTATATCAACATGATTTTACATTCTTACCCGAGAAAAAGGTGAAGAAGAAGAAGTGATACATGCATTGCAACTCCACTACCAGCAGCATCACATCATCAACATCACCAGTTGTACAGTTTTCATCAAATTAATGGGATTAGAGGCTGTGTGCTTGTTCTGCTTGTTGTTATTTTTTTTCTCTCTCTGTCGCCCTTTTTGTTTCACTTCTCCTCTTCCTCCTCTGCAAATCGTCTTTCATGAATGCTGAAAAGCAAACTTGTAAACATGATAATCACGCTAGATAATGTTATGCTACTCACTCACTCTTTCAGTCAGTCTCAGAGTCGTCGTCATTCATTCACGTTACTTATATACCACGACGACGATAGGATCATTGCATTTTTTTCTACTTTTCATGTATTTGGGAAAAGCTGTTATATAAAACACACACACACTTATACATATACTACCATACAAAAAATAACACACACTACTAACATGGAAATCAATGTGATATGTGATGTTGTGTTTGTTACGCAATGATGAAAAAGGAGCAAAGGTAAAAAAAAGAAGAGACGTACTTTTTGTGTGTGCTGCAGCAGCGGCAATGGCAATAAACAGACGCCTTCTCTTCTATTAAAATTGTCTGTGCATGCAATAAATAGTTAGTCTCAGTCGTCGTCGCACGAGGATGAGCTCTCTTTTCTCTCTCTCTCTCTTGTGTGTGTTTTCACTAAATGTTTACACAACTATATATAAATTGTGAGCGAGAGAGAGAAAAACAAACTTTAAGTAAACTATGGAGAGTAGTAGTCGGAATAGATAGGTGGATGGATATTTAATACTCACATGGAGTCCAAAGTTATAATATATATTTTTGATGGTAGATTGTATATCAAAACTCACAATTTTGTATCGAAATATTAGAAAGAGAGAGATAAAGGTGACAGTATATATATCGCCACATATATGCCTATAATTCCTTTTGACGATTAAATGGAGATGATGATGATGATGATAGTCGGAGCGGACGTGGTTGTTCTATTATTTAATGTACAATCTAAATTATTCACTTCACTGCAATCCGCCTTTTCTCACATGTAGCAAATAAAATAACACGACATTGATTCGTTCTTCGTTGCCCTCCAGAGCATTCTTTTTTTTACCAAGAAAGCAGCACTCTCTCTATAGTTTCCTCTCTCTCTGTCCATCCATCCATATATTTGCACAACTCATAACATTTCACATTCACCAAGGTATGTGTATATATTTTCACTTTAAGGTCACCTCACAAAAAAATCCTTTATGATTTTTTTAACAGCTCACATTACAGTACTACATACTACTACGTGTGCTTTCTAAAAGAATCCATTTTTTAGTATTTACGTTCATTGTTTTAATTAAGTTTGATGATTTTTTGTGTTGATAAACTAACACACACACGTCACTTCGTGTCATGTAACCCGGCGAGAACCAAAAACAGCTATATAATTACTTATATTATGTATGTATGTAATATGCAGGTATTTGTGTTATATAGGTTCCTATTTTTCCAAAAATACACTCAAAATGTCACACACTCAAAAAAAACTACATTATCCAATCCGCAGTGGTACTACTAGTAGTAGTGTGGGCGAGTGCAACAAGTCGAACGAAACAATGGAGAAAACTCGGTGAAATTATTGGCAAGTAGGAAAAAACCCGTGTATTGTGTGTCCCACACATTTCCCTTCTTTCCATACGCTATACATCCAAGAAGAAAAAAAACCGACCTACGCAGCTACAGCAATAATAATAGCAGACAAAGTTTCTGTGTGTGTGAGAAAAAAACAAAAATGAGATGTGGACTCACGAAATTCTCCTAGAGAACTGACGGTCTATGGTCTCCCAAATGGTTTTGTAGCGTGTCAGTAGTCGTCAGGAGCAGGAGCAGCAGCAGAAAAAGGAAAATAAAGGATAGTAAGAGAGGCGACTCTCACTCAGTTCGTTTCACTCTTCTCCTGTTTGTTATACGGCTGCCACTACTGCTTCTGCTGCTGCTACCTTTCCAGAAAATCTTCACGTCGAGCTTTGGGAAGGCTTTTTAGAGAGCAAAAGCATGTCAGTAGTGAACACAAGGATATTTGTAGGGAAAAAAGTATTCCAAAACTCAGCAAGTAGCAGTAACAACGGTTCGTAGTAATACTAGCAGAGCAACAAGAATCACGACTCACGATTATAAGAGATGACGATGGGAAATATAGTGAGATGTATATTACCTTCTACCTATTCAAGTCAACCAGCAGAAGAAGAGAAAAAAAGGTTTTGTCGGGAACAAAGGCTCAACATGCCGTGAGGCTGAAACCTCCTCCTCATGTTTCGTTTGAACCTTATTCTCTCTGAGGAAAAAAAAGTTTGTTTCTGGTGGTTCCTTAGTAGTAGTGTAGTGACAGGAGCAGCGACAGTCGTAGTAGTCGTGTTTTCGATGGCTCATAATATTTTGTTGCTAGTTTTTGTACAAATCTTGTGTATCAAGTTGGGAAGTAAAAAGGAACATATATTATTATTATTATATTATGGTTATTATTTGGGGATTTTTCTCTTTTTCCTTTATGAACAGTTATACTACTACAACTACTACATTTCATAGCTTTGTATTTTATGTACGTAGTAAAAATTGTGAGTATCAGGTTACTTTGTTGACTTGTGCAATATTTTGACTATGACTTGAAGATGTGATGATGATCTGATGACTTTTGCAGAGGTAAACGTACGTTACAGTAAAAAGGTATTATCTTTCAAGGAAAATGTCTTGAATAATAAAAAACTACATCGGTTGTAGTTGGCGTTAGCACACATTTTCATATGGTTCAAAGGGTTCTAAATAATTAGAGTGGATACATCATAACCTCACCTTTGTTATGAAAATGATGCACAATGACACAATAGTAAACATACCTATACACTATTCATTTACTATCTCGGAATTTCCCTCAACTGGAAATAGACAATCGACAGAGTTGTGTCACACAAGTCACTTTACTATTAAATAATACATTATAATTTATTGCTAGTATCTCGCGTACCGTTTGCCTTTGTTCCTGTGTCATTTTACCAGCTATACGGAACAATAAGCTTGCTCACTGCTGCGCTTTTTGTATAGCTTCATCAGCAGAATGTTACGCTATGCGTTATAATTTTTTTTGCTTGGATAAAAAGGTTGTTTCGCGATGATCGATTTTATGAAAGGTTGATTGAGTACACACATAATGTTTACATAAACCTATTGTTTTTGAGCTTGTGTTATTTTTTCTTTGTCAGGCCAAGGCCACTATGCTCTTGTGTAATGTGTCGTCCGTCCTCATAAAAGCATTGACTGGGGCACAGCACACAGGACAAGGTAGAATTAAAATATGTAGATGATTTTTTGGTAGCTGTACAGCGAGAATTGGTAAACCTCTATATTTTCTAATCTAATCCAAACTACCTATTATGAATCGTCCCTTCAATTTCTGTTGACGGAAAAACAGGCGATAACGACAGCTTTGTAATATTTAACGCTTATCATCATGCTCACTCGTTGGGTACACCGTGACACAAAAACCGAAGAAAACGAAACTCGTGCTTAAGTAACTGTTAGATTTGACATCAAAATTACTACTAAATATTATAGCCATTTTTTTCTTAGGAAATCACTTAATCTACTACTACGGTGGGTGTGTTCCATGAAAGGAATTTGGAATTTCTTTTTTATGAACAGCAGAAGCCGTTGCAATGTAGATACCAGCAGTGCCAATTATTATACAATTTTTTCCCTTTTATAACACAACATGGCTTACAAGAGAAACCTATTAAATCAAAGGTAATTAAATGTGGTTTATTGATTGCGTGTTATGAAAGAAAACCGGGATTTGAATTCAATTTATTACAACTGTACTTCGAGGTGCAATAAAGCGTACGCTGCATTATTTTCTTTCGTGTGGTTAATTATATTTTGTGCATGGTGGACACGGTAAAACATGTTTCTCGGAAATTGACTGGTGTTCAAGGGTAATCTATCAAATCATTGCCCAATCGTCCTTTCCATAGAGCCATTATTGTCTTTATTTAATAGCATTTTTTGGTCAAATTATGAATCTGAATCAAGGATTTGTCATGTTTGAAGATTCAATAAAAGTTATACTTTTGTGTTTTTATTGTAACATCAGTAAAAACATGTTTAACATATTATGTGAACAGCTATCCATCCCACCAAAAAAAGCCTTTTAATTGTCGAAATAATCGGACATTGCCTCTCTCTGACAAGCAGAGTAAAAACAATGCCGTAAAATAATACCGCTTTTGCTTGCGACGACGACGACGCTGAGAAAACTGAGCTGGTTATGGTCTGAGAAACCCTTTTATGCCATCACCAGACCAAAACAATTTTTCACAAGAAAGAAAAAGAGCCGAATTACTATTTAGTCAACACTATTATATTGCAGGTCATGGTTTCATTGAGCCAAAAGGCATTTTTATGTGCGTGTATGATGCATGCATGTATGTAGTTGGTTAAAATGATTAAGTACAGACAATATTGAAACAAATACTCTTTCCCCCTTAAAAACTTAAAAACTCTCGCCTTCTGTTTTTAGTCTAGACTCTCTGGTCCTCTGGTCGCATTCTCCTTTCTGACAGTTTATTTCCCATCAAAACTTTTCTGTGTAACTAAATAATATGCCGGTAATGCACTCTTGTTGCTCCTCGCAAGAGTTCCTCACTCCCACAAAATGTGAGCTGTGAGATCTTGTACATAAGTGGCGATGATGGTGGTAGCAGTTCATTAGGAAATGCAATGCATATTTATCAACAAATTATACCATTCTCTCTTGTGTAACAAGTACCAACACCAGTTGTATCAGTCTGCTCCTCAATATATATTTATTATTAGAAAACATGTGAATCGTCCAAAATATTTCTGTACCCATCCATTATGCACAGTATATATGGCAGTGCTTCCACATAAAAAATGTAAAACAAGTTTTATTTTCGCTTTGTCCCAAATGCTCGAAAAAAATCATAATGTTTTTTAAATGAATGCACTTCTCTGTCTTTCCAAACGTCTTGTTTTCCTTTTTGTTTTTCATATTCTCTTTTTTCGGTACTCACTTTTGCCGACGACCGTGTAACACCCGGATAGCTATTGCGCGCGGCATACTACAACTATAAATGCTCCGATTATGATTATTACTGTGAATTTGGCAGCTGAAAGAAAAGAGCGAGAGAGAGAAATATCTTGTGTGAAGACCACATGTGTGCTCAGTCACTACTACTCACCCTCATCTTCTGCTCCTCTTGTAGAAAACAAGAGTAAAAATGAGCTTCTTAGAATTTTTTCTTCTTCAAAAGTGTGAGAAAAGTCACAGAGAGAAATTCTAGATTGTATATTTATTTATTCTCCTTTGCTGCTATGTATATTTTTAAGTTTTACAACAAGCGTAAAAAATCCCATTTCAAAATCTATATACACATGTAAAACAGGAGCATGAGTTGTGCTTACCTAATACAATAAGTACATGCATTAAGTATAACAAACCTCTGATTATTCTAACAATTTTCTTGCCACTACTACTACCAAAAATCACATCATCGTGTCATCTGAGAGAGAGATATATATTTTCCCTCTTTTCCCCGTCCTCCTCTCTGCTTGTTGAATACCTACACTCTCAGGTTTAAACAGAGGGTTCCACATAATAAAATATCAAGTTTTTTTTGGTTGAAAAGAATCTCTGTCTTTCTTCTTCCAGACAATTTTTATAAGAATAGTAGCAGAGTCGTTAGTAGATATATATTTTTTGTGTCCTTTCTTTTTTCTCACTACTACTGTCACAACGACACACGGAGAAGAAGAAGGAAGGCATTCGTCCGTAAAATGAGTATATTTACATTCCAAGCTTATCCAACTGGATTACAATGATGAGAATGGGATGCGTGTTACTACACACACAACATCACAAGATATTTAACAAGAGAACAGAGAGAGAGGGGGAAACAAGCAGCACAACGACAAGACAACCTTATATAGTTCATCAAAATCTGGAGGAGGAATCGGGATGAAGAGACAAAAAAAATATTTAGATAGAGTTTATAACAATGTTTTTACACCTCATGTTATACCTTTACTTTTACATGTCTTTTTGAGTCATCATCATGATCATCGCACATGATATGTTTGCTTTTTTGTACCCTGACTCTCTCTGTCTCTCTGTAAAGTAGTATCAAGCCGAGATTTTTTTAGGTATCACTTTTGTTTTTACAATTTTAAAACTTTGCTTTGACTTTTTCTACAAAATCATTGCACTGCGCTGCTGTGAAAAGGAATTCTGGTGATGGAGATCAAGTAGTTATTTTAGATAGGTAGGTACAGAGAAGAGAATAGAGATGAAGATGGTGAAACATTGCTGCATTCTCATTTCTTCTCTTCTGGTGACTTGTGTGATTGTATTTATTTAAGACTGAGCAACTGAAAGATTGAAGAACCTACACAACTCTATAACATACATACAACCTACATGAGTGAGAAGAAACTAATTTAGTGCTAATCTATACTGGTATCTGGCATGTGACATGCTAGCAGAAAATCTAGTTGCTATTAATGAGAACGTAATGATCTGATCATGTTTTCTGGCTGTCTATATATCTATGTTGATGATGCTGTTGTAGTTCTTGTAAGAAGAAGAAAAAAAGGACTAGTAAAATGATTATTGCATGTGCTCACAAGTCTTTTTTCCTAATTTACCAAAAAAAATTCTTCACAGAAAACAGAGCTTCTTCTATTTCGTGAGACATACTACCAGAAATTAAAACAAGGCAGACATTGTGAGTGAGTGAGATTTTGTCTTTGACATAATCAATAGCAATATTATGTTGTAAGGACTATAAAGCTTTATTGCTCTACATTTTATCGATATTAACTTTTAAACACGATAATATTATCTTTCTATCTCTCTATTTTGTTAGCAGCAGAGTCTTGTTCCTTGTCTTTTGTGAAGAATTCGCATTTTCCACATATTTCTCTACATCGACACTGTAATTATGTCTATGTCAATTATCATGCTTTCTACTTATCCTGCACTACGACGCTATGATAATAATAACTACATACACATATCTACAAGCGTTTCTTTGTTGCTCTACAACTTTATGGCTTGTAGTTTACGAGAGAGAAAATATTTTTTAATCATGATCACGCTACGATGATGATGCGGATGAGATGAGAGAATGAATGTGTAGTACCGAGAAAAGTGATTTCATTATTAACATTGCACAAGACTATCTCTCTCTCGGGAGAGAGGGAGGAATCCCAAAAGAGAAAGCTTTAAATAATCTATGCCGTAAGTACTGTACGGCATGTGGGCCGAAGCAAAGGAGCAAACCATTAAAAAATTACACAATCCTCCACCATTCTCCCTCAGAAATCAGTGCAGATTTTAATTTTTTTAAGCATTATCTTCTCGTATTATCCACTTGCTACAACAACCAATCCTTGTAATTTATTTATGTGGTCGCAACCTTCCTTTTTCTACCTGTTAAAAACCGCTTCAAATTCCCAACAGGTAGATAATTTCTCTGTTGAAAGTAAAAATAGACCAGTAAAGAAGATTCCATGTACCTTCCAGCAGCACAAATACACATCAATCTCTCCATCAGCAGATGAAATTTTTTTTAAGCTGTGAACTTATTGAAAATGAAAATGGTTTTGTGTTTGTAAAAAAAGGCAATAAAAAATTGTAGCCTGGAAGGCACGCATACCACAAACCGAGATTCATATCTTATGGCTTTGCCTTCTTCTCAATTGAAGACTTTACCATCTTGTAAATAATATGTCCATCCATCTATATACATAGGTACATATACTTATATAGAACCTTTTTTTCATCCTTCCTTAGAGAATCATTAATATCCACGCCATCCTCATCATCATCGTCATCGTCAGCCGCACCAGCAGCATTTTTCTCAACGAGAGAACAGTCCCTTTTTATCGACTACCTGTTTGAGCTGTTTTGTTATTACGAGCGAGGAGGCAGGCGATTCAGAAAAAAAGGAATGCTTCTGCTGAAGTGAAGGTCGTCCCGTCATCCTCATCAGCATCAACAAGAGAAAGAAAATAGGAAAGTGATACTTGACTACCGAGCTCAGCGTAGCGTGATGTGCTGACGCGACAGTCCATCATCCAAATTCCACAGTTATATATATTCTTTTTCATCATCATCGTGATCATCATCAGTGGAGTGTGTGTACAGCCAACAGAATCTTTCCTCGCTTACACTTACTATAATGATCTATCACTTTACTACGCGAAAAGGGAATTTTTATATAAGGCACATTTTATACATATTATTATCGTGGGCCCCTTTATACATGTTTGCTTTACTATATTATATGAATGTTCGTTCTCGGTGTTTACTACGAACATGAGATCATCAGCATCATCATCGTCATTGTCGAACACGGGGAGAATTGAGAGACTTTTGCAGACAAAAGGAGCTAGAAAAATGTTACAATGAGCAGGCATTCATCCATGCCATCATGCACATGTCTACACGAGTCGAGCCTCTCCTGAGGAATTCCACGATAAAACCCTCTAGTCGTCAATCTCATTTAAAGTGTAAAAAGAAACCATCAAGTAGCAATAACACGCACACCACCACCATCATCATCGTCATCATCACGGCGAAAATAAATAGAGAAGATACATGATATAATACCGCTTTTGGGAAAATGAGCATAAATATTTCTTCTATATAGTTTATGTGGCAGGGCCTTCAACTATTATTACCTCGTTTATACTTCGTAATGTACACACATAAAACTATGTAAAAAGAAGAACGATCAAGTTCATCGTTTTATGACTTACTCATCAATTTTAAGCAAAAATGTCAGGTTGATTTTGATTTTGGTGGATGTTAATGCAAGTAGCAGGTCATTATAATAGCAAATAACAAAAATTATACTGGGCTTGTTTGTTTTTCTAGTGTTTGCTGAGGATAGTATTGACTGAGAGTCTATTTTAATCACTTTTATTAAAGTGCAGACATTAACACAACCCTTTCAGTCGAACCACATCAAAATTCAAGGACAGTCGACAGGGATTGATTTCATGCAAACTTGACGCAGGACACTGGAGAGCTGGAGAACAAGTAACATTTTGTTCCCAAAGGTTTTCCTATGAACCGATTGAAGATGTCATTTCGTGGCTTCTTGACGCATGCCCCAATCAACCACACGAATATTTTACCTACTTATAGCTATTCCTATGGAAGAATTTGTAAAGTATTTTTTTGCTTTCTCACTCTTTTCTGTCCGTTCTGTTTTGCAAAATAGCTATTCTTTCCTAGTCGCTTGATGCCCCCAAATAATTAACGTTAGACCCCCGTTACTGGGAGATCATGCCAATTTTTAGGAAAATAACATCAGTAAATGAAGGAGATGGTATGGATGATATGGGTGAAAATGAAACTAATAGAAATAGTATCGGCAGTGGTAGCACTGGTGGGGATGGAAGAAGATTTTCATTACAACGACCTCATATCTACTACAACGTGAACAGGGGCAGGTTGCCTACACCTGCGGAAGAGGAAAGATTTCGGATCTGCGTCACATTGATCATCACATGGATTTTTATGGTCTGTTCAAGCGATCGGTAGTGGTATTAGACTTGACTCATTATGATTACATTTTTGCAGAGATTACCTAAAGGTTATTTGTGATCCGAATCCGGAAATGAAATTCCAAATTCCAAATCACTTTTGTTGTTGTGCTCCCAGATTGTTTCCGCATTGTTTCTCGTGTTCTACGTGTACGTGCTTGAATGGACTCCTGAAACGACTGACCCAATTAATGTATTTTCCTTGGATGTCGCTGTCAACATGTTGTATTTTATGTTTGTCATTGACATTTGCGCTGCAATCGCTGTGATAGTTTCCCAAAAGGAGTTCATGACGCCATTTAATTATAGGATATTTTGGCCAGTATGTCAGAAAATTATAGTTTGAAATTTTAAGTTATCATGATTTATTAAAATACAAATTACTAATTTAATACAGGCGGTCGGATTACTTTTATTAAATCAACTTCACGGAACGCTCATTTGGCTTTGGGTGTGGACTGGGGAGTTTCCCAGGACCTGCGCAAGAAACACTTTTTACTTTGGCCGGCAATGCGCTAATATCCAAATGATTATGGTGGCGGATCCAAATGCAGACGGAAAGTTGAGTTTGGGCGACTGCAAATGTGACTATGGTCAATGTTTGGTGAGGAGGGAACCCTTATGAATTTTTTAAAGGTCATAATATTGGTTTAGTTAAAGTTTTTACTAATGCATGTATTTGCGAACTTGTCAGCCAGAATGCAAAGGACTTCGCCTAATTCAAAACTATTTCTGGGGAACTTACTGGCTTTATGCCTTCCGACTTGTTTGTCTTATCATGTTTATCCCACCACTGCGGAAGGCAGTTTGTGAATGCAAATGGTGCTGCTGTGCAACTGCGGGGGTGGAAGGAAGGTCCAGACGAGTCTCTCACTCACCGTTATTACCGTTAAATATCCCTCCCATTCCAAACGGAAATGACAATGGTCACAATTCCTGCCGTTGTAATCACAATGAAAACCATACTGAAAGCAGCGAAACGGAAAGGCGTTCAAGACGAGCTTCTGGCGACGACAACGGAAATGTTTGCTCGCATTGTTGCCAATCAGTTCCTCCTGTTCCTCCACAAACATGTCCCATTTTAGAACGCAGTGTTGCCCAAACTGTCATTAAGAAAGACGCATCTATCCCCACCACTAGAAAGGTTTCTCAGGGTACTGGAGAAAGCATGTATGCATTTTGTAAAGGGAACATTGGTGGAAAATAAGGAATAAAATAAAGGTTTACATTTTGAGAAAACGGTTTAAATTGTGACACGTGGTAATTTTTACTACAAGTTTCGCATACAAGCAAATTTTGTATTCAATTCATTATATGCGCACATCTTGTTCAAAATGTCACATCACATCGCAGCAAGGACAAAAAGCTACCAACATCACAAACATAAAAAGTATCTCGCCAGAGGAAGTGGTCACGATAAGCTGATTTTGCTCCCTTCCGCTTCCGATGTTCTCAGAGAGGATGGAGTTCAAGTTACCAGTAGTTCATTGGAAAGTATCCCTTCATCCCAAAAACATCACCACCATCATCATCATGGGCAGGTGAAAAGTTTTGGATTCATTCCTGGTTTACCCTTGGCTGCAAACACGAGAAGTTCCACGGCACGCAAAAAGCGTAGGAGCTGTCTCCCGAAAATTGCGGAAACGGATCCGGAAGACCTGAGAACTGCGTTCCTGAATCAGGGAACGACTTACTGGACAATAGTGATACACGCCAGTAGCTTGCTAGCGGTACTCCATTTTCCAACTTCAAGAATAGCTATGTATATAAATATTATTAATTTGAAGTTAACATATATTTTAAATGGCTAATTACTGCTTTGTTTTAGACTGCAAGTTTTGTTCAGCTCGCGTTATATTTCACCGTATTCGGACTCACAGGTCACTACCGGATAATGGTGGCTTTGTTGCCAGTTCGGAATTCCATTCTCACCTGGTTTCTTAGCATGCACGGCGCAGACTTCCTTGTCATGATCATCATCAGATTTGGGAAACGGATAAGCAAACAATTTGGAATGACCAAGACAATTGACACGTATTTCATAATAACCGCAACAATAATCCTGTTCGGGACATTCATCGCGTCAATGGGTTTTCCTGTGTATGCCACGCCAAACTTGATGGCAAGTGTGGACGGGACCGTAGAACAGAATTCTACGCTTTGCCTGGAACCAAGAAATAGTTTCATGGAAGCCGGCACCGCTTGGAGCTCCGTTCCCGTTTTGGAGGAGATTTGCAAAAAGCACATCCTTTGCATTGTGAGAAATGTCCTCATGACCTAAAGCCACAAAATTTTTAGCTGATCTTGACTTGACTTGATTAACTGCTTGGTTTTATACAGGAGCCGTGCAGAGACTTCCGAACATTATATTTTTGGGTTTATGGAACGTATATAATAGCTGTGGTCCGACTTTTCGTTCTCATCACACTTTGGAACATTGTTGCTTTCCTCTCCGGCATTTTGAATCTCCGTGAGGAGATAATCGAGTATAAACTTAAGTTTAACACGGTTTAGTAGTAGCAAAGCTCATTCATTAGTGAATAAAAAAATAAAAAATCTCGTATTATCATATCATCATGTCATTCGTCATTCCATAAAGGCCCGAGGAATATTCACAAAACTTGCATGCATCAGAAAGGAAAAGTCCTGTACCCTGAAATTACACTTGCAGTAAATCGTAATGTTCCAGCTAGTTCGTTTCCCGACATATAGCATTCTTTCCAAATCTTTATTTTCCCAATACAGTGCTTGTACTGCTCAGGACATGCAACACGTAATCCAACAAGTCGATCGTCATTTTTAAAGGGTTATCCTTACTATTGTAACAACATATACGAGTACTCTATATATATTTTGCCGGCCTTTTATCTAAAATGCCTTCAGTTGCCACTACTCCACACTGTCGGCTCATTATGTACTTTTTGTACTCGCGTGATTATGACGATAGTGTAGGCTTACCCTTTTACTTATTTTTTTCCGGCTCGGCTCTATATCTCTCTGATAATTTGACCGCTGCGCGGTGTGTTGTTCTGGATGTTTGATAGGAACAGCCCGTACTGCAAGAAACGAGTAAATCACGTCGATATTTGGTAGAGCTGGGGTTATTCTGGTGGACTGTGTTCACAGCACTAAATGTATCCTCGCGAACGCATGTGGCATTTTTGTTACTAAACTTACCTTTATATTTTCTACGAGATATACACGTTGTAAACACGAGTTTGCATTATAATAAAAACACGTGTATTAAGTATCTGAAACACGTGTATTGCATATGACCTGAACATTATTAGACAAGTAAAAGCCATAGATAACAAAATTGTGGCAAATAAAATGGAAGGCTTTGGCAGCCGAAGGTGTGCCGATGACAATGAATTAAAGTAATCTTAACAATTGGTAAACAAAATGAGTGCTTTTAAATCTAAAAGATATTTACGTGAAGCGAAACGCAATTATATTAATTCCCTGCAACTTATTAACGACAGCGATAATACGGTTTCAGCATTTGGCCAACCAAAGAAGACGCTATCGCGTGATCTCATAAATATTAACGCCAGGGACGCCGAAAGAGGTAGAAGTGATAGAGAAGCGTCTTTAAGTGATAATAATTGTACAGCAAGTGCATCATCACAGTCGTATAGGTCAGTACAGCAACAATCAACGGTAATAAGTAGTGCAACGACATGTGCAAGTGAACAGATTACGCTAAAAGATTCAATTCGATTGTGGGCTGTACAACATAATATCACACATTCTGCGACAACTGACCTCCTTAAGATTTTAAGGCATCATCATTGTTTCCAGAATTTACCCAAAGACTCCCGATCACTGCTCAACACTCCTCGTTATTCTACTGTTAGTGAAGTTCGTCCCGGTCATTATATCGCATTTGACTGGATTAGTAGACTCAAACAAATTGTGGATGGTGACAGAGATACGGTGTCAATTCAAATAAACTTTGATGGACTATCTGTATTTCGCAGTTCAAAAAATGAATTTTGGCCAGTACTTGGAAATGTAGTTGGATCTGAGATTGTCTTTACTATTGGAATTTACTACGGACCAAGAAAACCAGAAAAGGTCGACGAATATTTAACCCATTTTGTGGAACAATTTTTAAGTAATCAGACCATACAAGTTATTGAACATAAAATAAATCTTCAGATATCTGCAATTGTTTGTGATGCCCCTGCCAGAGCTTATGTAACCGGAATAAAAAGTCACACCGGGTACTCCGGGTGTGCAAAATGTACAACCAAGGGACAGCGTTGTGAGAATAGGACAATATTCCCGGAAACAAACGCTCCTTTGCGTACAAATAATAGCTTCCGGGTGCAAGACGACAGTGATCATCATAACGATACTACCGAATTGCAAAAATACCTATTGACCTGGTGCGTGATATTCCATATGAGTATATGCACTTGGTGTGTTTGGGTGTTACAAGGAAGCTGCTTTATTTATGGACAAGCGCAAAAAATGTAGGTCTCGCCTTCAAAGACATCAGGTGGATAAAATCAACGATCGGATTCGGCAAGTGAGAAAATTTACACCATTAGAATTTTCACGAGAGCCCAGGAGCTTATCTGAGCTTGACCATTGGAAGGCGACGGAGTTTCGCCAATTTTAACTTTACTATGGTCCAATCGTTTTATACGGAGTATTAGACAAAGAAACGTACAGTCATTTCTTGTCATTGTCAATCGCCATATCAATTTTAATTAGGAAAGAAAGTTTTAGAAAATATAACAATTACGCCAACGAATTACTGGTTTATTTTGTGCAGGCGTTCCCACGTATTTATCAACAAAAATATTTGTCATACAACGTACATGGACTCATCCATCTCGCCGCTGATTGTCAAAGGCATGGACCATTAGATTCATTCTCTGCTTTTCGGTTCGAAAACCATTTACAAAAGTTGAAGAAACTTGTGCGATCTCCTTTTGCTGCATTGCAACAACTATACAATCGTGTTTGTGAGGTGGAGTCTTCCACCGCCGCCAGTAAGAAAATTAAAGTTGGACTTAGTAGGCCTACAGGTGATTTAACTACTGAGCACTTCCCGGAAGGTGCTACATTCTATGATACCTACACAACAAACAGTTTTACAATAAAACCAACCAAGGAAATAATTGTGTTTTACTATCATGTGGTACTTTCGCACAAGTTGAAAAATTTGTGAAGTTTCAAGAGGAATCTTTTACTGTTGTTAGATTGTATAAACGCACAGATAATTTGTTTTCCAAACCGTGCGATTCCAGCTTTGTCGGAACAACAGTAGTTTCTCAACTTGCTACAAGAGAACAGGTCAAAGAGTTGTCCTCCGTAAAACAAAAAGTATATTTAATTCCACACAAGGATATTTTTGTTGCAGTTCCACTAGGTCGTCACGAATAAATCATTATGTTTTGCGTTGTGGAATTTACAAAAACGTTGGAGGTTGCTGCTGCTCTAAAATTGTGGATCACAGATAACGGCCAATCTTGCTGGTGGCCTAATTTCCGTTCACAAGCCAAGATAGATAGTTTGGCGGCAATAAGCGCCGTTCCGGATCAATCTCGGTTTTTAAAATACGATGCACGCGTCCTCAAGTATTATAGTAAGTTTTTAAAGATTTCACACTTTTATAGCACTTTTAGCTTCCTATTTACTCATGCGGATATGTCTTATCTTATCTATTTGTAATACTTTCAGGTACCTACGAATTGGCGAAAAAGAATGTCAATGATGCGACATACACGTCGGATTTAAACAGCGAAACTGAGCTGTCTCCAAGACGACGGGGAAATGTGAAAGGACCGAAGAAGCGACTCTTTGACGGTTATTCATCTGGTGATGACGCCCCCGTACCCTCTCCTTCCTTCAGTTTAGGTTTGGTTGTACCGTCACCGCCAAGACCTTTGAGCCTGAATGAAACTGATAAACCAGCTACCTCATCTTTCAAACGAAAGAAAAAAACCAAGCCAACGTCAACCTGTCTGACAACTGAAATGCCGATACCCGAAGCACCCAAGATTATTGAAGAACCCGAATCAACAGCGCCAACCAATGAGGAACGAAACAGTATCCCCGTAACTCCGACAACAGGATCTTCGAGTTAGTTTTAGATTGCGATTTCCTGAATTTCCTGAATTAAATTGGAATGAAATTGCTTTTTGAAAAACTAATTTTGATTGATATTTTGTTTTAGATTTTCAAGCTTGGGTTGTTAGACATATTGGGATTATGAAGGCGCAACTTAGTCAAATTCAGGAAACCTTGGACATCCTGGTTCGTGGGAGTAACGACAAGAATGACTCGGCCTTGTCAACTGGGACCGTTGAGCATGACCATTCTTTGAACATGGATTTACCCATTAAACATGATGGGGACATAAGCAAGTTTGAGCAACAATTAGTGGATGGAAACTTGAAGAAGAGACTGGTATTTCAGCATATATCATTACTCGATTAACGATTTTTTTGCATATTGCTAAACATATATACGGATGAACATTAAGGATATTATTTTTACTGCAGATTAATAGGTTGTCACTTTGTGGAGGTAATGGACTTGGAGGGATTACTAGACGTATTCTGACTTCATTATTAACGGATGAAGTTGCTGCGTCTCTAAGCTGGAAGGGGTCACGTGGAGGAAAGCACTCTTTTGCGGATACGAAGCTAAGGGGCATAGTCATAGGTAACTGTAATTATTGTAATAACTGTAATTATGTACTCGTTCTAACTAATGGGCATCTGTATCTATACCGTTGTATTATGATTTTGTAGAATCAGTAAGAAAGAACAAGAAAACTATGTGCGCTGAGGAAGGAGAAATAGAGGGATTCGTGAAGGACTGGCTCAAAAACGCTAAAAAGCGTATTCAAATGAAGGATATCCGGTATTATACCTCTTAGCAAGCTAATTTCATTATTAGCCCTTTTAAGTATTATTGACCATTTGTATGACCTTTTTCTGCTTTTATTACAGTAAACAGGGATCATCTCGCCCCAGCAATGTTGCCGAAACAGAGTCGTCCAATTAAATTATTTTTTAATTATGTTATTGATATATACCCGTATTTAAATATTACAAACAATAGTTAATAATGTAGTGTCCACGCGGTTTTGGTTTGTTATTAGTTTAACAAAATAAATAATGAAATCCATCACCTTGTATTTGAAAGTTCGAGCCATTTTATTGAGCATTATTTGAAGTTTTATTTGGGTAAAAGTAGTGGAGTTATAGTTGTTTTCACGTTTACTCCTCGTTTCTTGACACGTGTTATCTACTAGTTATCCACGGTGACTGTTGGGACAACATACCCCCTTTTATCTCCTAAAATTCTACCAAATAGGGACGAGTATTACTTATATTCCCGTGGATTTCGAAACTAGTACAACACGTCGAATACTCAGGTTTTGGTAGTTCGGGGTAGCCTTTTCCTTTGAAAGTTTGAGCATACTGAAATTCCAGCATGTAATGATAGAAGCATTTTGTGCACGAGTAAAAAAATACGTAGGTATATGCACAAGTATATCAGTTTTCCTTGATAACAATAATTATTATACAGGTGTACTACACGGCGGACTCCTATTCTAGTCTAGTAAAAGGTTTTACTATTGTACCAGGTAGAAAGAGTAATAAAAGCCATACTACTACTACTGACAAAAAGGTATGCGGTTACAATACGAACGCTTTTGTGCTCACGTTACACAAACTGAAAACGATGAGCATACTTCACACAGATTAGTGTTCATAACATGCATCCACACGTAATTCTATAAGAATGGAATACTGTGTGGAGGATAAAAAAATGTTGATTTTTAACTACCTACTTTTGAGTATCCCTTTCTGGTCAGTCGATAAGGTATGTATTATATGCTTAAATACTTGCATATATAGCGTGTAAGCCTATTTGGCTTTTCTCTTGATACAATTTTTTGTTGTTTTGGATTGTCTACGAAAAACTACAAACACATTAACCACGCATTGCATATACCATTTTTCTTTTTTCCTTTGTCTTGTTCATTGTTGGTCCATTGGAGAAAAACGTACAATTACTAGGATATTATGATCATGATGATCATCATAATGTTTAATGTTTCTGGGTCCATGTTTGAGATTTTTTTAGGGTGACCAAAGTAGACCATTTAGATCTTCAAATACAATTTTACTACCCGACTGGAACGAATGATAGGTAGAAACGAAGTGGACGACGACATGAGATGGTCAGAGAATAAAAAACAATATTGTGCAGTAATGGCTTTGTACGTAGTACGTACCACCGCTGCTGTAATGAGTATTTATGGTAATAATAAAAACAAGAAACTTGAAAAAGGTGTTCTGAGATGCTGAGTGACTAGACCATTTAGAGATGTGGAGAGAGGGAGAAAATAGAAAGTTGTGGCGAGCGATGTTGATGTGATGACTTTGATGATACATTATAAGAGATTAGATACAAGGGATTACGACTGTGTTTACTTTAACATTACTGGACACAATTATATGACCAGAGAGGACCAAAAATATTCAACTTACATCCTAGTCACTTTCAATTTAAGAGTAAAATGTGATTCAGCATTTTTTACTACTGTTTTGTACGTGCAGCGAGTGGTGGACTTGAAGCCAAGCTATAATTATGTTACGATCAAAAGTATTTTCATTTTTATGAGCTGCCTTTTGCTTGCAACACGCGGTAATGTCGGAAAGGTGTGATGAAAGTATATAGAGAAGGCCATTTTCATAATAATAATAATATATATTTATGGACTTGAGTATTTATGTATATCTGTATAGCTTATAAGGAGACAGAGGGAGAATGGACAGTTTTCAAAGGTAATATGCCACTGGGGGATGGGGACTCCCTGCATGCCTGCATCTGCAGCAGCACACGAGCAACTAAATATCAAACTAATGAACAGAAAAGATGCAAGCACGCATGCATGTGCTCGCTTATTACTTCTTGTAAAAAAATCAATTCACATTCCGAGAAGGAGACAATAAAGAAAAACCTCACCAGGTTTAAATATATTGTTCTTCTTAACGTGCGCGTTGTATAAAAATACTCAACGATAGATACTTATAAAGAACGAAACCACTACAGCCTTTTTCATCCTTATCTTATCGCTACCCACAAAATACCCATTTTCCTCGAGATACCAAGAAAATTTGTTTAGAGATAGGACCGCTGACTACCAACTCTGTGTTCTCTCCTGACAAAAACATGAAGAATGAAATGGACATGCGATCCTATTAACGAACACAAGGTTCATGATTATCACACTCTTTATTGTCGTTTTTTCCACTGCATTTTCTTAAACTTTTTTTATTTTCTTGCCGACACGATAGTAAATATAGGCGAGTTTGAGTTGAGTTGTGTGTTTGACGATTTTTTTTCGAGTTTAGAGAGCATGCCGGTGTGTGATGAAACTCGATCGATCGATCGCTCATAAGTCAATGAATATTTTATACCTATATTTAAATATGCTAATAAAGGCTGATATGTATGTATTTATTCCAATGAACTTGTGAACTATTTAACCTTAGCCTCTCATAAATAAACATAAAACCAAGCTAGGTAGTTTTTCTAGTCTACGTGTAGGTCCGCACGTTTCGTGCAGGAAAATAGAGAAAAAAAACTTGGATTGGTGTTATTGCTTAATCAAGGGATCTGGATATATATTATGGATGATAGTAAGAGGAGATGATGATGAGAGACAGACAGGCAGACATAAGTGAAAGAAAGTCTGAATATTTATTTATTTGAATGGCTCGTGTACTCGTCAATGCCCGTGTACCGTGGTGGTGAGTACCTATTCGTTATCTTGCTTGCTCATCTGAAAATATAAATAGCATTTTACGTAACATGTTGTTACGTGTGTATATGTGAGCTATCTTATGAAACCTGAAACTGCAAGCGTAAAAAATGGTTCAATACTTTCAAAGGAATTTTTTGTCCAGTGCCTATATTTGTCCGGACTTTCTTCTTGATTTGATGACAAGTTTGGTGAACTGGACGACTTGGCTAAAACCTACATGCACATTTTTCAGCTTGTTGTTTGGAATGCTCTTATTCTTTTGAAAACTCGCCAATAATGGCAGAGAATATTGAATGTCCATTTAATAATGGACGCTTCATTATTTGGACTTCATTTCTTTGCCCAGGACAGATACTAGATCCCAATCCCACAAGCATGAGCCATAACATTTATCCAGCGCTCACCACATCAGTCAATTAAAAGACACTATTGTGTTCTGCGCAGCAACAGATTTACTACAAGTTATAATGATTTCAAAAATATTGTAGTCGACTGTTCAATGAAAATGCTTGGTCATCCCGATAGTATTTCTTCAATTTTGAAGTCTTTGGTGGAGTACAACCGGTAAAAGCGGTAAGGTGCTGACTCACCATTCTATACATACCTACTTACTTTGTAGTACCTGAGAAATCAAGAAATCAGCTCGTACTAAATATTTGGGATCCAAACACGATTTGAAATGCTTTATACATTGATTAGAACATTGGAATTATTATGAAAACGGCATTAATTTCCTGTTCAGAAAATCCACGTTGATTATTTATCCATTTACTTTAGTTCTCTAATATACAATAACTCTACACGTAAAGTTTTCTTGCTATTATTTGCTGACCTTGTCACATAACAGCCGAAAATTAGAAATGTGTAAAAAACACATCACCTACGTTTGGTATTGTCCTTCACGCTTCACCTTGATTAATACCTCGTTCTTTTGTGTTTGTGTGGGGGAATTATTAATATTAATACAGCATATTTTGAGATTGATAGCTTTCTATACATATTCTAATTGCTTTTCAAAAGCCCACCAACATTGGCTTTGTAGAATGTTACCTACTGATGAAATCTGGTTGATTGAGAAATTGTAAGATTGAAAGATAACGGTGAAAATGATTCCAAGATAAAAATCGTCTTACCTTTTACCTACATACAACATAGATCATTCACAAGATATTCAAAAATCAATTACAGTACAATAGATACAAAGCTAATGGTCAGCAAGCAGAAATGATCCAAATCATATTTTTAATTACATTCAACATTCCAGTAATAATAGATATTTACCTATGAAACTTGATATATGATAGGTGGTGGAACTGATGGAGAAATCCCAAGCGATGTGGCTGCGTTACTCACTACTCATGTAATTTGAATTCCAGATATTTTTCCTTGATCCATAATCTGTGCATATTTAAATGCGTCATTAAATTGGCAGAGAAAATCAATTCCAAAAATCAAACTTCACACATGTCGAAAAAGTTCATGAATCCATCTGGTATGTTGTAGGACATGGGGCAATCCGAGAAGATGTGTTTTTCTTCCTTTCTTCTTTTTTGCCTGTAGGTCTCCTTTTTATTATCCACCATAACACAACGAACACAATTAGCATTTTTAAGATGTGATTTAAGAAAGTCCTTAACTGCCTCTGATTACAAGGATTTTTGGTAAAGGAACATGATGGGAAAAATCTTGAGGCAAAAAGTGCTGGAAGTATTTTAAACGCTCACATTGTTTAACCGAAACAGAAAGTTGTAATGTGACAACGTAAGTATTCATTACAGAAAAAATTACAATAGATTTTTATATGCACATTTCTGGTCCATGTTACATTCAATTGACGATGAGATGAAGAAAAGGAGCTCATTAAATGGGGTGTCCAATGTACATCATTAAAGAAAATGTTTACTGTTATTGCCTCTCCATATCCATTTACATTATGCAAATGTGGAATGGTACAGGTTTGATGGAGGAGTACATATACCAACTTAACAATCATTCCCTTCGTGGCGGTTTATTGACGTATAATAATCATTGTAAATTACCAAAACTGTGCTCACCTTTAAAGAAACGCTAAAAACCACTGTGAAATGAAAGTAATGAAATGTTTGAAAAGGCTCTGTGTTTAGCCGTGAAAGTAATTAAGTTTTGCTTGCAGGTACAAAACATTGCTACTTAAAATTGTAGTTTTATAAGAAAAACCTAGAAAAAGTATAAGAAAATGATTGACTATAAAAGAACTGCCTAAATTACTATATCCACATATGTATGTACGATTTATGATATACTTTTCTCAAATGTCAAGCTACTGGCCTTTAATTAAAAGCTTTCCGTTATATTTTTATTTGGTACTTTGTTTCATAATGTCTTTAGCCATTCTGGTATAGTTTACGCCTACGTCGTTACTTTGGTCAAGAGATTGATCTGAAAATGTTCAATTGAGAAGTTAAAGTTAAAAAGTGAAAACTGTTATTATTTCCTCGTGTATCCACCCTTTCAAACTTATCATAAAAAAGCAATGCATGTATTTTTTCATGGAACCGGGTAAAAGTAAAAGCTACTACTAAACGCATAGCATGATGTTGCGTATTTTTTGTTATTGACCAACAAAAATAATAATTAAGATTATAAAAAAAGATACTTGCTTCAATTAACTTTTTTTTATCAATGTGCATATTAAACCGACCGTTAATGAATACACACCGTAAATACAATGACAGGTGAGTTCCCATCTTCTCATGCATAAACAAAAGACAAGAAAAGAAAATGCCATTTGGTTCATTGTTGCATAAAATGTTTTTGCCAAGTTTCATCTCTCTCATCATCCCAAGCGTTTATACTAAAGCCTGATTTCTTACACAATTGTCATGTTGTTCAGGTGCTTTTGTTGCATAATATGTTGTTGTTAAAAGTTATATGTTTATGAGGACAAAAGGCAGAAAAAGGCAGAAAAAAGGTAACAAGGAATGGCTCGGCAGGTGGGCAGAAATGAACAATTTTCTTATGCTACACACACACAGTTACTCTAAAAGTTATGGGTTTTCTTAATCCAGTATTATCGGTCTCTGTTTACCAACACTCATTTATTGTGTATCGGAACAAGAAGAGAGGTCGAATTTCCAGTGAAAAAAGATTTTTGAAGTCAAGTTAATTTTCAACAACTGTCACACTCGGAGTACATAAAAGTGGCGATCCACGAAGAAGAGGAGGACAATTCTCTTCTCATTGAGCATCTTCTTATAAAATCTTATATGACCTATGGAACAATAGGAAAATCCATTGTTATGTGACAAAGATGAAAATTGACTCCAAGAAAAGAGATCTCTTTTGTTTGCCATTATAATGCATTATTGGAAGTTCATTTATATTTTTCATGTTATGTAGTTCTTTGCAGGAAAAATGTATAAGATTTGCTGTTTGCTACTCTGTTGGACATTTATATGTGCTGTTCATTTTGTTCTGCACACAATGCAATTTGTGTTGTTGTGGTGGAACCTCTGAACAGAAGGAGTGGTTGTTCTAAAAAGGCAAAAGTCTTTTGTGTCCTCTCTCATCCCCGTCGTCGTCATCGTTGATTTTGATTGAGTTCATGTAAGAAAAATCACGGAAGGAACGAGGTCAATAGGATTTCGAGGAATATGATCATTGTTTAAATTTTGAATGGACAAATGTCTTTCTTTCTGTTTCACTTTTATTATTATTGATGGGAGAAGTGTAATGTGGAAACTGTCATATGAATCTATACACTTGCGTAATTATACGCATACCTATAGCCAAAATGTATGATTGGATAGAATGCATAGTTTTCTCATAATGGAGAGAGGTCACTTGGTCATTCGTAAAAAATATTAACGGTCCTACACGCGAAATTCATAAGACCGTTTACTTTTCCAATGCATACTGGTACCTTTTTTAATAAGCAATCTTTAAATGCCCAATGAAATGAACTGATCAGTATTTTACCAACTACAGCCATTATATGATGCCATGCGTATAAAATGTGTGAAGAGGGAATCGAGAAAAATACGACCTTGCTTAAGGGTGCAACATTTCGTGAGTGATGTGTAAATGGTTAATGTGCACTTCTACTCAATAAACCCAGAAAAACTATTATTTATTTTATTTAGCGTAATATTTAGAGTCATAAGTATAATTTTGTTTCAGCACCGTCCTGCATGATGATGACTCGTAATGCAATCGTTTCGTCGTAGTTTAAGGGAAGGCGGAGTGCAGACTCCAGACTAATGATTGACTGCTGACTACACACTCACAAGAAAGCAACTTCTCGCTCTTCAATTTCTAATGAAAAAGGGACCATTTTTATTTCAGAGATCTGCTCCGCACTCTGCACAAGAAGAAAAAGGTGACGTGGGTGAACCTTTTCCACGTTTGTGTCTTCTTCCGCTTCTCGTCGCTCAACAATGGGTAGTCAATGAGCCTTGAATGGTGCAACAATAAGGGATTACTATGGGGCAGGTCCCAGACGCCAGAGTTGGGACTCTCCTTTGGCTCCAGTCAGCCACCATTGTTATAATAGCTGGTAGTAAACTGCAGTTACTTAAAAGAGAAAAATAAGTAGGATGAACGACCCATTCTCATCGTTTCACTCTCCTTTTCCTTGCTGCTGGACGTGGAAGAAGTAACACCCAAAAAAATTCTTTTCCATCTTCAACCCAAATTCGAAGCAAGTAAACTTGTAAAATGCTGAATAACAACACAACTTGAATTAGTGCAACGTACTCGGCGGCAAGTCATCGTGAGTAAGGTGAACTGATTGATTGTGAGAGGAGAATTGAGTGTGTGGTTGACTTTATGAACCTAACTAAAAGGCGATTCAGAGTAAAATCCCACATCTCAGAATACTCTCAGAAGTGTCTACTACATACGGACTGATAATGTGATAAATTACACTGTTTCATGCTTGTTACACATTTTCTACATAATTTGGTAATGACATCCATGAATCTCTACACATTACATTAAAATACTAGGTATGCGATCTTTATGTACATGAGTAGGACAGGAGATGTTAACATAGCAGAAAATATAATGATATTTTATTAAATATATCCATCCGCACTGGACGCTAATACTTTGATACTAGTAGGAAATATCAATATACTATATTTAGTTAATTAACCGGTATGCATACATTCTTTTGTCATAGACATGAATATTTTTTTAGATAACATAAAATAACGAAAAAAACTTATTTCCTAAAACTAAAGCGAATCTCTTCAGCACGTAACTGCAGAATTTTCTTTTCCAAGTCTACAGTTTCCTGACCTTCCCTTTCGCGCATGTACAATGCGAGCTCAGCATCCAGCAACTGTCGGCGGATCTGCAAGTTAAAGTTACAGAATAAAAGTGATGAGCTCTACGGCTGGAGAATATTGTTTAAACATTTTAATGATACCTCATCTAAAGAACAATTACTACGTAATTTTCCTTTGCTATTGGCAGGTTCAGTAGTAATAGTAGTAGATGTAGTAGGCACAAGTTGCGAATCTGAGCTGGAACCGCTGACGCCGGCAATATTTACCTTCAGTTCTTCGCAACTCGTTTGAAGACTCTTAATGATTTTCAACACTTCATCCCTCTGCTTCTGAGTCATCCTACTACGATCCACTTCCAACTTTGTTATGAGTTGCTTCTGCTCCTGGATCTGAGCGTTTAGCAGCGACATCATTTCCTGCTTTCGTTGTACTTCAGATGCAGTGAATGTGCTGCTGTTGTTCTTTTTCGGGGTTGTCGTAACAGGTGGCTCTGTTTGAAAGGCAACGGAAGGAGAAGCTACAGGTGCGCTAGTCGAGGTTTGTGACTTGACGTCGTACTCATCTTGTTTCTAAAATTGATAATAAAATTCGTCACTGTTAAAATTTCACTATTCATAATTTTATTAGCAAGGAATGAATAACTTGCTAATCAACAACTCACCTTGTATACATTATTGGGAACTTCATCAGACGTAAAATCAAGGCTACTGCGATCATCCGGAACACGAATAAAAGTCGGTGGTGGCAGAACTGAATTACTGTCGCCTGATGAGTTTGGTTCCATATTCCCATCCGCTGAACCAGAAATTGGAACATCTTGATTCTTGGGACCAGACTGTAAATGTAATTATATTTTTCAATTAAAACTAACAAAAAAGCAAGTCATGCTATGAATGTTGCGAATAGCAGATTGCTTTTGGGTTTACTTACTTCATTGCTATTATACCAATACACTCTGATGAAGCGATTGTTGAGAACGGCACTAGTTGACCGAAATGCATTAAGTGCATCAGAATGACTACCAAATACCACCAAAGCGCCCTCCGGATCATTGTCGAAACCTATTTGTATCGTTACCACTTGTCCGAATCGAGAGAAATGGCTGATCAAGCTTTCGATTTTGTTCATCTCTCTGGGTATCTTGCGCACTTCTAGGCAGCAGTTTCCATTGTATTTTTGTGGTCGGACTCCCAATCTACTGTAGTCGAAGGTTCCTCTTCCTCTGCCACCTCGCATTCCAAACAGTGCTCTGCAGACCATACGTGCTCCCGCCACCGCGAATGGATTTTCAGGTACGAGCATGCCTTGCTGAACACCCCGACGCTGAATCCCATCCACCGGAACTGCAATTAACTGCCTTTGCCCATGTTGTGCCATATTATGGGGGCCAAGGTGAGGTACCAGAGGAGGTCGCATCATGCCACCACGTCCCATAAAAGGCTGTTCCATACCTTCATTGATAGAAGTAATAAAGAACAATTAATTTTTAAAAAAATCTTCAACTTCAATACGAACAGTTAATATGAGTGTTGATATAAATAATTAGCAAACCTAAATGACGTGGCCTCAGTGGTCGACGGGGAACACCCCAAGCAAATGGTGGCATGGGTTGCGGTTGAGGAGGTAAGATGGAAGGACTCTCTGGGTAGTACTCATCACCTATGTTGAACAAGATATTGCAACAATCGCAAAAGTTAGTTTTGTAGCTTTAACGCTGACTTTTTGCAACAAAAAATTACATAATATAATGCTTTATGTTCGAATGATCTTACTCATTGCAGTAGGTGGTCGCACAGGAGGTACAATGGTGTTCAAAAAATTGAGGGGTTTGTCACACGGCAATTTTCCTGTAAAATTGGGAGGTGCACATACACCAACACCACCCGATTCATTCTGGTAGACTTCTTGCAAAACCACAGGATCTGATCCATGATCATACGGACAAAGTTCACCTCGTAGACAAAGTCCTTTCTCTAAATTGACATAACAATTATTTGATTTATCAAGACAAAAAAATAATGATATTTATAGTTTGTAACAAAATGACTATAAATGCTACCATCAAAATCTGAGCAGCGAACTCGAGCATCTAAAGTTGCTGTACAAAAATATATTTAATTATTTTTACTTTAAATATCACAAGTGTATACTATTTGAATTTCATCTATTTGGATTTATTATAGTTCTTACCGTTTGCACCTTTCGAACCACTACTTCCCGGTCTAACGACAACGCTTTTGACGGAGCATTTGTTGGTCAAATTGTCTAAAAGGCTATTGCAGGTACTATTGCCTTCGGGTGATGGTGGATTTGGATACCGACCAGATTTACTACGACCCCTAGATGTCCGTTTACGTCTAAATGGTGACCCAGAGCGTGACCTAGACCGATCACTTATGCTTCCTCTTTTGGGTGCTTTTGCATTTTGTGAGGTCTGTTGAGACCTTAGCGGAATAGGTGATCGTGACCGTCTAAAAATAAGAATAAAATAAACTTTATTGGTCCCATTGCTATCGCGCCAGCTAAAAATTCTAAATGCATATGTTGAACATATTAGGGTGCCTATAACCTTCTTCTCTGAATGTCCCTTCGAATACGTCGCTTGATGGGCGACCATCTATGTCGATCCCGCGATCCATCACTTCTACTTTTACTGGCATTTTTCGAAAAGGTACCTCCAGTATTTCTTTTCCTCCGTGGACTTATCTCGGTAGATGACGATCTAGACCTTTTATCGGACCAGTGGCGACGTTTTTCAGTTACATTTTCAGTTTTCTATTGAACGCATACAAACAATTACCATTAATAAAACTTACAATTTCATATAGGTATGGTATGTACAAAATAATGCTCGCTCGTAATATAAAACCGTTAACTTGTAACTTGTAAAAAGCATTTATATTTTTATTTGCTTACAGCCTCATCTCCACCTTCTTCCGATGACTCGTCGCTGCTGCTGCTTTGGCTGCTCTCGTTGCTATTAGACTCACGACAATCGGTGACAGTGGGTGCTTCACTTTCACTTTTCGGCAAATCTTTATCATCTAGACTTTCAGGCTCTTTTGGTGACTGTAAGTGTTCACCAGTGGAAGCTTCAACAGGAACAGGACTTTCCACTTTTTCAGGAGCTGCAGAAGAGGGTTGATTATCTTCAACAGAACTACATGTCTCCGTTAATATACCAGAGGTAATTTCCTTTTCCGTATTTTCATATTCCCTTGTCTTAATACAATCAAACAGTCGAGTAACAAATGGAACGGTTTCTGCAAATATAAAACGAAGTTACCGTAAAGATAGGTACTTCAATCAAGTAAGAAAAAACTTAACGCAACTTCTTAATCCAATCCAAATACACTCTGACTCACCTCCTTGTAGAAATATATCCAATTGATCCTGCATGGTACGACGTAGTTCCTCCTCAGGTGTATCCTTCTTCAACAACGCCGTTACATATTTTGTCAAAGCCTCTGGATCAGCGTCACATCTACAATTCAAAGCAAGCATAATTAGCTACAAGTTTCATTCGCATCCTCTATCATTTCACCAGTCAAAGATTATTTTTACGATAATAATAATGATTACGATAATATTATTACGTATTTACAAGGGTTTTAGAACTGTTGTAAGCCACTGCTGCAACGCTGGCAAGTTTTCAACAAGCATCGTAAAGCTATAGACAACTCCTTACTGCCTCTGATGGCGTTACACAGGTCCTTCTTTTCCAGGTCCACTGCGCAACGTTAGCGTTCCAGAGAGAGAGCAGGATACTCCTATTAATATTTAAAGTACACAATTAGATTATGAAAAATTGCATTGGATACATTATACATACCTACAAGTACAAACTAACTGTGTTACTAAATAATACATAATATCAAACCAATTAATCAGTAATAATAATGATACTTACTTTTGTACAATCAATCTGCACAGTTAAATTTAACCCACCACTGTTCTTGCTTCTCACCAAGTCTATAAACTAATGCTACGCAAACATATGACATTCTACATTATAGCAAGGCGAGAGCAATTAAAGTTAGTTCACAAGAAAGATAACCACGTTCCTGAATCCAAATCGAAAGCCTTTTTTCAGTTTCAAAACAAAAGTTTCTTATAACTTGAGCACAAACAGGAGTCGTTGACGAAAAAAATGCGAAATTGCGAATGTAAACAAAAGAAGGAGTAGTGGCGGATAAGATGATAGCTTGGGTTTGAGTTCTCCAATAGCTCGTTATGTCGTCAGAGTGCAGCTTCAGCGACAGCAAACCAACCAACCAACTTGAACTGCTGCAATGCATGGACAGCAAGCCATAAAAGTGCCTTCACGCTTGCACTGCTTCTTTTTATGCAAAACGGTGGCATATTTTTCCTGCATGAATTTTATTCAAATTAGCAAAAATGGCAGTAGTAAATACACCAGTTTTTCAAATCGTCACATTCCCGCTCCTTTCCACCGTTCCGGCTCGGGCAACAAAGAAGCCACTTACTCGATGGTCCAGAAGCAAGACAGCTTGTTATATGAGGCGGTAGGGCGGGTATGAAGGCAGGAAATTGCAGGCAGAGTGAAAGTGGTGGAGCACGGGAAAGGATAGAAAGTTAAATGAAAGTAAATCTTGATGTATAGCGAGATTTTATTTGTGGTATGGGTAATAATTTATTTATTCAATGCTTTATTTTATTTAGATCGCAACTTTGTTAACGTTAATTTCCTTTCAAACACATACGTTTAGGTAGTAATATAACTTTTGTACACTAATTTTTATCTACGATCTAAACATTTTTAATAAGTTTAATCAATGTAGGTATATAATGCAGATTCCTATGTCTAGGTATATCACAATGTTGTTGATATATATAAAGTTGTAAAGGTATTGACAAATTATAGTAGTAATTCGTACTCATGCATCATGATGACAATAAATTAACGCAAAGCAAGCTTGTGATCATTTGTCACACAATAAATTTGCTAAATAATATTTGACGAGAGTTATCTTCCATAACACCATCCCGCTTCCTTTCTACTGTGATGGAATATTAAAATAAAGAATTTGAACATTAGTGTTTAGTTATTGGAAAATTGGAATGATTGGAATTTGATAATGTTTTCTACATTGGTACCTGCGTTAGGGTTCAGTGGTTCATTTCACGAGTGCGACAGAAATTACAAATAGTTTTATGATATGGAATGTCCAGTATTCCCCCTGGAAAAAAAGAAAGAAATGTATAAAAAAGGAGAACTTTTTTCCGAGATTTTTTTTCACACAGACGTCTGAAATATCATATTATTTCAAAGCACATACCGTTTCATTGTACCAGAGTGCGTCCAACTTTCACCTTGATACTTTAGTTTTTGGCACTTGATACGCTATTTTTTTGATATATATTCTCTCAGCTTTCCCCCTCTCTCCCTCTCCAGACGGTACGCTTATGTTTGGTTTGTTAGTAGCATCGTCGGGTGGAGTGTGGATATTTATCTTTGAGTTCAATTTTGAACTGACGGAAATGAGCTCGGCTTGTGTCAACATCTCGACTTTTCTCTTCTTGATTTTTCGTTGTCGCCACAGCATAGCCGCGATGGACAAGGAATGCGTTGTTCAACACGGCAAATTTATAGCCTGCCACGTGTAATTCGCAAAGTTGACTCGTGCGGCTGACACTATTGTAACGAAAACGCTCGTCAAACAGGGGGACACCATTGTCAGAGATGAAAAACGGCTCCCAAGGATCTTTCCATAAAACCTCAAAAAGTATTCCAAGTTTGCTACTTTTCAAGTTCCGCTCCCGCTGCTGCCAAGTCTCATAGTCCGTGTACATCTAATACCAAGAAAGAAAAAAAGAGAGAAAGCTGTGGTGATCCTATGAATAATATATTATATATGTATGTTTTATGGAGGAAACGCGTTTCCTCCCCAAAACTTTCTTTCTTTTTTCCATTGTAAAGTCAACCTGACAATGACAAATACACGTGTTCAAACAGTTTTAAATCTCTAGCTTGTGGTCAGTGAGTAATGACCGTAATCACTCCTAGTCTAAATATTGTATTTTTCCACTTTCACTACCAAAAACATGAATCATGAAAGAATGTTTGGCCACATTTTTTCGCAAAAAAATTACTGACAACAAAAGAATAATAGACTTTTTTTATTTTTTACCTGACATTTCCAACACAAATCAAATTGGTAGGGACGTGCCTTGTGCTTATCGACAAGATTCAGGAGTTGTGCCTTGACAAGAGGAATTTGCTCCTCGGCCTTTATCTCGAAAGCAGGCACGACAAACACAGTCTTCTTTTCATCACTCGAGCCAGCAGCGGCGATCCTGTCTCTGGCAAACTGTTGGAAGCTTGTTCTCAAATCTCGCGATGGCATCATATTTATGTTGATAACGAACGAGTACTCCGTTACAACTCGTCTTCTCGCCACATTTCGCAGCAAATTTGTAGGAACGCCGTTTTTATCATTTGAGCTGTATTTTCTACCATGCTGCATCTGCTGCTCCTTTCTACTTTCACCACCACCACCTCCTCCACTCTGATAATACTTGTTGATCTGATCTCTGAAAGATTGGCACGACTTTCCAATCACCATTTCCATTGGCAGTTTACCGTTACTCACACTATTTGTATTAATACTAGTATTTTGATTCAGTCTTTTTTTCTGTTGATTTTGCTGCTGTTGCTGCTGCAAACTCGCCTCCTGCTTACTCCTCCACTTTTCAAAGCGGCTGCTGGTGGAATTGCTTGTCGGGCTGCTACCTCTTCCACCCCGGGAATGTGTTTCCACAAGAGGAAACACAAGATGAAATGATACGTACTGTTTTGTAGGTCCATGACATAATCTTGCCTGGGAAATGAACTCCAGTGCCAGCTGCATTTCCATTACATTTCCCGCAAAGATTGCCACGGACATGGGACCATTCCACCGGGAAACGAGTGGAATGAGAGATTGCATGGAATCCTGGTAATTCCCAAACGTAACGAGAGTCACGTCCACGGGTGGGGCTAGTCCGTCAAAGTTTTCATCGTCAATTGAAAAGTCGTCTGTTTGGGCATTAGTCCCTGGGATAATTGCATCTTTGTCTAGAGCCGCAGCTGGACCAGCAGACTGCTGCAGATTTCCGTATTGGGATAGTGTCGAGTGTGGAGGGCCGGCCACGTCAAATACGATTCGGTATTCCCCCGTGGAATCAACGATAGCCCCTTGATCCTCCCGCAGAAGGTGGTCAAAGCGGACTTCCTGTGGAGAAAAGGAAAAAATCATGGTTACATCCGGGGCAAACTGCAAAACAAAATATTATTACTAAAATTAGCTAACGCTTGCCCTCTCTCAAGCCACTCTGACTGCAATAACCATTTTTATGATGACAGAATATTTCGACAGATTCGGGTATTTTAGACAAGATGCTGTGGACATTTGCCCTCTTGACCGTTGCGGTTCTGACCGCAGCTCCTATCCCCACAACAGCTATTGATTGTTACAGATGCATCGAAGCAGATTTAACAGACTTGACAGATTCCTCGGGACACGCGGGAGGAGCAGAAAATCACTTTCAAAATTGCAAGAATGACGGAATACCAAAAGCACTGAAGCCAGACTATCCAGCGATCATAACCTGCAATGACACACATAGCTGCTTCACAACCAAATACTTCAAAAACGACCAGATAGTTGGAGTTCATAAAACTTGCATAAAGTCCTTGTACTTTGAGTGTGCCCACAAGATTTTCAACACGACAGACAACTGCTTCCGGTGGACACGTAAAGAGAACGCTCAAAATGACGGGAAAATAGCGGAATGTCTTGACAAAGCGGAAGGAAATAAGAATGTGAGAGATAGTGTGAATGCGGCGCTGGCATTTGATATGCACAAAGACAACCATACTCACAACGATGAGTCGGGTGAGGCTGAGGACCACGGGTCAAGTTCGGATGAGATTGAGTACGATACTGTGGAACACTGCGGATGTAAGGAAAATCTGTGCAATGTGAGGAAGGATCAGGATGGAGGACGGGGTGGAAATGGAAGGGCTGGCGATGGTGGCGATTCAAACAGTACTGATAAGGAGAATGGCTGCTCATCAAACCCAATGGAACGCGGAAATTCAATGATTGTTGTAATGATAGTAATTTCTCTCTTTTCATTACTTAACTAGCTGTCATCCGTTTAATCACCTTGCATTGATGATTCTCAATAAATACAATTTGAAAATATATTTTGACTTGAATTTTCGCTATAACTTGTAGAATCTTAATAATATTTAGCATTGTGTTAGTAGCATATATAAAACGCATTTGAAATTCAAACAAAATTTTGGTCTACGTTCAAAGTAAAGCGATCACAAAAGCATTCTTTACAAAACCATGCAAGTCGTTTTTTACGACCCGTGCCTGTGTTCACTCATAAACCGAAACTATCATTACATCAAAGACTATAGAGGAACAAATCGTTTTATCCTTTTTATATATCTTTTTACAACAATTTGTAAAACCATTTTTTCTCTCGAGAGAGTGGTCAGTGAGAAGTGGAAGCAAAGCTGCACGTTAACATGAATTCCTCATTTTTATATTTATGTGAAGCATGAAAAAAGCAAAACTTGTATTGCCAAACCGTTAAACTGGACATAATAACATTAACGGTTATCACGAAATTATTCTAGTTGCGAGTCTAAAATAATCCAGGGTCCACAGAGCAATAACCCTAAAAGCTTTGTACCAAACCGTTACAGACTTTTTTTGTTCTTTTCATGTGGCTACACCGCTCAGAAAAAAAACCGAACCAGAGACTCGTTTCCAAAGTCCTTAAAATTATATATAAAATACTACGGCAGAGCCATAAATTCCAACAATTTCATCCGGTAAACTATGAAATGTCTTTTTATGCCCCAGTTGTAATAATATTTTTATGAAGTCGAATCTCTCTCTCTTTAACTCGCAATTTTTTTCATCCACATTCACTGCTCTGCTGATTCTACCACCGCGTTGCGGTAAAAAATATTGCATGAACTGGAAAATATTATGAGAAAAGAAAATCCCAACAATTCACTTCAGTTTTTATCCAGTTTTTCCCCTTAAAAATACATGTGAACTGCACACGTCCGTTTGCTACCCGCAGTCTTCGTTCCTCTACACTATTTTCATCCACTTCACATTTACTAATGCTCCTCATTAAACGATAATGATACCTCTGGAGAAAGAACCATAAAAATCCCTATTCCCAAAATAAAACATTAATTATTTTATACATCCATCCATGCAGGATGAATGGTAATGCCGAGCGACATAGACATGGCTGCTCACCCAACTGACCAATTCTCACGAGTCATCCAGCTACAAAAACTAAACTCATAGTCTCTCTCTCACGTTATTTGCACAGCGTGTCTTTGTTCTTCACGAGGTACACATTTCCTTCTAAAACATTGTCTTCTAAATAACATGATGATTATACTTGAGCTGGCATTATTAAACGTAAAATGCAGATGCGATAACCGACAAAACTATACTAGCATAGCATGTGTATACATTTCCTAACAATAATTTTCCCTGCTGCAGAGAGAGAGAGAGAGAGAGAAAGCTACAACACATCCACAAATTTCGATTCCGCTGAACATAAAAAGGAAAACGTACGTACTACTTGACTCGTGAAAGCATTTTTATTTTACTCGTTTTGGTGACAGGAAAGCAATAAAACGCATCGTTATGACGGTGACTCTGTCTCTCTCTCCATGAACTAAAAAATGATGTAGACTGTAGACCTTGCTACTGCACTCTGCTAAATGTGATCACTGGGACCTTCTTGCACACACCGAGTCGCACATTGTGTCGCATCGCTCCTGTCTACTTCATCACGGTATAATATCTCGAGAGCTAAAAGTAGCATATTGTTTTCTTCCTCTCTGCGAGAGAAGAAAAAGTGTATTTTCGGTTATGTTCAGCTTTTTGTAACAAACCTTGTTTTTCAGCAACTACCATACCTTTGTGTAATGTGTAGTGTATGAAGAAGAAACAATTTTTATTTGTTCGATAGTAACTTCCCATAAAACTATACTGATATAACATACACACACATACATGTGGTTATGAGCAGTTCCTTCTCAACTTGTCTTCCTGTTGTACTGCTGCAAAGTATGTCCTATTTTCCCCAAGCAGCAGCATCTTTATCTCTCCCTAGCTTCCCATTTTCACACAACGCCTCCATCACCAGCACCGGTTTTTGTACCCCAAACCGGAAATTGAAATATCACGCATTTTCTTCCCCAAGTTGACTTGCACTATCGCTCTTCTTCTTCTTCTGCTGCGGCCCACACATACAAAGTCAAGAAGTACATTGTAAGAAGGCGAGTGGAGTAGAAGGTGCATAAATGTTAGTACACTGGAAAAATATCCCCAAAAAAATAAATGCCAGATTGGAGCAAATAAGTGCTGACTTGGAGAGACATTATCAAATAATGTACTTCACTCCATCCCAATCCAATACTACCCCACATGTGTCTCAACTCCATTTTTTACTGGAGGGTCTATATCTATACAGCACAGCAGTAGCAATTTTTCTCCAGGAATTTTCTGCCATGTTTACTACATCACATTACATTTACTACATACTCCGCATTGCACCGCCATAAACTATAGCTTAGAGTTGAAATGGGAAGGGAAAAGCGCAATGGGAACATTATTTTTCCCCCTTTCAAAAATAAAATAAAAAATGACGTTTTTAATGCTGCAGGGATAACTTTATGTAAGGAATGACGAGGAGAAGGATCATCATCTTTTTTTCCCTCCTTTTTTTCTCCTTTTGTCAATTGACCTACTGACTATGTAGGTAAATTTTATTTTCCACCAATTTTACATAGCACACACAGCAAAATATAAGAGTGAAATTGACCTGCGGAAGCGAAAAAAAATAAACCGTTGCTTTTGCTTACGCGAAGGAGTTGTCGATGATTTTCCGGTGTGAATAGAGTACCTTTCTTGCTTAAAGCATGCAAAAGTAGTGAAGTGATAGGTTCTGACAGAAAGATTAGGCGTAATTTGGCATTTTCCCAGGCTGAAAAATTGCAGAATTCCTTTCGCACCATTTTCGTAATTCTTAGAAAAAGTATTTTTCTTTCCTATCATGTGCTGGTGTTGATGTGTCTCTCTATATACCTGTGTGTATATACCAATAAGCTATAACTATTACGCAAGATTTACTACGATGATACCAACACAGGAGCATATAAGGCTGTTAGAACGCAATCCAGGCAAAAAAAGTTCAGCTTTTTACTGACTTTCAGCCTACCTATCATCCAATCCCCCAGTATGTTACGTTGTAGTATCCAGTTTTCTTCAGCTTGCTGACTTTGACAGCCAAAATCTTACATTATACCCATTCCACCTTTCAGGAACAGGTACAGAGAGACGAAAGGGAAAAAAAGGAAAAAAAATGCTCCCGATTTTGCTCCTAATACTAAGTCCTTTATAGAAAGAGAAGACGAAGAAGAAACGATGTCTGATAAGAGAAATATGTGGTGTGTGTGTGTGTGCGAGGGGGTATATATTTTTGTACACTTACTTTCTCAGAACGAACGTTTTTTTCTCTTTCTTTCTATTTTTCCCAAGATATCAATATTCTGACGGGAATGACATTTGGAACGTGGGAAATGAGGTATGAAAGGTTTGATAGCCAGGTGGATTGGAAATGGTTGTGTGTGTTGCTGGCTGGCTGTATACGAAGCTGGAGAGAGAAGAATGGCATTTTTTCGGTTAGCTGATTCAATACGACAACGACCTCACTCTCTCCGGAAACGGAATTTTTTGATAAGGAGAAAGATATGGCAGGAGTGCGAGTGTTCAAGAAGCAAGGGAGTTCAATTTCAGAGGATATTACTGCTCTGCTCTCTCTCTGTGTTCGTTATAAATACGACGACGACATGCAATGTAATGCAATGCGGTGTAGCATTATATATTTTTCTTCTCTGATTTGTCGCCCATGTTGGAAAAAATTCGTGTAATATTATTATATACGTTTTGTTACGTTTGATGACAAAGGGCATTATTAGAGCATAGTTAGAGAGAGAGAGGCAAAGTGGGAAAAGATCTTCACGTACCACATTTATTTCTGATTGGAGAAATAAAGGGCACGGGCAAGAGGGAAAATGCTTCAATAAAAACGAGTGGGGAAAGTAGCTCGTAAAAGTAAAAGGAAAAAAATTAAGGAGCTATGTAATGTAGGTAGTTGTACTCGTTGGCACCAAGGAAAAGTAGCACTCTCGTCTTACACACAAGAGGTTCTTCACGCCGGTACATTCATAAGAAGAAGGAAATTGAGTTTTTTCTCCTTTTGTCAAAAGGAAATGCTTACCTATATACACATAACATGGCTGACTGGGTGAAAGCGTGAATGAATGCAATGAAGACATTTCTTAATACCGTATTTGCTCACGCGTGAAAATCGCGCGAGTTCGTTTGGGTCTCTTATGAATTTCCCGAGAAAAAAATTTAATGTGAATGAGCGGCAGGCATTATGTGCGTTAAGGTTATAAAATCTCAACAATCGTTTTCTCCTTTTTCCCCATGAAAAAATTACTAGTTTCCAAACACATTACAATTGTTACAAAAAAATTTGTACCTGGAGAGAAATTTTTGGACAAAAAACTTTTTTGTCATCATGCTCATCTTGAAGAAGAAGAAAACGATGCTGCTTGCTGCACAAGATGAAAATTACTACTTGATATTATTATCTAGACGGATGAAAAAGTAACAAGATGCGAGAGGAGAGAACATTACCGTCACACATGAAGTCAGAGAGAAGTCCAGACTATTTTTTTAACTCTTAGTGTCTATTCTTTTCCACTTTCTTCTTACTTCCGAGAAGATTAAGCTATCAAGCCGCCGACCTCTTGGTCTCATCAAACTACTTGTGTTCCTCCACTACACACCACTTATGGACTTTTGACTTTTTTTCTAGTTTGCCGGCAACCACAAGTAAACGCACACTTACGGTACAAGTTACAAAAGTTTGTGCGTTCAAAAGTGATGTCAGTTTGGTTTGGATTGGAAAGCGTAAATTACAAGGAGCGCTCAAGCGAACGCTTTCTGATAGTTTTTCTCTGCTTTCACTTTCTCATCTCATCATCACGAACAAGAGCAGGTGTATGGGCTATGTGTACGTAGTAAAATGATACAAGTAAACAGCACGACGACATTCATTCTAAACCAACAACATACTTTTCTTTGGCCTTTAAAAATATCCCTGGGATCCTTTTCCGGAAATGGTTGGGCTAGTAGAAAAAACAGACAATGAGTATTCGCGGTGGTATTACCATTTGGTGTAGGAATTACAACGCAAACGGCATCATCAACAACATGAGGCGGGTGTATGAGCGTAAAAAGTTGAACTAACAAGTTAGTCAAGAAGAAAGCGAATTAAAAAGTTTATTCCCCGCGATTCACGGAGAAAAGTGGTGGTTGGTTGGTAGGATGGTGATGATGTGAGTCAAGTCATGAGATCACACAGAGTTCACAACAGCAAAGCCATATACATACGTATATGTACGTATCTCTGTTTCAAGTGGAGGAAATCAAAATCAAGAACAAGTTTATATTTTCAAGCGAGAGTTGAGGTTTGAGGTTACAACTTTCCAGCACTTTTATACTTTCTTCCTCATCGTCTGTAATGAACTACATACTTTTGGCTTGTTCGGGAAGACGTAAAAGCGTAAAATAGGCAGGATGAAATGAAACTTCACTATGCGTCTCCACCGAACAAGCTTTAAAAAAGGTACACGTAGAGAGTCGTAAATTACTGCAAAATATCTACTTGAAAGCGCGGGGTAAACATTCCTTCCAGATTTTCCGCTTGATTTCATCTTGCTCCGTGCGAAATATTTGAATAGGGCTTATATAACTGGAAATTGATTAGCGGGATCCGCCCGACCTATTTTGCCAGAAATTTGAGAACACCAGGAAATAGTAGAGCAATATGATATGATATATGTGCTTGCATAACCGCCACATTACAAACCAGATAAAAGCAATTTTAGCATCCTCATTGTTTCCCCTAATTAATTACGAAACAAAACTGCGTAAAATGTAATTTAAACTTTATATTAATTTGATATGCCTCTGTAGCCCATTATCAGCCCATGTTTCTTCGTAAAATTGAAAATATATTCGTACCACATCTCATGGCGAACTGAAAACAGGCATATTGAATTTTGTGTTGATAGAAAGCATAGCTATTTATCAACACGATAAGATGCAGGTGCAAATATTTTGCTACGGAAAACAAAAGTCAAAGTACACTGCATAGCTTGTTGCTCTTCTGTGAAACCAAATTCTAGTCGGTATAACACATTTGAGCTTCTCCATTGTTTTTGTACAACCTTTGCCTGTTTTCAAAGTGACTTCCAATATTAAATAATATTCCATGGCACAAAGGAAACGGATAATAGATACAAAGGAATACACACACGCCACTTTCATCTCCACGCCCAACTCAATGTCGATATAATAGCGATGTAAATCCAAAATTCCAGACATTATTCCCCGCATTCCAAGAATAAGACTCTTGAAACGACATGTAATTTAATCTGCTATTTAATATCCTTTCAACAAAAAGGGACCAAACTTATTAGGCTTTTTGGCTTTGGCAGCAACTCTGGAAATCCCAAATACAGTATACAACGAGTAACACATCCCCCAGATAAGATCATCACTTTCTCTTCTCTTTCTCTCTGCAAATCATGGATTGTATGGCTGGATCTCTGCTGCTGTTCCTGGAAATATGCGTTTTTACACAATGAACATCGAAACAAGCTCATCCCATAATCAAATAACGCAGTCAACCAGACCAAAATGATAATCTGATTGTGCACAGATTCCAGAGAGAAAGAAGTGGAGGGAGAAAGTGTGTGTACGAGAGAGAGAGAGAGAGAGAGAGAGAGAGAAAGGCGATGGGAGAGAAAAGCTGAGAACAGCACAACAGCAGTGACGGCAGCAGAGCATCAGTGAGCAGACCATTACACAATTTTCCCTCATTTATGGCTTGTTGGATGGAAGGGAGAGGGAGAAGGCTAAATTAAAATGCTTTCGTTGTGTATGATTCGGGTAATTTGAGCATTTTGCACAGAGACAGAAAACGCAGCAGAGTGGCCAGCAAAAAGAGAAAGCATATCGGGGAGGAAGTGGTGCGGGAAAGTGAATCATGATAGGGAATTCTATCACTTTACCACCACAAAATTTAATTACGTGTCTACACAGTTTGCCCTCCTTGTCCAGAAAACAAAGCAGCTCTTGCATTCATAAAGAGCAAAATTTCTACTTGTTTTTTTTCTTCTTCCTTCAAAATGACTCCCATACCGACTCACTACTCTAGTTTTGGCCACAGGAGAAAAAAATGCAATAATGTGAAAGTGACTCGATAGAATTGACAGAAATGGTGCGGTAATTCTGCTCTCTTTTCTCTTGTCTCTCCATTTTATATTGCGATCTCCTCTTGTAAAACCGATCTCTTTCTGTCTCTCTGAACTTTTTTCAATTATTTATGTTACAAAAAAAGACTCCAGCATTTTTTCTAATACATTTTCATTTGCAGAAAATGTGCTACAGAGAGAGGAGAAAGCAAACACACGGAGAAATGATTACTTTCTAGAGAAAACGATATGCTTCCAGTACAATACCCACCTATGTCACTCATGCTGCCAGAAAACTTTAATATCATCATGACGAGACCTGAGTTTCATTTTACTCTTTCCGACAGTTTGCACCGAAATTTTTAACCATCTTCCTGTCAACCCTACTTAGTTATCAAAAGAATACCTTCAGTGAAAAAGCAACATATAAAAGTAGCTCATAACGCATTTTTATTATGCAGCATATACGATAAAATGCCTTATATATTTTACGCATTGTTCACCGTCTTTTTTTAGTCTCTCCAATGTCATTTTGAGCGTGAGTCAACATAATATTACGTAATATAAAAAAGGGTCCAAAGTCTCTAAGCTCTCAGTCAACTGGAATTTCAAAAGACAAGAAGTAGACTTTTTTATGTGTAGGTATTCATGATAGCACCACTGCCGCCGCCGCCGTCAAGAAGACAGTTTGGGTCAGAAGCCCTCAGTCCTTCAGTTTGCCCTTGAGAAGAAGTACTGGTACAAGCTAGTTAGCGGTTCTTCTTGGTGTTACTTTACGGTTTCCACGAACCAAGATAAATATTTCAGATCACATCATCATATAAAATAAATTCCACATTAGGCATGGCGTCCACATCCACATACTGCACATGTACCTACTCACTACTACTCTCAGACCTCACATGATGCTACAATATCCACTTTACACTCACGCACCGAAACGAGCCAAGAATATCTGAGCAAGTAAAGAATTATTGGAGAAAGTGGACTAAATATATACCTGTTATATTCAAGGATTCTATTCTTTATTCTCTTTTGCTATATGGAAGAAAGTACACAATCCACTTTCCATTACAACTGCTGCCTGCTTTTGAACGCTCTAAAAGTTTGTCCGTCTCCTCCTCCCTTCGTTCTTAATAATAAAGCCCTTGACAAATTTGTCCTCTTCTAATTCTTCCCTCGTAAAACTGACAAAGACATTTGTCATTCGGTTGGACACCTTTTTTACGTTGTCATCTTTAAGCCAAAAAGTTTTCGGAACAAGTGAACGAGCAGATATACGAAAGGAATTTTACGTCACAGAATCACACAGATGAGGTCAGAAGAGCCAAGAAAACTCTTGTCATTTTCCTATATGCCTATAACCTGGCTATGTATATATAATGAAGTCGGAGATAAATAGGGAATCAGCCAAAAACAACAAAAGTTGAAATGACATTTGGGGAAAATACGTCACTCTTTCCATTTATTAATAAAAACGGGTTAAAAGATGTGTAGTTGCGCTTGCGGGCAGATAATGTATCAAGCTAACTTGTTAAACTCTCAAGTAGCAAATATCCTTAAAAGAGTACAAAAAGTTGTAATTTAGAATGGAAGGAAAGTAATTTGACAAATAACGATAAGAAGTATTTTTTCACACCTGCGTACTTTATAGCAAGCGATTTAGCAAGACAGACGCACGGATGGGAATGACGTGAATGATCTCGTGTGGGGTAAGATGAGACCGTTGTCCCTTCCCAACAGGAAATGCCTTCAGTTAACTGAATCTCACAAAAAAACTGGTCACTATAGTTCGAATAAGAGTAAATGAATTTTGAGGATGATTTTTCGAGAATCCTCACTCCAAAAATGCTCGAAATCCCATTTGGACATTTCATTTTACTTGACAAACTGGCCCAGTCAAATTTGCAGAGTAGCAGCAGGACGAAAGATCAACGCAAAGTGTTTCAGTTTTAGCAAAAATTTTATGATGTATAAGCCTAAAGACTCGGTAAGGGTACAGCCCAGAGTGTCCCTTCCTATCCGCCTTGATGACCAATGCCTTAACGTGGTGTATGAAATGCTCACAAAAACCGCATCCAAAATGTCATCCGAGAGAAATGTCAGGGAGAAGAAGGGTCTCAGGGACTTCATTTCGAAAACATTGCCACTTTCCCTCCAGAAACGACTTGTTACAAAGTCTCTGGACAAGTTGGTTGGAGGACAGAACGCACTCAACCTTCTCGACATGTTTCACCCTCGACAAATGGTCAAAGATAGTGTTGACCTGTTGGGACATTTTCGGTTTGTTCCCACGATAATTTTATGACCATCGTCAATATCTATATTTTTATTCCGCAGTTAACAAACTATAATAAAAAACTCCCTTATTAAAATATGATAGTCTTGGATTTGGATGTTACATCAAAGAAGGTCGTTTGACGTGGTCTCAAGGCTCTGCAAAAAAGTTCAATTTGACGGTCCCCCAGTTGGACCAGCTGTACAACGTTTTGTTGTGGTCTCAGCCCGCCCATCTCCAGGAAATTTGCATTTCCATCGCCAGGGACTCCATCAAGCTGTCAAAATTTCCCTACATGTTGGCCCAAGCCAGATCACTGACACAGGTCACTCTACTGAGCGGAGCGGACAACCACACGCTACGAATTCTGGGTCTAAATTGCCCCTGCATAGTTCTCCTAGACATTTCCCATTCCATTCGAGTGACGGACCAAGGACTTCGCAATCTTCTCCTAAAACGTCGTTTCCGTAAGCGACCTGCTATCTCTGCCGACGGCACGGAAGAGGACTTGGATGATCCTTTGGACCACGAAACGAATCCCTGTGCGGAAACGATTTGCACTATTGTCCTTGTTGGAACATCCGTCACAATGACTGGATGTGATTTCGCTTGCCAGCTTATGAATCTTGGCTATCTAACCGCCTCTCTGCCTTTCATTAAGATTGTGCGCGTTAGCAAGCAAGGGGCATTGTTCCAGGGATTACCGTTTGATCGACAAACGATGTTCAGTTCTTCCTCGAGTGGGCCCTTGAATGACCAATGCAAAGACTTGCTATTCACGTCAGCGCACAACACTCTACTTCCGGACCAGCTCCAAGACGCCGTACTCGATTACCTTACATTGGACCATCAACTAAAGTGCCCCCAGTCTCCATCCGCCCACGCACTCGTATTTCTTCGAGACAACGCGACAAGTTTTAAGATATGTTTGCATTTGAAGCTGGAGGCCAGCCATGTCACTTCTCTGGTGCTGCCCTGGTACACATTTACCTGGAGACTGGATAGCTTGGTGGAACTACACACACTTGGAACTCACTTTCCCAGTCTCAAATTTTTGAAGGGCCGGATCAAAGGACGCTGGCATCCGATCAATGGACCGCTTTTGCCCCACCTTCAAGCAGCGTATGTGTGGTCACTCAACAGTTCCACGGCACTGGCAATGCTCCGAAATGTTCCATCTTTAAAATTTCTGGAGTTCAACAACACTCGAACGCTTGTAGTGCATGAAGACAACTGGGAGCTTACCGACGTCACACTGGAAGAGTCACTGACCCAAAATAAAAGCCTGGCGGAAAGTCTGGAGTCATTGACCATACGCCCCACAGATCTTACCCAGAATGCCCTCATGACTCTGACCACGAAATGTCGGAATATCAAGAGAATTGGTGATTTGGAGTCGTGGGAGATCTCGTCTGAAGAAATTACAGAATTTAACACGTATCTCGACTCTATACGATCCCAGTGCATCTTAACCGTCATGAATTTCCCACCTCCAAAGGAAGAACATTACGAGTGGACGTTTTAGCATAAAGAAATTTATAGCACGATGAAAATTTAATCAAAACTGATCAAAAATTAGTACTTTAATGACATAAAATGTTTAATTATTGTAAATAATATTGTAATTGTGACCATTGCACATTGTAACTGTGTATATGAGATAGTGTTATTAGTGCGCTTGTCCACACAACTTGATTATATTGTTAAATATCAGTGTATTGAGAATAAAAATGTTAAATCTTGTTAAATGCTGCTGGTTTTATCCTTAATTAAGATTTAACACACAAATAACACACATTCATGTCGTCAATCGCCTGTTGGATGGTTGACCACTCCAAACTCTACAATGATCATTGGAATTGGAACGGAACTTGCTGCAACGCTTGTGTTATGGGAACATGTAGAGACAGTGGAGGTATGATGAAATCTATATTCCCTCCGACTTCACCGCCCGAATGACTTCAATCACTGTATTCTCTGGGGGAAAATTTCTTCCAACGTGTTTAAATTATAGTGAAGTTCTTATTATATAATCCACCTTTTTACTTCCGGAATAACAAGTTAAGTGTCGTTTTTTAGAAAAGGAACAGGAGTTGCTAAACCGGCGTAAATTAAGTAAAGTAACAATATGTGATCAATCACAAAACATATTTGCTAAACCGTGATTTGCATTACATAATTAATCGTTGGTAATTTGTACTGAATATATACAGTTACAGTGATATGGACAAGGCAGCGGGGACCTCAACTGCGGTCAATCGCCGTTTGCAAGCGATTCGTGGCAAGGTCAAACGGAAGATGTTAAATCGACCACATCAAGCAGCCGTCACGACGAAAAAGGACCGCCGTCGGAGGAAAAGCAGTAGCAGCGCCTGCTCCAGACGCAGGAGCTCAAGTTCAGAAGACTCGTCATGGACATCTGGAGAGGAATCTGAAGAGGAGGAGGAGGAAGAGGACGGTGACGAAGGTGAGGGCTCTGAATCAGAAGATAATGGCGAAGATTCTCAGGTGGATGGAGAGGAGGATGAAGAGGAAGAAGAAGAAGAAGAGGAACAAGAGGAAATTGATGATTATTGTCGTGGCGGTTATCATCCTGTAAAGATCGGAGACGTGTATAACATGAAGTACAAAGTAATTCGAAAAATTGGCTGGGGTCACTTCTCCACTGTGTGGCTCTGCTTTGACCGCTTCCATCGCCGCTACGTCGCAATGAAGGTGGTGAAGAGCGACGAAAAGTACACGGAAACGGCCGTGGATGAAATCAAAATTCTTCGCACCGTTATGAAAGCTGATCGAAATGATCCCAACCGTGAGAAAGTTGTTCATCTTCTGGATGAGTTCAAAATCTGTGGAATGCATGGAACACACGTGTGCATGGTCATGGAGGTGCTCGGATGCAACTTGCTCAAACTAATTACCGGCGCAAATTACAATGGAATACCCTTCCAGAATGTGAAATTGATTTTGCGTCAAATTCTCGAAGCACTCGAGTACCTTCACGAAAAGTGTAAAATTATCCATACGGACCTGAAGCCAGAAAACATTTTACTGGAGGCGGATGAAGGATACTCAAAATATTTGCACGAGGAGGCTGAAATGTGGGACGAGTCGGGTATAGAGTACCCTCCACATGCCGTCTGTAATTTACCGGAAGATGTGAAAAAGAAAGTGCATCCTGGACTGTACGCAAAAGACTCAGAGGAAGTTCACACTGGTCCGCTGACACGTAACAAGAAAAAGAAATTGAAGGCAAAGGCAAGAAAACTCCAACTCCAGCTTCAACAACAGCCACAGCAAGAGATTTCCGAAGAGAAAGCGGACATTGTCAACGTTCCAGTAAGCGAGGAATCAGGCGCCGCAGGAGATTCAAACGCAAATGACTGCGCCACCTCAAAAGACATCACTACCGAAGGTCCACCGGAAAAGGCGCCATACAAATTGGATCCAGATCCCAGCACACAACTCTGCGAAAACATTCGGATCAAAATTGCAGATTTGGGAAATGGCTGCTTCACGGACCACCACTTCACAGACGATATTCAAACGCGACAATACAGAAGTTTTGAAGTGCTTATCGGAGCGGGTTACGGACCTCAAAGTGACATTTGGAGTGTTGCCTGCATTGGTTTTGAACTGGCCACGGGAGACTATTTGTTTAATCCTTCATCAGGTGATAATTACTCCCGAGACGAAGATCACTGTGCTCACATTATTGAGCTTCTCGGACCTGTGCCCAGACGGACTGCCTTGTCTGGAAAATACTCCAAAGAAATTTTTGACAGGAAGGGGAAACTACGTCACATCAAAGACCTCAAGCCTTGGAATCTTTTTCGCGTTTTGGTGGAGAAGTACGAGTGGGAAGAGGAACAAGCCCGACAGTTTTCAGATTTCCTCACCCCGATGCTCACTTTTGACTGGACCCAGCGGGCAACTGCCACGGAATGCTTGAATCATCCTTTTCTGTCCTAACAATAATGCATCCATCTTGTATCCTCCGAATTGCACTTAATTCTATAAAAAATTATCTAGTTAAAAATATGTGACATTTTCTTAATGAACTTTTAAAAATACGATTCCCAAAACATTACCACTTGCCTATTTGTTTCATGTTTTCTTATCATCATCATTAAATTCAGTGAATGGCAAAGTGATTTAAGTAACGCCAGGTGTAACGCCATCTATTCTGTACACACTTGTGCTTAATTCTGCACCATTATTTTGTAAGACTTTGCGATAAGCATTTTACTGCACGCTTCATTTCTGCAGCCGGTGGCAAGCATGCCACTCTAACAGTTTTCTACTGAAAAATACATGCAAACATTCCATTAAATTACGACGATGTGCCTCCTCAAATGCCTGCAGCAAGCAAAGTACTAATAATAATAGCAGGAAAGGAAATTGTTATCCTCCGTGCTACCTACCATTAACCCAAACCCATTTTCAATTTCAATGTGTACAGATACACACACTTGTCGCTAAACAGTTTCCTATTTTGAAACGAGATCTCATTCTCTCAGGTCGTCTTTTTTAAAAAGGCTCATTCTTATTTTCTGAAGTATGTAGTACGGAGTGTGCGGAGAGAAAGTTAAATAATGGAGAAAGCAAATTGCAGAGCACTGGATTATTTTTTTGGGGGTGAAGTGAGATGAAAGTGAAAGGCTGCTTTATTACAAGTCCCTCAGCAGGAAAGACGAGAAAAGGACCCGAAAAAAACATTATTGAATTTCTCAGAAAGAACCTTATATATCCCGGCGGCTCTGTTTTCATTTTGTCCTCAAAAAAGTACACACGCAAATAATGTATGTACGCATTGCTAAATAAAGGATTACCACTTTTCAGCCTGACTGAAACAGCAGCAGCACAAGCCACTTGATATAAAATACATCCATCCATATCATCTCTATTCAGATGTTAAATCTAAAATGGGACCTTATTAAAAAGAAAGCTTTGTCGGGATGAAACCTTACTTTACTTTCACCACCACCACCACCGACGACAATGAAATGCTCTCTTTCCTCCTCCAGCTATTACACTCCCATATAGGCACATATTATACTCTCTGTGTTTACTCGCTTTTTATCTCGTTCCCATTATGCCATCTTGCACTGACGTGTTTTGACGCTTTCGCTTTTGTGACTCTGTGAGTTGGTTTTGGTTTCAGCCGGTGAAAGCTATAATGATAACATGTAATGTATGTAGATGATAGGGGATAGCATTTTACTACACACACACGACCATATATACTATTCGCATACATTACATTATTATCTTGCCAAGGCAAGTCAAACAAAAGCTAGCTAGCAGCAGCAGCAGAGGCAGATGAGCAGAGCCGAGTAGAGAATTGATTACAAATGCAAATGGATATTTGAAGTGGAGAAAGCAATAAACCTGCCTGCCACCACCCACCACCACCACACCACACCAAACACACAAGAAGAAAAGGGGTTGTGTTTGCATGTGTACCAAACAGAAGGATGTCCGTTTCGAATTCAACATGAAAGCCCTAAAGAAGAAGAAGATGATGATGACAGGCAGTGGTAGTACTGGTGGAGTATTTCAATCCAATCTCCGGGATTCTCCTAAAATTACCCGGATGGTCTTATATAATAAATAGTACGACAAGAGCAAGAAAAACAGGAGGATTTAGGGCTGGGATGAGATAACATCAAAAACAGGAGGAATAAAAAGAGAGAAAATGGAGATGAGTGGTGGTGTGGTGATGGTGGTGGTAGGACACCGAAAAGAGTGGAATTACAAGTGAAAGCAATTAACTGGCTGTACATACATCTTATAGATAAATGCGCACACGTACTTTCTCTCTTCCTCTCTCGTGTAGTGTGGTGTAAAAGGAATGCTGGTGAAAAGCCTCTTAAAATCCAGTTCACTACTTGCTTGCATGAATCATCTTTGCAATTTACAAGAGAATTTCACTCGCAAATCCTTCAGAATGATATGATGCGTTTTGTACTTCATTCATATTGGCTGTTTTACACCACAGCAGCATCAGAGCCGCGGAGTGAACATTTTCCCCGTTTTTGTTAGTCTGGAAGCATGCAAATAATCACTTTAACTGCGTGTTCGTGAGTAAGTACGCCATCACGAAACTCGGTGAAAGGATGGGAATAGTTATGATGGCTCTGTCGTTGTCGTCAGTAAAGAAAACGCTGACATTTTTTTTAAATATTCGCAATAAACTGAGGAAGATGAAGTCACTTAAGCTGCTTATTGCTTTATACTCCCACATGACCGTCCTACTAAAAAAGGAAGCTGTCTTCTCCATTTCAATCATTTTTTTGCGAATGGCAGCTGGCTTGCAAATTAGTACCAAAAAGTTTGAAGTAATGCCGACATTTTCAAATTCGTGGGAAATAAATTAGTTTTGGTGGCGGTGATAACTTTTTACTTCACCTATTAACTCCATCGTACGACACTACTTTGACTAATTGCAAAGTTTTATGTCATCTTCCGCAGTACTTGAATTAGAATGCGAGGAGGGATATCATCAAAGACAATTTTGACTATAGAATTTCTTTCACAAAAGCGAAACATGCTTTATTATACAATCATGTCGTCTCTCAACTAAAACTTGGGTTATTATTACGTGTGGCTCCATAAATCACTAAAATTAAAGTCTGTCAACAAAAAAATGTAAATAAATTTTGCTGTTTATTAAACAAACCACGTTCTCCGTCTCATCCTCAGTACATCTTCATCATCAAAAGAAAAACACAAATCTAATTAATTATATATAAGCAATATAAAGTGAAAGTAGAAAGTTTCCAACAGACTCTAAAACCGTCCTCTCCAAATGTCTTATTCAGACCACCAATTCAAAGGAACCAATGAGCCTTTAATGCACACGAAATTATACTGTTAGACTGACTTTCTCTAATAAAAAATGTTTTCCTTCAGGAAAAAAAGTTTAACTTTTTTACTCAAAACTCTCAAGCCTTTTTTCATTTTCGTGATGAGTAATCCTTATTTAAAAAAGAACTTTTTCCTTCTTAAAAAGAACTTGACTACTGTCTCCTGTCTTGTCTTCATTATGCATTCGGATACTCTTTCAAAATAAAAATGAGAGAAAGCTTAAAAGTCTGGAAAAAGATGGGGTTTCCCCCATTTCCATTTCCCAGTCAGTTACATTATCTTTCTCTCGCTTTCCCTTGTCTATTTTTTGTCTGCTGGTGCCAGATGCTATAGCTGTTCCATACAGATTTTACTTTATCGTTTCTTTTTCTTCTTTCAGGCGTGTTAACAGATTCCGCTTTCTGTCAAATAAAGAAAAGAATTTTTTTAGGTGGAGGAAGCCGCAATTTTACTTTCCATTTTTCCCCCGGATATGTGAAAACCATCATAAGGCAGATTATACTATTTATTCTCATTCTATCTATTTGTTGCTGTTTTGGAAAATCTGGAAGTGTGGGTTTTAAGTAAGTTTAAGAAAGAATGATAGCAAATCTGCTGAAGACACAAAAGCAGACTGGCTTTTTTGTATAAATTGAAGCGTATGGCTTTCTGTCTCCCATTTCATTGTGCCAGGAAGCAGTTTGAAAGGAAGATATCTATAAAAACATACGACGGTTTTGATTGTGCTGCCAATTAATTATGCACGAAGAAATGAAAAAAACATTGAAACCATTCATTCCTAAGCCCAATGATATCCTACTCAAAGGAAACCCCATTTTTTCGTCTGTTGCGTCTATTGTATTTGTTATTGAATTCGTATTCACAGTGGGTAAGTTTACATTGCACAGGTTTAATAAGAAGCTATAGTTTTATTATCCTTTTGCCACTTAAAAAAGAAGCATCTTGGCTTTTATAACAGCCTTCTTTTGTACTTTATCGGATTCTAGCTCGAGGAAGAATGGAACAGCGAAAGGAATCCAATTACGCAACTAGCTACTATAAAGCTGTTCAAACAAATAAACACTCCATCAAGTTGGCAGGAAATGCCTGCCACCTACTCAGGACGCTGGAATATGAATGCGAGATGAACCCGGAGAACTATAATTTTCACTGAATGAATCATCACATCATTTTCCATTTGTATTTTATATTTCACATCCAAAATTTTCAACATAACCCAAACAGACAGGGACATTTTTGTTCGCTGTGAATGCATATTGCAGGTGGTAGGATCACTAATAGCAATCCAACGGAATTTCTCAATATCATGCTTATCAATAACCGTCAATAGCAATGATAAGCATGGAGGATGAAAACCATGAACCTGTCATTCGATGATAACACCGGCCACTGCCATTTCCAATCCGTCAGTGTATCACAAGAAAAAACTTATTTAAAAGAATTATGCCTGTGGGAACAACTTCCGCTTCGTCAGGTGCCGCAGGAGGTCTAACCTCTGCCTTCAGTGCGGACCTACCCAAACAACGAAAAAGCGACAAAAATTTGAAACCGGATGTAGTAGGCGTCGGAGGAATCGTTCCTCCTCAGAGAACTTTTCGTAGTAACAGTATAAGTGGCGGGACCGCTGCTGGAGACGTCACTGGTCGAAATCAAGAGCTCCAGAACTACGTCGTGAACAAAATCGAACTCTTGAAGAGGACGCAGTTCAGCATTAAAAAAGTCACACAACTTTGTTCCTTCATACCCGACTTCATACTGATGGATGAGGTTAATAGAAAGATCCCATATCAGTTTTCAATTGATGCGGTGGTGCTGATGGCAGATATTAGCGGGTTCACAGCATTGACCGAGGTGACTACATGCATGACACCCACATATATACTCTCTGTTTCAAATAAGAAATGATTTTAGATAAGCTATTATCATATTTATCCTTAAATTTGTCCAGGCTTATAGTCTTCGTGGTAAAGGCGGTACAGATCAGCTCACAAAAACGTTAGCTGGCTACATCGGTCCTTTGGCAGAATGCATACTTCAGGCAGACGGTGACATCATTAAATACGCTGGTGACGCCTTTCTCGCATACTGGAAGTCTAATCCAGAGGATTATCCTGAAGAGTAAGTACATTTACCGCCTTATTACCCGCAAGACATTTAACTTTAAAAATAAAATGTTAAAACATAATAACATAAAACATAAATAAAAAAACAACTTTATTGAACAGCGTTCAACGGGTTGTGGACTGTGCCTTATTCATTCAAGAGAAATATGGCTCCCACCTCTGTAAAGAGGTGGACATCACAATCCGAGTGAAAATAGGAATAGGAGCTGGTGTCGTCCACTACAGTGGAATCGGTACAGAAACTTATCAGCACTGGGTGGCATTCGGTCCGGGAGTGCGTGCCGCGTCAGACGCGGAGAAGCACTGCGTTTCTGGCGACATTGTCCTACATCCTTCCGCGTGGGCGCATTGCGCACCATCCAACTACCGTTACACCATCAAGGAGGACCCTTTCGTCCACATGTTTGACATTGTCAACTTTATCAACTATGAAAAGCGTGGCCGTCCCCATCAACTCCTGTTCACTCCACGAGGTGGGAAAAAGTCAGAGTTCATGCCGTCGTTGGGCACAATGGATTTGGAAAAGATAAGGCCGCAAATCTCGGGCGTAGTCGATAAGAAACCGGAAGCCCTCATGAGGCCATTTGTGATTCCTCCTATTCTCAGGAAACTGGACGATGATATTCCCGTCGAGTACCTGAACGAGAGTCGCGTTGTTTGCATTTGCTTTATTCATTTGAAAACGGACGACAAGGTGGACGACCAGGACGAAAAGAATTTTCGGGAAAATACGGCCGCGATTGTGCAGAAGGCGTTTGTGAAAATTTACGTGAATGTGACAAAGTTGCAGGGAGCACTGTCCAAGGTTATCATGTTTGATAAGGGGCTCACTTACCTCGTAGTATTTGGACTACCTGGCTACATTAATGAAAATCAGAGTGCTCACGCGCTCAAATTTGCGTATCGGACAAGACTGGCGTTAAAAACGATAAAGTTTGTGACAGACGTTTCCATTGGAGTAACGACAGGATCCTGCTACTGTGGTGTGATTGGACACCCGAGGCGTCAAGAGTACACGGTCATTGGACGAAAAGTGAACAAGGCTGCGCGTCTCATGGTCTATTATCCAGGACGCCTCACTTGCGACCAAGATACCGCCTACTTTTCCAAACTCCCACTTGACAACTTTAAACTCATGGAAGCCAAGGAGCTGAAGGGCATCAAGGATGTGGGAAAAATCTACGAGTTTGTGAACGCTGACACAAGTGATGATAACGCCATTCCCTTTTTCGAATACCCGCTTTTGGGAAGAGAGGCAGAATTGGCATATTTCAAAACCGCCTTGGTTCGCACTCAAAAGGAACTGGAACAGATCAACGCAACTCACAACATGGCTGGAATCCATCGTACTCTTGGAATGGGTCATCAGGACGCTCAAACGCAGAAGGGAATCTGGATGATAGTTTTCGAGGGAGACAGTGGCGTCGGGAAAAGTAGAATGCTGGCTGCTTGCATTCAAGAAGCTGAACGTTTGAACATTCGCGCGTTCACGGTTGGAATGACATTGGCAAGCTCGTCTCAGCAATTCTTTGCCTTATCATGTCTCGTCATTGACGCTTTGGGAATGTTGGACCTGAGAACGGTTCAAGAACGCGAGGAATATTTGAGGAAGCACGTGACAGATACTGATTTGGCTGCTGACCTGTGTCTCCTTAATGACATACTTCACACGAAATTCCCACTAAACCCTAAATATACAGCGTTGGATGTGAACGCCTGCCACACATGTATGTTTGCTTATCAATGAAATTCTTTGAAGGCTTATCGCAAAACAAGTAATGTTAATTAGAGAGAATACGGTTCCACTTTTACTAGATGGTCAACACGTTTTATCCAGTCTTTTGAAGGTAAGCTACCCCACAGACATGATCCTCTTTGTCGTTGACGATGGTCATCACATGGACTTCCGGTCCTGGGAGTATCTCGTCTACCTTTCCAAGTTTCCAAACGTATTCACTCTCTGTTCACTACGGCGAAGCAATGCGGGCTCGCCCAAATTACCCGACAGCGTGAACAAGCAGATTTATCATAACAAGCATATCAAGATCATCCGCATGACTGGTCTCGAACCGAACTTGTTACTTCCGCTTTGTACATAAATTATAAAATATCTTTGATTTAAACACCACACATGCTCCACATTAGACTTTGCAAATTAATTCCTCTGACTTTAATTTAGCCTGCCAAATAATGCAGTGCAAAGCAATTCCAGCCGACCTGGAACGAATGATCATAAACAAAAGTAACGGAGTTCCAGCCTGGATAAGTCAAGTTTTGAATGAGCTGATGAGAGTAGGGACCATTCGCATGCAAGAGGATAGCGTCTTGGCGAAGCCCAAGCAGGCGTTGGTTCATGCAGAGAGAAAGTTTCTTGAAAAGATGAAGAAAGCTCCAAAGAAAAGTTTCAGACGATGGGCTCAAGAAGATGGAGACGATATTGTGGAAGCACCACAGCGTGCAGCCTTGGGTAGTGGGGTCAAGCAACAAAATGTGAATCCTTTCGACAGGCTCTTAGTTATCAAGTCTGACATGGACATTAACAAAGTTAAAGGTGAGAGAAATGCAATTAATTTAATCCTAGTCACATACACATTTACATCATCTAATTATTTCATTCGTCGTTTTTGCAGTGTCGGGAACCTTAACAGAAATTGTGCTGGACGCTTTAGACGAGCTCCAGCCAGCCGAGCAAATTATTTTAAAGGCGGCTACCGTTTTGGGCGTGCGATTTAGCCGACAAATGCTGACCCGCCTACTTCCTCAATACGAACAATCTGCGCGAAAGTACGACCAATGCTTCAATCGACTCATGGAAGCCAAGTATTTCCGGTGTGCGTCTGGAACAGCGAAGCAAAAGGAACAGGCTTCCGCCATCAACGCGAAGCCACAGTGCTTTTGTCAAGAGGAAGACTTTACAATGGCTTATCTGGACGAAACAGAATCTCGCAAGACAATGAAGGAAGCTCCCAAATACTTCAAGTGTCGGTTTATGGAGTTCATGAAGGAGAACATGGTGGACGTGGTCTACGAAGTGATGACTGAGGACCAACGAGTCGAGTTCCATTTAAAAGCGGCCAAGTACTTTGATTCCAGTATAATTCGCTGCGAGAGCTGTGGAGGTGACGATCGCAGCTATCTTTTTGGATTCACGAAAAAGGCTAGTGATTACAGCGTGGAGCCCGATGAGGCTCTGCGAATCGGTACGGGAGGTGGTCGAGGAATGTCCAAGAATCAGGCACGAAATGAAACGCGACGTCTCTCAAATATATCCTACCATGCAGGAGAACGACAGAAAAAAACGTTGGTCACCCAGCTGGAAGGACTGAAGAAGACGTTCGAGTCAAATGGAACACGGGTGGGAAATATGGAGCTGGACATTTTGAAAAGTTTGATGGATTTTGACCGACGAGAGCATCGGCAGTCCTGTTGGGACAAATTCTGTTGTCGATTCAGACGCGTGGAAAAGGAACTGGAGGATGAGGAAGAGGAAGTACGCAAGTTTGAAGTGATGGAAAAGGAACTGCATCCGGAAGAAGGGGATAGCGAAGTTGTCGCTGGAGGAGGGAGTGAAGTTGCTATTCAGCCGGGATCCAGTAGTCCGGGGCTTTTGAATCCCAATAAGCTATCCGAGGATCGTCAGTTTCCTCGGCCTTCGTCTGTGAATGCCGGCCATAATCCTTATTTCATGGTGGATCTTCGAATGTGTCAGTGTGCCTTGCTCCAGGCAAAGATTTGCGTGGAAATGGTGTTCCATTACAGAGAAGCGAAAAAGTATGGACGATGCCTCCAAAATCTTTTGGACGCTGCCGAGTCAGACGTGACGGTTGGGAACGGGACGCAGGCGTTGGTTCATATTGAAGACGCCATCGGTCTATTGTCAAGGGTAAAACAAGGTGAGCTGGCAAGTCCTGACAAGGAAGATCAAGATGACTCGTTGATTGACGAGAAGGAGGCGGAAGCACAAATTGAGTTTCTGAGTGGTCTCGCATACTTTGAAATTGGAGTGAACGCCAAAGCTCGAGAATATTTTCTCAAGGCGTTGCAGCGACTTGGGTTGGTTATCACGTACGATGAGTCTGGCTTGAAGAGAAACGCTGCCGTTTTTCGAGCAAAACTCCGACTCTGTCGAGTTCGAAACCTGCCATGCTGTTACAACGCCAGGAATAAAAAGGGAAGCTCCTCCCCCGACGAAGATGAAACTTGGAAAAAGAAAATTCGTATCCTATCATATCTCCACAGTCTGTTCAAATCGGAGCGAAAAATTGAGATGGCTTTACTGGTAACAATTTGGCAAGTTATTATTGCGGAGCAGCATGGCGACATTATTCACGACGTTATCCCAGCATATTCCAACATGATGGACTGCTACTCGGCCCTTAGCAAGCATTCCGAAGCGCAACGATATGAGCGCTTATCTCTGGAATTGATAAGAACGCAGGTTGGGATCGACGACCAAGTCGAAGCGATCGAAATGATCACCAGCGCCAATTTATTCCTCAACATTGGCACGTCGCGATTGAGTCGAGGGGAAATTGAGTCCAGCTCGAGTGCCTCCTATTTGGCGCTGCGAATCGCACAAACGATTCATGATAACGCTCTGATTGTTAGGATCCTTCCGTTACTTTGCCAGGGACTACTTCTCTCGCTCCGAATTACGGAGGTGGCAGAAGCACTTCAGAGGCTGTGGTTTTTGGCGGAGGAGGCGGACGATTGGATGGGGGTCTCGAGCTACTATGCCCTTTGCCTAGATCTTCTCCTCAACACAGCTTATCCATTGGAACAATTTGGAGTGTGTGAAAATTTCATCAGCAACAGCGATTGGACCTCGGAAGCCAATACATATCGGGACGGGGAAACGCAATATAGCATGGAAGCCAGCTTGTGTCTCTGGTACGCGAGATATTCTAGATGGGACCAGGCTCAAAAATGGTTCGCCGAGGCGGAATCACACAAGCCCAAGCACCACAGTTTTGTAACCGTCAACTCTGAACTAAAAATGCTGGAGTGTCAACTGATCGTTGTGAATCACTACTTGGATAGCAAGCGATATCAGCACTTTGCCAAGGCCAGGAATTCCGCAAAGGAGCTGATGCGAACGCTGACCAAAGCCACGTTGGTCGTTCCCGTGCTGAAGCCAAGATTTACACATTTGATGGCATACTATTATCGGATAAGGAGCAGGAATGTGGAGGCCGAGAAGCAGTTAAAAGCGGCGGAGAAACAGGCCATCAAGATGGGAAACCATTTGGAACAGGAGTGGATTACCCATAGTCGGACGGTTTGGAATGATATGGCCATTCCAACCATTAAATACTTTTGGCTGGAGCACACGGAAAATCATACTCTGGACTGGCATTCGTCGGGAAAGATCCCATGGGCTAATATTATGTACTCGCTTCCATTACCAGCATGGAAATAAATATGACGATTGACAATATATAATATAATTTACAAAAGTTTTATGTTAGCATATTTACTCGACATTAAAAACGTGAGTTGTGTATTATAACCTTTTTTGGAATTTTAGCATTGTATTAATTTTTACTACTTTCTTCATCAATTATTTACAGTTACATATTACATTACGATTACGTATCAGGATAATGCGCAGTAAAACCACTTAAGATAAAAGATATCGTTAGCACATAATTGTTTGGAAAGGAAATTATTTTTGTCTACAACTGTTTATATTGGTAAGATATATAAAGATTCTAGTAATTGCGACAAAGTCCAGGTTCTCTTTGCTTCAGTGCCTGCAGTGGATTTAAGGGCAGCGGAGGATCGTTTTCAAAACCATCTCGGAAATAGAGCAAAATAACAGGAAGACGTCGGTACCCTTGAAACTCTAATACTTCATCTTGCCGCATTAAGCCATTCTACAATTTAAGAAAGCAATTAGTAAAACTGTTTTGCTAGTAGGTAATTTAGCTAACATGTGAATTTGCCAAAGGGACACACATATACCTCTACTAAAGTTTTCTCTGGAGCGAGAAGCCTGCCATAAATATCTCTCCAGACATAAAACTCTGCATAAAAATTATAGAAATTGTATAACGGACCATTAAACATTTAACGTTTGAAAAGGAGTAGAAAATTATTAACAGTTTCCTACCTGGGTGGTCTTCGTACTGCATGAATAAGTGACAGATTTCATTCAAAGTATTTTCCTTACAAACCTAATTAAAGCACGAATTTAGATAATTTTGATAACTATTAAACGCAATTGAAACGATATATTTCTAATAACTAACGCGCAATTCAGTCTGCTTCCGCGTGATCATATTCAAAATGGAAATGGTAAAGGTTTGCTTGGGAGTATATCCACTCATAAAAGAGGTCAGCCACTTTTCGCGATAGTCCGACACGGATTTCGGTGTGATGTCAAACGCCTGGGAACTCGCGGTCATAAAAGTACCCGCAGAAGGATCCTCCAGCAAAGCCTGAGAAAACATGGAAGGCATATCCGACAACCTTGTCGATAGAGCAGAGCCCCTCACGCTATCGTTGGAAAATCTTCTTGCAACCGTTGAAGGCACAGTTGCCAAACTGTCCACTTTTCCCATGGGAAAGGTGGGCTCCAAAATGTGTACAAACTCCACTCCCTTCTGCGGCGCTCCACTACTACCTCCACGAGTCTCAGTAGGTCTTGGAATATGCTCAAACAGGTTAATAGGGTCAGCCTTTTCTGGTCGTGGATTGTACTCTGGAATGTATCGCATGGCCATTGTCTGCATCTCCACATCACTGGTCGCTCGCTTCAGTTCCGAATCCTTTTCTTCGTGACGCCTTTCCTCGCGAATCGCTGCCCTCAAGCTGGCCTCCTTCTCCTTGTTGTACTCATCATGCTTTTTCAGCTCGGATTCTGACCAAGCATCCGCATCTTTCAACAATTTCGCCATTTTCTCAAACTTCACCTTTTGCCCTTTCTCGTCGGCAACGTAAGTGGTGCCATCGGCAAGGAACCGGAGACCGAGTACAATGGACTCGGGCTTTACTTCGCTTTTCGTTACTTGACTAAGGCGATGCGCTTTTTCTTCCTCCTCCTCCTCTTCGGAGCCTTCGCTGGGCGAGCTGAAGTGACGACCTTCATTTTCAGCGTTTGCAGCGGCAGCCATAATGATTTCTCGAGCAATCTCTATACAAGATAATTTCAAAACATACTTGCTATATCTTATCAACTAACATGATTTAACACATTTTCCATAAATTGTTCAAGGATTTACTTTTTGGAACTGTCCGTACGAATTCCCGGGTAAATCTTGGCCTTCCCGTTACTTCATCCAAAGGAGTTTTGATTCCTTCCTCCATAAGCCTATCGTAAAAGTCTTCTCGTTGATCGTCCGTCAACTCCAGCTCAAAATCTTCTTCGCGTTCCGATGTCGTCTCAGCTTTACCGCTGTCGTCAACACTGCGTTTAGCATCTTCAATCTGTTCGTGTGACTCTTCCTCATGCTCATCACCCTTGTCGAGACTTGCTCGCGGAGAGGAAAAAAGTTTCGCCAGTAAATTGATAAGCACGTCTGCAAAAGCCATTTAATAACTCTTTTAGCAGCCGATTAATGCAAATTATTGCGTTGCTTTTACAATAGCAGGAAGTGTCAAATAAATTATACCCCGAGGTAGCTTCTCAAGAAATTCAACCGTTATTACTTTGTTGCCCGTTTCATCGGTTGGAACGTCGATTCCGGCCAAGTCCAACTGATCAGCTATAAGTTGCTTATCTTCTTCCAACATGGCATAAATTCTTTGGTGCATGTCTTGTGCATCGATTTCTGTGTTAATAGATGGGTGGTTTTATACATGACAATATCTTTTGGATTTGGCCAAAAGTAACATCGAATTTCTAAAAGTCTTACGTTTTAGCTCTTCCTGAATTGTCGCCGTAAACTCCGCAACAATATCTATACAGTTAATTATACATTAAGACTATCATAACTGTATATGGACGCGTACTATTCTTTTCTTTTTTTAGGTTTGCAAACCGTCGGGAACGTTGGTCAGCTCAATCTCGCCTTCCTCCGTCATTTTGATTTCGATACCTTCAGCGTTCAGCCGATGTGCCAGCAGCTCCTTTATGTTATTACGGGTTAGATTGAAAAGGCCTCGACCTTGCGATTAGTTTCAGCAGTTAATTATTTCAATGCGAACTGTAACTACATTTTCAGTACATGTTTCAATAACCCATAAGACATTCAATCTATGATTGGCTTCTATTGACTGTACCTGTTCGCCAGGTTAACCGTTTTCTGCTTTTCCGTACAGGCGACCCAGTGTCTTTCGAGTTCTTACTTTCTTCCGTTGCTGAATATTAATATGCCAAGTAAGAATTAGGAAATATACCTAATCTGACTAATCGCTCAGTATATCATGTTCCCATATGAGCCTTATCTTCATATTCTTATCAGTAAAGGGTACAGTTGAAGACTTACGAATTGTCGTGTCCATTTCCATTTCTGAAGGCTTGGAAATGTCCTCAACAGCAATTTCGAGCTCGTCCAAAGTTTCTACACGGTTTTCAGTAACGAATGAACGTTATGTCGATTTTTTGTCAGTATTTTGGGGCGAAATGAAATTGATGACAAGTCATATATGAATATTGAGATCAAACCTTTCGGAAGAAAGACAGTTTCCGTCACAGTAATTATGGGAATGTTATCCTTATCAACTTCCACAGCTAACCCTTGATCATGAAGCATGCTTCCAAGAGCTTCCCTTTTCTCTTTTGACATTTTAATTGCATCGTCCGGTATACTTTTTTTAATCTGTGGAGCTATGTTTAGTAAAACAAGATAATTACTAATCAACTAAACGAATGTTTTCATCGATTCTACTAATTTGATAAGATCGATGAAGTGCAAAGTGCACCTGGTTTGAAGATGTCACGTGTATCTTCTTCACCAACAACTTGGGAAACCTCCTCTGAATATAAATGACAGTATATTTAAATTGCTGAAGACGTTAAATAGCTTATCGGAAAACTAGGAGCTTTTGATTAAACGAACCTTCCGTAAATTGCATGATGGTTATCATTGGAAGGATCGGCTCCCCTAGCTCCGTTGTTTTGACTTGGATCCCTTTCTTCTCCAGCATATTTTTCAACGAATTCTTCTTTTCAATTGACAACTTGCGAATGGCAGACTCTCGTGTTTCTGGAGAATGGAAACGTGTCACCATTTATGAATGAATATGAGTCACATATCTACATAGTATATGGTAGCTAGCACCAAAGATATTAGCACCTGATAAACGCTCCTGATTCTGATAAATTGGCCGAAGGACCCTTTTAAGTAAATCTAAATTGATCAAATTACCATTAGCGTTAATGATACGTATAAAATCACGTTGCGGGAATTCATACAATATTTTAATTTTTAACAACCTACCCGACGGAATTGATAAGAGAAAATCTGTCGTTATTTTCGGTTTGCCATTCTCCATTGGCACCGGAATCCCTTTCCCCTTACAACGCCTAACCAGCTCCATTTCTAACGCTGGGGTCAGCATGCGTAGGGTCAAGCGAGGGCTAACTCGCGTTCCATCAGGCAACGGATCGATCCCCGGGATCGGTGCAAATTCTTTGCCAGCGGGATGAGGTACTTCCTCTTTAAATCAATTTATTATTCGTTTTCTTTCAACGTCAAGTTATATTCATCTTTATGAGTAAATCAGGATCATTTATGGCAAATGTATGTGACTTGTCCTTTTTTACCAGGAGGCAAACTTTTCACCAAGTCCTCACTAATGATAGCTAAGCCATCCTCATCCCTTGGAACCTCGACGCCATTTTTCTCCAAAATCTTGTAGAGCTCATTCAATTCTTTTTTATATTCTTCCCAGATCGATGTCCGAGTTTGGATTTCTCTGCCAAGAAACCCTTTTACGGGAGGGAGCTCTAAAGACGAACGTGAACAAAGTACCATTATTTGTGGAACCGGTTTAATTGATGAAGATAGCGTGTAAATCTATAAGCACACCTAATGTGGATTTGAACGGCTTTCCTCCAGTGTACGTTTTGCCAGCCGCATGAGGCTGGATGCCTATGGAGAAATACCGTTAATTACGTAAAGCCCTCGTTAGACACTAAAATTAGTTACATAAGTTTGCTATAATATTGTACTTGGAGGCAAATTTTTGATGAATTCAGGTGAAAAGATCGGAAGCCCTTTTTCGTCCACTGGAACATCTATTCCCTCTTCCTTTAGATTCTCATACAATTCTTTCATGTCCGTTTCGTACTCAACCCATTCTGAAGCATCGGTTTGCGACTGCGTCTCTTTCAGAACTAAAAAAGATGCGCGTATTACATGAAATTACAGGGCCGAGTTTTACCTCAATTTTATGCTACGGTATCCTCTATTTTAGTCATGCGGATAAAATTATCAATCAATTGAGGTTTACCCGACGAAGGTGTTTCCTTCAGAGTAACCGTTTTCTTGGATTTCTGCTTACTTTCCATGATTTGTATTGAAGCTTGAGTGATTGATTACAAAAAAAAATACAAAAAATATTGATTGAAATGATGTATGCCGCTACAACAGAAGACACATTTCTTCTTCCAAATTATTTACAAAATAAACTGATGATGAAAGCGAGACTTACTTTAAAGTTAATCTTTCTCAATGAGAATTTCTCATCAAATTATTACATATAATTAATTGGTGTGTGACTATACGTTGCTCAGAGATCACCCTTTCTTATGGAATGGATGAATCTGGTTGGATGAATGGTACTGTCAAATCATTAAGTCAAATTGACTATCGTAAATGCACGTACATACATAAATAAAATTATTGTTTCAACACCAGACACAATCAGGTTAGCAATATTTCTTTATATCATCGACACATAACGTGGTTCGTTTATTTGCAAATTTTGGCATTTCAATTCAAACTTGAGAATGTTTACATGATAGAATGATTGAGTGAAGCATTGATGTCACAACCGCACCGAGACAGATCCAGCCAAACGGCGCTTGCCCATGCTTGCTTGCGCTTGTTCCATCATCAAATGGATCCTTAATCTCAACTATCGAGTCACAAATTCCATACCATAATCCAGTGTGAATCGCCTTCAGTGGCCGATAAGCAACACCCAAATAACTAGCCGTTCTGTTCACACACTCGAATTCGCGTTTGCCTGTAGACTTAGTATTAGTATTCAAGCATTCAGTAAAATTCTCGGTTCCTCTATAACGTTCCCATTCAGGTCCTAACGAACAGTGTCCATACCGTGCTGCAGCACACCGCTTTTCTTCCTTATCCCAAGTTAATTGTCGATTTAGGCCAATCGTACTGCTATAGGAAACTAGCAATGTTGACGCATTCAGAGTGTGATTCCTGAACAGGGGGTCAACAAAACTCCACAGGTGTCCACAACTGCACACGCCATCATACTTGTATAGAGGGTGCCTCTCCATGCAATCCCACTTGACCATATCGACATACTGCTCAGGCACAGGTTTTTCAATGCCCAGCTCAACCCCCAAGCACAGAACGCTAGGGCACAGGTATTTGCAAGGCCCTTGATACCTATAGTCAGCGTCAATGGCTTCGAAACCCCGACCGATAACGCCTTTACTTCCTTGTTGCGCCCCCATCCAGTCTTTGTGGACTCCCGCTGCATCGTCATAAGCCCTCCGGGCGAATCGGTATAGGTAGGGATCGCATGCGTCACCAGGCTTCACCGTGTGCGGCATGAAACAATGCGGCTGACACGGGGAACGTGAGCCACCCTCCTGCACTGCGCGGTCCGTGCATTTCCCCCGATGGATTGCAACTTCGGATGCGTTCTCTTTGTTGAGGTCTTGGCAGAATCTTGGGTCCAGAAGACCTCCTGGATCCGGTAATGGGATTTTCGTAGGTGCTCTGGAAAAATCCAGCTCTGAGAATTAGTGTACTGTAAGTCCCTTAAATTTTAACTTCTATACTGTTAAGTAGTGGGGGTATTATTGGTAATCATTGGCCAAGACTACACTATAATCATCATGAAGATTTACCCTTTTATACTATTTGCAGTACTATTTGGACTTCCACTGGGCCCTGAGGGAGCACCCGTTGTAATTGCACATGGTTCGAAGTGAAAAACAAAAAAGTAGAAAATGACAAGTTTTACGAATGTCACAATGATGGTCATGATGCGGGGCTCTTTGAGACTTGTGTATTAATTTAAGTTGTTGAGATATGATGACTTTTCCGCTAACTGCATTTTTGTGAGTAGAGTTAGAATTTTACGAAATATCTACAAAAATGAAAAATAATGACAAACCAAAGGCACGTAACAAATAAAACTAACTACACACTACTACAAACTCTATATTTCATAAAATATGATTGTGTTTAACGCTTGGCACGTAACCAAGTAGTTAAATAATATCAATACCGCTATAATTCATAAGCGAAACAGTCTTCAATAAAATTCTTTTTTCAAGAAGGAAATAGTATGATAATCTGAATGATTGCATCTTCTCTCCTTTACTTCAGCTTTGAACATCCAGTACAAAACGCTAACATAGATGACAAAACTCTTGCACTTAACAAAAATTTGTCATGTCATGAAATATACTACTTTCTGTGTTTATGAGCATGTTGCATTCGGCAATATAAATTGTATGCATGTTAAATACATTACAGTTATGCATTTATATTGTGACATAAAGGATCAAACTTAAACTTGTTTGCAAGGTAAAGTGATTGACATTAGGGGCAACATGAGAACTAGAATACTGCAAGGTGTGAACCTGGCGACGCCAGGCGAGGGCTGAAAAATGCTCAGGTATTATTTCACTACTCTTTCCCACCCGGGGTTCCCAAACCCTTCGTTACGCCTGCAATGCAATTCTTTGCAAATAAAAACTTCATTTTAAAAGAAAATATTTGGTGACCACTCCTTTTTTCATCCTACATCAAATGGCGTCTGTTTATTTGCAGTTTGATTGATGTATCACAAGAACAAATGTTTATATGATAAAATGATTGACTGAAGCATGGATGTCACCACCGCACAGAGACAAATCCAACCAAACCGCGCTTTCATACTTGTTCCTTCACTAAATGGATCACTAATCGGAACTTCTGAGTCACAAATTCCATACCATAATCCAGTGTAACGCACCTTCAGTGGCCGATGCGGAATACCCGATGAACTAGCCGTTCTGTTCACACACGTGAATTCTTTAGGGTTAGACTCAGGATTCAAGCATTCAGTAAAATTCTCGGTGCCTCTATAACGTTCCCATTCAGATCCTAACGAACAGTGTCCATACCGTGCTGCAGCACACCGTTTGTTTATCTTATCCCAAGTTAATTGCCGATCTAGGCCAATCGTACTGCTATAAGAAACTAGCAATGTTGACGCATTCAGAGTGTGATTCCTGAACAGGGGGTCAACAAAACTCCACTGGTATCCGCAGCTGCACACGCCATCATACTTATCGCGTACCTTCATCTCATAGCAGTCCCACTTTATTATATCGACAAACTGCTCAGGCACCGGTTTTTCATTGCCCAACTCAACCCCCATGCACATAACACTAGGACACAGGTATTTGCAACCCCCTTGATACTTATAATCAGCGTCAACGTCTTCAAAACCCCGACCGATGATGCCTTTACTTCCGGTTTGTGCCCCCATCCAGTCTTTGTCGACTCCCGCTGCATCGTCATAAGCCCTCCGGGCGAATCGGTAGAGGTAGGGATCGCATGCGTCACCAGGCTTCACCGTGTGCGGCATGAAACAATGCGGCTGACACGGGGAATCTGAGCCTCCCTCCTGCACTGCGCGGTCCGTGCATTTCCCCCGATGGATTGCAACTTCAGATGCGTTCTCTTTCATGAGGGTTTGGCAGAATCTGGGGTCTAACAGAGATCCTTTTTCCGGTAATGGTATTGTCGTGTCTCTGGAAAACCCCAGTACTGGGAATTAATGTGCTGTAAGTCTCTTTAATTTTCAACCTCTATGCTGTTTACCATTGGGGCATCGGTAATCATTGGTCACAAGGACTATACTATAATCATCATGAGGATTTACCCTTTTGCCTTTGGAGTAGCTGCTGCAGATGGTGAGACGTGAATAGCTATGAGGAAGAAAAGTGTTACGAATGTCACAATGATGGGGGGCATTATGTGAGGCTGTGCAAGACTTGTGTATTAATTTAAATTTAAGAGGTATGTATTATTTTTCCACTGTGACTGCATTTTAATTATGAGTAGAGATGGATGATTTGACGAAATGTTACAAAAAGATGACAAACGACAGGCACGACACCTTGTAGCGAGTGATCAGCGAAACAGTATGATAATCTGAATGAAAAAATGTCGACGTTCGTAACCAATCGCAATCCCTACCATCCATGATAAAATCACAATGACACCAAATAGTTTGACCTTGTACGCAAAAATGGCAAATCGTCATTCTAGCTGTCACTGTCAACTACCAACCGGATGTACTTGTATTAAAATTAGTACTGCGATGAGTGTCAAAAATTGGTAATGAGACTTAATAGAAACCGCGCAAGTGTTTTTGTCACATTCGATTGTAATACGTTGAAAGGTTGAAGGCGGTTTTTCTTGGAAGCTTTCTCCGAATTTGGCCTGATCACCATGTCGGACATGAAAGGCCTTGCCTCGGATGATAATGAAAATGGATCCGAAGGTTCCAAAGCTACAGCTACTCCTCAGGCGCAAGAAGATTTGTCGATGCCAATGATGAATGAAAGTTGGTTTGGAAAGCCCGTCGAAGAAGTGGATCCACTTATCTTTGAAGATGTATGCCACTTTCACTTCCGTTTTTAAACTTGCTCCTAACTGATAATGCTAATTATTTGTAAACTTTATAATGGATTTATATACATACGCTTTTTTCTTTTGTCTGTACTTTCCAGACATTTTGCGTCATAACCAAAAAGATGGATCGCCACTACATTTATCGTTTCTCTTGCTCCAAATCCCTATTCGTAATGGGTCCTCTGAATCCCTTTCGGAAGTTTGCAATTTACGTGACCACTCACCGGTGGTTCGACTTTTTCATCATACTGACCATCTTGTGTAATTGCATTACTCTCGCCATGATCACGAATATTTTTGCACCGGGTGAGGAGGCCCATAAAGTGGAACCCGAATACGACTACTACACGGACAGGATCGAGTACGCCTTCCTTGGAATATACACGTTTGAACTGGTACTCAAGGTCATCTCGAAAGGGTTTATTTGCAACAAGTTCTCTTATCTTCGGAACCGTTGGAACATTCTCGACTTGGTTGTGGTGGCATCCGGTTACGCAACGCTGATCAAGGATCTCGCTACCGAGGGCTTGGGAGGCGACGAGAATGAGCTCGACTTTTTGCGCACGTTTCGGGTCCTTCGTGCCGTCAAGACCATCTCAATTCTCCCCGGCCTCAAAATGATGATTAACGCCTTGATAAGCTCGGTGGTTCACCTTCTGGAAGTGATGGCCCTCATCTTCATTTGCCTCATGATATTCTCCCTGTTCGCGTTGGAACTGTTCCAGGGAAGTCTTCGGCAAAAGTGTGTGATAGACAAGGGTGGCCCCATGGACCCGGACAGGATTATCAACCAAAAGTTGGAAGATGTTCCAGACAAAGATGATCGAGACAGGCTTTGGACGGAATGGGTCTCCGACTGGACACATTGGAAACGTCGGGACTTTCCAGATGAAGAGCCAACCCAGTGTGGAAACGACTCGGATACCAGGTTATGCGGAGATGGATATACTTGCATTGGTCTGCTGGGCGATAATCCAGACGATGACTGGACATCTTTTGACAACTTTTTTGCGTCAATGCTCTCCAGTTTCCAGTTGATAACCGCCGACTACTGGGAGCGAGTTTACGACATTGTTGTGTCCACCATCGGAGTTTGGAGCCTTGTCTTTTTCATCATCATAATTTTCATGGGATCCTATTATCTCCTTAATTTACTCTTGGCCGTCGTGACAATGAGTTACGAGAATGAAGCCCAACTTCAGGATCAAGGACCAATGACCGCACAACAGCGCCTGGGTCTCAATCGTCGTCAGTCCAACTTTAGCTTCGACGAGCTGTCCAAACTAAACATTTGCAAGATGACGCACTACCGGACACGGACAAAGTCGGAGAGAGAGAATTTGGCAAACAGAGTTAAATATGAGAGCGGGGAAAGGCGGAGTGAGGACGGAGATAAGAACATGCATTTGGATGACGCTATCCTCAATCTCCTTGGAATGCGCATGGCATTGCAGCAGGATGACGATCTGAGAGGAAGGAAGAGTTCCACTGGAGCTCCTGGACAAGGGGGACAGAAAGGCAAGAAGAGGGGTTCTGCGGTGTCTGAGTCAAGTAAAACGTCAAAGTCTAATGTGAGTGGTAAGAGACGTCAGTCAGAAAAGGATATTGTTGGGATTCCTGATGACGGAAGGGCTTCAGGTGGGGGCTCGGAAGCTGAAGTGGACATGTCGCAAAATACTTATCGTAAGAAGCAAAAGACTTTACAAACATTACAGGATTGGCAAGTGCCTTGGAATGTATGTATTTAATTAATTTATTTAATTTAGGGATTTAATTGGTATGTATTTTTGAATTTCAGTTAGATCCATTCATCCTTCTGTGTCAACATTCCAAGCCAGACTGTCCATGCTTTTGAAAAAGTACCTGAAGCCTGTGGTAAATCACCGGTTTTTCGAAACTGGTATCACAATTTGTATCATTCTCAACACAGTTTGTTTGGCTATGGAGTACCATGGGGCTAGTAAGGATTTGGAAGAGGCACTAAGACTGGCAAACCATGTAAGTGCATTAAATTTGCTTGCTATCACTGATTAGCAATAAGTACCGCTGATATGTATACCCATTTACTACCATTCCAACAGATTTTTATGGCAGTATTTACGGCGGAATGTATCCTGAAGCTAATGGCACTGCAACATGAGTACTTCCAGTCTGGTTGGAACATATTCGATATGGTGATTGTGATAATCAGTTACTTGGATTTGGCGGTGGCGGATACTTCCAGTGGAAGTCGCGGACTGAGTGTCATCAGAAGTATGCGATTGGTAGGTTTCAAACTAGCCAACACACTTATCAATGATAAGTTATCATTCATTTCATAACGAACTAAGTACCTATGCAAAATTGTTTGAACACTTTTGCGTTATCTGATAGCTTCGAGTATTCAAACTGGCGCAAAGTTGGATAACCATGAAGGTCCTGCTGAACATCATCTTTGCCTCGTTTGGAGATCTTGGAAATCTAACGTGTCTGCTCATGATTGTCATTTACATTTTTGCCGTGATGGGGATGCAGGTTGTGGGGGATCAGTATAACCCGGGAGCCTTTGGTGCTCATAAAAATCCATTGAAATTCCCCAGGTGAGTCAAAATAAGAGGATAAAATTTAATAATGCTCTGATAAGTGCATTTTCTCATGTTGCCCTTCACTCACTTTTTCAGGTGGCACTGGAAACATTTTTGGTACGCTTTCATGATGGTCTTCCGGGTTTTATGTGGGGAGTGGATTGAGCCGCTTTGGGACTGCCTCAGGGCCCAAACTTATTACATAGAGACGCATCCTGATGCACCATCATCTTTGGTGAGATTAAGTCACCAAATAATATGTACTTAATGTTTAATATTTAATGCCTAAATCATTTTTACACATCCATATTAATTCTTAGGCTTACTTCAAATGCTTTGCCATTTTCCTTCCAATCCTTATCGTGGGCAACTTTATTGTTTTCAACTTATTCTTGGCCTTGCTCCTCAATAGCTTTGACACGGAAGAACTGAATGCCCAACGAGAGGTGAGATTATGTCATCAATAATTAATTAAGGTTCTCTGTGTAGCTCTTCTTATCAAAACCGTTGGTCAATTCATGTACAGAAAGAGTTGGAAGCCAGTGGTCGCGCCGAAAATCTCAAGAATATTGTTGGGTTGATGATGCAAAAAGAGCATGAAGAAGAAACGGACGACGAGGAAGGGGAAATAGAGTCTGAACCGGGAGGTGAAATTACTCAACCCGGTGCACTTGCTGTGAGTCAATAAGTTGACTTATCCTTATATTAATATTCATAGAATTCATTGTATTTTTTAAAGTTGTACTTATTTTTGTGTACAATATTGACCGCATGTTTAGGCTCCTGCACCCGTACAAAAGGAACCTTCTCGGGAACGCACCTCCAAAAAGTTTTCCCACCATACCATTCCAGAGTCTCAAGCGAAAAAACGGTGGAAATGGGCGGTGAACAGAGTGATATTGCATATTAGGATTGAAGCCGCGGAGCGAGCTATTGCCCGGTTGGAACACAAAATGAAGCGCAGGAGCGTTCAAATGTCCAATAGACTGTTTCTCAAGAATCCTGGAGGGAAGATCACTTCGGATAGTTTGCAGCATGAGGTAACGCGACAGTTAATTCTGACACAACAACGCATTCGACGACAAAGAATTTGACTTATTCGTCCTCCTTTTTTTCTTCCACAGGCAACACCAGAAAGTTCAGAAGCGTCTGACGCCATATCCGTAGTCCGAGATTGCTTTCCAGCGGCACTCTGGGAATCTAAATTTTGCCCCTGTCACAGGACTGGAGGACTGATCACGCAACGGAAACACGTAACGAGGGAAAATCTCTGGGATAAAGTTCGTGGTTGGAGTGTGGTCATTGTCGGACATCCCATTTTTGAGTACTCCATTCTGGCCCTGATTTTCGCCTCCAGCATTACCCTCTGCTTTGAGGATGTTCACTTGGAAAACAAGCCACAGCTGAAGCGCATTCTTTGCATATGCAACTACGCATTTACAGGGATATTTTGCGTGGAGATGGTGCTCAAATGGTTCGCCATAGGCATTTGGGGATACTTTACCAGCTTTTGGACCATTTTGGATGGTTTCATTGTTGCTGTCAGTTTGATCTCCTTCTACTTTGACATTACACTGGAAACCTGCTCTGGAAACGCTGGAACGAGGAGTGGCGCTGTTGCCAATTTGGGTGCCCTCAAAGCTCTCAGGACCTTGAGAGCCCTTAGACCACTTAGAGCCATTTCAAGATGGCAGGGTATGAAAATAGTTGTGAACGCTTTGATGCACGCCATTCCAGCCATTTTCAATGTGGCGTTGGTATGCCTTTTGTTTTGGCTCGTGTTCTCCATCATGGGCGTTCAGTTCTTCAAGGGCCAGTTTTACCGATGCTTGACCGAAGATGGTCAAAACGTTGACCCCAGAGTGGTACCCAACAAAGAAGTTTGCTGTGCCAAGGCGGATACTCACGAATATTCGTGGGTTAACACGGTATCCAATTATGATAACGTGTTTGAAGGTTATCTGTCTCTCTTCCAAATAGTAAGCGACTTCATAAAATATACACTAAAAATGTTACACTGGATCTGGACTTTCTAATGTTCCTGTTGTTCATTATTTTTTGTCAGGCAACATTTGAAGGCTGGATGGAGCTCATGTCTTATTCCGTTGACGCCGTTGGAGTAGATAAGCAGCCTTCCATGGACTACCAAATTGGATACTACGGCTTTTACGTCATCTTTATCATTTTCGGCAGTTTTTTCGCTCTCCAACTCTTTATCGGCGTGATCATCGACAACTTCAACATGCTCAAGAAAAAGTACGAAGGGAGCATGCTGGAAATTCTGCTCACGCCCACCCAGCGTAATTACTACATTGCCATGAAAAACCTCGGAAAGAAGAAGCCTCGTCCAGTGATCCAAAAGCCAAAATCAAAATTCATGTCCTTTTTCTACTACATCGCATTGAGCAGGAGGCTGGAAGTGCTCATTTTCATAATGATTTTTCTGAACATGTCAGTGGAAGGATTTGAGGGGAGTGAAACGGGCAAGTTGCTGCAGCACGTTCTGGGAGCCTTCAAAGGTTTTTTTACCACCATGTATGTTCTTGGTGAGTCCAGCTACGCTCATTAATAACGTATTAAAGACATTCGAATCCGTTAATTTCCTAACTGGTCGTTATTTTAACTACTGCAGAGGCTGTCATCAAAATTCTGGGCCTTGGTCTCTTCTATTTTACCGTCCCTTGGAACGTGTACGACTTCATTTTGGTTCTGGCCAGTCTCATGGACGTCTTCCTCACGAGTGACTTGTCAGAGACCATGCCCATTCCTCCCGCAATGATGAGAATAGTTCGTGTTTTCCGGATTGGCAGAATCCTTCGCATGGTGAAGGCCGCACAAGGATTACGAAAATTGCTCTTTGCGCTCACCATCTCCCTTCCAGCTTTGTTCAACATTGGAGCCCTGCTCACATTGATTACGTTTATTTACGCGATACTGGGCATGGCGCTGTTTGGAAAGGCACCGGAAAAGTGGTCCATTGACGACGTGTTCAGTTTTAAAACATTTTTGAGTAGTAATTTGATGCTTCTCAGGTTCGCTTCAATAATTTTTAATGTCTCTAGTTAATACTTTCATAACTACGTGCCAATTGTAAAATCCATGATCCTTCTTTAGACTCATGACTGCTGCCGGTTGGAATGAAGTTCTCGACTCTCTAACGGTTGTCGAGCCTGTTTGTGGTACTTACCGACATATACAATGCGGCTTGCCTGGAGAACCAGAGTGCATCAATAGAGCTTACGTTGTCACGTATATCGTTTCCTATTTGCTACTCACGAACCAGATCATGATCAACTTGTTTATTGCCATCATTCTGGAGAACTACGTGGAAGCGAGTGATGAAGAAGACGTTGGCATTGTTGAGGACGACCTGGAAATGTTTTACATTCGTTGGTCTAGATATGACCCGTATGCCACGCAGGTAGGTAGTAAGTAACTAGTACAAAAAATGCCTTCTTTGCATTTGTTAAAATTGTAAATTAATTGTGTGTGGATTTTTCTCGACTAGTTCATCAACTTTGAAGATCTCTCCGACTTTCTGGACAGCCTAAACCCTCCGCTTCAACTGTCAAAACCAAACACCATGGCCATTGTCGCCTTCAATTTGCCAATAGCCCGAGGACAAAAGATGCATTGTTTGGACATTCTCCAAGCCCTCATTAGACATGTCCTGGGTCAAGTTGACGATTCTCCAGAGTTCAGAAAACTGCAGTCACGAATGGAACGTAAATTCCAGAAGCAGTTTCCCAACCGCCGTCTCCTCGAAATTGTGTCGTCGACAAGGCGGTGGAAGATTGAGCAAAATGCTGTTATCATGATTCAGCGTGCTTGGAGAAAGCACTGGAGCAAAACTCATCCGCTAGTGGATGCAAACACAGAGTCCAAACATAGTCAGATTAGTCGTAAAGATAAAGATGGTGGACATGGAGGCTTGGGTCACATGATGGACAGAATGGGAAATAAGTCGGTGAAAAGTCCGTCAGCTAAGGAAAAGGATAGTGATCAAATGAGCACCACTACGAAAAGCAGGAAAAGGAAGATCTTAAAAAAGGAGGAACCGCCGAAAGAACAGTAACAAAAGTTTATTTAGATGGTATACAAAAATGGCATAAAATATATATAATTTTAATCTGTAATTAAGTCTGTCGGTCAATATATCACTGAAAATAGCTATCTAATTAACTGTAATACATACATATAATCCAAGCTTATATTTAAGTCGAGTGTGAATAATATTATAATATATTGTAATAAATTACCTGTTACGATTTATACCTGGAAAGAAGCTTGGTTTTCTCCAGCACTCTGCCTTAGCATTTATCATACTCACACGGGTATTTAATCATGTATGTGTGTACTTTCTAAAGTAGTTGGTGGAGCAAAATGCATGAGAAAAGTATATTATTTGTTTATTCTATTGATCTGTCTTGCATGTGCAATGTTTACTGCACACAACACTGACAACAAGCCCGAGATGATGGGAAAGTAAGCATCTTTTACTTTGTCGATAGACAGCCTTTCCTTCGGAAAAGGAGAAAGTTTCTTTTTCTTGTGTCTTTTTTTTGCCCGGCAGTGCTTCCCCCAGTACAACTTTCTACTTTTTCCAATAACACACCATTATATTGTTCCTCCTTCCCCTTCCATAGAAAAGCTTATACATACTTATCATACTTTGCATATGTACATATATTTTTAAAACTTTTTTCCCCTGAATATCGTAAATGTGTAATGTAGTTGCAGTCAAATGGTAAAAGTCGGCTTGAAAGAAACACGAAGAAAATTCTTCGTCAAAGAATAGAAGAATACTACGTTGGTTTGTTGGAATAGAAAAGTAAGTGCATTTTGATGGGAATGGATAATGGATTTCTATGGAGGGTCCATAAGGAGCCTCCTTTCTCCTTCTTCGTAACACAGAAAGCGCGTGGGAGTGAGTGAAACGTGAGAGATTGAAAGTTGAGAGATGGATTTTTTTGTCTTATAAACTGCAGCTGGAGTAGCAGATGAATGAGGAATCTATTAAATTATCACTTCCCTCAAAATGATAGGATAAAAAGATTAGTTTTCAGAGTCGATGGAGTATTTACGAGTATTTCGTATTAATGGAAAAGTACGATGATTATAATAATAAATTATAGGTGCCTATTCATTTTTTTGTTCCCAACTTGCATTATTCTTGTGTGTATACAAGCATGATTATTAGATGAGATGAATGTGTAAAAAAGTTTGGAAAGACAAAAGACTACACACACAGCAAATGTGAATATCTCGTCGTAAATATTGAATGAAACAAGCAAAAGCAAGAGGACTAACAACTAAAGTAAAAGTAATGTTTTGAATTTTAACCAAAAAAATCCACACGTCGAACTATCAACTTGTGAAACAAACTCAGGTGAGGAGAGTGGAGTGAAGTGCACACAGACACACGGGCAGCAGGAAAGTGTGTACTCTGTGTGTATGTCTGATAGTAGACAAGTAGACTAGTTGAGTCGAAACACGAACATTTGTTATTTTCACTCTTGGTGAAAGCAATTTCCCATGAGAATATAATGGAACAGGAAATATATAAGGGAACATGATACAAGGAGCCTAGAGAAGAGCAGAGAAATAGAATAATAGTGTAATCCATTCATTCTATTATTTTTCCCTTTTCCGCATTTCCAACAGTTGGAAAACATGATTTGCAAGTTCCAGCTTCTTTGTCCCTCCACTTTCCACTTATATTCGTTATTCGTGTATGACTGGGACAAAAAGTGATATGAAATAACTTTTCCCTTTCCACTACCCATTCAATACTACTGATGCCACCGCAGTGGTGAAAGAGATATGATCTTAATTCTAAAGGATAGTACAATATTTCATAATATGAACGCTCCTGCTTTTCTCTTTCCGTCTATCCGCCACCGAGTGAAAGCTACAATATATATCCCGTGTCCTTTTATATTGTTTCCCGGGATCAGTACAAGTTCCTCTCTGTCAAATCTTGACTCTTTGTGCCGGAGAAAGTGGCCACTGATGATGGATGGATGGACGATTCCTTTCCCCCTTCTTCTCCGTCTAGCATTTCCTCCGATCCTCTGCTCTATCAAATCTCTTTGGATAAACTAAAATCATTTATTTTTGGTGATATGATAACAACGTTTTCTCTGGTTTTAAGGCTCACTGCCCATCTCATCAGTATCTGTACAAGAACAGCTTTTTGAAGGGCTTAATATTGTGAGTGTTGGTGGCTGATTCACTGCTGCCGCCACCGCCACAACTCCAGGCTATTCTTCTTCTCTGGGCACACACAGCAAATCAACAAAAGTGAAAGCGTTATCCCGCCGCATTCCACAGTCAGAATGACAGTTTGACTGAATTCACACATTCATCATGAAAACCTGCACCATCAGCCGAAAAAAAGGGGTTCTCTCTGTCTCCGTCTCTGAGAGCTTGTGTGTCGATTATTGTAGGGTACTTTCTAGATGGATGGATTTTGTGGAGAAAGTCTGCACACTTTCATTTCGTTAACTTAAGAGCATTTCCCCACAAGCTATATATATGTATATCGCAATTCACAGTCACCACCCACAAAAATCCGTAAAAAAGGGAAAATACGGAGAAGAAGTGGATAAGCTTGCTTGAAGCGAAATGAAATGATACTTGTTTGATATATGATTTCATACTTGAAAGCATTCTTTTTTTTGCTACTTGTATGATAAGCCAATATAAAAATAAAAGAGAGAAAAAAACTGTCGTATTGAAGCTCAGTAGTCATATTGCATTATGTACGCAATTCATCCAATCTAATAGCCTATAATAATGGTCCCTCAAAAAACCAACTTGCAATTGCAAAGAAAAGTAAACGTAAACGATATTACGGAATCCTTATAAAATTTATATTTTTTTCCTTCAATAATATTGTGAATTTTCCACTGAAAGCATCCACGGAACATTTTTTTTGCGCGCAAAGGAAAAAAAATCCTTCCACTTTCTCCCTTTCAACTTGTGTGTGAAATCCTTGTATGAAAGTATCCAGTTGAAAGCTTTCACTTTGATAGCATTTATGACAAGTTGCACACAAGTGGAATTATTATTATTTTTCTGTACTCTAAGTTATTTATGAATGAGTATCATGAAAGCTTATATGATATAAAAATAGCGTTATCCTTTCCCTTCCCAGCTCACTTGCTCTTTTCAAACCAATACCACACAATTTTCGATTCATCTTGAATCTAAACAAGTGGTGCGAATAAAAAGGGAAGGGGATTCTAAAAATATATAATATAAATTTACTTTTTATCATAAACTGACAAGTGACGAGTTTAACTCAACACGTGCGCTCGTTCACTCTGGCAGCACGGCATGACAAGCAGGCAACTGGCAACACATGTAGAAAATCACCATAAATTCTAATGTATGCAGAGCAGAGCAATCCTTTTTTTATCCGTTCAGACCACTGCGCACTATTTATAACAATCGGTTATCAAGACAAACTGCACAAAAAAATATTTATCCAACTTTCATTCCAACTGTTTTTCTCTGTATCCACTACACACATACTTACATAATATTTTGAATCCACATTTCCCAACTTAAAACCACAGCCATGCTACTATATATAGCCAGCAAAATGATGATAGAGTTGAGTGGTGGTGGAATGGAAGCAAGCATTCCTTTTCAAACAAAATGCTTCCCTGATCTATATATCATGTCATAAAATACTTGCTCGTTATCAAAAAGCAAAAGTGATGATGATGACGATGATGAAAGTATGCGTTTCTCTGTATAATGATATATTATAGCCGTTATGTAATTTTCGAAATAGAATCTCCATTCATGGGTCACTCCACACCAAGCAGACTAGTTTTTTAGCAGCATCTGTTTAATGTACGGTTTTGAAGGGAAGGACCGAAAACGCTGGCTGGCAGTTTGTAAGTTGTTTCATTCTTCTAGCAACTACTACTACTACTACACTGCCATCACCACAACTGGTGCTCTATTTTCAAAATGTAGAGCTGTTTTGTGGCGTATTTGTTGTTTGCTGGTGGTGGATGAATGAGAAATATACACAGAATGTGTATCTATAGAATGTGGAGGAAGCTTGACATGATTGATGAATATTACTTTACTCCATTACGCGTTTTCGGTTGCACGTACTATTTTTTTACCTTCTCTCTCTCTCTTCTTCGTCTTCATCATCGTCATCCTAATATATTTTATCCTCCTACACCTCCTCACCGCTTTTTTACCAGCAGCAGCAGCCCAGTTTTTTCTACGGCGGCCACTTTTACAAATTTGCTATCAAGTTTAGGTTCAGGGAAGGGGCGCTGAGGAAAAAAATATTTATTTTCCTTTGTTGTGTAATACATCTTTTGTAACGTTTTCACGTGACTCATGTATCACAATATTATTGTTCTTTGATGTGTTTTGCTTTTTACAGGAGTAGTTGCATAAAGTGCACTGCTGCTGTAAACTGCTGCGGAATTGGTACTGAAAAAACACAGCTTTTGATGGAAAATATATGCATGCATCAGTATGTCCGTTCATGTGAATCTTTTTTTTGGTATATAGTGCACCATAAAAAATGAGTGGAAAATAAAGTTGGCTGAGTACCCAACAAAAACAGTGTTTTTCATTTGGACGAGCTGAATAAGTACGACATGTCGACCATGCCGTTGGTAGTCGTCGTATGAACTGGCTGTTAAAATGAGATTGCATAATATACAGCCAATATGTACCCGAAATGTGAGAGAGAGGAAGAGACATGAATGACATGGGTAATATATATAGAAAGAGGGCAATAAAAACAAGCTTACTTGTTCAGGTACGTCTGGTGAAAGAGGTCCAAGAGCAGCACCGCCACCACCACTGACAGCAGATCTCTCCGACCTCCAGTTACTCCACTTTTGCTGCTGAAATCCTCCACTTTTGTCAGCCGAGTGATGTGGATTCTGATTAGAGTAGTCAGAGGACATGAGTGGAGCTGTCTCCTGAAACAGGTTTTGATCTCCTCCACTCTGCTGTTGGGTATGTTGTTGCTGCTGTTGAAGCTGATGATGATACTGTTGCTGTTGTTGAAGGCGACGCAGTTCATGGAGTCGGGTTGACTCCAGCTTATTGAGGAGGACTAGATGAACCAGTTGTAAGACAGCCACTACTGCCACAAGACAAGCTACAAGTCGGCTTACAAAACCTGCCATTTCCTTTTATCTTCAAGTGCCAAACCAATTCTGTTGAGAAGGAGAAGCAAAAAAATAACAAGAAAAAATAGAGAGAGAAAGATAAATAGTAGGAGAATAAGAGAAAAGGATTGAAGAAGTGAAAGTGTGTTTTCTTTCCTTCTTTCTCTCGTTTTTGTGTGTCAGCACGAGAAGCCTTCTAATTAACCGAATTTCATTTTAGCATTCCTTTGGGAGATCCCCAGCTAAAAACTTTTCTTTTGATGAAGGGGACGCGAACCAAAAGGACGACAACGGTCATCATCATCGTCGTAGTCAATCCTGATGGTATAGATACGACATGCAGGCGCGCTCGTTAATGTTGACGAAGATATAAAGAGAGACCTTCTTCTTTCTTTGAGTTTCATAATTACTAGATTTTCTTGCTGGGTTGGTAGTATTCTAGATTGCCGAGATCATTAAGAAGCGATTCTCTCACGGAATTGTGTACACAAAGAAAAAATAAACTTAACCCCTTTCGTCTTTAAAAGTATTCTTCTTTGGGATCTGGGCACGTTCTTGGAATTTTCATGGAACTAAGAATAATTACCTATTACGTTTAGCAGTCAATTCAGTAAACTATTTTTGCCGTCTTAAAACACGTTAAATATATATTTACGTGCTGATGAAATATTTATATGCGTCTAAATATTTTCACACTTAAATTCTCCCCGCTAATAAATGTATCAACAAGGTCATTATAGACGGGAAACTGTACTGCTGCATTTTCCACGTGAGACTTATCTTTGCTTACTTTGCTGAAAAGAGTCAGGACATTACATCACTCACTTTCTCAAATAACAAAAAAACGCGTCAGATCTCACAGAGAGAGAAGAGAGTAAGCTAATGAAAATAAGTTGAAAGATGAAAGCATTTTCTCTGTCTCGCCTCGCCCACCATTCACTCCTATCATCAGCATGAGCAGAGCAGGTTAATGATTTCGATAATGAGATTGATGACAAGGGAGGAATGAAAATTTGGCGGAGGAGAGAGCTATAGGATCTAACGTTTCTTCTCGCCTTCTTCCCTTCTTTGTAATTTATTATTATTTTTCTGTTAACAAGCAGGCAAAGTAGTCAACCAAGTAATGTCTTGTGTATTTATTTACACAGCAAACTTGCAAGAAAACGATGAGAAGCAGAGGCAGAGAGTCTCTCTCTCTCACCATCTAATTCACAAAAGTAGCTCCCTTTCTTCAGTGTAATGTGCTTACATATAAAATATCTGGATACATCAACATTTTTCGTTATATTCGGTAAAACTTTGGATCTTAAAGTTATTATTATAAAGCAGCTTTAGTAAACGTTTATTCTTGCCATTTACTATTCTCCTGAGCTGAAATGGAGAAGGATGAAGATTGAGTCACCAAAGCTATTGGATCTGTCTGTCGCGTCCAGACAAGCACTATAATGTTATTAAAGACATAAATAACAAAGGAAACAAGAAGTGTGAATTCCATAATACTCTACAAAAGTAAAAAGTAATCAAATTAAATCATCATCACTATCAGTCTGTCGAGATTACGTCAGGACGGCAACTTTACAAATAAATTCACAACAAAATAATGACATAAGTTATACATGGACATTGCGCAAACATTTTTGATGATATAGATCTCTCCTTTTCCATCAGAAAGCAGTAGCAACGTTTTCTTTACTTTTTTTCTCCTTTCAGTGAAAATTCCCACTTTCCCAACGCCCTGCAGAGAAGGAACAAAATGCTTTCACTTTTGTTTGCTTTTTTTCCTACCAAAAAGAAAAAGTTGAATTGAAATGGAATAGCGATACGAATACGATACGCGCGCGACTCTTCTCCATTTCCCCACTTGTGTTTGCATTTCTAAATTCAATGTGGATCTTTGCTTTCCCACTCCGGAAATTGTATGTACAGAACCATTCATTCCATTTGTATAAAAAAACTCTCTTTTTCAATCCTATAAAGGAGTTAAGATAACAAGAAATTAATAATTAATGATCACAAGAGACGTTCTCGTATTGAGCCGAGAGAGAGATGCGAGAGGGGAACGTATTATTATATAAAGCTTGAGGGTAAAAGTAAATTGGAATTGAAGTTGAATATAAAATTGATGTGTGTAGTTGTAGATTGCCTTGTTCCGTTGTATTGAACTTTCTCTAAAAAAAGTGAAACGTAATGCTAAAAAAAGTATTATCAACTTTCTCCTCCTCTCATATTTTCCCTTTTAAATCCGATACTCTCTCTGTCTCTCTCGCTCTATAATCCTCTCTGTTTTAATTCGTCTTCCTTTCTCATATTTTCTGTCTGCCTGTCTGTATGCTATATTGCTGCCACACCTTTCTACTTGGTTTAACACAATAATTCTTCTTTTAATGTTGCTCTACTATATTCGCTTGCTTTGCTTTGCGAGACTTTCACTTTGGTACAAAACGACTCCGAGAAAAGATATGTGACATTCCATGAATTTCAAAGCAAATGCTGCCACTATATATATCCACCAATGTTGTACTGGAGTTAAAGAAGCTTACGCAAAAAAAGTCTGAAAAAAGGGAAAAATCTTTCTTGTCAAGCTTTTAACATTTTTTTAAGCTAAAAGAAAGAACTGCTATAGTGTACCCAAATAGACGTTCGCCGTTTATTTAGATGTATTACCTACCATATTGCCTGTAAAAAAGTATTTCCATTTATGGGGAAAGTAAAGAGAGAAAGCTTGTGCGGATGGTCCTGCTTACGCTATTTACATTTCTATTCTTTTCTATCGCTTTCTCCCATTCCATACACAGCGCAGAAGAAGCAGAAAAAAATCTTTTTGAATCTCTTGACTTCACTTTAAAAAATATACATACATACCTTCACAACACACGACGGCCCATGGCCAGGCTTTTGGCTTAAGATTCTGTGCTGCCTTTTTTACCGGGAAAGTAACTAAAAAATATCCAGCAGACTTGGCCAACTCGGTCAACAAAAAAACAGGTTTTCTTTTTCTTAAATGGTCTACCCTGTGTTTTGCTCTGTTATTTGTTTCATCTTGGCTTCATCGTCCTCTCACAGTTTACTTGTTTTTTATTATTACTTTCTCCTTTCCTTTTTTGTATTTTTCTCATGTCACAACGTGCGGTGGAGGTTGCACTGCTTGGCTTGCTTGCATGCGTGACTGCTACTTCTTCTTCTTTACCATTATTTTTTTGCTTGACTTGTTGTAAAAAAGTAACAATTCCCTTTTAAACTTGTAGCTTTGCTTGTTTGTTGTTGCTGCTGATGCTTGTATTCTTTTGGGATGCCCCTTTATACCTATAAGTCCAGCAGCAGCGCAAACAACAGCGGTGGTGACGACGGCCAAGAAATAAAAAAAGCAAACCTTAAAAAATTGAAATCCAACATAAACAGTAAGAAAACAGAGAGAGAGGAGGAAGGAAGCTTATTAGCCAAAAAGTAAAGGAGCCAGGAACTGGAACTGTGCCCTGCACCAGCGTGGACAAAATGAAAATGATAAATGTCGAGGGAAAGAAGAAAATGGAAATAATATAGAGACAGCAGAGGGGAGCCTGTTTGTTAGAGAAAAAGTAAACCGGAAAAATGTATAGTAGGCAATCCTCCTCCTCCACCAACAACCACCACCTGGATCAAAAGACGTGTACAAACGAAGAAGAATGAATGAATGAAAAGAAAGAAAGAGGAAATAAAGTAAAAAATAAATAGAGAGAAAACGACTACTGCTGTGTTTTATTTTGGACGTGGATGGGACGGGCTACGGATAAGCCCAAGACCCTGATTATTATTCCTTTGTTCAGCAAAAAGCTGGTTAGTAAAAAAAAGGATTCTATTGTTGTGCATAATAATATATTATTTTGGAGGGAAAAGGGGAAAATGTAGACGAGAAAAAAAGGAATGATTTTATTTCTTCGTCTCTTTCTCTCTCTCTCTCTTTTCTTCTTCCAGCAAGAAAAAATACTACTGTTTTTTAACAATAAGAATATATTATTATACACTTTGCCTGGTTATATTTTTTTCTGGATGGTGATGGTGCGACCATAGACATAAACGTGTACGGAGTACAGAATCGATATCAATTTGCATGAACAAATTGGTTGTCGGTGGTGGTGGAACCAGTGGCATAGTCTCTCTTCTGGATAGAAAAAACTACTTTCTTCTCATTTCCCTCAAGGAACACACACATAGACACACACTCTACTAGTTTCAGAGTCCTTTTTGATGCTACCAGACAAAAAAATTGCTCATCCACTTTACTTGTTGTAGTCACTAGTAGAAAACGGTGCGTGGTTTTCGAGCGTATCAACTCCCCCAAGCATATGCATTTCCCCGTTTTAACATATTCAACAAAGTAATAATAATTTGAAAAAGAACAAAAAAATGTACATAATGTCTCCAGAGATGTCTATATGAATTGCTAATATTGCCTTGTACAAAAATGAAAATGACGAGAGAAAGGTCCCGCAAGGAGAAAGTAGGCGTAAAGCGACATTTATTACTATTGCTAGAAAGATTTTGAATTTGAATTGAGACTCTATACTCGCTTGCATTCTGAAAATGAGAAAGTAAATTATAAAGTGGCATTATTACGTAATTTTCTGTACTGGTGCAAGAATAATTGGTTGTCTTTTGGTATTCCATTTTGTGTGGCTATTTTGGCTTAGCAATCCATTATTTTCTTAATGAAGTGTCGAACCAACAAAAGTTTTTAATACGGAGTTATACACACATGAATTGGGGTCCAAATCGCCTCTAACAGTTCCCAAATGTCACACTTGACTTCACCCAAATGAGCAATAATCGTTCGTTATGCAGCCGCAGCGTTTGAGCATTCTCCTTGTTTCCCTCCTGGCCTCTTGCTGTTTTTTGAGCCACCAGGAACAAAATGGGGTCGAGAGAGGAAACAAAGTAGGAGGAGGATTTTGTATACACATTTGTACACGTACTTATTATTAATGTCTGTTTTCTGCTAATTTAAATGAATTAAAAAGGATGTGTGTGTAAATGGCGCGCTCAGTAAAGTAAATAGAATGTAGTAAGTAGCAGCAGCATGTTTTATTTTATAATATATGGCACCCCTGCGGACATTTCCTTAAAGTCATTTTCCGTATATTACCCAGTGTTTTGTAGCACCATCGTCAGAAGAAGAAAAAAAAATATTCCTTTTCTCTTCTGCTCCTCTCCTAATAACAAAGGATTACACTCACACAAAAGCCAACAAAAAGAGAGAGGAGGAAAAACAGTGCCAATAAATTCCAACTCCTCTCTAATTTTATTACACGACTAGGGAAACTTTCACTCAATTACTGGTTTGTGAAAACTATGTAGAGAGAAAGAGGAGAAGAGAAGAAGAAGAGGGCAAACAAAAGCTCGGGAAAAATCTTCGCTAAAGTGAAAGCACATACTACACACTATTAGGGGAACGACGATGATACTTTCGCCCTCCGTTTATAGTTTCCTACAATTTCAAGTGGCAGCTGAAAAAGCGCAAATACACACGTTTCCGCGTGTCTTTTCTCCTCTTTCAGAGAAAACCAGAAGCAGTAGTGGTTGTATTTTTTGTACTTTCACTGCTGCCGAGTCAGCGCTATTATTATTGTGCCTGAGTTGTTGAGATATTATCATAATAAGTAAGCCCGCGTGTGTGGTTTTAGTTCACGCAGCATCAGCATCCCTTCTTGTCATTGCCACTTGAGGTTTATGGCACCACTGAAGTCTGATTATAATAATAATAAGAAATACAAGCGAGAGAGAAAGTATATCTGCATGTCTGCCTATGATATAAGCATATCTACCATGATAGCAATTCCATATCTTTCTCCATAAATGGCACACAAGCTACAAGCTCGAGTTTAGCAAAGAAGGCAACGTTTACATGAATAGAGGGAAAGTACAACAGCGATGCTTCTGCTATTACTTTCACCACCGAGAAAAAAGATACCTATCTGTCTATATGGCCATACTACTAGTTTTTTGGTGATTGTGTGGTTTGGTAGACTTGCGAGCGAGATATATTTATGCTGGCGGTAGTGAAAATGGAAGCCAACAAAAAAATGCCCAGAGGAACCCTTAAAACCAAAAGAGTTGCGAGTCAGCTTAAATGGTTAGACAATTTCCACCGGATTAGGATTCAGACCTTTTATAGCAATAGATATTATGCATGGAGGATTCCGTAGTAGTGTGGCTTTAAGTCTAGAGATTCTAGATTACCTCGGTGGTGACATCATTTACAAAATGCTATGAACAAAAAAAGCTTGTACAGAGACAGACAAAATTTCTGTAGGATATTACACTCAAGTGATGATGATGATCATGATGTCCCTTATATTTAATCATATAAGAAGATATACCATAATATTTAGTTTAGCCCTAGTCGCATAGTCAAACTCGTCGCCTGCTTGTGATGACAGTGAATCACTTGTTATTTTAGATAAAGTGGAGAAAGGAGAATGTGCCAACAACCAGTTATATCTCAAATGAAACGAGACGGAACAGGAGAGAAGGCAGTGAAAGCACATCATCACCGCCACGAAAAAGCCAAACCCAAGCTTTGTCGTTTCCGGTCACTAGTCACTTTCCTCAGACGGCAGTGCCATCAAGGTCATGACAACACGTCAACTTTGTGAAGGAACAATAATGAAGTCCTCAATTCCACAAATTTTTAGACCGCGACAATCCCTTCAGACCTCGGGATAACAAGCTCTATTATTATTACTACCTGCGCTCTAAACCTTCATTCAATCTAACTGACACGCTTTACTTACTTGAATAATTTTTACTTGAATGATTTTGCTACATTCTTCACAGTAACTGTTTTAATGGGGGACGTTAGTGAAAAAGATGCTGCATTTTATGAAAGCCTTAGTGCACGACCAGTAGCTCCACCCAAAAAGTTAAAAGTAAAAGAGCAAGCACGCAAATTTGAAGAGGCGGCAGCGTCGTCATACTCGACCCCGTCCACCCCTCTGGAGAATAAGACTGCTGGAGGCGATGACACGTATGGTCTCAAGATTTTAGGATGTACCGCCCCAGGCATCGGAGACCGTCCTTTATCCGCCGCCACAAGACTAGGACCAGCGTCGGAGGACAATTCCAAAAAGTCTCCCGCAGCAGCATGGTCAGCGCAAAATATGCTGTCCACCACGGATGAATTTGGAGACGTTATGGAGCTCAGTGACACGTTCCAAAAGTTGAAAATAACCCGGAACAATAACAACGGTCCAGTAACTGGAGGACCCGGTCCTTGCGACGGTGCTGGCGATGGACCCTCAACAATGCCTGCTTTTTTAACGCCAGAGGAACAAATGGCTGCCGCCACTAACGGCATTACCATCAAGTCGTTAACAACAAACGCAGTTGTGGTAGTACCGGAAACACACAGAAGCACGCAAGGGAGTCGAGGAGGGAGACCAGCCACCGTGGTTTCTTCCGGAGAAGAAGTCCAAATTTACCCGATTCCTGTGCAAAAGTCCAAGATCCAAGCGCGTCGTCGGCGTGTCAAGAAAACGGAACCTGCTTCAAGCGGCAGTGCAGTGAAGCCGTCAAGAAGCTTTCACCGCTCTCTTCCAGACGAGGACAAGAAAGAAGATGGAGGTGCTGGCGGTGGAAGCGAGGGAGGAGTTTCTAATAGCGTGGTTAAATACGACGAGTCTGATGACCCCAGTGACGTTGGAGCTGATCTGGATAGGGATTACGGCCCTGCACCTCCCTCCGCGCGTAGTACCATGAGCACCTCTCTGAACTACTTTGAGTTGATGAGACCGGAAACGTCGTCCAGTGAAATATTAGCGGATGGAGCCAACGCCAAGGAAGAGGATCGTCAGTTGCAGCGCTTGCTCAAAGCTTTGGAGATTCAAGACGATGAGAATTGGTACAATCCCATGAATGAAGATGAGGACGAGTCACCGAAAAATAAGTTGCTTCAACTGACAAAGCTCTTTTATCTGGTAATTCTTAATTTGCCCCTCTGTCTTCATTCCTTCATCCATTTTAACATGTACTGATGAGCATATTTTATCGTCTCTAGAAAATTACCAAATATGAGCAGAGCCCTGTACCTGGACCCTTATACACTTACAAGTTGATGCTCGGTGGACTTCATAATCGGCTTGAGGACTTTGTATTGCTTCCGGCTCCTCCGGGTTTCGTGGTGAAGACGCGGATCACTCGTGTCAAACGCGGAGTTGCTGGCCGCTTGTATCCTATTTACTATATGCATTTGGAACGGGAGGGTCCCGGCGATAGAAAGGTAGCAAAAAAGAATTGACACTTTTAGAAAACCAAACAGCAATTAACAACTATGCATATGTGTTTACATAACTGTTTTCTGTTTTCTAGTGCCTGCTCCTTGTCGCCAAGAAAAGCCAGAGTTTTCGAGGAATCGGCTACATCATGAGCACAGATCCCGCTGAGCTCTCTGATAAGAGTGAATACTGCGTTGGGAAGGTGTGCTCCAACTTTATCGGAACAGAGTTTACTTTGTACAGTGGGCGGTCCATTTGCACTCACGTGCCCCTTGACAAAGGTGCCCTGCAGGCACTTCCCAAGATGGAGCGGTTCAAAGAGGAGCTAGCTACAGTGATATATGTAATTCCATGAACAAAGTACAACTTTTTCATGTATGAATCTGAAATTTCGAGTATGTACTCATGTATTGTTTTTTGATTTTGCACAATGGGAGGATCCAAATGTTCTGGGGTTCAAAGGTCCGCGGAAGATAAAAACCGTTATTCCCCGAATGAAAAATATACTGGAGAGGGAGGTTATCCGACCAAGAATATCAGAGGAGTCATTGATAAGTACGAAATCATCTTAATATTTTACGGATGACCTTTTCCATTTCCTATCACATCTAAAATATTTCTGCTTATTTGTCCCTCCAGATCAGTTTGCGAATGAGGAGTTTGAGAAAATCTGGTGCCTTCGGAACAAGGACCCGATTTGGAGTCGAGAGACCCATTCCTATATTCTTAATTTTGGGGGACGAGTGTCAACCGCTTCTGTGAAAAACTTTCAAATTATCTGTAACGATAATGGTAGGCATAATATGCAGATCAAAAATATGTATTTAAACGGAAGTTTGTGTTTGTACTGTTCGCTATATTTAACTCTGTTACTCTTTCATGCTTTCAGATGATATGATATTACTCCAGTTCGGACGAGCATCCGAAAATACATTTAGTTTGGACTTCCAGTTCCCCTTCTGTCCACTTCAAGCTTTCGCCATTGCTCTCACCAGCTTTGACAGTAAACTAGCGTGCGAATAATTATGGTGGTCATTCGTGACAGGAGATGCGATATAATAATTTTATAATGTATAATTCATTTATGTAAAACTATAAAGTGCAATATACTATTAAATAATGTAATATTGAAAAATGTGTAACAACTGTTTTAGAATTTTACGCTAACTCGTACCTAATAAATAAATTTGTACTACAATTTTCTTCTGTGCATATATAGCTGATTGACTTTGTATTTATGGTTTGTATGCATTCGATAACAGCTTATTAAAATTGAAGTTTTGGAATTTCGAATAGACCCACTGTTGATTTTTATTGTTTTGGCCGAATTACGATTTCAAATTGAACGGACACAGATAAGCCATAGAACAGAGATTTAGTTTAGCAGTAGGGAGGTGGATATCCATAATATCTGTAATAGCTTTCCGGTGAATACGGGGAGCATCCTCCATACCCATAAGGATTATACGGATTATAGGGATTATATGCTGCTGAGGGCGGAGGAATTATGAAATTTTGATTATTAGCACAGCATGGATCCGGCTCTTCTTCGCAAACCTCTTCTTCCACCTTATCCCCCTTAATATTCAAGTTAATATTCTTATCTTCGTTTGTGGGGAAATGTGCGACTTTTATCGTGGTCTTGTGCTGAATTCGCCCCCTAACAAAAAATAGTTCATAAATTATCAAAGTATAAGTATTTGATCAGTTTTGTAAGTAAACTGGGTTTGACCAATGAAACGATATTATAGAAACACGCACGGTAAATGAAATCGGATCGCTCCCTTCTCAGTTCTTAAATACGGCGCGTCGGACATCTTATAACCCGAACCCGAGCTGTAGCCAGGAGAGCCATACGTATATTCGCTAGGATAATTATTGTAAGAAGGATAAGACGAGCTATATCCTTTATACGATGACTCCGATTCCGGAGTTACAGCTGTACTAATAACTGTCCTTTCTTCGGTTTCTGTTCTCGAACCGGAGCCGGTAGTCGTACGAGTTTGTTTCGTTGTTGTTGATTTGTCAGATCCAGCATTCTCATGGACATGGTTTGTTGCTTCCGGTTTATTGGACCCAGCAGAATGCCTCTGAGCATGATTTGCTGATTCTGGTTTGTTGGGTTCGGCATGCGTATGTATATGTTGTGTTGCTTCCGGTCTATTTGACTCAGTATGCATATGAGTATGGTGGGCATGTCTTGTTCCTTCCGGATTGTTTGACCCAGGATGCGTATGGGCATGATGGCTCTGATGTCCTGTTACTCCTGGATTGTGGGTTCCGGTATGCCCATGGGTAGGATGGGCATGCCCTCCTGGATTGTGGGATCCGGGATGCCCATGGGTATGATGGGCATGTCCTCCTGAATTATGGGATCCGGGATGCCCATGGGTATGGTGCTAGCAAAAAAATGTTTCCCCAAAAAATAAAATCTGAACGAAAAATCCATTTAAAATTCGGTAACAATATAGAAGCCAGTGTCGTTTGTCAGTATATATGCATACAGGTGGATGATGGTGTTGTTGATGATGATGACCTGAGTTACTAGCTTCTGTTTTTGATGCTACTGGCGTATTGCTGTGGGTTTTTGGCGGTGTGGCGACAGCTTTGTCGGATGGACTGGAATCAGAGTGCCAGAACGCCGCGTCCGGCTCAAAAATGCTGTCGCTCGGACGTTCCATCCTGTCATATCCCTGGTTTGGACGAAGATGATCTTGAGGTGGGTCATCCTGGAAAGGATCCATTGGATCAGAAGTAGCCGGGTATTCAGCAGCCGCGGCCGAATGATGAGGATGAACCGAATAACGAGTAGCTGGACGAGGAGTAGGCGATGGATTATGAACCGAATAACGAGCAGCCGGACGAGGCGGAGGAGGTTCAAATGAATGACGACCAGGCGGACCCATAGGTGCTGCTAAATGATGAGTAGCGGGAGGATGACCAACAGCGTTTGACTGGTAAGCCATTTCACCCATCATTGCTTCAGCTTTGACTTTCCCTTTGACTGCACTCTTATCCAGAGATGACACGGATTTTGGCAGTTTCCCATCTTCGGTCACCGGCCTGGAACATTCTTCGCCATTGGTCTCGTCATTGTTATTGTTTAATTCCCCGGCACCATCATTGTTGTTATTGTTGTCATTGTTCTGTGGCTTGTCATCATTTCTCGGTGTTTTCACCAGTGCATCGGGCGAACAGGCAGGAGGCGAGACCGGATTAGGCGTCGATGCAGTACTGGGAAGAGACGCTTTGTTTGACGACGAATAGTTGGTCACTATAGACCGAGGCCTTTGCCGACGCTTTGGTTTATTAAAGGTCAGCGGGAAACTTGGACTTGTGGCGGGAGATGCAGGGGGTGGTGGAACGGGTAGGAAAACGGCATTCGTATCTCCTTCACTAGCCCTTTCACTCCCCATGGGTGGCGTTCTTATTATGGTGTCACCATCGCCAGCTTTACTGGAAGCAACGGGAGAGGTTTGAACTTCCGTCTGTCGATTTCCACACGATTCCAAGGTCGCTTTACTATCATCTTCACCATCACTTTCCCAAAATGGAGTTGGTGGCCTATTACAGGCTTTCGAATGAGCCGTTGTTGTTGCTGTTGCCACTTGATTTTTCAAGCTCCATTCGTCAGACCGAGTCGGTAAAACGCTCCGGCTACTCGGGCGAAGATTCAACGATGTCGCTGTAGTCATCGACAGTTCTTTAACGGGACTTGCTTCCGCATCGGAAAGTTGTTCGGTAAATGACGTTGAATTGGTAATATGACTTGATGCCTTGTTAGCGTTGCGATTAAACCAATGTTGAGATGATTTTTTAGGATTGATTTTTCGATTAGGGTCATCGTCTTCATCGGCAACACTAAGTTGGGAGCTGTATGTATGTAAGGATGGGGAATCATCATAAATGCACATTACGTAAGGATTTCCGCCATCTCCGTCCAGTCTGGAGCTTTCACTGCTTTCTCCAGGCTTCAGAAGCGTACTCTTGGTCGCCGTTGAGGCAATGGCCGTGTTGGTAGGAACCATATATTTTTCACTGGCTGTCATGATTGATGATGATATAACGACGGATTTCCTCGATTCATCAACGTCCACCGACAATGAATCGCTGGGACTTGCGGCATCGTTTCTCCTTCCAGTTTTACATATAATTTCTGAACGGGTTTTCATTTTATTTGGACACAGCTTTTCCCTTTCGCGGGTTGAATTTCTTCGCCTTAACGAATAAACTGTTGCGGCTGTTGTCGCTGATGATAAGGCTTGATTTGGAGAATGGCTGAGACTTGTGTCGTTACTACATCTTCGAAGCGGAGCACCGGATGTTATAGGGCGACCCTCTTCAAATATCACCGGAGCTAGGTACACGTCGCCATCTACTCTTTTAAGCAGTTTGCTACCCGTAACACGGCCCATTGTGCTAATTTGTAGGTCAATACTATGCTACACTATGCACTTGTAAAGATTCCCTCCAGGTTCCTGTCTACCCAACTTATCTATCCACCTCTCAACTATAGAATGAATCGGTCATAATCATAAGGAAGATGAAGCCCTGACAACTTTTGCGGAAGGAGGCATCACTTATCAATTCAATTCATATGCTTATCAACTTTTCCATATTCGACAGTAAATTACATTATGGAGAAAGATGAAAAAACACCGTTAAACAGAGTGACTGAGTTTCGCCAATTACTTCTGTATATGTTTGTCATTCAGAATGTTGAAGTGTAATCAATTAAGACCCATTCATGAAGACAGGCGCAAAACGTTATCCCTATAATTTTTGGTGATGTAAATATTTCTGCAAATGTGCATGTATAAGGTACATAAGTTCACACGTTTCAACTTAAGCTAAATTATGTATCTATCATCCATGATATTCTTGTAGATTGCTTTTCTGTCTTGGTTGTACTCAGTTAAAAACTCACTCCATACCAGATTAAGATTGCCATCACATCATGTCTTTTAACTGTACCTAAATACATACTGTACATTTTCACCAGTTCATTCACTTCAAGTCTAGAAATGGAATGCACCAGTCAGCATTATGTCTTTGACCACTCCAAAATAGCAGCAAAATCCGTCACTTCCACATCCCTTACAAGCTTATCAAGCCCTTGGAAAGATAACATGGGGTAAGTCGTCATAACTTCATTGACCAGTCACCTCCTCCAATGTCTTCACTTTGACAGGTTTATACAGCAAAATAAGTTCAAAATAAAACAACTCCCGTTTTAAATATAACCAACCTCATCCCTATCAATTTAATTGATTTAACCATGTAGTATCACTAATTTTAATTCTCCCTGCTTGCTATATTCTAGGCTATAAGTTGATGTACTTTTATGTACACCATTTTTTTCTTTAGCTGTCGCTGACATGTCATAATGTTTTCTTCTGCCAAGAAGGAAAGTGCCGTTGCCGTCGTTCAGTATGACGAGAAAGTGAAAAGAAGAAGTATCGACGATCCTTTACGACAACATCGGCGTTCCTCCATCCCGTTCGTTGACAGAAAACCGGCCGTCCGTTTTATCCGATCGATTGACCAGCGCCAAGCTTCCGTAACCGGTCCCAATGTGCCCCGCACGTCAACGGACGACGGTTCCAAAAAGCCTATCCTAAAAAAGTCAAGCTTTCCCATTCTTATCACCCAGCGGGATGAGAATTTTGGAGGTGCAGGAGGTGCTTCCACCAACGACGACCTAGACAACTGCAAATTAAAGGCGGAACTAATCATGGAAAAAATTTCCAGAGCGGAGAGGATCGCCCGAGGAAGTATGGATGTTCTCACGTTCCCCACCGCCACACGTCGCGTGGAAGCACTTTCCAGATATCACGGCAGCATCACCATCAGCGTTTGCACAATTGACCTCCTGACAGGTTCGAGCGAGTACGGCGAAGAAAAAAAGAAAAGCAACCAAATCGTACTGGAACTCCAGTCCGTGGTGGAAATTGCGCAGCAAATGATAAACCAAGCAGCCACATTCCAGACCACCGCCAAACAATTCCTGTCCCGGGCGAAACGCCGCTACACCGAGTGGGAGGGCTTGCTCAAGAGGAATTCCGATTTTAAGGTGGACCACTCAAAATTAAACTATCCAATTTACACGCACAAAAGGATGCCGGAAAGTGTGACGTTGTATGAGGACGCGATGGAGGATCCGCAGAGTGGCTTTGATGGCTACGTGCGCATCTGTCGCAAGTATCCTGAGGAGGTGATAACGCTCCATTGTGACTCCTCCGAGCAGGCGGATCAGTTTGAGTCGATAAATTTTCAGAATAGTCCGCTGGAGACGCAGGCAGAAGTAGTGAAATTTATAGCGGCACACGGGAAGAATCTTTTAGTGTATAGTGATAATTGCCTGAATCAGGGATTGGAGGTGATACTGGATCAGGAAATTGATGAGGCGTTTGATATCATACAGCATAAATTGAATAGTCTCGAGTATGATGACACTTTTGACCCGTTGTGTGCGTTAGAATTAAAGGTAAAAATGTGTATGTATAAAATGAAGCGATAATTAAAGTTGATAAAAATTTGTCATTTTGAATTGTCGGTTTTGCATTTTGTGTAGACCTCGCTGGGAGAATTGGTAGCTCGAAAGGCGGACTTGCTTAACACTGCCGAACAAATTGTCCAGCATTGTAAACAGATTACATCCGTTTCAAAATTGTTTTGCAGGTTTGCGAAAAGATCAGTGAAAGGGGGAGGAGCTGGGTGTGCCTGTTGTATTGGAGGCAGTTCCAAGAAAAAGCTACTCCATCTACTTGGAATGGTTTCCGTCGATGACGTTACGATATTGCTGCCATTAACTTTAGCCGTGGCACAGGACATGTAAGTTTCCTACTAAAGACTATTAGCAACTTTAACGAAATTTATCTGACAAGGGATTCTTAATATTTTTTATTTGAAAATATTTCGTTTTATCATTTACAGTTTTCATATGGATCCGTTTACTTATAGTGGTGAAAATAACGAAGCAGCACGCGTAGAAAATCCTGAATAAAGAAATCATTTTAAAAATTACAACTCTTGCGTCTTGCATTCCATAATTCATTACTTATCAATCACAGTATAAATGTCACTGATTACAAAGCTTAAACTCCACCACCGACATTTGTGATCTAGAATCACAAGAAAATTGCATAATAGGCCGAGTTGCCAAATGACTTCACTGACCATTGGTCATTCACTTCACCTCTTCAGTCTCCAGCTCTCTAGCCCTAGCCTAGCAACTTCTCAATGCACACAGTAACACAATGACCACGTTTGTCAATTGTCCGGGACTAATTTTATAGTAAATTTATTGATCATTCTCAAACCAATCAAATATGAAATCATGAGTGAGTAGTAATAAAAGTAGGTTCTCAACCATTCATTCAAAATGATTGACTAAATTCTAGTATCAAAATTCTACACGGTTTTCCAGCTCCTTTTCATGGATTTGATTTGTCTGCCATTTCCATTACTTTTATTGATGCCCACGTCATCATCGGCACACTAAATTTTGAGTTGGGGTAGAAGTAAATGTACCGATGGAGGAGGTGGAAGAAATTGACACGGACCGGCCAACGTCAGCGTCATGTCAGAAGAAAGCCGTGGCTTTAAACATCTGTAAGCGCATTGCGTATCGTAAACCATATCATAAATTTTTAATATTGCAAATTGCAATTAATAAATTTGTTCGACTTTCTTTGACAATTTGCAGTGATAACGGTTGACAGACAGAAGGACAAGAACAGTTGTAATGAACCATCTTGCTGTAGGGGTACCAAGAAATGCAAACCGAAAGTGAAAGGTATTTTATTATATCTCGCGTTACCCCAAAAGCTACATCCATGTTAAAATAATTGATTATAAACTGTATTCTTAAAAAATTAAAGTAAAGCGAACACAAGATGCGTGTTGCGGAGGTGGAGGAAAGTCCATAATCGATAACAACGTTCCCCAAAATTGTGCCCCTCAATCCCCCGCCTCCATTCCTCCAAACTCTGAAATGCTTCCGTGCGGATGTCTGATAGTATACGATCAACAGAACAGTCCCACCTGCAACCAGGCGGCCGGAGTGCAATGCTGCAAGTCGCAGAAGAGACAGCGGAAATGTTCGAGAGCCAGAAATGGTCAACATTGCCCACAGTGTTGTGCCGCCGGTTGCCAGATAAGCGGTCAAGATCAATATCCCTGCATCCGCGTAAAAGTCAAAAAGAAAAGTTGCTGCAACAAAACCACCGCCTGCTGTCAAACGACCGGCGTGCCAAGAAATGAACGGATGGAAGTGGCCTTACAGAATGACGTTTCTGTTCAAGCTTTCCAAAGTCAGAGATCAATTGTTGGCTTGCCACCTCCACCATCAGTCAAGCCATCAGCCAAGCCATCAATCAAACCATCCAAGTGCTCTCGCATTTCCGTAATGCCTTCCTCATCTCAAACCAGAATTGCTCCATCGACAAAAAGCACCAGAGTGATTGTCCCACCTCAAATGTCTGGGAAGCCGTCAGTAGCCCCAAGTTTCCACAATCCTCCCCCAATGTCAGTGAAGCCGTCAGCAGTTCCAATTCCAAGTTCACGCGACGTTCCTCCAGTATCCACAAAAGCCACTCAACACGTCCTCATTTCCCCACCGCAAAAAAGTGAAAGTCTCGTGATGCAACCTCAAATAAAAAGTGTGGTGAAAGTTGAAGCAAGCATAGTGCCTTCTAAGGCAATTAGCGTGAAGCCATCAGCATCCGCTCAGAAGATGGATACCGATACCACTGAGGTCACAGAGGTGGAGGAAGTACCACCTCCTCCACCATCAAAAATTGCCAGTGAAGCACAACCGGTTACGGAAGATGTTGAAGAAACCCAAATCGAAGAAATATCTCCTCCAGCTGCTGGGGCTCAGTCCACAACTGTCAGCGTGATTCAATCCCAAGTTCCTGTGGTCCAAAGTTATCACAGTCAAGTCCCTATAGCCCTCCCAGGACCTTCAACTGACGGAGTCTCGTACGTCGAAGAGATTCCCGATCAGCTTCCAGACGTGAATGAAGACGACGAGTGTAACGAATGTGACATGGTTGCTGCCGAGGCTGAAGGCGAGGAATGCGAAGAAGAATGTGAGGAGGACGACGGCTGCTTCACTTTTAGCTGGTCAACCTTGAGACGGTTTGACTGGGAGAAATGGGACAAGTTTGTGTCTCTCTTAAACGGCGAGCCAACCTGTGTCCCTAATCTCTGCGAGCAACCTTGTGCTTGCGACGAGGAAGGGGAGGAGGAACAAGAAGAAGAACAGCCACGTAACGACGGTTGGAACAACTCCTCTTGGGGAAGCTATAACGGATGCAGTAACGATTGTGACGCGGAAGGCGGTTCTCTTTGTCAGGCGGAACCTATTGGTCAGGAAACTTATGTACTGCTTATTGCACTCCCCCTCGTCTTCCTAGGACTTATGGCGTCATTCAAAACTAGCACTTGTTGAATACAAAACATATTTTTTGGAGTTGACATTTTAATAAAAATTACCTGCATGTTACCTACTCATCATTATAATATTGATATTTATAAATTTATTTGGAAATGCCCGTGGGTGGAGATGGGAAGAAGCCGGGAACCTGCATTAATTTTCGTAAATAACGCAACGTTTCACACTCTCGAGCCATTTTGTGCTAAGCTATTTATAGGCCCAATTGTATCAACAATTTCATGTATTTGTGTCATTTGAGTTTTGAAGTAGACACAAGAAAACATTTTGCATAATATGGCAAGTCGTCAAACATTTGTCCATATCAATCAATTTTTGATCTACAGTAGCTCTAGTGGCTTTCTCACAGAGGAACGCTTTAAAAAATTATTTTTTTTGGCATGCTCTGCTGACATGACGCGCTAATAGTGGCTACACAAATACAAACAAACTTCGTGTTGTGTACATTATGCCATTCATGTTTTATGACACTCAAAAATGTACGCCTCCACTCAGCCAACTAGAAAGCATCATCATGATGATTATTATGAACATAATATTTACCGTATTAACTGTTCTCCAGACACAACAAATCAATCCAGTCACTGGTACTACCATCCCTCTACTCCCCTCAGCCATCCTATCTGTTGTTGCTCCCGTTCCTTTTCCAATTCATGCTGGAAGACGGAGGTGGAATCATCCATTTGATGAAAAATTTCAAACCGCAATAAACGATAATACGTACTTCGTACACTCAATGTGTCGTATATAAGCTTATTTGTATACACTATTGACTAAAATAAATCCAGTCCCGGCAACAACAACACCAGAGAGCACTCACAAAACACTAGATATAAAAAACCGAGAAATGCAAATCCACTTCCTTCTTTTGTGTGAAATACATGCAAAGTCACTCGCACTGACTGACACCGACACACACGACACAGCTGAAAAAACTAAATTCAGATAAAAACGCACTCCACGCCAACGACGAGACTGTTCGGTTTGTTCCGAAGACAAATTCAGACTGACTTTCTTGTGGAGAAATGCACGGGCATTTTTAGGCTTTTTCCCACTGCCTGTGCTCTTCTGCTTGCTATACATCCCGGGAAAGTAAAGAGGTAACGTTACCAGTGTATCTATATGCAAGCATGATATTAACATTCAGCCGCAGCTTGCTTTGCCTTTCACGTTTAAAGAGGAAGTAGTTTTTTTATACTACAGCTTTTTCATGTTGTTCCATGCAAGTTGTATGTATGCAAGTAGGCACACTATATTATATATGTTTTTAATGATGATGGGACCGTTTTCACCATTTTGTTCGAGTAAAGCAGGCAGAGAAGAAAGAAGGGTCTTTTTCTCCTGGCTGGCTGGCACCCCAACAAAATTTATGGCATTGTATATTGTACATGAACAAGATCACCAAATGATCAGGGGATGATGATGATGATGATGTATATGCCACGTACTTGGGAGCACAGTGTGCACTACAAAAACACATTCACCATTTTAACCATTAATTGCGTGAAATAAGTCACGCACACACGGAGCCAGAGAGAGAGAGAGAGAAAGAAGAAAATGCTTTCCCCTTCTTTTGCTTATTGCTCACTTTTACTTGACAAGGCAAGCCAAAAACCAAGCTGCATTCACATTTCACTATGTCTGTGTTTCTGTATGTAGGTATATCCACCTACACAACAACAAACAATGCACGATGCATGCAAACAGCCCGAGTTTTCACAAAAGTACATTGTAGAAAGTTTTCTTTGCAGAGAGAGAAAACACAAAAGCGGGTTTGTTAGTTTGTTGATATATATTTTTGTTTGCATTATCATTTTAATGATTAAATTACGGATGTGTGTGTATACAAAATGTACTTTAAGGAGCAAACACTGTCTTGACGCGGAGAATAATGAACGCCATTACAATGCAGGCCATGAAAGTTGTTGGCTGGTTAAGGAAATGAAAGCACCGGTGCTGTTGGTCATTGTGAAGGAAGAGGGGACGGGTTAAGATAAGAAATTTCATGCATTAAAATCACGTTTGTATATAAGATTATGTATGATCGTGTAGTAATTTAGTAGTCATCATCAGTACGTGTGACCAGACAGTAAGGAAAAGGGTATATCAATGAGGTTCAATGGCATATCACTGGAGTATATACGTTTTCAAAGGGACTTTCTCCCTTTCCCAAGGAGATATATATACCATATATAAAGAAAAGTCTTATTGACCAGTTTCCTCCAAAATGATTATCCCTCCCGTGCTTCCATTTCCATCGGCACTATTATAGCCTGACTTTGGACTAACTTCTATAATGGTTACCTTTCAAAATTTACAGTGAAAATGATCCCACGCTAAACTAGCATTTTATCTGGCATTACCGTATAGTATGGCTGATGATGAAGATGAAACTACCATTGCTGAGGATGACTCTGAGACTGATGAGGCAGTTGCTCCATCGTCGTTTGATTCACTGTTCGATGAGGTATTTTGTAGGCAGAATTTAAAAATATACAAGTTATGTAGGGTTAATCGAATCGCATGAAAAAGTAACACAAAATGACATCCTGTTTGCCAATGCAGGAGGCATCGAAAATTTTCGCATTTTTAGACGGCGAAGAACGCCAGCTCATTCGGGGAGTATGCAGACGATGGAAAAAGATTGTGGACATGACTTTTGGAATGAAGATTCGCATAAAGAACAGCACGTCAGATCTCATCTTCACTTGTCCCTTTGCAAACGACGTAGAGCTGCACAGCATGACCATTCCCTTCGAATCCGGGATATCATTTGCCAACACGGTGAAGCATCTCCGTTTCACCAGCATCGTCGTAACCTACAATCTCGCAAACTTTCTCCGGAGCTGCAGCGGCATCAAAACGCTGTCCTTTACCAACGTCGTGATTGATCAGCCCGTGGGGGATGAGTGGAGCAGGAAATTTTGGCGAGAGGAAATTGTGTCCTTGCCGTTGTTGGAAAAGATTGAGATAAAGTGCTTCAATTTTGCAGAGGGCATATCCGACATTACACGTCTGCTTCACGACCGAGTCGAGTTTGGGAATCTGAAGGAAATCTGTATCCTGGCTCAAAATCCGCCTACACTCCCGTTGGAAACGCTATTTGCAGAGAATCCCGATCTTTCCAATGCCCATTGCATCCTCCAGCTTTTGTGGAAGAATCAAAATTCTCTCCAGCGGTTTCAAATTGGCAGGCAGAACTATCCCATCATGATGAAATTTTTGGATCGCGCAAATTTTCGCGAGCCTTCCTTCCCCCTGGGACGATTTGACTACGTGGCCGCGATTCAACTGGAGGATTTTGTGGTGCATCCGTACTTTCGTGAGGAATGGGCCCCCATTCTAAACACGCAATTTAACATAAAGAATCTTGACATTGGGAGCGTTAACGTGAGCAGATGGGAGGATATACGACAAACGATAATTCGGAATTGCGGTTGTCTGGAAAGTTTCACGATTGGAGGCCTCAGCTTTGGTCAAGTTTGGGATTGCACCGTGTTCGAGCACTGCTTTGCACTCCAGACGCTCAACCTGATGATAAGCCACAGTCACAAGTTCAACCTGCACAAAATTCCGCAACAGCTCCAGGAAATCCATCTATTTGGTCCAGTGTCCCGAGAGGAAATCGTGGCTATTGCAGAAAACCTAGTGAATTTAAAAGTGGTCAAGTTTTCTCATTTAGGAAGGATTGCCATTGTTGGGGGACCTGAGGACGAGAGGGTCAACTTGGCACTGGTGAAAGCTCTCATGAAATTGCCAAAACTGATAAATCTCTCTTTTGTCGTTTGCTCGAGTATAAGTATTGACTGGGACACGATTGCGATGTGGTGCAGGAGCGTTGAAGGACATGATATTGAGCTGACAGAACATTTTTACCAGATGCACGGAGAAAATTGCAGAAACGGGATAACGTTAAATATTTCACCCAGTTTTGACAGGCAGGCGTTTGATTGGGATCGTGAGGTTCCTTCAGCGCCAGTTGAACAAGCTGGAGGTCCGAGTAATGCTGCCGAGCCCACGAATACAGATCGAAGATCAGTACATTTCAACCTGAGCACATTTAGCTTTCCGTAACAAATTAAGCCGGATAAATGCTTACAAAGTAAATAAAAAATCTTTCAAAGTGTTAATAGAAAACAGTTCTTTTATTGCTTAAACAATAAAATATTTTTTCATCCTCATCATCATTCTCTGTAATATCATCATGCACACTTTTTCTCCTGTATACTTGTCACATTCAACCATAATAATAATTATCATCTATTTAACTAGCTTTCCTAACAAAAAAGATATATATTGTTCGTAGTCTTTGCTTTTGGGCTGTATGGATATTATTTTGCACAGATAAAGAATTTGAGGGACTGGGACATTATTATACCGATATCAGTTTAATAAATGCGCAGAGCTGTATATAGTATTATTATGAGTACATGGTACGCTTGTTAATGTCTCGCTGTTACATTTTTTATGTACCTACTTGATTTTCATTCACAAATTCACAACAATAATTTATGGAAAATATGCACCTTCTCTTTGAATCAATTTGCTTGTCTCTTATAATTTTCTTTTGTAGTTCAAAACGGTTATCGCTTTCACTTTTGAAACGGAGATTTGATAATTTGTTAGTTAAGGTTAGTGTAAGTATCTTAGTCCGATTGAGATCCCGCACCGGCCTTGTTCCTTCGTTGTCTGGGGCTTTTGGGACTCTTTGGGCTCTTCTTTGGGGATTTCTCTGTGAAAGCAAAGTGAAACGATAGGGTCAGTTACGTAAAAATATTCAATGATTTCCTTTTAGGTTGGATGTACTGAATTACATGGTAAACTTACTCATAATGTTGGCAAGGGTCTCTTTTGGAATCCATTCGAAATCTACATCATCTGACTGAGAAGTTCCCCTTTCAATAACTTGCTTCCTTGGTCCTTTACGTCCGCCGTATGAAGAGAGCAAATGTTGTCCCAAAACCAAGAGAAGAACCACAAGGGCGGCCAAGAAAACGTACAGGAAGAAAGTTTCTCCGTCAAGTCCCTCCTCAATTTCGACAATGTTGATGGTTTCATTGTAAACAGCATCAAGGAATGGCTTTCCTTCCTATAAAAATAATATAAAAGAAACAAAATGAATGGTGATGGTTCAACGTAAAACACATGTAACGAAAGTAAAAGTTAAATTGGGTTTGTGAACAAGTGTAAGTTAACGCACCATATCCCTATAACCGAGAGAAACAACAAGTCCGAATGGACGTCCAGCAAAAGATTCATCAGTGTAAAAGGAGTAGCTCAAAGTGGCTTGTTCCTTGGGCTTGACAACTCTGTTGTAGGCCAGTGCAGTGAAGTTTTGAATATGGAAAGAGTAGTCCAGAGGATATCTAAATGAGGCGTCCAAAGTTTCAAGAAGGAAGGAGTCCTTTCCCTTGTTGGTGAATCCAACGAGGAATTCCACAATCTTTCCGGCATGGAGCTCTAAAAGATTCAAAACAAAAAAAACAATATGGATTACGCTTAATATTATAATACAGAATTTTCTTATCGACTATGCAAATGGAACGATTTTAGTGGAATCATAACTCTGTCAGAGGTTCCTTAGAATTAGACTTCTTCAGAAAATTTCAGCAATTCGAGGTATACATCACTCGAGAGTTATGGATTTTTACTTAATTTGATCAAAATTGCTATTTTGTGCGTAACTGCTAATTTAATTTTACTATTTTTGGACTGAATAATCATCGGCAAAAGTCAATGCTATTAAATAGGTATTTAGTAAATGGGATAGAATGAATGCAAAAGAAGATGGTACATTTAATTGGTTTGCTTTGTAAACTAACTACCTACAATATTCAACATTACAACATATACATGGACTAACGGAGGATTTTGCTCATTTTTACCTGGGCTTCCAGAAATTCCAATAAGACCAGGTTTCGGCTTCAAAAACAATATCGTCGTTTCTCCATCTGGCGATTTCGCCAGCGTCGGAACGGCATCCTCATCTTCAGTAACCGCAGTTTCTCCAGCATCGTCTCCAGCGTCAGGCTCAATGTCTACCGTGTCATCATCCACCTCCACTTCATCCTCAGCTCGAACAACGAACCCTGCAAATTTCCCAAACACAACCTCCATTAAAAAACTGACCATCCCTCAGTCCCTCCATTCCACACGTATAAACCACGTACAATTACATAATAATTTATATACAAGTAAACAATTAAAACGTCTCCATATTGCGTCCATGTTCAATTTTAGTTACCTGTCCTGCTGAAAACCGTCACCAGTGGGAAGGCGATGAGGAGCAAAAGCAAAAACTTCTTGGAGGAAAACATGTTGTCTTTTTTTATAACGCTAACTAACTAATTTATCGTTGCAAAATTAAAATATTCAAAAAATTATATTCACACTCCTACACGCACAAATTTATCATTACCCAATCCGAAATTTAATGAGCAGCCAAGTAAAACGAACCGACGCAGCCAAGTCTCAATTTGTTAATAAAACGCTTAATTGGCTTGTGTGCGGGTTATATTAGAGACAGACAGGTAGGAAGACAAACTGCTATTAAACCAACACAACTTACATCTATCCAAGTTAAAAATTAAATTAAAAAGAGAATGTTGGCTACTCAGCAATGTTGCTCAAGGCCCACAAACAAGCAGATAGAGTAAAAATGTGAGAGCTTTAATCTATCCTCAATCCTCGTTATTATACACAAGCGATATAAGAGACGTGTCGCCGGCGTGTCAAAATCTAAGCCAACGCTGCTGTTATTCGACTCATTCTATTTATGTTTGTGTATTTTTGAGTATCTGCTGCTGCTGTTGTGCAAGTGCACATACTAAAGTATGTGTATGTACCCATTTTTAACCCTTTTCACATTGCGGTTGGGTTGCTACTTTGCTTTGCAAGCAATGCGTAAAGTTTTTGTTTGTTGCTGCTTGCTTGTGTGCTTTTATGCCGGCGATGGTGATGGTCTAGTCTGCTGAGTGGTGATGATGTGAACAGCTTTGCTGACGAGTTGGCAGTTCCTGAAAAACTGGCGCGGTGCTTAACTTTCTGCGGTGGATACCGTTTCTTTTTTTCCCATTTATGTACTTGAAAAAGAGGAAAGGAAGCAGATCTTAACTCTTTTGATGACCTTGGAACTTGGAACAAAGTGACCTTCAGCGACACCATCTACGCATTTACATGATAATGAAGATGCGGTAATTTTGCCTGTTTACTACACGATGAAAGAGTTGTGGCAAATTGCATTTACTTAATGATTTATGTCATGAAGTTTGAATGTTCTTTCTCGTAGGTCCTTATGCTTATCATTGTTCATAGTAATCATTGTGGAAGGTGCTGAACCACTGAACGTTACGTTGTATGTTTTATGATTACGAGGTCAAATCCGTAAAAAGGATGCATTTAATTTTGTAGATATACGATATACCTATTATGTTGCTGCTTGAATTGCCGTTTTTTTGCACCCCAGCGGTCGGTGCATATATTTTTTTATTTGCATTAATTATGGGATTTCTGCGACTGCAGCGTGTGGTCCAATCATTACCCAAGCTGCTTGGGCAAAGTATATTAATGTTTGTGCAAAATGCATTTTTTCATGAATCTTACAAACTGCCAAACAATGAGACGTAGTACATTCTCGCGATTGCGATAATTACTCCTCCAATTGACATGATTGAAACTCATAACAAGAAGTATGTCTTATCTTGCAGGTCCTTCTACAGTGCACATAGGTAGATGTATTACGCAATTTTGCCTGATTTCGCTAATTATAATTAGGTATGTAACTACTCGTGCTCGTGGCAATGCGTACTGATTATTGGCCTCATTCATCTCATGCTAACAGTAATTGAAATTAAAGTACATTTACAACTGTTTCAGTAATATAACATTATAAAGAGTTTTTGAGGTGATTCTGGTGCTTATCCAATAAATCCGTTACATGATGGAATGTAATTAATGTGATTTTAATTATTAGAAAATTTCCGTTTTATTAGCCAAAAGTGACGACGAGCAAACGTTGTTGTTACAAAAACTTAACAGTTGATAGTATGTTCAAGTTTATTCGCCTCGGTTCATCATCTTTTGACGGTTAAGTTTCTTCTTGGAGACCTTCTTCTTGACCGGCTCCTCTTCCTTGGCTTTGGCCACCACCTCCTCCTTCTCGGAAAGGATCACCTCAATGTGACACGGACTGCTCATGTATGCTAAAAGCAGTCAATGCAAACAATAAAATGCAATTTAAAAAACAATCATCAAAGTCAAACCCATTAAAAATAGTTACAATTATTAAAATATTGTAAACTATTGACTTACGATTAATACGACCATGAGCACGGTACGTTCTTCTGCGCATCTTGGGTGCACGGTTAACCTGAATGTGCTCAATCACAAGACGATCAGCGTCCAAGCCCTTGTTGTCAGCGTTGGATTCCGCATTTTTCAACAGTTGGAGTAAGAATTCCGCTGATTTCTTGGGCCAACGTCCCTGAGTTGTGCCCCATTGCTTGGCCTATAGGCATTACAAAACAAAATAATTAACGCTAAAATGACACAACGTCGATAATCAGTAAAAAATCCTTTTCAAAAAGATTATATTCTTCTTCTCACCTGGGCGCATCGTCCAACTCCGCCATTGTACCTGCGGAAGGGGACACATTCCTTGTGCTCCACCACATTCTTCAGATACCTGACAGCACGACGAAGTGGCATCCTTTTGATGGCTGCAGCTGTCTCCCTTGTGTTCTGAAAACAACATAATTAACACACAACCCATTAAACACCATTACTTTATTATCCATTTACCCCCACCAACTAACCAATCCTCCATTCCACTTGTTCAAGGTCATTACTACCCTCCATTTTAAACCACACACAACCAACAGCTAACTCATTTTAACCATTTAATAACTTTAAAATCCCTATTCTAATTAAAAATCACTCCAATCCCCAAATTTTCTCGAACACCAACAACCACTACTACCATCCAACCCCAGGGGCATTAATTAATTATCTTCTTCCTCACCTTAAAGTGAACACGAAGGTTTGACCCTTTAGACTTGCAGGACTTGGCTGCATTATCAGGCTCCCTGGAATACCTACCCATTTTAAACACTTATCCAAAACTACCTGAAAATAAAACTGGAAACTTTAAACTGATTACAAAGCAAACTCCAAAAACTCCTTCAACCAAATGGGATTGCTTGCTTGCACTTTTTTTGTACAGAAAGCAGCTTTGCTCGCGGAGATGGGCGAAAGAAGGGGAAATGCATGCGGTGTTGACTCACTTCAAATACAGCTCATGTTAGCGCCCTCCGGTCCAATCTCGGTACCATCTGCGACGTCATCAAGAGAGGATCTCGTTTGCCGCGGAAAGGAATTCTTATGATAAGCAGGATGACTACTACGTAAACGCCATAATAAAAACAATTTGTCGTCATCTGTACTCCGCCTCCTCCTCCACAGTACCTTAAACCTTAACTGTAACATTACGTAATTGCGCATTAAAAAGTAGGTCACCCGTTATAACCGTCATTAAACAGTGACCAGTGACATGAGACTATTTGTTTTATGGTGGTGATTAAAATGACTGACTCTGAAAATTGTTAATTGTGATGTAAAGTTTTTAATGGAGCAATTAGTATAAAATGATTGAGGATATCAAAACTGTTGATAAGATGGCAATAGGACCTCCTGGAAGCAGCATCTTCAACGACATAACCACTACAACAACTAAAGTAATTTTCTGCTGAAGGACCCTTAGCTTTTTTATAGTTTGTCCCTTGATAAATTAGAATTGTTAGAAGGTTCCCTCCCCAATTAATTAATAGAATCAGAATCACGACTTTGTAAAGGGGTCCTCAAGCAGAAAAATACAAAATGATTCCTGTGCACCAATGTGAAGATATCTCTGACGCAGTCCCTCTTTTTCCAGTTAAGGGCCTCTACTTCAAGCCCATTTCCAGGATCCATGTGTCCGTACACTATCCTCAGCTCAAGCAGAGTCTTCCAACTGGAGGCAAGACCGTTTCCAGTTGGGAGATTATGGAAAAGCTCAAGGCGCTTTTGGCACCCGACAAGTTTATCTCGATTCGGGTGGTCAAGAACACGCTCGAGTTTATCAGGTTCGAGGGTGACTTAGAAAATAAGGGTGTGATGAAAGCCATCATGGGGAGATTGGAAGGTAAGAGAAAGTTGAAGGGGCGGAGAGAAATTTAATGAGAAAGGGTAATCAAATATTTTCATCATCATCATGTAATAAAATTAACTTAATTGATGTGATGTTTAAAAAAATCTTGTCAAGAAAATTTGTTAGCGTAATTTCAAGTTGAAGTTCTTTTAAAATGCTACGGCTGCTGTATATTTACTGTGCAATTTAATTAATTATGTTAATTTTATTTTGTGAATTTTGATTGGGGATAAAAAAAATTTCTATACGTGGACAAAAATGGAGTGTGATTTATTTAGGGAAAAGTATAAAAGTGACTGGATTCAAAGAAACAATGAAAGTTCGAGTGGCGGAGGCAAAGATTCCGTTTCCATCAAAGTACGACTGGGACTCTTTCTTCAGGGACGCCAAGAACATGAACGAAATGAAGGCTGGTGAGCGTCCGGATACGATTCATCTGCAAAATTTGCCATGCAAGTGGTTCTCGGAGCGTCAGATGGACGAGAAGCCGATTCCTTCTGAAAAGTTGTTTCGACGAGTGTGGGAAACCTTTGGGGATGTGAGGTCTATTGATATTCCATTGGCGGATCCTTATCGAACACAGATGCAGTCCAGTATTGCAGGAATCAAGACGTTTACTTTTGGCAGTGATTCGGTGTTTGAAGCGTATGTCCAGTATAGAGACTATATGAGCTTTGTTAGGGCTATGGACGCGCTCAGGGGATCCTATATTCTTTACCAGGAAAGTAGCAAACATTGGGTAGCTAATGTGAAGGTAAGATTTAACTAACTACTTACTTCATTTTGTTACATTTTAACCATCTTTTTTGAGGGCATATTTAAATTTTCTTATATGATTTGATTATCATTAAGGTGGAGTTTGATAAGTCAAAGCACTTGGGCGAGGAGTCTATACGAAAACGCAGAATAGAAAGGGAAAGGCTCATGGAGAAGGAAAAGCAGGAAAAAATCACTGCTACGCTATCAAAGTATGTACTATGTAACTTTTTTATTTGCGGTAATTTTTGACATATAATTGCATAAATAAAATTTAACTTTAATGGATCGTTTTGATTGAATAGGTTGGAAGAGAAGGAGAAAACGAGGAAGGAAATCGAAGAAAAGAAAAAGGAGACTGACAAAAATCAGGCCAAATTAGACTACAAGATTGCGATGGAAGAGCGAAAGTATATCATTGCTCGCCGGAAGCTGGAAGCTATTCGACTGATGGATTATCTCTTTGAAAGACTGAAGGTGAGCAGCTTTAAAATATAATAGAAACAATGATTTGTTTACAGGAAAGAACAAGTTGGCCACTAATTAATTATGTGGTAATTACCTGTTACTTTTGATTCACAGAAAAAATTGAAAGACTCGAAACGACTAAAGCATAAAGACAAGGACATGGGCTCGGATCTTCACGAAAAAATCATGGGAAAGTATAAAAAGCTGCAGCAGGCAAAGGTGGACGAACAGCACAAAAAGTTGAAGCGATTTCATAAATCCAAGAAGCGTGACTCTAGTCATCATGATGGAAGTGGTGAAGAGGAGATGGACAGAAAATACAGAGATGTGAGTCGCAGCAGAAGTCGGTCAAGGAGTGGATCCAGAGGACGAAGTCGCTCTCGTTCTGCTGGAAGCAGATTTTCAAACAGGTCGAGATCAAGAAGTAGATCCAGAAGTCGAAGTCGTTCACCTCGGAGCAGATCTCGCAGTCGGAGTAGAGGAGGAGGTGGTGGTGGGAGTAGATCTCGAAGTAGAAGCAGAGGTCGTAGTAGATCTGGTTCGAGGAATAGAGATCGTGCCAGAGAGGACTACAAAAGAGGCGACCATCATAATAACCATTATCGTGGAAGGGGAGGTGGAGGAGACTCTTATTACCAGGAAGGAGGATCAGGGCATCGGAATTACGACAATAGGAGGGATGCACACTATGACAATAGAGATTTTGATAGAGGTGGTGGTGGACCACGGAAGGACCATCGTTTTGAGGATGACCGTTATCAGGGTAGAAATGAATACGATAATTACAACAATCACCACGGGCGAGACGGCGATTTCAACTCAAGTCGTCCACCTCGTGGATATTTCCATCATCGCGGACGTGGCGACGGTAAGAAAAATAATGCTGAAGATGCATCGTAATGCTTAATTACGAGCGCAGTTTTTACTCTTTTTTTAATTTGCCAATTACAGGACCATTTAGAGGAAGAGGCAGAGGATCCTTCCCCTCACGTTACATCGGTGATTGGGAGCTTCGGGATCGTGAACACGGACATGGGCACGGTCCTCCACCACCGTTACCCCCACCACATCCTGGCGTACCTCCTCCTTATCCTCCGCAAGAATTTCATAGGGGAAGAGGCAGAGGAGGCTTTCGTGGGAGGGGAAGGGGCTTCCATCACAATTCCTCACATCCACCACCACCCCATCCATACCAGAATAATCATTACGATAAGTATCAACGCTACAACAATAACAACGGACCTGAAGTTCATAGAGATTTTACTTACCTTGAAGAACTGGATCGTGCTTATGAAAAATATTTCAAAAGTATTACGACGAAAAATGAGCGGTCTGCCGATGATGATGGGGGATCTCCTGACCATTAGTCTATATTTAGTAAATATTATATAAAATATATACCGAATTGCATATTGATGTGAAACTTAATTTATACATAAATTATTGTAGTTAGTAGCTTTTGTACTCCTGGGTCTATGTATTCATTCTCATTCTATATTATTATATTGTCTTTAAAATGTTTGCGACACGTGACAGTGCATTTTTGTGGTCTGTTTCTTTCGTCTACTTCAGTTGCAGTCACCCAATATGTTTTATTATATGTATGTATAATTATGTATAAGTAACTATTCTACTAATTAATTACTATTTATTTACCCGCATCATAAATGAAAATGGTGAAGAAGATGAGTTTGTTTGTTGTGTATACTTACCTATTTGACTGGACGAAGAGCATGATAAAAAAATTTCTCGCGATCTGAATTTATTAGCTGTTAGTATCTAATTTAATTTAGTTACTGGTATTGTTATAAAAAAGCGTTAATTATTGTTTACTCGGAACCAAATAAACATTTTTTTGTACTCTTTGATGTTCAATTTACGCTTGACGTTCACCAAACCAATGTCATTTATTTTCTTGATTCTTGGCATTCAACATATTTTTATGCTAAATTTTGATTAATGAATGGAAGGAAAGGGTGGATTAGATTATACAATCGCGAGAGAGTAATAAAATCATTAAATTTACATTGAAATTCCAGGGCGGAGGCGAGATAGAGAAATCAAATCCATGCAATAAATAATATAGCTAACTTATAATAGGATAAAATAAAAGTATCACCCCTACGAACACTTTATAGTGTACCTAGTTAGTTGACTGGGGTTATGTGATCCACTAGATTTTTAATTCACTTTAGCCAATTTAGACGGATGACTAGAATGACTACTGCTGCTGCTGCAAAAGAGTCACCACAGGACAGTGAGCTCTGAGCATCTTGTCCAAGTTTTTGTGGAGAAGCATGCATGCATGTGAAACACAATTAATTAGAATCAATTAAAGTTTATTGAGTGAACAATAAAAGGATTCCAATTGATCAAGATGAAAAGGATGAAAAGTGCTTGAACTCCAACTCAAGTGGATCAAATGGTTTCCACTACAATTTCACGTCATCTTCTATTAAAGCTAACATTGGATATGAACGGACACACGCACGCATTCCAAAATATGTAATTCTGTCCTTTCTGAGCTCCGTCTCCAAAAAAAAACTTTCGCATGTTACGCATTCAGTAGCTTCCGGTTCCACGGCATGAATCATCAACTTTAACTGTCTGTCATTTTCTCTGACGAATTAACTTTCTTCTCATTTCGAAAGTAGCAATTAGCATTAAGCTTTTCATAATTATTGCTGTTGCACTTCACCCCAAATATGGTACCTTTAAGGGTCATTGCAGTTTTAACACTTATCACGGCTTGGAATCCATTGGAGAGCAGGTAAGGCAGGATTAAAGGGCTTACATTTTAATTTAACTGCATGTAGAGGTACTTAATTGTAGGTATGAAATTAACTGAATTATATTTTATAGAGCTGATCCTGTGGAAGGAGCTCGGCTTTTAGAGGAAGCCTTTCGAGACTATGATAAGCGAATTCGGCCTAACTTTGGGGGTAATGTAAGACAAATTACTAATTTTGATAATAAATGCAAAGATAACAATAGATTGGGTCCCTTAATTTTTGTAGGATCACCAGTAGTGGTCAACGTCTCGATTCACCTGTTGAGTCTTCCGGAAATTGACACAGCAAGCATGGTTAGCTATAATATAGTTTTTTTTCTATGAATTGTGCTTGTGATTTAATCGCACATTTATATTTTTATGTAGACTTTCAAACTGTCATTCTTCATCCGTCAAATGTGGATAGATCCCCGGTTTTTCTTTAACAGTCGAAGAAATATCGATACAATTATGGTTATTTACCAACTTAATTAAGCTATCAATATATATTTTTATTGAAAATGTGACATTAGCTTTTACCACTTTCTCCACTTAACTTTACTAGTTGGATGCAAGTACATCCGAGAGAATTTGGTCTCCTGACACGTTTTTCGTTAACGAGCTCGCATCCGTGTATCACGACGCACTGGTAAAAAATCAGTTTTGTCGGATTTCTCAAAATGGGACTGTCCTCTTATCTAGAAGGTAGCTCGCTAATCACGCTACTTATCTTCTACTTTCCTTCAAAGCACATTCCATTTCTATAAGCTACTTTACCTACTTTACTTTCAGAGTTACGCTAACGGCATTTTCGAACATGGACTCCAGTCTGTTTCCTTACGACTCGCATAGGCTTGTCTTCAATCTAGAAAGTTGTACGTGTCCTTTGCTCTTGCTTGATAAGCATTTCAAACTTATCAAGCTATTTAAATGCATATGCATATAATATTTCTCAGATGGCCACCAAACCAAAGATATGAAGTATCAATGGGCGGAAGAAGCAGTTTCCTCACCGGAAGCGTCATTAAAAACGCCAGGATTCCTTATCGGCGAGATACTCGCAACTGATACTTCACTAACCACTAGCACAGGTGCATACTATAGCTTTCTTTTATCTTTTTTTCATGTTCATTGAATGTGCTTTATCTTTCACCTTTGACCTTTTTATGAATAGGATCGTATTCTCGACTGACTGTCACCATCAACGCTACAAGAAAGTCGTTATCGTACGAATTAGGATTCATGCTGCCCACTGGCCTGTTGGCGTTGCTCTGTCTGGCAAGTTTGTGCATCAAAAATGGAACTCTTGCAACGCTCACCTCCCTATTTCTGGCAAGTTTTGCAACAATTAAAAAAATAATTAAGAATATAAGTGGAGTCGATAAATTAGCCATTATCGCAGGTATCATTAATGACGCTACTGAACGCACTGCTCCTGATAACTAGCAGTGCAAATGGTGGCGTGATTAGCAACATTCCATGCTTGAGTCCACTCCAACTTTACTCGTTGCTGTCTTCCGGTTTCGGATTGGCTTGTTTGATAGGTATTTTTTGTACTAGTTAAAAGCGTACTTTTAGGACATTTAATTTTAATGCTTCTTTAATTACTCTTGTTAGTTAACATGCGAAATGAACGGAAGGCTTGCTCTTCGCCACCAGGAGTGAAACTTAATGACGCAAACGAGGTAAATAAACAAAATTTTATGGCTAAATGGAACGGAGATTTTTGTTTTTGCAAAAGAGTGACTTTTTGGGTGGGCTTTATTTTGGAAAGCAGAGTAAATCTCGAACAGAGTCCACCTCTGAGAACTCCAAGATTGATGAGCTGCCATACGGCGATGGTGAGAGTGAAAGCGGAGGGAGCAAGTGGAATTTTATGAAATGTGAATCCAGCGTTAGGTTGGAAATTAAAAATATTTTTCATTGATTTTTAGCGAAATGAAAATATTTAATTAAAAATTAATTGCTACTTTTAAAAAACTTTAGAGGAAGAAGTTGGAATGTCTGTTGGCTACTGACAACTCTACTGGCTATGAACATAATTTACTTTTTGGCCTTTCGCCTTGCGCGTTGATTTTTTTGCGAAACGTATGCAAGAAGTGAAGTACAATAAAATAAACTTAAAATCAGTATTAAAAATAATTAACAATAAACAAGAAAAATATAATTTTTAAGAATATGTAAAACTTTGAGCGATTTATTTATTAGTTCATTGTTGTAAAAAATGTACATTTTTTATTGAATTGGAGTATTTTTTTGCCTCGTTGGAACTGACTAGCAGATACATTTTCCCCCAGCCCCGATCTTCCCCACTTTCTTCTTCCCCTTGGACTTCTTCTTGGAAGGTTTGGAGCTCTTGGGCTTCTTGGGAGCCTTCTTGGAGGGTTTGGTGCCCTTTGCCTTCCCAGCAGCCTTCTTGGAGGGCTTGGCGCTCTTCGGCTTCTTGGAAGGTCTGGAGCTCTTCGGCTTCGCCGCCTTTCCTTTCTTCGGGCCACCACCTCCACAGCCAGTACTGCCGCCGCTACCACTGCTGGATCTCTTGGCCTTCTTCTTTGGGGGTGCCTTGGACCCTTTGCGGGCAGAAGAAGACGCCTTCCGCTTGCGGGGTTTGGACGGCTTTCCTCCACCGGATTTCTTCCCGCCACTCGTCTTCTTTGGCGACTTGGGCACCGCCCTCTTCTTCACTTTTCTTGGCTTTGATGCCGATGATCCTCCAGAAGAGCTGGATGCCTTTCGCTTACGGGACTTCTTAGGCGTTGACGAACGCGAAGTAGACGGTTTCTTCGCCTTGGTCGCCTTCCCTTTCTTCGCAGAAGACTGCTTATTTGATGGTGGTGCTCCTTTTCCACCACAGGAAGCGAAGGGATTGCTGCCGCCTTTCGAAGGAGCCTTCTTGCCCGGTTTTGCGGGGGAGGACGCCTTGGAGGAGGAGCTACTTGGCTTCTTCTTCTTTCCTCCGCTCTTCTTCCTCGGCTTTGCAGGGGAGGACGCCTTGGAGCTACTTGGCTTCTTCTTCCCTCCACTTTTCTTCCTTGGCTTTGCAGGGGAGGACGCCTTGGGGCCACTGGGCTTCCTCTTCCCTCCACTTTTCTTCCTTGGCTTTGAAGGGGAAGCCGCCTTGGAGCTACTTGGCTTCTTCTTCCCTCCACTTTTCTTCCTTGGCTTTGCAGGGGAAGCCGACTTGGAGCTACTTGGCTTCTTCTTCCCTCCGCTCTTCCTGCCTCGGGACTTCCCTGCTCCCTTGGAGCCACACGAAGAACTCGCCGGACGTTTCTTCGAAGGAGATTTCTTTCCTTTCGCAGGTCTCTTCTTCGGCTTGGAGGCAGAGCTGGAGCTCTTCGAGCTGGATTTTCTGGCTCCTCCGGACGGCTTCGGCTTTTTCCTTGCCTTCCCTGGCTTCTTGTCCTTGGACGAGGAGGATTTGCTGCTGGAGGAAGAACAAGTGCAGCTCCTCCCTTTCTTTCCTCCGGATTTCCCTCCTTTCCTCTTCCCTCCGCTCTTCTTTGGTGCTTTGGACACCGCCCTCTTCTTCGCTTTCCTTGGCTTTGACGCTGATCCTCCAGAAGAGCTGGGTGCCTTTCGCTTCCGAGACTTCTTCGGTGTAGATGGGCGAGAGCAAGACTTGGAGGGTCGAGAGGGAGATTTCTTCGGTTTGGAAGGCCGAGAGGAAGGCTTCTTCGGTTTGGGGGACCGAGAGGGAGATTTCTTCGGTTTGGAGGGCCGGGAGGAAGGCTTCTTCGGTTTGGAGGGCCGGGAGGAAGGCTTCTTCGGTTTGGAGGGTCGAGAGGGAGACTTCTTGCCCTTCTTCGCCGAAGGATGCTTATTTGATGGCGGCGCTCCTTTCCCTCCACACGCAGCAAAGGGGTTGTCGCTCGACGATTTCGAAGTTGACTTCGATGAACCTCCGGAATCTTTGGAGCCTTTCTTCTCCTTCTTTACGTTGCGACTGCGCGGGCGACGTGGCTTCCTCGTCCCCTTTCCTCCCTTTCCGTTGCCAGTCGGTTTGGAAGTTGATCTTCCGTTCTTGCCTCCTGTTGCTGGAGAGCATCCGCAGGGCGACTTTGGTTTCGGTTTCGGCTTTGGCTTCGGCTTGGAGCAACTTGCCTGGGGAGGTTTCTTGGGCTTGGACGGTGCCTTGGGCTCGCACTCATCGGCTTCGCTGGGCCCACAATTGCCCTCCTGATCGGAGCCGGAAGCGGGGCCATCCTCCTTGTCCTTTTCGGGGAATTCCTCCTTCTTTTCTTCGTTTGGGGCCATTTTCGTTGCGTTTTCCAACTTGGCAAAAATAAAATTGAGAGATGTGAAGTGGAGTGCGGTGGACGGAATGGAATCAGCTAGCTAAAAACGCTAATTCCATCCGAAAACGCGCAAACGCTTTTGCCCATCCTCCACGCAGCTTCATGGTAACAACGGCAACCAAACCCGTCACCGCACCGTCACGACGCCCACGTGCGGTGCGGACCTGAAAAAAAGAAGAAGAAAAAGAAAGCATTATTACTGCGTGCATTTGAAAAAAGTTCAACTCACCACCACTTTCGCTATTTAAATGAGCACGGAAGTGGTGGATGAGTTGACTGTAATTTTTTTAAAACTAAAAGTCCATGTCTTTCTGCCGCAGCTAATTTGATATGCGGCAAAAGACATGGCATAGCATAACACGCATTTTTACATGACGTGCTTGATGGACTGCCTTTCCTTAACCATCCATTTAAATTGCATAATTTTATTCCATGCACGAACTATAATCGTTCACAAAAAATTACGTCTTTGTCTTGAATCATGAGTCATCTTGAATGGATCAGTCTAAATGCGTATGTACGGATATTGCCTATCATAAAAATGAGTTTAATTGGCTCAATAGTTATTGTGTTGTGAGCTATTATAAAATTGTACGTAGTCTTTTCGTTAACTTTAATAGGGAGCATTACATACTGCATTCACTACACACATATACACACGCAAGCATTAAAGATGGCTGTAATAATCAGTTTCAAGATTTTCGGGAATATTCTGAAATACCACAAAAATTACTCATTTTTCATCATCAGCGTACTTAGCTATGGTCTTATCCTGAATCTAGTCCAAGGGGAACGAATCTTGACTAGCCCCAAATTAACAGGTACAAAACTGTGGAGTTGACCAAACAAGTTTCTACTTGACAATTTTGTAACAATGTTTTTAAACATTAGACTGGGGAGATTGGGGTTCCTGGGACTTTTGTCCTGAGGGCACCTTCGTCACAGGAATGCAGCTGTACACGCATACCCCTCAAGGTATTTTTCGCGACGACAGGGGCTTAACGGGAATCCGTTTATTCTGCAACAAGTTTGGGAAGCAGTCACAAGGTCAAGCCATAAAAAGCAGCGTGGATAACGTTGGGAAATGGGGCAAAACGTACTTTTGCCCTGGAATCATGACGGGATTCCAATTCCGGAGTGAAAAGTTCCGTTCCGCCTTCATTGACGACACGGCGGGGAATAACGTAAGAATGTTTTGCGATTACAATGACATGTCGTTCAAAGAAGGGGACGGAACTGGATTTGGCAAGTGGACTGATAAGCGGTTATGCGAACAGCATGAAGCCGTTTGTGCCATAAGGACTCAAGTCGAGAAGGGGCATTCTTGTAATAAGTTATGTTTCTTTTGCTCATATTTAAACTTTTGTTCATTGCGGCCATTTAAAAAATCATTAAATTTTACAGTGGATCAAACTGGAGTCAACAATGTCATGGTCAAGTGCTGTGACATACCTCATCCTGTCCACAGTTGCGTTCCAAAGACAACTTGGGCGTTGGTCTCATCCTGCGACGCCACTGGGGCAAAGCAGGACAAGATCTGCAGCTACACCAGAAAAGTGGGTGTTTCCTACATTGACGCCTTTTCCGACTCCAGGCCTGTTCACGAGGCAGTGGGCTATGGACTCCGCAAAATGATAACCCAGTTCCAATCCAGATTTTTGAACGTGTCATCCGACGTCTCTTTTGAAGTGATGCGGGAGGACTCGAAGGAATTTTACTGGCTCCTATCTCCACGCTATATTTGGGAGCCGCAGGTTCTGGAAATGGTCAAAGTTACTGCAGGAAAGGGTAGGAGGTTTGAAGTGCATCAGGTGCATGGACAGTGTGGAATGCTTCAGATTTGGGGAACCAGACTGAAAATTGTGGAAACTGACGCCCTTCACAATACTGTGACCTCTTTTAAGGATTTTACTAACGAAAATGAAATTGATTATCTTGTATAAGTAAACAGTTACAGTTAACTTACTTCATTTTTATTCAGACATGAAATAAATAGAATAAATATCTTTATGGGTAAAAACTCGCATTCAAACTATAATGCACATAACAAGTACTTAATTTTTTATCTTCTTATAGAATTAACTGTTTAAATAGATTTATTTACACGGTTTGTACACGACCGCCAATTAAACTGAAAGTAGCACACATAAGTTAACTATGTAACTAAAACAAACCCAGTATAAAATTGAAGATATGTAGGTACACAAATACACAATACGCACGTTTATTCACCACGAATCTTTCACGTAAACGCATTCCTGGTTGTAAAATGAACAAAGTTATCACAAGTTAAAATTATCGTCTGACTGAGATTAGCAAAACAAGAACAAGTCAGTTATTGATTTTTCCTTCAGCTTTTACCCCTTTAGGCCTTCAGACTCGCAAAATGAATGACTGATACTGATGGCTGCATACTTTTTAGCCCAGTTTTCCAATTTCCAGCTTCTTGAACAATTTTGCCCACTTGTAAATGGTCGAATCAATGAGACCAGCCACCGTGAACACGCCTCCAATAATGGCGCAAACGGACACTGCAAAGTGTCCAAACGATTTAGACTTTTCGCTATACTTGATCATGATGGGTGATATCTCATACTGGAAAAACACTCCAGGCATTCCGCTTTCTCCAGAAAACGAGCCGACAGACTTTTGATGCCTTGTTGTTGAAAACTGATTGGAGAGGATGATTTCCCTTTTCCGCTGATAAGTAAACGGCACAATTTTCAGGTAGTACTGAAACATGATTGACTCTGTTTTGGCCACTCCCACCATTCCATCCACGGGATTGGTCTTGCCTGGAATGTTTTCTCCAAAGGTCAGTCCCCGAATTTTATGGGTCATGTTGAACTGGCTGGAGGAGTAGGGCTGGACGTCGTGAACATGAACATGGTTCAATGTGAAGCTTTTCCCGGGCGCAATATGGAAACTGCCTGACACGCGGTTGACCTCCATGTAGCCGTAAATTTGACAGCCCTCGTTGAATATCGCCTTCAGCTCCTCCGCTTGCCCGGCGCACTGCTCGATAAGACTAAGGTCCTTGATAGCCCATCCCTTGAGTCGATAAGCTTCTTGCACTTCTTCACAAGTGTTGCAGCAACGCAGCGGCGCCGTTTCCGCTCCGTAACAACTGCCACATTTGGGTTTTGCCAGGGCCGTGTCATTCGCGTTCTCTTTCTCCTTTTCCTTGATCACTCCCTCTGTCGCCTCCTTATTCTCCTCCTCTCCCTCCTTTCCAGTTTCGTGATTATGACCACCACTGCTATTTTGCGGCATTTTGCCGATACTCGACTCTCCCAAAATCTGCGTCTTCACAGGAGTATCCCCCACAATTGGATTCCCTTCTGCGTCCAGACGCCGCTTGAAAATGCTATGCTCGATTTGACTGTGCTGCTCTCCGGAACTGTCCATGGCGTCGATGCTCAGATAGGAGCAGGCCACCTTTGGAAACTCCAGGTCCAAATTGATTCGCAGCTTATTGGAGCGGGACGTGTCCACAAAAAGCTCTTCCGTCAGACTCGGGGTCAGGTAGTCACTCAGCTCGGAAATGAACAGGGCGAGCATTATCACCGTACTGAGAATTGTGACGGCGCCACCTTGGAACGTTTTTATTCGGAAATCCTCCAACGGCTTCGGATAAGCGTCCAGTTCCTTGAGCTTTTCCCATACTGATGCCATATTGCTGATTATGTCAACAGACTAGCTTATTATAATATTCTGCAGTTAATTATGGTAACACAGTCTTGTCCAGTCCAGTTCAGAGTCCACCTAAAAACATTTAAACAAGCTTTCATCAAAATCCCATGATCCCAAAAAAGTTATCAAATGTCAAAATTACAAGTGATAATTAGCTAATGCACTTACCCCTTTTCTATTTCACAGCAACTTGCATTGCATCGTTATCTATCACTAATAGCTAGAAAATAACGACACACACTGCAAGCTGTTATCTTGTTTAGTAGTTATTTAACTGCTGCTGTAATAATATTATTACAAAAAATGTCGTTGGACCGACTGACTGTGGATTGGGAGTCTCAGAGAAGAAAAGAGAAGCCGAGTTGTCAGCTGAAAGCGATATCCTTGCCGTACTACCTGGTAAACTTGTGCAAGCCGAGTACTGACAGTTCTTTGTGTGCATTAAGTTGCCCCAAATTACACATTTTCATTGGAGCTCTCAGAGAGAAAGATAATCATTCTGATCTGTGCAGTACTCACGATCACGAATAATCACGATTTATGCTAAAAAATTACGTAAAGCTCTACACTTTGCGTAGTAATTAAGTAATTAGTGCAGTGACCTCGGTCGGTGCAAGGTCACAAACAGAAGCAGTGACAATGGCTTCCAATAATGAGGATGAATTGTTGTCGCTTGACAGTGACTCTGATAGCGGAAATACTGCTTCCAAGAAGAAAAAAGTGCGCAAAAATTACAGACAGTCACAACAACAATTATCGACCTCAGCCAGTAATTATAATTTAAGTAATGGGAGTAGTGATGAAGATTGTCCAGAAGTAGGGACAAGCGCAAGAACTGCAATGGCAAGGAGCAGTAATAATGGCAATGCGGATTTATCGATAACAAGTAACAACGGCGTTTCCAGTTTGGATGGAAGTGATGATGACAGCGGCAATGAGAGTGTTCCACGAGTCGATAAGAATAGGCCGTGCAACAGGGAAGGTGACAATTTTGAAATAACTTTGTCGGACGAGGATGATGAGGAAACGAATGGTGAAAATAATCCAGGGACGACTTCCGGTAACTCATCGAATTCGCAAGGTAGTGCCGTAGCGTCCGACGAGGCCAATGGACAAGGGACATCGTCGTCCTCCAGTAATGGCTATGGGCTTCGACGTAAACGGAAAATTAATTATGAGGTAATTTTTGCGTACTTGTGGTTGGCGATCCAATGTAGATAAGAGAAAATTGTATATTAAATGTGGAATGTTTATTGGACAGGAAATTGAAAATGGACTGGATACGGATGACAAGTTTCCCAAGGACGGGAAATCAAAACTGAAGAAGGAAGTTTTGGACATTTTCAGCTTATCAAACTCAAAAATTACGAAATACACGCAAAACCCGGATTTGATTGACAACTACACAAAATGCAAAATTGTGTTCATGCATGGAACAGACTCTGCACGCCTGGACTCTGTGAGCAACTTTTTCGAAAAGTGTGGCCAACAGTTTGAAAGCATGTTTGTTCAAATCCGTTACGACGAAGATACCTTGTCATTTCTCAAGCGTGTTTTTAAACACTGCACCATTTTGAGCAGACTGGACTACAGATATCAGAGTCAGGATGAAGCTTATCATTTGCTAAAGCTCATCAAAACTCTAACGGGCACGAACAGCCTTGCATCATTTACCTCGCTGAGATTGATAAGCGTTTCTGGCTCGGAATCACTCTGTGAAAAGCATATAAGCTTGTTTCCAGAAATGCGCGTCAAATTCCAGTCGCTCGAGTTGGGGGACTCGCTTTGGGAGGACGTGAAGGCAGACACATTGGAAAAATTTCTGGATAAGCAGAAATCCTCTTTGGAAACACTTATCATTAACGGTGGATTCAGAGGAGACACTCACAAGGAAAAAGTACTGATCTCAATCCCAAAAATGGAAGCACTAAAAAACTTATGCATTTGCCCCAAGTACACTTTTCTCTCCGAGTTTAAGAATCCCTACTCCAAAAAGGCGCGTGTGATAACGCTGGAAGTGCATAAGAACGAGGAGCCCTTCAAAATCGCCATAAAATTCGCCGGTGACCTCCCAAATTTACGACGCCTTGTTCTCGGAAATCTAATCGACATTGAAGACCTATTGTTTTCATCCGTGCGGAAACTCACCGAATTTCGTTGCGGAAGCTACTGGAACCTTTCCATTCGATTTCCGAGCGAAGGATCACGAAAGGCGCTGATGGAGTCTACCGTCACGGAATTCCAGTTTCCTGACGCTCTAAAGGATCCCATCTTCACTGTAAAAGTTTCCAAGCATTTTCCAAACCTGAAGAAAGTTTGGCTCTACCTTCCATCCGTTCCTGTTCTCAGGGCCTTCTTTAAGGCTTTTGAGAATTCTCAATTGGAAGAGTTGTACCTCAAGACGCAGTTTGACTTTGAAAAAACGATGGAATCCTGTCTCCTTCCAAACATGCAGGACGTGCTGCAGAAAAGTCAAGAAACGGAAACGCTGCTGCAGACTTTAAGAGAGTACAAGCACTTTGACGAGTACATCAGATACTACAATGTGGAGCTACCGGTGGAAGCGGATGATCTTATGGAAGGACATTCTGCAGGGATTGGGGCGCTGAAAAGCTTAAAGGTTTTGCACCTGGAGCATATTCCAAGAACGCTGCTCATTCCTATTCCAGACGATGAGAGAAAATGGTATGACCACAACTGCAAATTTATGAGCACCACTTTTGGATACGAGAGGTATCCGCTCAAATACAGATGTCACAAGGAGATTTTGAAGTTGGACCTGTCCGAGTACATTTGGAAAAATATTCAGGTAAGCGAAAGTAAACTATGAACAAATGAGCTTTCAATTTGGGATTATATCAAGATGAATTAATTTTTCATGCATATTTCTATCTGGTATGCTTCCACAGATAAGCACCAGATACACGGAAGAGTTTAACCAGGCAGGATTTGTCAGCATGTCTGATGTGCAAATTATTCATGAGACGAATGTCAACTCTGGATACGATTATTATGAGGCTGAAGAGGAGGATATTTTTACTCCAGTACAGAGGTCCACACCAAAAGGAGCGCAGGTGAAAATTATGCCGTCTATGCTAATGCCTAGCATTAAGGCAAAATCTGAGGAAATGTGACGCGATAGTTAGTCTTAAATGATTTGATGATACTATTGACTAAATATACAAAATACAAATAGATTTTCACTTCTTTCTTAACTTTTTTCTTAATGTGCAATTAAAAGTATTCTTTCTATTGTTGTTTTTTAAAGACTGGCGCATAAACCGATTGCAATAAAAGTTTTATTTGAAAACAAAAAAAGAAGCAATTTTTCAATAGCAAAATCTTGGCAGTGATAATTAAAATGCATCGGATAATCAAGCATATACATTAAAATGAAAAGAAAAAAACTTGAATTGGACGAAAGTAAATTAGATGTTTAAATGAAATTATGAAGAAATGAAAGAAAAAATGTAGGAACGTTGTCGGCAAATCTGGTTTAATCTGCTGGACAACTGTGGAGACCAACAGTTCCTTCAACGGTATCATGATTAAACTTGAACTGCTTTCCCTCAATTACAAAGTCCTTCATGCAACCAACAAACTGTTCCCTTGTTTCCAATCCCCTCACTGATCCACCAGACCGTGGTATACCTCCAAGATACAAAGGATCCTGTGTATTGGTTGAGTCCTTTCCAGCAGCTCCTATTCCAGGACTGGAGTATGTGTTGTCCAGAGCGAGTGTCACCACGTTCTTGGATTTGGTCACTGGAGAAAAAAAATCAACATAAGTTATTGTTCCGTAATTAATGTCGTTAGTTAATTACGGCAATTCATAAAATTCCAAAAGATTAACTACCTCTGATGGTATGCCAATTTCCATCGCATAAGTCGTACGTATCTTTAGTAAAGCTGCTGGACAGCGGACCCTTTCCGTTATCAACGGTAAATTTGATGGTACCATTAATCATTTGAAGAACCATGAAATCGGAATTTCCATGAACCGCCACCAAAATACCGGAAGGATGGCGAGGTTTGATGCTGAGAGATAGTTTGATGTTACGACCGACATTGTAACGGTCACCTAACAAAATAAACGGTCAAGGGTAAACCCAAACCTCTCACTTTAGAAAAATATAACTTATAATTTTACACTTACGTAATTTAAGATATCCAGCGCCTGGATAAAAGTACATTCCATCTTCCACCTCGGACGTGCAAGGCTGCACGGAATGTTTGAGAAGCGCCGTCCCCGGATTTTTATTCCTCAGCATAAAATTTCTCAAGCAGCCTCGGAATGGCGTGTCCACATTTTGAATTTTCTTGAGCGTCATCCTCTTGCCCCACGCGTCCGCAGGAAGACCTCCAATGAACACGGTGGTTCCTGCATTCACATTTGTAGTGCTGCCCGAAGAATTTCCGGTGGCCACCGTGACTCCATCCACGGTCAACTCTCCAACAGTTTTGTATCTCGTGAAGCTGGCGGTGTGCCACTCGGAATCATTGTACGTCTTCGTGGAGTTGAGGAAAGCTGGACCAGATCCCGAGTCAAATGCAAAGTGAAGATAACCCCGACGCAAGTAAAGGGCCACATAGTCAATCTTATCAAAGTTGGTCCACATGAAAATGAGACCATCTCCAGCGGAGGATTTGAAGTCGATGGCATATGTGGAGCGAAGTCCATCGTCTTCCTTCTGATAATATTCAATTCTGGAGGTCTTGTCCAGATTTCCAAAGCGCACCCCTTCGTCCATTGAAACCTCTGGGTTATCCTCCGGTAATTCACGATATGGTAAGGCGCACTGCATAAACGGCGTAGGAACAACTTCCGGTTCCTTTTTGGGCTTCGCCGGTGTTGGAGCTGGCTCTTCATCCTCACCTTCGCCAAACAAGTCGTCATCCCATTCGTCCGTCTCGGGAGCAGTGTCTTCCCCGGGACCACCCTCTTCTTCGCCATGATGATGACGACCGTGGTGATGACTGGGTTCCGTAGTGGTCGTTGTCGTTGTAGAAGGAGTCGTTCGCTCCACCAGCACCTCCCCTCCGTCTTCATCTGAATCGTCCACCTTTGGAATCGTTCTTCCATTCCTGTCGCTCTCCACCTCCTCCGCCATTTTGTCCTCTTGAGTCAAGCACTTTTGGCTTAATGCGCTTTCTTGTACATTCGCGTCAGCAAAGTCGATTCTCTTCCCGTTAACGTTAATGTCTGCTAAACAACCCGAGTATTGCTGATCTGACGCTCCAGAGTCGCCGCGGGGTTGGAAGTCATCGGGACGTCCTCCCAAAAATAGCAGTGAACCCGGCGTAGTTAAACTTAGCGGTCCACCGGAAGCACTCTCTCTGAAAAAATTAACACACACAATTAATTTCTCTATGAAAATAACCACAAAAAATATAATTGCATCTTCATTTGTAATTACTCACTTGTAATCATGCATATCATCTATATTAACAGCTAAATTTCCTCTATCCCTCGTAATAGTGACTGCATGCCAACTGGCATCATTCAGCGGGTCCGTGAGGATTTCACTGGAACCCGGCTCAGTCCTCACGTGTAGCGCCCCGTTGAGCAAGGAAACACTCAGGTAATTGGACTGATCTCCGTCAGTTCCATAGAGTATCAGTCCATTGGACGAGTTTGTACGAACTCGAAGATTGACCTCAAACGTGTCGTCTTGCGTGACTATCTCTGGTCCTGACACAGGACTACTTGCCGTAGGCACCTGGACATAGCCATGTCCAAAGAATGACGCGACACTCGGCTCAAATCTTGATGACGGGCAGCCGACCATTGTATATCTCGTCTCGACAGCATCCGAGAGATACACTGGTAGCCCGTCAATTGACACATCTTTGATGCAGCCTTCAAAATCTTTGTTGGTCACGTCTATAAACTCGTGATTTCCGGGATATCCTCCAAAGTACATGTATTCTGAAACGCTTAGCTGTGTCTGGCTTCCTTGACTGGTTCCTAAAGACTGCCGGAGCCCGTCTATATAAAGTGCACTGTTCTTCCCGTCCCTCACCGCCTCCAACGTGTGCCAATTGCCGTCATTGTAAGTCTCCTGACTCAACAGTCTACCGGGTCCACCTCCCAAGTCATACTGGAAGGCCACTGCTCCATTGTTAATCTCAATCGACAAGAATTTCCGGCCTCGTCCCACCAAGAATATCAGACCACTCTTTGCTCTTGTCTGGAACTTTAGGGAAATTGCGGACCGTTTCTTAAAGGAATACTGCGTCCTGTTCAAAATTGCGAACCCATTTCCTAAGAATCTCAGACCGGTCTCCACTTTCAAGTTGATCAACTTGTCCCTTTCGTAGGCGGGTGCCAAGTTCTGCGCGTCTTTAAAGTTCCATAGTCCCACCTTCTCCTCACCTATTCTCAAATCTTCGACGACTCCACGGAACGTTGAGAATTTGACCGGACTCTTGGCCTGACCTGGAGGCAATCCACCAACGTAAAGGCGAGACGAGTTCTTGTTGACATTAAAGAGGGATCTGCTTCCACCCAAGTACTCATCCTTGGCAGTTTCCACCTCGTTTCCGTAATTATCCTCCTCGGCAATGGCAAACCTCACATTCTTTCCGGCTCTTGTGACTGTCGCTTTGTACCACTTGTCGTCGGCCACATACTTTTCGTTTGTGATGCGCTGGGGACCGGATCCCAAATCCATTGTCAGGACAGGATATCCTGTCTCTATTTCAATGGCCATAAAGTCCTCCTATTTCCCCAAAGAATACATAGATAAAATCATGTAATAAATAAATGATTAATTAGCCAAGTATCATAATGCCCCATATCCACTCACCTCTTTTCTTCCAGGCTCATTTCCAAGATACAGCAGCAATCCATTCGGCTCGTTTGTCTTAAAGTGAACGGACACCTTCGTTTCCGCTTGCTGTGACTCCAACGACTCGGGATTAGCCAATAACAGAGCGGATGATTCTTGCAGGTCCATTCCAACTGGGACTCTGTTCGCCTGTTCTCGAGCGGCCGCTATTTTTGCCTTTAAGTCAGCCAGTCGATCCGCAAGATCCGTTTTCTTTTGCTCAAACATTGGCTTCTTCGCCTCCAAGTTTCCGGTAATGGCCGTTGACAGTGGAATATCTTCTTTGGCCTGGTTAACTAAGGAAGGATTATACAAAAATAATAATTGTAATTTTGAATGTGTTTGCTTATTAACCATTGTTGCATTCAAAATACTTACGCTGGTTATCTGAAATCTCAACGTGCTGATTCAAATCATTGACGGTGACCCTCAGTCTCCGAACACTGCTGTGCTGCTCTGGAAGCGCATTCAGGATATCGTCAACGTCTGCCTGAATTCTTGACGCTCTTCTGGAGGCGTCTGTGGAGATGGACTCGTCAATCCCTCCTAAATCCCCCTTTGCTTCCAGTGCCTCCAAATCATTGTTGATGCTATTCAGATTATTGACCGTGGCATCGTTCATCGTTTCAATCAGCTCGATTGCTCGCTTAGCGTCTTCCAGCGGAATTTTCAAGCCCTGGTCCACCGTGTTCGCAGATTGACTTGCGAGCACTAGGAGATTTCGGGATGGCTCCATTGCGTCCAGTGCTTCCGCGCCGATTCCAACCGTCTAGATTAAAAAAATATTAACTTTTTATTTCTAATGTTGAACACACTAAGGGCTTTTACAACTTATGTACACTATGTATGTGATTTCATTACCATTGTCGTTGTATTATCTGCAGACATTTTGGCAAGATCGGCTGCATTTAGCGCCTCAGATAACGCGTCCACAATATTTTTATACGCTGTGGCTGCAGAAACCGCATTCTCAGAAGCTGCCCTTGTGTCCGCCAGCATGTCATCCAGTCTATCCGCTTCTCGCTGAAGGTTTTGTGCGTGTTCTCGGCTGGAAGCGATGGTGTTGTTGTGATTTTCCAGCTCGTTTTCCAAAGTGTCGTATTTTTGGGCTAGTGGGATCTGGAGTTCTTTCACGCTTGAGTGAGCAGCGTCTAAAATTGTTTGAAAAGTCCACAACTGTAAAATTTGTGAACAGTTGAATATATAGAAACTCGACAATTATATAATTTTTTTACCTAACGCAAGATAGGAATTGTCCAGTTCATCAATCAATCCTTCTGTGAACTTGTTCATGTACGTGGCATTTTCGCTATTGTCCAGCATTTCCTTGGCCCGATTTTCCAACACGCCCAACTTTACAGGGAATTTTGCTTCTCTGTGATTTTATACATGCAAAAATATATACTATTAATTTAGCGTTGTTTAATTTGCTAATGTCAATTTTTTTTAATTGTACACAAAACACCAACTTGATTTTATCCAGAATTTCATTGGCTCTTCTGGAAGTGTCGAGACTGTAATCACTTTGATTTCGCAAATCCCTCAGTTTATCCCGAATGTTATTTAACTTTTCTCCCTCGTCATTCAGCTCTTGTGTCAGTGCGGTAATTGGTTTCACAAATTCCTCCACATTGTTCAGCACCTCCCCAGCAGTTTTGTTTTCAACTTGGGCAGCAGTCGGGTCAAATCTCACGTCTTGCATTGTGGTAATTAGGGTTTCAGCCTCTGCTCTTGCAGCGTCAGTTTGTGGACTTGTAACTGAAAGTGTAGAACGCTTCGTTAAAGTACATACCAATTAAAAAATTATCATTCACTAAAATGTTGTCAGTTAAGCCATACGCCTATCATCCGACAAGAGGCCCTCCATCAAATCCTTCGTTTCATAAACGGCAGTCTGAGCTTTGGCAACGGCCTCTTGAACTTTTGACTCCATTTCGAAAGATTTATCCTTCAGTGTCATACTTTGTTTCGATTTTTCTTTCAGGCTGTCTTCCGTAACTTCCGCCTAAATTCCGCGGTAAATTATAAAGGTCGCCTTAACCAACGCACCAGCGTTTGAGAAATTCAATTATACAACAATTTGTTTTTACCCGTTGCCGACTCAAAGCTGCGTCCGTTTCCAAATTGGAAACTGCGGTATAGTAAGGTTCCAAGTCGACCCGTTCAGGATCCAATAGCCTGACATCAGGTTCCAGTTTGGCAGCGGTGTCATTAAAGTATGCAAGTTTTTGTGTTGTGAAGTAGCTCAATGCAACAGACTGTAACAATGAAGTGAACAATGCGTTGTTATTTTAAATGTTCATAGTTTCTTTAAACAGTTTATGACACTTACGTCAAATTCCTCCTTAACAGGGTTCAAAATTCTTGCCATCGCATCAGTGTCGTCGAGAAGTTGATGCTGACAAGAATCGCACTCTTGACATCCTCGGTCTTCAATGAGAACCCAACGGAATGGGCACCTGTCACACTTTTCTCCGATTACCCCAGGAAGGCAAGAACATTGACCAGTTTCAGGATTGCATCCAACCCCAACGGCATAATCCTGATTGCACTCACAAGCTGAATAAAAATATAATTATTTTATATTAAAAATATCATGTCTTTTTACAATTTTGAATTTTATGAATTTTCGCAGACCTTGGCATCCTTCATGTGTGTACTGCCAGTACCCTGGAGCACACCTCTCACAGCGTCTTCCAGTTGTCCCAGGTTTACATTCACATTGTCCAGTGTTATCGTCACATTGAGAATTCACGGAAGCAATGGCACAGTCGCAAGAATAGCAGCCAAGACCATCACACCGGGACATTCCATAATGATCAGGTGCACAAAGATCACAGTTAACACCAATCACGTTGTGCAGACACTGACATTCTCCAGTGGTATGGTCGCATTCGCGGGTTCCACACTCATTGCAGGAACACTTATTACAAGTTTTCGAGATAACCGCATCTCCAAAGTAGCCGGGTTTGCAATATTCACACAGCTCTCCGCTTGTATCGTTCAAGCATTTCAAGCATTTACCCGTGACCGTGTCGCAAGCGTATGGATCAGCGGAGTCAATGTTACCGGAGCACGAACAAGGCTTGCAAAAGTCGCCAGGTAGTTCCGGTCGTCCAAAATAGCCAGGACCACAGCCTTCACATCGGTTTCCAAAATACCCTTCGGTACATGAGCAACTGATCTCTGACCCGTCCCGAGAGAATTCACAGCTTGTTGCAAAACTGTTATGAAAATGAAATAATTGTAGTAATAAACCTTTTTATTCTTTATGTAAAGAATAAAAAGTGTACACTAAACGCTATCTGAAATGCTTACTTGTTTGAGACGATGGGAAGGGGACAAGCGCAAATTAAGCAGTCATAGGGTGTTCCATGCGTAGCATCTCCGTGATAACCTGCCTGACACATGTCACAATGATCTCCAGTGGTGTTGTGCCTGCAATCATTGCAAATTCCCGATACCGGGTCACACATGTCCGAGTGTCCATTACACTGACATGGCACGCAAAATCCTCCGTGTGGTCCAGTTGGTGAGCGGAAATAACCAGGTGCGCATTCCTCACAAGAGAGACCTTGATGTGGACAGTTCAATATCAATTAGAATAGTTTGTCTTACAAACTAACACTGAAATGCATTTCATGTATATACCTTGATAGTTTGGTGGGCACTGGCACTGCTCAATGGTAAGGGCCCTGTTTTCCGGTGTGGGGTGCACATGATCTTCCGTGCCTATCTCGATTCCAAAGTCGCTAAGCCTGAAGCCAATCGATTATACAAATTATCGTTAAATCAGTTAACTGCCAACGAATAAATATACAGCTTAATTACTTACTTTGCTTCGCGTGTCTTCTTCCAGTAGCCAGCTCGTACGTAAATTGCTCTGAGATCTTTCAAGACAATCATCATTTGTTCCCTAGTGGGAGTAACCAAACCTCCGGTGGCACTCAAAACGACAAAGTTATCCTCCAAAAGTGGAAGCCTCATTCGCATGGCGTTATCTCCGTCCAGATGCTCCACAGTGTAATGCATCAAGCGAATGACGCCACCGGATGGTGGCAGTTCTCTTCCTTCAAGAATGACATCAGGGCCCACGTATGTCTCTCGTTCTGAAAAATAGTTAGATGAACGATTATTTAGTTTATTTATTTTTATGGTACGAATGTCATGTTTGATCGCAGTGTTGATATCTTACGTTCATCGCTATCAGGATCAGACACAAGTGTATATGACACCAGTCCTCCATATGACGCCAAATGATTAGCTTCCATTTCCGCCTTGAAGTACAAAACGTTGGTCTCATTTCCTTCTGGCGTTGTATCCTCTGGAATGTACAGCGGAGCAAAGGCTGCGTGTTGGCCCACGTCCTCAAACTCAATTTCATAACCAATTACTGGAGAGTACGTTTTAATTGGGTCAAATGACACGCTCGTCCATTGTTCCTTTCCCGCAGTTACTTGAGTCCAGAAAAGATAGGCAGAGTTGCACCTAGTCGTCTTGCCAAAACAGAAGCACTTTGTGCACCCAGCGGGATTACTCTCCTGAAGATTAAAACTGCCCACCTTACAGGTATCACAGCCCCGTCCTTCAACGTTCACTTTGCAGTAACACGTTGACGTGTCCTGATTACAAATGTCATCAGTTGTTCCTCGCATGTCGCAGTCGCAAAGTTGACAGTATGGCATTGCCCAATGGCCGGCCTTGCATTTGTCACAGGTTCGGCCAATTATGTTAGGTTTGCAGTCGCACTGACCGCTCTGAAGGTCACACTGCAAATTCCCATTGACCACTCCAGCAGGTTGGCAGTCACAGTCGAGGCATCCAATCATGGCGTCAAAACCATAAGTTTGGCCAGCGCAAGCGTCGCATTTTGCCCCAATAACGTTCTTTGCACATACGCATTCCCCAGTCCTGTCGTCACAAAGGGCTGACGCTGGGCAATCACAAGCTTTGCACTCGGGATATCCATAAAAGCCTGTCTTGCAGCGTTCACAACGCCTTCCTATCACATTGTCTTTGCAGGTACATTGGCCGCCAAAGGGCTCGCATTCGAAACTGGTCGCGCCGGGTATTTGACACTGGCAAGGGAGTGCCCCATTGTTGTACTCTGACGTTAGCGAGAACACGGCAGCCTTACAAAAGTCTGCAATCACAGTTTTAATTAGTCATCAGTCGTCGGTAATTATAAATCTCAGCGAACATTAATGGGTACTTCAATATATGTACATACCTGAAACGTTGGTGGGGTTGAGATAAAAGTGAGTTTTTCCGCACTCTGCAATAAACTTGCTGGTTTCATCCAACTGCGAAGGCTGCAGATACTTGTTGATGTCCACGTCCATGTTCATGTTGAGTTCGTTAATGTTGCTTGGAACTGCCAACACGTAGTCTATCCAAATATTCTGTGGCGACTTGAGAATGATGTTGTAGGTATCCTCGATGTAAAACTGTTGATTGTTGTCGGATTGCGTAATTACGGCTCTACAGCCAACGGTAGATGGACAATGAACTATTGGCAACTTTGCTTCGTAGTATTGACCGTTTTGAACGTCAACGCCAATCGAGAACCCTGGATTCTCTGGTTGATAGTAATGAACAAGTAGCGTGTACAAGCCAGGTGTGTAGACCTTTCCAGGAATTGTGAGATTCTTTTGCTGTCCATGTAAATACACCAGGTTTCCGGAAGTGACGCCATCTGGAAGGGATTCGTCATCCGCAATGCGATCAGGTTCGAGTACCTCGGCTTCGATCTGTTTACACCATACATGATTATGATTTTAGGTAACTTGACCTTATTAGGTACAAATTGCATAGTCCGGATAAGAAATTATGCTAGTTATTAATACCTTTGTTGAGTCTGGAGGTATTTCGTAGGTAGATGGCACACAAGTTCCGTTGCGAATAACGCAAAACTCCTGAGGTCTGATATGGTCGAGCGACCATTTTCCGTAGGGGACAGCGGTCACTGTATGAACGGCTATTTTATCCGTGATATCTTCAGGAGCCTAAAAATTATATTAAAAAATAAAGTTTTTTATCCAAATTATTAAAACGGGCATGCTATTATACTGAGGGATCGGTCTTAGCTTTGCGGGATCAAACGAAGAGAAGGGAATTGCCACTCTTTTTCATTCATGCCTGTATATATGCATGCTCCGAGAGGCATAGAGTGTTATCCATTTACTTACATTATGCCCGGTAATTCCCTTCTCTTCGTTTGATCCCGCAAACCTAAGACCGATCCCTCAGTAATATGTAATTCCAATACCTGAAGGACAAGTTTGATATTATTTTTGTCGAATTTGAAAACGGCCACTTCGCCTTCATCAGTCGTGACCACTTGGCGACATGGTGTGGCAAGCTTGCAGTTGTGGATTAAAACTTTCCCCTTTGTTGATCCTACCAAAAACAGACATACTCATAGGTCAGAAATATATGGAACTAGATAATTATAGAGCTAATAATTATTACCTTTCATGGATGTAGCCTCAAGCTCCAAAGTGGTGACATTAGCTCCCATGGGCGTGAAATACTCCAACAGCAGCATATATCTCCCTCCTTTACTCGCCGGAAACTCCAGATTAATTTCCCTCTGCTGCGGACTTATCACAGCCACCCTGTCCGTATTGAGCCCCAAGCTCTTCAGAACCTTCTTCTCCTTGTAAAACTGTGACAGGTCAATCCTGTCTCCTTCATCGTCCACATATCCATCGGACATCATGGCTGAGTCAAACTTACTTGTGCTGGGATACTTGAGTTTTACGCAGGGATCTGGAATAATATTGTTCCCCTTGCCCCTCGTTGTCGTGTTAAGTATGCACGGTTCGTTAACCTGCTTTTGTAAAATGGAGCCTTCGTAATACGCCGCCGGGAGCAGAATAAAGTAGTCAATCAGAAGAAACTGGTTGCTGATTATGTGGAATCGCCATCTCCCCGGATTTAGGACAAAAGGCTGAGGTAAATTATTCCTGGAAAGGGTAGTGTACATCGTGCGAGGCTCCAGTTTAATTTTCGCCGATTGCTCCTCATCACTGGCGCTCTCTGGAATAACTTTGATCTCAACGGGAATCGGCATGTCTCCGGGGTTCATGTAGTGCAATGCGATTCGGTAGAGTGATGACTTGTCAATGTACACGTCATGAACCGTTTCCGGTTGGAGCTCCGAGTAAATGGCGTAGCCTCTCCAGGAAAAGTCTGGAAACGTGTAGTCATCATAGCCAATCCGAATGTCGCCACGGGATGGAGTTTTTCCGTCTTCAATTTCATGGATAAACTGGTAGAGAGTCGGATAGTAATGCGTTTTCAGAGGCTGTGTGCACTGAACCCCTTCAATTCTCGGACGACATATGCATTGACCAGTGTTCTTGTCGCAGATTGTGTTGACCGCTCCGCCCACGTCGCATCCACAATCCACGCAGCCAAAAATGTTGTCTGAGGTCAGATTGTAGAACCCATCCTCGCACATTTCACAACGGGCCGTGGTCACGTGGGACTTGCAGGGACACTGGCCAGTTTTTCCGTCACAAACTTGCACTCCTCCAATGACACCTGGAGTGTGGCAGTCGCATTCGTCACAGCCCCGGGGATTCCACTGCTGAAGATTCCAGTAAAGAGGTTTGCATTCATTGCAAATGCTGCCGTTGACGCGTTCTTTGCACACGCAAAGTGTTCCTTTGGGAGCGTCAGCGCAGCTTGTAAAGGACTCAATCACACCGGCGGGATCACAATTGCATTCTGTAGTCCAAAAATTACACTTTAGTTTTTATGCAAAAATAAGAAATTGTTATAGAACCTTACCTTCACACCGAGGGTGATTATAAAAACCTTCACGGCATTTTTCACATTGCATTGAATCGAAATTGCCTTTGCACTGGCATTTTCCTTCGTCGTCGCACGATACCCCGATAGATCCCTCCGTGGAACAGTTACACGCTAGACACAACAACGACACAAAACAACAGTTAAATTAATACTTTGCAAACTTGGGTTATTATGAAAATTATTATTATTTTGTAAATCATTGTGTCCTCTTACATAAGCACTCGGGGTACAGGTAGAATCCCGGTTTACACTGATCACAAGTTCGACCACCAAAACTTAAAAAATAATTAATTAAATAATTAAGTAACAATAATAATAATGGATAATTAAGTAACAATAATAATAATAGATAATTAAGTAACAATAATAATAAACGCAGCAAGCTACCATGTAGCAAAGTGGCGGAGCAGGGACACCCTTAACATGCATCTTTCAAAATAGTGAGCTGAGTACCACTACAAGGAATCGTTTCTTAAAAACAGAATGCATATATTCCAATCCATTATCAAGTTAGAACATAAAAACCAAAAATTAGGTATTGCCGTTTAACGGTAACCGTTACAATTAAAATGCATTCGGATTTGCACAAAGAACACTCAGGAAAGTCGAATGATATGCCACTTGCCCTAAGTGACTTTAAAAAATTTCGAAATCGTAACGGTTTATAACGGTTACCGTTGGCCGTTATGGCTACCAAGCTTCTCACATAAAACGCTTGTGGTGACAAGCCGTTTATCGAAAACTGAAGTCCAAGATTCAAAACCATTTAAACATGACCATTTGAAATCATCGTAACCGTTAAACCGTAACCGTCACCTTCAAAATGACCGTAGATCTGCGTATTATGTTGTTAGACGAGTCGAATGACATGTCACTTACCATATGTTGTCATTTAAAAAAGTTGACCTCGTAACGGTTTCTAACCGTTGCCGTTGACCTTTGGAACTGGTAAGCATGTCAGGCAAAGCCCATATGATGGCAAGTCGTTTGTCGAAAACAGAAGTCCAAAATTAGAAACTACTTAAGCAAGAGAGCATACGATGTAAAATTATTTGAAATCGCTGTAACCGTTAAACAGTAACCGTCAACCCCGAAATGACCTCGTATCTATGTGTTATGGTCATAGACGAGTTGAATGATACGTCACTTGTCATATGTTACCATTTAAAAAATTTGACCTCGTAACGGTTTCTAACGGTTACCGTTGACCTACGTATTTCAAAATCCCGCTGGACCCTTCTGAAATAACCACCTATCGATTGCCGAAAACCGATTTCAAAAAAGTCAAACCGTTTTTGAGTTAGAGCGCGCACAGACAGACAGACAGACAGACAGACGAACGGACGGACAGACGGACATACTGATCTTATAAAGTGGCTCCGCCACTTAATAATAGATAATTAAGTAACAATAATAATAATGGATAATTAAGTAACAATAATAATAATCAATAATTAAATAACAATAATAATAATTAAAAAGTAAGTAACAGTAATAATAATTAATAATTAAATTTCCATATACATACATATTTTGTATCATCGTTAATTGTCATCGTTCATTTTTTAACTTACTTATGGAGGCAAGGGCATTTTCCACTGGCGTCGCAAATTTTCCCCACGCTTCCTTTCGAGCTGCAATTGCACGGCTTGCAATCTGGATAGCCGTAGAATTCTGGAAGGCACTGATCGCACCTCTCTCCTCCGTATCCGGCACGGCATAAGCATTCACCCGAAGATTTGTCACAAATTCCGTCCCTAGTTCCTCTCACGTCGCAGCTACAGTCTGGACAAACAAGAAATTTTTTATCAGAAAAACATAATAACCTGATTCACATTAAAAATTAAATTTCTTACAGGCGCAAGTAGGAAAGTCGTAATATCCATTTTCACACTCGTCACATCTCCTTCCTCCAAACCTATAATTATAATTTTGTTCCTTGTGTTATGTAGCTCATTTCATGTAACCAAGAATTATTTTGGCTGTACACACTTTGTCATTGCCGTTTTTACTTACTTATTGTTACACTCGCACTGTCCTCCATTGGCGTCACAGATGAGATGGAAGCTTCCAGGCTTGTCGCAATCGCACGGCAAACAGTCTGGAAAGTTGTAGTATCCTTCAGCACATTTATCGCAGTTCTTCCCTGCAAAATTCGTCTTACAAGGACATTGACCGCCGCCCACCTCGCAAACTTCCCCTCTGGTTCCGTTGAGGAAACAGTCGCATGGTTTGCAATCTGGATAGTTGTAGTAGCCCTGACTGCACCTGTCACAGTGCGGAGGCTGAAACTCTTTCTTACACTCGCAGCGACCGGAACCCTCCTCGCAGTTTCCGGTAGCGTAAAATTCATTACATCGACACGCTGTGCAATTGAAAGCATAAAACGTTAACTTTCTCCCAATTTCAAGTCAACAGTTTGTTTAGAGAAAAGAAAAACGCTACATACGTTCACAAACATCTCGGGCCTTGAGATCCTTGCCGTATGGTCTAAAGAACCCAGGTTTGCACTTGTCACAGTTGGTTCCTTAAAGGAGTATTTAAATTTAGTTAGCAATTATGGCTTGTAAGTAAAAATTGAGAATCGCTCATGGCATACATACCCTCCGTGTTATCCATGCAATTGATACAGACGCCACCTCCTTCATAACGACCGGTTATGTCCAAAGACGTTGAGTTGCCGTCAACGGTTTCATCGTAGTAGCAATCGTTACTGTGACCGTGACAGTTGCAAGCTATTTGGGGGAGAGGAAAGTTGAGAGAAAATCTTAGTAGGAAGTATACGTTAAATAGCCACGAAAGTGAGAGTTAATAAGTTCATTCTTACGTTCGCAAACAAAAGGCGCGGAATATGTAGATGGACGCCATGCTTTTTGTACGTACCCCGGACAGCACTGCTCGCATTGGGCTCCACACGTATTGTGCTATAAAGTTATTTAATTAATTTATGTGTGTTTTTGTGAACCAAACTTTTCCGTACAAGCCACAAAAAAGTCGACACTTACGTGGCAGCGACATAACAGCTTATAGGAATCATAAGGATCCGTGATGTCACAAAGATCAGCGTGACCGTTACAACGACAGCGACCTCCAATACTGATGTCCTTGATGGAGTAGAAGTACTGGAAAGAAAAGGGAAAACTTTTGTAGCTCAATTCTTTAAAAAAATGAAGGAATTCAAGATGCATTCTTGTAATTTGACTTACTCGACGTGTAACGGTAGAGTCTCCGTGCACAACAGACATCAACTGACCCTTCAGCGTGGTAGTTCTTAAAAGCTTGAGTCGAATATTCGTGGCTCTGGTCCATTCCTGGAGTACGTCAGAACTGAAAAAGTCGCTGGCCGATGGTCGTTGATTCAGTAATGATACGACAATCTGTCAAATACATAATTGGCGTATGATTACCTATTTCAGCTTTTAACTGTTTATCTACCAGCTTTTAATTTTGTAGCTTACCTCGCCATGTTCCAATGGAACCACCTTGGAAAATGTCGTGTCGCAAATGACCGAGTCATCATGTGTAATTTGCTGAAGGGTGGTCCGGAAAAACTTTTCACAGTCGCTGCAAACGGGGCAACATGAAACTTGCATTTAACTTTTGTCCATTTTTAATTAAACTTGTGCCACTAGTTCCGTTAAAATATTATATCAATTAAGTCTGTTAATTTTTGGAAAGCAATGCCAGTTTAATCCCTTACGCTGGGTTTTCGGCAAAATACTGCCAAGGCTTCCATGTTTTCCCGTTATCAGTAGATCTCTCTAGTGCCCACACACCCGGTCGCGGAGAGTTAGCCATTGTAATGAAAACGTACGCAACATGGAACTCCTGTTATTCGTTAAAGGTCAGTTTTGTTTGCAATTACAAAGCATTATAAATCATTTTAGTATTCTGATTACTGGGCAATATGATGTTATGATGCAAGCCTGATAAGCACCAATTTAAGATATCTTAAAAGTGCAGGTTACTTTTCTTTGTTTCTTACCTGACCCAAATCAATGGTCAAATTCACTTCATTGTACTTTGTTCCACGCGACAATGGAGGGCTTTGCCACCATCGTTCCGAGCCGTCAATGGCATGCTGAGGTGGGTGGTTGGACGGTGACGAGTTTATATCGCAATAGTCACAAACCTACAAAAATATTTGCGCAATCGTTAATTTTTTAAACTGTAACCAACCGAAAATTATTTTTCCGATGGATGACATGTCTAAGTTTCCACTTGCCTGCCCATGAATAATGTTGTTTGAATATTCCGTTTCAGAGTTGGCTCCTACAAGCTTGCAGTACAATTCGGGTCCTTCATCTCCACAAGTTGCGGTGGCTGTAATCCGCCGATTCTCGGCCAAGTTAAAATAAGGTGGCGTCAGCACTTCTGAGTAGACTGAACGAAATATTCCTCCTTCCCACGCGACTAAGAACCAAAGGAGCCAACACTGGCCGTAGAGCGTTTTTGGCCAGAAAATTGACATTTTATTTTTTGATCTCATCCTGTCTATTTTATCTCATCTCATGATTTTAGCCAAATTATTATTGTTTTCACGGCAGACAAGAAATATTTAATATTTTCTTAGCGTGCCCCACAAGTTACATAAAAGCTAATTATTGAGCAAAATCACTGTCACTTCACAGCAGCACAGCTTGGCAAAAAAATACAACAGAACGACGTCAGTTTGTGGGGCAATACGAAACTTTTACAAGATTTTCATAGTCGTCCTACCGAAATTTCAGTAAATTGTTGCTAAAAAGTACTATAATTATGGAAAAGAGATCAGTAAGCATATATAGTTAACTATGTTTATGTAAATTAAAATATTTTTGTGATTTGCTTGTTTCTAGCTGATGTTGCCTTTTTCTTTTTGGTCTTTGGCGTCGTCTGACTCTGCCCTTTAGCACGACTAATATGTCTTCTTTAAGATTAATTTTTATCACTTCAAAACACAGTTGAATGAAAGTGAAAAGGTCCAAAACTTCATAAAAAATGTATGGAAGGCCTTATCGCAGTTTCACACATCCTATTCATCATCAGCGTAGTTCTCTTTTCATAAAAATTATGTTATGTTATTTTGAGATGAAATTCATTTATTCAGCAGAATATGATTTTGTCCGTGTATTCAATATATTCAATACTTATGAAGATTCAAGTTCTATTTTTTTCTGATGCTGATAAGAACAAGATCACACACAACAACGAGTAACATTTTTTTTCACTTTATTGATGAGCTGACTTCACATTTTTCAACATTTAACTGTTATGAATGAATAAGACAATCATGAGTCTTGGATTCTTCTGCTGAGCTATGTAACATTTTCAATACAGCATAGTTATAATTTTGTAATTTCTTTGTATTGCACCCATTTAAGTTAACTTGGGAGAGGAAATGACAGATATCGACGATATCCTCTGCCTACTTCATTTTTTCACCAGCATAATAAGATTACTGACTTGTTGTGATCTCACCCTTGATGCTCTTTGCTCTCATGTTTGTCTGGACTCAATTTTACAGAAGAAAAAAAGAGACGCATTCTTGCACGATGGATTTTTTTTCAAGTCCAGCAGAAAGACCACATCTCTGCATATTATAGCTGCAAAGTACATAAGAAGATGCAATAAGGCCTCTATGAATTCAACAGGCAGCAATAACAGGACAACAGTGATTCACTTTCCTTTACACTTTTGAATGGAAGTGATTCACAAAAAAAGTTTTCTTATAATATATTATAACAGAGAGTGCATTGTATCCACTGCTCCTTGGGAATGAGACGGACGTGGTGACTGGAGATTCGAGAGAATGATTTTTTTCATGTCAGAGAGGACATTACGTAAAGTATAAAGAAGACGAAGTAACGAGAGAGAGAGATATGCGATAAGAATCCAACACAAAATATTATGAACCAACTAAATATTATTATCATGAGCCTAAAAACATCCCAAATCCAATATAATAATGTATGTAAGAAATAATACAAAGATGCATTGATTTTTTACAAGATGCATGATTTAGTTGTTATATATGGGAAAATAAATAAAAATTTGGTTTGTTTCATTCAAGACATCTTTGTACCCTTCTGCGTCCCTTTTCTTTGACCATTTGAAGGGATCATGTTTTTTTAGTTTGTTGAGATTTTCTTGTACAATGTTCACTGTTGCTTGCGCTTACACTGAAATTTGAAACATGAAAAGTGTTGCTGGTAAAAAGGGATGCACACACTCACACATGCTGGAAGGCTTTTCTCAGGAAAATCATGGAAGATGCGATCATCTTTAAAGATGCGAGTGTGAGTGAAGTGGACTCTTCAAGTGCTTGTTGCTGGTGGTGGGTCGGTCATCATACTTTTCTCTCTCGCATTAAAAAAACATGTTTTCCTCAAGAGGAACCACTTGATGCACATATGTACATATAACCTGTTACATCCTATAATAATCATAAACTATTGTTATACGCAACGAACACACAACACACATAAGCAATAATAGTAGTGAACGCGCAGCTCACAACTTTTTAATACGAGCTTACACACAAAATCTGTAAAGCTGGTTTTTTGGTTCGTTATTCGGTCGGTCCTTCCTGCCATCATGAAATTCTGAGATGATCTCTCTTATCATCTTACTACCGACCGACCAACCAACATTCCTTAATGCAGTTGGTTGGTTTGGTTGGTGCAGTAATAATACAGGAAGGAAGGCAGAGAAGAGAACCAAAGGGCCATTTCATATTGGAAAAACTGGAGTTGATACAATGCACTCTATATACTAAATTGTAATATATGAAAAATATGAATTTAAAAAATATATTTCAGTTCAAACGTGGAGCATCTTAGGGAGCATATTATTCAAAACACTTTGCAAGTCTTGTGTAATGAGATGCTTTTACACATTCAAATTATTTTGTAGCTGAATTGGGCACGTTTCTGTATGAAAATCTTATAAAAATGGGAATTAGGAATATTCTGCCTCTGGGTACGATTTATGAAGAATTACCTATGTGTAGTTTTTTATGCAGTATGAGTATGTTTGATAAATTATAGTCAATTTTAAAAGGTTATTATCACAACGCTAGAATTCCTCACTAAAAGCAGAATTCCGTCGTTTCATGTCACAGATTCAACCGTACACGTTAAAATGCAGTTTATCATGAATGATAATAAAATATACAATGCATATTATTATGTCGTTGATTCATATTTAACTGTTTCAACTTTATTATCATTACAAAAAAAATATGAGCATAAAATAATACTTCAGTAACAAATAAATCACAATGCACATAAAATAAATTACAGCCTTTTAAAAAGTCAACTTTAATTAATTATATTGAAAAGTCAGATAATGACAACAACAGGCTAGTTACTGAACCATCGCCACTCAAGAGCCGAGATAACTTATCCCTCGTGTCCTCCACAGCTTTGAAGAACCTATGTGCAAATGGTCCTTCAAAAGTCACCGAAATATTTTCAGAAATGTACAGTGGATGTTGCACACTCAAAGTATCCGGCAACTTTAATCCCAACAAACTCTCCCACATTTCCTCCGGAAACCCAATTTCAGTCAAGTTTTCTTTCCAAAGCCTCCTCACTCTTTTCTGATCTCCCGTATATTTCTTTTTCTTATCGCGAAACTTTTCCCAGCACACTGTAAACTTTCTCTTGTCAATCAACTCCCCAAATCGGGGACAAACTAGCGAATGTCTGCGGTTAACGCCTGCCCCTTGACCTTCACAAAGTGTCTCATCGATAAACTGGAACCACTCAAATAGCAATTCAATCTGTTCCCTGGCGTTAGTAGAACTACACCTATGAGTGCTTATCACGTCCGAGAAAACAGCTTCGTCATAACTAAACGCGACGTTATTTTGCCCATCCACAATCTCGTACTCGCAGGTCCTCTGCAGTGCGATAACCGGCGGCAATAAGTTTTTCTTCATAAGGAAAAAGTAGACTAGCCAGTAAACCACGTACGGATTAGTGAATCCCACCTCGCAAAAGTGCTGATGTTGCATTGCCCAGTAAACTACCATATTTAAAAGCGACGAGACAGTTTCGTTCATGCAATAAATTTGTTTACAGAGCTTCGCCGTTTGCGCCATCATAAAAGGCTTCAGCAAGAGATTACAGTTAATTCCAAACATGACGTGTGAAAACTTTATACAGTTTGCCCCGTGGCACTGAACGTTATTCAGGATTCCTTCCGTTTGCAGCGTTTTTAATTTGACAAACAAGGAGGTCCGAATTCTATCCACGTCCGGCGTGGCTTCAATAATCTTGCAGGTGGGAGCAGCGTTCTCAGCGTCTGTGAAACCTGGATTTAGAATAATGGCATTTACTGTCTATAGTTTTCAGTGTATACTGAAAAATGATGTAATTACATTACATTACATTAATTAGCTTACCTTTACTATCAAAGTAAATGGTGAATATGGTCTGATCCAAATTGAATCCCAGTATATCCGACCCAACGGGAATTATCTTGCATTTAGGATGGGCTTTCCTAAACACGTCAGTTAAATGCGTGATTATATTCTTCCGAGCGTCAATCTGGTCGCGTGGCATGAAAATGTAATTCTGGATTTTATCCATTTCCTCCTCAAAGTTTGCACGGTGCTTATCGATGAAAAACGAGGCTGACTGGTAGCCTTTACCACCACTGGGGTGGGAGGGTGGCACTGCTGGTACGGCTGTGACTTTTGCAGTGTTTGGAGAAGAATGATGACTTATTTTTGCGGATTTATTGTTGCTACCGCTTAACTGGATTGTTTCATCCAATTTTCTTTTCAACGGAGCACTATTAGTTGGAGGAGCTGAATGAGATACGGGAGGAGAGTTGACTGGTCCCTGAGGTGGATTTTCTTCCCGACTATCTTGAAAATAGGACTTCCCTGCAGTATACAAACAAATTGTTAGTAATTTATGATAACAATGGGGAAGATCCATTAAAAAGTAACGAAGCTTCCTTACATTCAGCATTGTTAATAGTGTTGTAGACCCTGAAATGTAAAGGAACTCCTCCAACTCGGTGCTGTAAAGCTGTAAACTCTTCTAATTCCCTGAAATTATCAGATAAAAAGTGACAATTAGGTAAATCTATAAATAAGCATATAAATACGTATACACAACAATAATTGTCAAAAATCACGTCAACATACATGTCAACTTACCTCCCATCACCAACAATGATGCAAATATTTGCCTTTGGTTTAAAAAACACGATATCCGAAAAAGTATGGAGGTTATCTGAAATGTACTCCAACAGCATGGAATTTTCCACACGGGCCAAGCCACTGATAACATATAACTCTCCCTTCTTTGCCTCCTGCCACTGTTGAAAATTGTGTAAAACTTTGGAACTGTGAGGACCCACGACCAGATGAATTAGCCAGTCTGATCGGGATTTAAAGATGGTATCATCGCAGGCAGCGCACCGATATTGGCGTCGCTGGAACCACTCCATTGTTTCCAACACTCAACCAAACCACTTAGCTAATTTCAGTGAGTATGGTGAGAGTGCCGCCGGAAATAGTCAAAGTTTAAATTATTAACTCCTCCAACACCCCACAAGACCAGAAGAAGGAATAATGTCTCATGATGCCCCTTACGGGTCGTAAATGTCAGAAATGTCAATTGTACTTTAATTGAGGATTAATTCCACTCAGTCTGAGCAGTGGCCGATGACAGCGACCTTCACGTCTTCACAAAATTGATCTTCATCATGTGTTATGCCGATCCCATCCGCCTTGGCCGCTATGTTTACACGGGGAACATCAAGAATTCTGCCCTGCGCTATCCTTGCACACAGGGTTATCCTTTGTTCAACTATTTTATGCGTCTTTTATGTATGTTTTATGGCTTATTGCGTAAAAAATTACATTTGGCCTTGATCATTAATTTTGCTGTTTATATTTCTTTTATTGTGGAAAAATTATCACTTTTTAATTTTGACTGCAATATTTAAAGTTCACTTTGATCAATCCAATGGCCTGTCACTTTTGTACAGCACTTCCGTTGGCGGATGCGGATGTTGGCCATAACCACCGGAATACTGCGAATAACCCGCAACAGATGCAGGATAACGGGAATGATGCCCACCACCACTGCCTCCATGATGAGTTGTTCCGCCGTGGTTGTGCCTGTGATGAGTTCCACCATGGTGCGTTCCATAATGAGTACCATGGCGAGTTTCGTGGTTATGGTGGGTTCCATGATGAGTTCCACCACCACCACCGCTATGACGGAAAGAAAAGTTGTCTGGTTCATAGTGCGTTCCTCCATGATGGGTTCCATGATGATGAGTTCCATGGTGGGTTTCAGGATAGTCCGAAAACTCATTTCGAGTCCCACGCAGAGATTGATAATCGTGTTCATGATGACCGTGATGTTGATGATGATGGGTATGTTCATGATGCCCATTGTGGTGGTGGTGGTGATGATGTCCATGTCCATTCTCATCATGGTGATTGTGATGATGGTGGTGGTGATGTCCTTCATGATGATGGTGATGATGTTTACCGTGATGCGTCTTATTTGTCTTAGTCTCGATCTCTGGCTTCTCGACCGCGTCATGAGGTTTTATCAACCCCGAAGGCTCCTTTGGAGGTGGCTCCTTTGCAGCATTAAAAAGATTGTCGATAAGAAACTGGGCTTGACTTCCATCAGCGGAAGGAGCAGCAATCATCCCATTTTCATCAATCCTGACAGGACCATGACCCGGATTATCTTTATCTGGATGGTCCTGGCCCTTCTTTTGCTTTCTAAGTTTCTTCAGATATCCTCCTGTTTCACCTTCACCCAAGGTGGGATCCTGTTTCACCTTAAGATTCACATTGTCAATTAAACTCTTGGCTGCACCGGCCCCACCACTCATTGCTAGAATATCCGTGGCCAGATGACCAGTTTGACCGTGTCCCTGCTCAGGCCCGTGGAAAAGTTCTTGGGGTTTTGGAGGCTTTTTGTTTTTGATAAGCGCGATCGTGGCGTGATGGGCCCTGTGACCTTTCCTCACATTAGACGTGCTTATGTAGCTATTCATCGGTTGGGGATCCCGGCTGTGATCTATCCGCATTTCCGCCAACACTTTCCCTCCCAACGCCTTTTCCTGCTTGTGGAGCATGTAATTGATGGAGAGCTCCTTTTTCACTTGTTTCGTCTTTTTCTGCTTCTGCGTTCGAACGCTCTCACTGCCCAGGATGCTGCCCTCACCGCCACTGAAACGAGTGCTGTGTCTTGGCAAGGTTCCTCCAATACTGCCACCTCCGCCGCTATAATAGGAGGGTGCATGCGTACCACCCATGTGCATTATACTTTGTTCCACAGGCATGTAATAACTGTCCCCGGTGTGCGTTCGGTGATGATCATGATGACCTTCGTGATGGTGATGATGGTGATTGTGATCTTGATGGGCCACGGATCTGCCACGACTTCCGTGATGCAACCGAAGGCTTTGCATATCATTCCATTCGCCGCGGGATTGTGTTGGAGGGTTGGAGGGAGGTGGCGTCGTCGCCCGAACTGCTTCTGATATTGAACGTGGGATCTTCTGCAACTGCTCCTGTTCCGATGGAATATTTTGATTGATTTTTTCCTCCTCTTCGTTCGGATCAACCATTTGCATGGAGAGGTAGGCCGAGTGAGGTCCTCCAATGGAGGGAATGGCACCGTTAAAATTGGAGATTTTTGTGTATCTGCTGGGAGTTGTGGGTCTTGCACTGTTTGGTTGATAGCTTCCAAAGCCACTACTGTAGCCTTCGTCATGATTCGTGTATTGTTCTTCGGTGTAAGGATTTGAGGATAGATAACGACTGCCACTCCGCCCTCCAGACATTCGCGAGCTGTTGTAGATTTGGGTGTAGCGCGACCTGGAGCTGGAGTAAGGTCGGGAAAAGGTGGAATAGTGCTGCCCATCCAAGGAATAGCGGGAACGTGACCAATCGCTCATAGCGCTTGCGTCGGTAACCGTTGTGTATACGGTGGACTGGCTGCTCTCCGGCTCAATAACGATCAGATTGGAGACCTCATCTTCGGGAATGATGATAACCTCCTTTTCGATCCAATAAAAGAAGCAGTACCAGCCTAAGGTGGCTGTGGCGATGCCGGTAAGTGTTTCCAGGATTAGGATACCGGAGTACACATTCATTGTCCAGTGAATGTCTTCCAAAAGTTTCTTGCCACAGCCCATGGGAATTGTCGCTGTTTTCCAGAACAAAACACGATAAGACATTAAATGACAACTGCAGCGTACAATTATTTATAAGAGAATTATAAATGACTCTGACTTACGTGGAGTTAGATGACATTTTCCAGTGCTTGGACTTCCCATGTAGCTGTCATAACCTCCTGCCATTCCTCCACCTCCATACATACCACCTCCAGCTCCTCCTCCACCCTGCTTGAATTGCGCCATCATCCAGTCATCAGGTCCATTAATACCGCAGCAGCTATTCTTTTTCAGCAATGAGAATTCCGAACAAGGAATCAAAAATTAAAATACACAGAAATATATAACTTCTGCGAATTAAATAAAAAGTTTTGAATAGCTTCTCAATTAAAGCACCACACCTCTCGCTGATATCTCTCAAAAGACCCCACAAACTTGACATCCTGATTATACTTGGAAAATATTTCGAAAAGTGTCATCATCTCCTCCTGAGGTTCTCTGTACCGCACCACTCCCACAATGCCCATTATAAAGTTCATGAGACTGGACGTGCATAACGTAGCCAGCCACTAATTGCGCAAAAAATTAATTAATGTTCATACATCACAAAAATACAGATATTATACATTATGCAATTCTTGTCCACTTACAAAGCTGAACAGACGCCTCAGTCTGTGATCCAATTGATGATTATTTCGCCAAATGCGAAACGCCAAAATGAGTCCAAAGCAGGAGCTGACCACCATAAAGATTTCGGAGAAAATGATGATAATGTAGAAGGCGAGGGTACCATTGTAGTAGGGGTCAGTGTTCATGGCTCGCCCATTGGCTGGATTCACGCACATGATGAAAATGCTGACCAGCACGGTCAGCGCTACGACCAGAGTGAACACGGCGGCCACCACCACCCCGGCTCGAAACCACAGCATTTTCGGTTCGTTGCGGATTTATTGGAGGGGCCTTCCGAGTCAAAGAATACATTGTTGTGACAAGGGATCCAGTGTGACTACTTCCAATTTTTACATAGCTCTAAAGGGAAAAACATCAAATTTTTCATGAAGACAATGTTGTAGTTTCGAATAATGGAGCTACTTGGAACCTTATCCGATCGATAAGATGTTTCGATATTTAAATATTTTATAATGGCCGTGACCTTCATAGCGTCTTCTATTGTTATTAGTGACAGTTTATTAAAGTGCCCGATGGTCTTACCCCATTAAAACTAGACAAATTGCAAGTTTGACTCTAACTAGACAAAGAAAAAGCTGAACTGCCCAACTTAACTTTAGGGGCAATATGGGATGCTGCGTTACGAAAAGTAAAAGAACATTTCGCACAACCAAAAATTCGCACCATCAATTAAATACTCATTCAAGAGGAGTACCATAAGACTTTACATTTAAACGCTGTCTTCTATTTTCAGATCGTCGTCCACCCTCCAAACCAGTTGTGGCCATAATAGGATCCACCGGCTACGTTGGGAAATGCCTAATGCCAACGTTCCTTGACGCGCTTGAAAATGGCCGCCTGAAGGAACTAAGGATTTTGACTCCAGAAGACAAACTGGACAATGAACTAATTCTATCCTACGTGGCGTCTGGAGCAATAGTACTTCTTTCTTCAATGCAAAATCTCTAGCAGAACATTGTACTTATTATTATATTAACGGCAATTTTTATGCAGGCAGTTATAGTACCAAATTACGAGGATGCCCCTGCCATGGCGGAGGTTCTTTTAGGAACGGACGTTTTCGTCTCCGCGTTGGGCGCCAAAGGACAAGACTTGGAAAAGATCAAGATGGCACTTCTCCAAGCGCTTGTCTTGGCAAATGTGAAGGTCTACTTTCCTTCCGAATTTGGAACAAATCATTACAAACTACCCAAATATAGGCATCCCGTGTTTGACGGGAAGAAGAACCACTTTAAAGACGCGCAAGGGCTGGAGCTCAATCCGATTAGAATACTGAACGGGAACATTGTGGAATCCTGTTTTGGGAAATGGTTTGGGCTGGATTGTAAAACGGGCGTTTGGACGATTGTCGAAAATGGAGCGGATATTCCATGCGCAAGTACGACTTTTAATGAATAATTATTTATTAAGCGATATATTAGCTAGTTTAATTGAATAATTTGTACAGTGACGACAGAAAGGGACTTGGCTCGCTTTACTCTGGAAGCCGTTCTGTTGGCCCACTCCGACATCTCAAAGTGCCCCGATGAGCTGGAAGTCTACAGTGACATTCGTACATTGAGAGAATACGCAAAAGCATTTGACAAAGTGAGTGGGGGCGAAATAAAAATAAATACGGTCCCACTTGACGCATTCATGGTGGAATACAATAAGGACAACGAGAAGGACTTCACAAAGCTGATAATGATCATGTTTGCGGAGGGTGTCTACGACTATTCACAAGCTACCGGAAACGAACTGCTCAATCCTCAGGAATCAGTGTGGAAGTTGGAAAAGATTGAGGAGTATGCACAGAAAACGAATGGCGTTCCAGGGAATGATTTTGATTGATTGCTTTTTTGTCGCATTGTTTCTTTACGCACCGGACATGCAAAATAAATTGAGATATGGAGAAATCAAAATGATAAAGCGTAATCTGTTTATTGGCCGCTACTAAATTGTTTTAACAGAGTAGAACATTGAAGAACCGTTGTTTCCGGTCATTGTGTATCGGTCATCTCTCCGTCCACTTTTTCTCGGTTCGAGATTAATTGCTTTTCGATATCTCGAATCACTGGTGGATCCCGCCAGACTATATATCATTATAGTGCAATGATAGTGCAATTAATCACAATATACCTACAAAGGTTAATGAAGGCAATATGTACTTTACCGACATAACATGCATGACAGCATCCGGGTAGCCAGCCTAACGTGGTTAATATGTAGTTTAAACAGCATTCAGGTCCTAAACCTTCCTTCACACCAACAGCCACTGGAGGGAGAAAAAAGGCCAAAACATACATGCACATTTTTTCCAATGGCTCGCTCGTCAATAATATTATGCTTCAAGATGACGGGTGATTTAATTTTACAGATTCTGGGTCAACACACACGCTGTCAAAACTGATATTATCAGTACTATCGAATTAGTATGATGGCATAGGAAGCAATGAACTGAAATATATTCGTCTTTCAAGATAGTGGACTATTATAAACCTTAACCATAAAATGGCATGCATGAATGTAGGTATGGCAGAAAACGTTGTAAAACCTCATAACTTATGAGTCATAACTAAGTAATTTGTACGATAGCATATCAGGCGCATATCGCATTTACCCTCACTTACCACAACAACGTTAAGTTTCATTTGCGTTTCATATTGCGCTAGCACTTTTACTAAATTGTCAATGTGCCAAAGGTTCCGTAAAATTCTTTCTGCTCATACGGCACATGGAAAAAAAATTGAGATGCATGGGCAACAATCATCATCATTATTATTCACCATCCATTTCTTTATTATCTCATGCTAAAAAACAATGTAGATAATAGTAGATATAAGAATCAGACAATGAACGGCCTTTAAAACTTGAAAGTTGGAGAAAGAAATCATTTTGTTTCAAAGCGTCATTCATCCGTGATCTCCGCCCTTCGCTGAAATCGCCTAGAGTCATATAGTCAAGTCAATCATAATGTTGTTATCAATTTTGTAAATATTTAGGTTGTATGAAAATTGAACAACTTGGTACGTAAAACACCTTGAGAAATATACCTTCAATTAATAGTTACGGTTGTGTATGGCGAAGGCTGCGATTGAATTACAGTGGTGCTCTGGACCACGGGAGGATCCTGCGAGACTGATTAATTTATGTAAATACACAAAATGATAGAAAATCAATGCAAAATTTTAAAATGGAAGTATTTTAATGTAAGACTGCATAATATACTGTCATTAACCAGTTTTTAGAGTACTTTAAACTATACTGTACATACCGATATAGCACGCATGACAGCATCCGGGTAACCACCCTAAAATGGTTAAAAGACAGTTGATACAACAATCACATCCTGCGCCCTTTTTAAAACAAACTGCCAACGGAGGAAACAAACAGGACAAAATGTGAAGACACATTTTTTCGAAGGATCTTCAATCGATACTTTCAGATTTCAAGATGACGTGGCACAGCTTTTTTCAAGTCCAGGATTGATTATGGACTGCTGATGTTTAAATGACGTTTATTTGTAGGCTGAAATTAAAAAGTGCTAAAGGTTCAAGAAAACTACTTGTTAATTTGTTGTAACATCGCATAATTCGTATTATTTTGTAAATGGACTATGATGTTTGTGAAAGCTAAAACAATTATGAATTGTGTTGGATGAAACAATTATGAATTCTCAGAAAGGAGCAACGTTTTTGCGACATGTGTAAATACATGTACATGTATGTGCTAAAACATGGCCCGGTCTTATTACAGCAAATGCAAAAATACCGAATCGAAGTTTATAGTTAGCATTTAGGGTTTTTTCACTTAGGTGCATAATGATGTGGTTCCTGTTAAAAGGAGAAATTGGGAACATACAAAAACGTGACGCCAGGTCTCATATAAGTCTTCTTTGTTTTATGATTTTCATAATATTATTTGTATATCATTTTATTTGCATTGATCAGTTTTTTAGGTACGCACAAGGCATCAATATGAATTAAGCAAGCCAGTGTGCCAACAAAGACAAAGAATTTAAAATTGGCTTAGGTGCATACATTCAAACTAAACGATATTATTTTGATTGTGATAAAAATAGCAGTGAATGTAAGCTAAAGAAATACTGCTGCACGAGGCATAATTGGATAATTGGAAAATGAAAATATTAATTTTAGTTTAGGCATGTAAATAGCCTAGATGATGATACATACTTATAACGTTTGAAGTAGCGTAAATACAAGGCAACTCATTCATTGTACATCATGCGCAGTGCAACTAGAGTTGGTTAAACTGTTTAAAATATGAGACATCGAAATAAAAAATAATATAGAAAATTATTCCAAACGTTTCTCCACAGAGCAAAAGGAATAAGGTACGTACCTAAATATGATACAAAGTACAACTTGTAAACGTGCAATTCCAAAGCAAGTTGCGCAAAAAGATTGCACTGCGAGCCCGCCCTATATCCATCCCTATTTCAAAGAAGAAACTAACGTTGCGGTGAATATGTAAGATGTACAATAAGATGAAGAATACAGTCTTACATACATACTCGCTTACTTTTTACCATTACCACTGTCCTTTGAAAATAACCAAAACTATTAGCTAAATGTGACATGACTAGGATGAGGACAATGTGGAGGACTAGTAAAGAGAATACATTTTCATTGAGCATCATTTCATTCAACTCGCTGGACTGGTGCACAGCCACCTTGTCTTCTTAAAACTATCACAATCACAATACAGTTTACCGAGTGTATTATATAAACGAAATCAAGTCAGTTTTGGAAAGAAACTTATTGTAATATTTTTCTGTGGTGGTGTACAGTGTAAATATAGTTAACACACTACGAGTCGTAGTTTACGACTACTGAAAAATTAGAAACCTTTACTTGTTGAACAGATAGTTAATTGCAGTGACGTTCGAGGAGTATATACGATAATCACAAGTGAAAATGGCAACAATGATGAGGTACAGAGAAAGAGAGCGGACAAACTGGAGAGATTATGAGATGGAACGTGAAGCCGAGATGGAACGTACTGTACTCAGGTTACCGGAAATGGTGAGGGCCTGCAAACTGCTTCGAGAGATGATAAAGGCGATCGTCCAAGAATTAGAGGCGGAAAGGTGTCGTCTCAGGTATGAACACCAAGAAAGGGAAAGGATAAGACAAAGAGATGCGGAGGAGGTGATCACTGTGGAGAGATCCAAGGAACATTGCATTTTCGTCTACGGGGTAAGCTGAAACAAAATTCATTTTCTTCATTAGGGTTTGTTAAAAACTCCAAGTTTAAGTGTAAAAGTAATATTTTCGACAATGCGGCATCTGACAAAAAATAACCAACTGCATATAAAGTCACATAAAGTCATACTATCTCCGTATTTTCAGCGAAACGCTGTCAGAATTGACGCAGTCGTTCAAGATGTGGCGAAACATGCTGTTTCTTCTGACGCCAGAAGAATGCCAAAGATTACAATAAATGGTCGAAAACTTGGAGGCTATTACAGTAGCGAACGATTTCGAGTAATTCTCGCCACTGAATACATCAGATGCAGCAATTCGGATCGAGTAGTCATTATCTTGGAGGAGTTTACATCCTCCATGTATTTCAACTTTGTCACTGCTAATCACTCGATCCGGAGAGAAGTGGAAAGCATTATCATTTGCTGGTCATCTCAGTGCGGTCAAAATGGTGACATCAAAGCTGAATTTGCGAGGAAGGTATTCGTTCCAAGTTCTGCAGAGGATTTGGAGGACGAGGAGGATCCTAAGGACCCACCAGAAAGAAAGGACATGCCTGTTCATAAAACAGCTCGTCCTTCTGGTTTAGAGACCATTTACGCGAACGCAAAGATGTCGCCACGTGATGCTCCACAAAAAACCGAAAACCAGGTGAAAGTAATAAAGTATTAATTAAATTGAATGATCTTTTATCTTTACATACAGACTTATGCACAATACTAACAATGGCAAAGCCTAATTTCATTCATTTTGGGTCATTTCGAGGTGTGTATGTGTGTCATCTTGCACAGCATAACGTGTTAATATTCAATTCAATCTATTCATTTTTTATTCACAGCAACAAAGTGAAAAAATGGCCGAAAAACTTATTGGATCTTATGCTGAAGTACATCATCCTCCCAGCGTCTCCAGACCAAATATACAAACAACTGGTGGGAATGTAGGAGGAGCTGGAGGAGATTCAAGTTTGGGGCAACTGAAGACGCCTGTAATTTCCAATCAAGCTGGCAGTAACAACAGCAGATCTACTCAGTACACACAAGTACTGCCAGTCAGAAAGGAGCAAAATTCACCCCAGGTGGTTATAATCGAGGAACCCCGGCGCAATCAAGAGGTAAAAATAAACTATTAGTCTTATGGCTTAAAAATCTAGTATATACCTAAGCACATCAAAATTGCTAAATGGTTATGCTTATCCTATTGATATCGTTTCATTTCCTGGAAATTGATGACTCAACAGTGAAATTTTTTTAGCATTCTAAAAAATATGTACCTAGGTATGTATATAATACGTATATTATTTTTATTCTCAGGCATCTGCTACAGGACAGCAAACTGTTTTCTGGACCAAGCAGAAAGCAGAATCCGTGAGCGTGGAGATACATGGTAATCATCATCAAGATGGCAAGATATATAAAAATGAGCAAAATCATTACGACGATGGGAATCGTCGTGAAGGAGCGTGTGACAGGGTCACCAACTGCATTATTGGCGCATATGCATGTCTCTTTGATTAAGCTACACACCCGATTCGATTGTAAAGTTTTCGCTAATGTTTTTATGACTTTTCTTAGACATTCAGTATCCAGAGATAAAAAATTATGAAATTGTTTTTAAGCTTTGTTGATTGATATTTCATGAAATTTTAGCAGAGAGTAGAAAGCTTGCTTACGTTCATATATCTACACAAGATCATTAAGCTGCTTAGGGTACAATAACGTTTTCCTACAAGTGTCGATATTTACAATTTATCATTTTATATGGCTTTGTTTCACATTATGTGTTATGTATGTAAAGAACTACATTTAGTACAGTGCGCTGTGTGCGTGAGCTGCAAGTAAAATTTATGTATGCCTAATTGACATGTTAATAATAAATTGTTTTGTGACGATGAATAAGGCAGTTGTTTTGCTACGGCCAATCATTTTTACAGATTCACTATCGTGTTGATCGTATCGTCCTGCAGTGAAGGACCGGAGAAAGAAAAAAAAAACAATTCCATAAAATAATTAATAGTGTAAATCCATAAGTCATGATCATTTTACATTAGCGATAATTGTAATGATGACGTATCATAAAATGTGGTGATCAGAAATGACGCAGAAACGAGTAAAGGAATCGTTCTTTTCGTTTTAGCTTTAATAGATATTATATGAAATGTAGAGACATATTTTTTCTTACGTTCTTAGGAGCATGAAAGTTCACAACTTACGACAACGAACGGAAGCTTGCTAGACTTCACTTTGTTTTTCGGTATGATTATGTCGCGTCATTATGATATAAACAAACATTAAAGATCAGATTACAGTTCTCCATGAAAATGAACCTAAAACTCGTACTTACAATGGTACCTAGGTACATACATTTTAGACACCGGCTCTGACACAAAAGTCATCATAAAAAAACAAATATACGATGTGGTAGCTGGAGTAGTCAGAAACTCGATGCATGAAACGTTTTTTTTCTCCTTCGACTTTGGTTTATTTGAAAGTAGCATAATCGTTGCAGCTGCAGTTATAATTTTTTTATAAGTCTACGTCAGACAAACTGTACTATAAGAGCAATAATAGCTTTTGAAACTCTACTTCGCTCATACGATACATTTACAGTATTTCTTAAAAGGGACGTCATTTGCACCACTTTCTTGTATTTTATGCTGTGTTCTGCTGCAGAACTTCTGCATTAAGCTGGAATCTATCGAGTTTTCTGCTGCTTGAAACATAAAAGTTCAAAATTGCAAGGAGTGACCATCGAAATTCACCAATCTAGTTAAAATGCATCATTGAAACATAATTTTTATGCAAGTCATGCAACTCAAGTAATTAAGCATTATTCAGTTGGTAGGTAAAATTCGGCACACATCTTTCGTTGCATATTGGATATTCATGCTCTAATAAAAGTGAAAATTGAATCCGTAATGGCAATTTATATTATTATGTATGATAAAAATTATGAGAGAGCTTTCTATCTCTGGTAATGGAAATTACTCTATTCAGCGTCTCCGATTTTATGGTTACAGTCTTGGCTTCCTCAGTATTTTTATAGCTAGTATATAGTGCAGGCAGTGTAGTGAGTCTGTAGCAATAATTCCAGCATGTAGCAATACACCCTGTCAAGTACCTAATAATGTATAGTGCTAACTTAAAGTAGTATTCATTTTTAAGAAGAACGCATCAACACTTGAAATATAATTATCGTATGAATCATGAACCTACCCTATTCTTTTCCAGTACTAAAAAGCATAGTTCTTAGCCTTAATTAATGAACGGGGAAAGAGGCCAGCACAGTTGAAAGTTTATGTAGGATAAAATATTTTTGCATACTACTAGTCATCTTACAATGCAAGCAGTTTCATCTCTTCGCTTTGTGTAAGAAAACTGCTAACAGCATACTTTATATTTATTAAGAAATACTTAAAATTGAATACTATGTTCTACTATCTTACAATATCTGTAAAGCAATAATATAAATATTCCAGCTCATGGAATGGATTGAAATGGAACAAAGTTACAATCTATATTCGTGCTGGGGCACTATGAGACAAGTCGAATAACGTCGAAAGAACAATGACAGTAATTTGACAATAGCCCATTGTAATTCAAAAGGAACGTGATTAAAATTGACTGAATTTTAATATTGAAAGTAAGTGCATTAGTTTGCACCTGCTCAATTCTGAGTACATACATACAGCTGAGCAGTAAAAATTGAAACCATTATGGAGTTTGAGCTGTGCGAGTTATCACTGGTTTCAGAGGAAGTGGAAAGATTGCGCAACAAGTGTCGACAAGATCAAGTCGAAGAAAAATCCCAAATATCACCAGGTACAGAGCTTATAGCCTTCATGGAACAAGACAAAGATACTGGCCCACAAGAGTTTGACATCTCAATTTCAAATCACAATTCAGTGACGGGAAATGTCAGTTTCATGGATGGAGAGAATCATGAAAATGTTCACACAGCACAATTAGCATTGGACATGAATATTTTGTCCGGAAATGAACCATCCGATTCACCTTCACTTGGCCACTTTGAGGAGGAAGATGTACAACAGGCAGCAGGAGAGTTAACACGTTTGTTGACGAAGAGCTTCAAACTTCGAGTCGGACCGGAACCGGAAGTGAAAGTACAGCAAGATGGCGCATGCGTTAATGAAAAAGTTATCACACCCGTTTGTAATGGCATACTAATGGTTGGGGTAAGGCATTGTAATTTTATTACGATAAAACGCTGTATTTTATGAAAATTTTCTTAAACAATGTAATTCTTAAAATCTAAAATATGCCAAACAGAAAAATGCCAGCATTCTTGATGCAAACAGAGCAGCCGGGTCGTTCTACTTGGTTCTCGAGAATTTCAAAGAAAAACAAATTATTGATCTTTATGAGAAGGGCTTTATCGAGAAGGCTTTACAAGTTCAGTCCCGTCTTGTAAATATTATTTTTCTTTGTTCCTGCGTGGACCATTTGGAACGCCTCTCAAGCTTCGGTGCAAACATGATCTTATCATCAGAATTCCAGAAGAATTCCAGTGTTCGCCAGATTCCTACCCCAGACCCAGACATTTATGTTATTGAAGCGGAAACAGGACAAGCAAGGAATGATGACGTGGGTGATCAGGGCAGCTACCCAGCAAGTGGAGTTAAAACGAACAAAGTTCAAACTCCTGACACTCTCATGATGGAGGAAAGCATCATTCCAGTTCCAATAGAATCCGAAGAAATAGGCAACATGCAAGATAAGGTCTCAGCAACTATATAATATATTTCACTTAAAACCGAATCTACGTTCTAAGTATGCCTAATTTTAATTTTTGCTTTGGATAGGGCACTGAGAAAGATTTGCAGAACATGGAAGAAAAGGTACCTCTGGAAGGTAGATTTTCGGAACCCACTTCCAAAGATCTTTTGGCGAGATTTCAAGAAAAACTAGACAGTCCTTCCCCTGGAGAATCGTCTGCCGACGAGAAAGAAAAATCAATGGAATTCAAAAAGGTCGAAGACCAGGGCATATGCAAAACTTGCCTTTTTGGATTTCTGCAGTCTGTTTACGAGTTCATCGCTCAATGTGGTGACTGCTGCTTTTATTAAAATTCAATGTTTGTTTTGCAATACATCAATATTAAGAATTTTGTTCAAGTTTCTATTTTATAAAACAACTTTTATACTTTCTATTTATAACATTGTTGTTTAAATACAAACATTAAACTAAGACGATCTATTTGGGTGTATTCGTTAAAAATAACGTTTAATAGAGTTAAGTAAGACTAAATTACTAGTACACTTTAAAATCATATTAGTTTTATTTAACACTTTGAAATAAAGCTACATATTACAGCACACACGTTAACAAGGCATGTATGCAACTTTCCTATTGATTACTAACATAATTTCCAAAAATGTTCACAATACAAATTGTTTTCTGAAGAGATTTCCAGCATTGAGCGTTGATACCTAGTTTCATTTTCATATTAATTACATTTTAATTAGTACATAAATTGTACATCTACATGTAAAAGGAATGAAAGCAAAATGGAACTTTCTCGGTACATATGAATTTAGTAACAACTACAGCAATAACTACCTATCCAGAAGTTTACAAGGAATTACAAGAAAGTCGTTGTGAAAAAGGAATGAAAACAAAATTGTACTTTCTCGTTTCATATGGTACATATGAATTTAGTAAGTTACAGCAATCCTACCTACCTATTAAGTTTGCATCAAATCACATATAGGAACTTTATTTCATAATTTTATTGTGCTTACAAACGAAAATAGGAAAACATTGTTTCCGAAATGTTTATGATAAATAGAAACTTCCCTCGAATTCTTGAGAATTAGAGATGCAGCCAAAAAAAAATTAGCTGCGTTTCCACGTTGAATTGTCAGGCTGATGCTGATTTAAGTAGTTTAAGTCAGTGAGCTGATATTCTTATAGAGTATGCCACTGTGGAAAATTTTTGGTCCAAGAAAAGTTTGTTTACTCTGCGAAGGGCCGTGTAAATAACTGAATTTAGGTATAAACGGCACTCCATCTAAAATGTAGGTAAAAATGACCGTAGAAACTGTAGCGCAGAGTAAACAACCAATATTTCTGGACTTTTTTTATTATCTTTGAATGGGGCTTCCTAGTCGTTTTGCCATAAAACGTCATTGGTTTAAGTAGTAGCTAATGTTTAATGGCATCTGAAATTCAATGTGCCAAAAAAATTTGAAAATTGCTCTGATGCAAATATTAAAAATTCATAAAATGCTCAGAATGTCATTTAAGACTTGAGCGTCAATGAACACGCAACAAGTGTTCCCTTCATCCGAATAGTTAAATGCAGAATGAAAATATGTTTGTGCACTTGATTTTTTGTCAGTTCATAGTACCATGTTATCAAGAACATTATGCGATATGTAATTTTAAAACACGTTTCCATCTTTAGCTGCATTCAGCTGCATGATCGATGATAAGTACTTTGGGGATAAAAAATATGCATATTGTAATTTATGAAACGCCACAGAGTGACATTTTAATAGGGTCAATTTATTTTCAAATATTTTCAAATCTGCACTTTTTCTAAGGTAAATTTATTATATCGTTTTTTATAAGCAGGTTCACAAAATTGATTTATTCCACACAATGCTCATTTATGCTGCTTCAGTTCCTTCAGTGCTTTCTGCTTATCCTTGGATACAGCCTTTTCCCCTCCTGTGGCAATTTGTGCCTTAGAAATTTGTAATATAAAATTCTAGGTCAGTATATTTAGCTTTATCGGTTTTTGTTAAATATTCATTTTCTTACCATCACAAAGACAAATAAATACAGCAGTCCAATTTTTTCGAAAACCTTCATTTTTGCGTCAATCTGTCCGCTAATGAGCGAAATAATAATAATAATGAGTGAAAGTGTACTCAAAAGAATTGAGAAGCTATTAATCCGCTTGTTTCCTTACAAAACAGTTTTTTTCAACCAACTATTTACAAATGATCCGAGTCTGTGGAAGATTATGCGTCTGGCTATAATTAATATTTTAATTAATATTAATGGAATGCATGTTCAGATTATTTTATATCCCATTCTTTGTCATTGTTTTAGCTTTAGTTATTAGAAAAAACTCATAGTCCTATTGTACTGCTCCTGATAGTGTAAGAATGAATTACTTTACATTACAGCGAGATACCGTATCTATACAGGAAGAAGCGCAACCTACTAACTAGGTACACACTGATGATATGTAAGTCGAGTTGACACAAAATAGTAAGTCGAGTAGAATCCAAAGATTAAGCAAGTATGATCTAAAACGCACTTGTGCTACTAGACAGTATGTCCGTCTGCACATCAGAATTTGAAGTGCCTTTTTTAAATGAAATTATGTACAGTTTACTTAAATCGGACGCGTATAAAACAACACTACAGCATTAATGCCAACGACAATTAATCAAAAAGTTAGAGATGCTAAATTCTAAACTAAGCATTTTATATGAATCAGATTTTATACTTACGCATAAAATATGATAATTTCATATATATAGTTTCGCCGCAATCATATTTTTAGCACGACGAATTTTTAAATACTTTCTTACATCCGTTTTGCAGCAATCAAATTACAAATTCAAACTCCTCATATAAAAATCACCTACAAGCCCCGCTTCAGTTTACTGAACTCGACTTACACTTCACAAGTGTACCTAGTAAGAGTATTAATATTGAGCATCAATTAGAATTTTATTATCACCGTGCTATTACAACGTCATATATACAGCTAAACTATAAAATCAATGTGCTAAAGACCGCAGTCTTAGACATCAATAGTATTTATGGTTTTATTTTAGTAGGTGTATGTAGAATTTGATCTGACAAAAAATATAAACCGTTCGTAAATTATATGTACGATGTATCATTACGATGGGTTGAGTAACTACTGATTACATTCTTAAAGCATTTAAACACTAGACAATCCATTGCATCATCATACATATCAACTTGCATTATAAGTAAATGTATTTTATTACATATGGATTGATTTGTTACAAATTTGACAAAGAATTGGTAAATAAATTAAAGTACAATATTAGCATTGTGCATAGCATAGCAAAATGTTAATATTGTGGTTTTAAACTTCCGTAATATTGCCTCTATACATTATGAATATTATATAGTATTTACACAGAGTCATTATTTCAATGTAGTAGTAGTATAATACATCTAATTCTTAACTTTTGCGTGTCACTTTATTCACTAAACAGAATAAGTCTTCCTACTTGCTATATATAAATTGTTACATATTGTGCAGGGAAAGATATACCAACATGTACAATCCAAAATTGCGTGCCGAATTCTCTAGGTTGAGAGAGTAATTCATTCGTCCATCATTTTAGTCTACTTGTAAAGTAAACAATGAGCTGACAATTCCAGCAAACTGTTAAATAATTAAAGCCTAGTATTAACACGCTTATTGCTTTTCATGTTTTCATTTTGTCATACACTTTACCTTCAATATGAATGTCTCGCCAATTATGAATTCCCCAGTACCCAATCCTAACGGTTCTGCTATCATTTCGCTCAGTATAATGAACGCCTTTAGGATGAAAACTTTATCATCACTATGCATTGCCCAGTTTCTGATCCATTGCTGGAAAACAGCGTTCTAAAAATAAGATAAATAAAAATATTATATTGTGTTATCAGTATGAATTTTACTTTTCCACCTCTACGATCATGAGTCATACTATAGTGAGTGTAATTTTAATTTTTATGTATACAAATGATGTGATAATGCCATACATATCCATGTGACTTTTTTGCAACCCGGTAAGCAATCGATATTTTTGCGATGTTGTATAGGAGCAAGAGAAACTGCATGCTGATAACGTTGTTGTCAAGGATATGCATTAAGAACGTGGCAGATAACATTATATTGTAGGCATGCATAACTTTCAATATGGCACCAAAAACGACGTTCATTGCTTTATTTGCTTCCTTCAATATTTTGTATCTAGCCCAATCACCATTTGGTGAATCCAATTCAGCACAATCGTCTCCGTTGGTGTAGGTTGTGAAATCGATTTCGCTAACTTTGTTAGCGTGTTTTCTAACAAAGTAATTGAGACACCATCCAGCCAAAATAATGACGTCAACAGCAAATTCCAATCTCATGTTATTGGAGAATTTCATCAGAACCCCAACACCGCCCATGAGAATGTTAGGAATTGTCGAGTTCGTCCCATAATCTTTCACAAGTGAAACCGTCATGTTTCCATTGATGTCATCTACCCTCCAAAGGTATATACCATAGCTATTCAGCTTCGAGTGGTATAGTAGCAACCTTTCGAGTGTCCATGCATCTACGTTTCCTCCGATGATTCCAGTTTTCAAGCAACATACCAGAACGGATGCCATAGCCATGGTGATGAGTAGCATATGAATAAATATGTACCTTATTTTTTGCTTTTTCTGATTTTCCTCCTCCCTGTTTTCTTTTCCTTTGGTTTTATTTTTGTGTACCAATGCATTCAATCCGATCAAGCAACAGAACATGTGTCTAATTTGTTTATGCATCATTGAGAATAGATGGGCGATGTAAATTTGGGCCAGAATTGCAACGATCTGAAATCCCAAGTCAACGAAATTCGTGATTCCTTGTACTTCAACGAACGAGAACCATTCAGCTTTGGTACCTCTTACTGAGTACAAAATTCCCAGAATAACTCCGATCCAGAAAACCAACTGGAAAATAAAGCATACAAGACAATATTATGCATAAGTACTGTGTACATTTCTATTTCCTTATGCCATCTCACCACAGTACGTTCTATGGAATATGATGTAGATATATCGTAACGTTCTAGTAACATTTTATCTATAAGTACATTATATAAAGTCAATTAGTGCATACGAATTTTTTACCTTTATAAGAATATCCAATAGAAACTTTCTCCAGGTCACTGGTTTCTTAGGGTTGCTGTCGGGATCGAAGGTACTCAATCCGAGCCAATACATGAATTTAACGAAGGTTTTCATGTAATTCGGGATGTTAGATTTCCCCAATTGCTCCTCCTCGTCTGATGATTCATCACCACCATACATTCTCTGTTGATTTCCCTTATATTTCTTGCTTTCTCCTCGCAACTGTTGGACCTTCTCCGCAACAATGAACAAGTTGTTGGTAGGATTATTTTGACTTCTTGATATGTCCATCTCGGAGCGACTTTGATTCTTTTGCTTGTGGGCATTGCTTGATGTCGTAGTTGCTTTGTTTCCAACGCCCGTTCGGTTTTTTCCTTTTGACAAGGCACTCCCTTTTAACCTTCCAGTCTTCGTTGAGCATTTTCCAGTACCAATGGACGCAGAAAAACTACCGCTACTTTCCGACGAACTTTCCCCTGCTTTCACTTGAATCTTCATAGGAGATTCCATCACTACCTCAGACCAGTTGGGCGACCGAGATTTTTTATTGCTTTTAGCCATTTTCGTTGTAATCAAAAATAGAAATATTGACAATGATAGATATGAACGAGGAATCTATGTAAACGGAAATGGTCAAATTAAATTCTTCCAAATCTCCAACACAAATTTACAATTACAGTAACTGATAAATGAGAAAGGTTGAGTTGTTTTTTGCAGAAGGGTTTAAATACAACTGGTATACTGCAGAGAAACTAATTTACGGCTTGTTCGGTGCAAGCCAAATGGAATTGTATTCTATTTTAAGTCCGCTAAATGGTCAGTGGAAACATTTTTATAAGAAAATGAAGTGTTGTGGTAGCTGATCCACTGCACTGGACCTGAAAGCTAACTACTGAAACGGAAAATATAAGCATACATATTAACTACGCATGGTAACATTTTTGACGGTTATCTTTACTTCAGATCTAGGCAATTCTTTCTATTTAGGATACGAACTGCCGAAATCCATTTTGAGTACAGACATATGTACGAGTCATAATATGAGACTTAAAACGGTTTGAAGAAGTAAAAGTCCACATGTACAAAGTAAAATAGCACACTAAAATATTTATAACAAGTGAACATGCATATTCAACGCGAGTTTAGTTTTCAGTTAGTAACACGAAATCAGAAGTGTGTAATGCGTATTAATACAATTTTTTCAGTGAGCTGTATGTACTAATATGTGGTCGGTGGAAGGATGATAGGGAAGCACCACGCACGGTTATTAATCAGCATCCCTTTCATATACAAAGAAGTACTATAATTATAAGGTGGATGTCCACTACTAAAAATAAGCCCCTGTAATCGCGAACATGCAATGTAAAGTGAATATATCTGCAAAGGTGACAGTCTAAACGATTCGCCGTTTACTATCGGCGAAAGTAAAATAGGTTTGAAGTAAAGCAAAAAATGGAAGATTTTGGGGAAAGCATCATGCTGAGAAAATGATTGGAGCACATCATGTTTCTTTGTTTGTTTGCTTGCATGAATGTACGGTTGTTCCTTCCGCTATCACTATCTGTGTTGAGCAGTTTTGAAACTTGGTTTTTGATAGCATTCAGATAGTCCTATCCATCGTATCGTATGGATTCAAAAGAGTTGCAGAAATATATACATATATTATGTATGTGTAGATTGTGCATAAAAATCCATACATATGACTAATGTTATAGGAAAAGGGATATCTTTTTTTCGTCCTTTAAGAAATCGTATGTTCGGCATAAACATAGAGCACACAATTGCCCGACGAAAAAAAGATAATATCCCTTACATAAACTATGAAAATGAAGAAACTATTTTTTAGTAATGAAGACTAAATCATGTGTTTATCTATGATTAAATATGTCATAAATTGCTCGTTATATGCTAATTTTAAACCATCAGTATCTCCAATTCGGTCCAATAAGAAGTGTCTTTTGTATATTCATACAACACAATCATAGCAATTTATACACATGCAATGAATGCGCTATATGTATCTATAAAAGACTTCTTATTTGACCGAATTGAGTAAGAAATAAATATGATGGTTGTTTGTCCTTTTGGCTTTCTCCTTTCCTTTTAGTAAGCCAAGCCTTTCTTTTGGCTGTTTATTATAAAGTACCCGTGATTATTCAAATGTCCTAGCTTTGGAAATGCCCCCAACTTTTTCCAAGCTCAGTTTCCATGAAAAATCCACACAAGTAGTGAATTTTGACCGTCAGGTCAATATGACCCGTGACAACCATGGGGTGAACGCCTGATTGTGTGCATTTTTCATGGAAATTGAGCTTGGAGAAAGTTTGGGGCATTTCCACAGCAAGGACGTTTGAATAATTACTCGGACACTAAACATATTTATGCATTTGCAACTATACGGATTTTGAATTTATTTCTAGCATTATATTATAGGTACAGCAAGTTCGTGTTTGTGTTAACGATATATTTTTATTTTATAGTCCTCCTGTTTATAACAATTTCCTTACTTTTTCTTGCTGAAGATCTGTTTGTTTGTAAATCTAGTTGATTGTATGTATTTCCGAACAAAAGTTACTTTTATAGAAATGACAGTAAAACAATTAGTGTAATGTGTGTTTCCACACGTTAATATCACATCACTATTTATATACATATATATTTAGCGTATTATAGCACACAAAATATTTAATAATTCTATTTATCTTTATCGTTGTAACATAAATCCCATCGGGCTAAAAATTTGATGTCTTTTGATATTTGGAAAAAATGTAAAAGGAATGAAAGCAATTGGAATTTTTCATTTGTACGGATCGTTTAATCAAATACTTACTTTTTCTCACAACTAGCTTCTAGCTTATTTCGAGCGCGCTACTACACGCTTTAAAATTACGTCCGATTATTACGAATTAATTATAGCAATATCGTTTGCATATCCGAGTCTATCCAGTCAAAAGGAGAATATATATGTATTATAGGTTTCTATTTATCCTTATCAGTTTCAGTGCCATTTTTCTTGGAAGCGTCAGGTTTTGATTTTTCGGATTTTCCGGTATTATCGTCACTCTTGCTTTCCTTCTTGTGAGACGCTTTTTCAGTTTTAGAGATTGCTTGGGCGGTGGGCTTGCGGAAGTAAATGGCCGAACCAATCACCAAAGTATTTAAAATCAGTCCTATGAAATAGTTAATTAGCAGAGGGACGTCTCCCGTCAGTAGCATATTAGTAATGAGCCGTGCTAGAAAAAATTACCAATTCACTCATTCTTAAATAACAGTATTTTTGTAGATAACTTTAAGATTGTTTTTTTAGATTGAAACACTTACAAACACAAGTATAGGCAGCAATTGACCAAGTTATTATAGACACGGTTTGTGAATTTTTCGTTTCCCAAATAGCCCTCAATTGAAGCACCTTACTGGAAGCTGAACATGGAGTGGCAAATTTCTGGAAATAAAAAGTACAGAATTTTGTCGTTATTTTCAGGAAGTTGGCATAGGTAAATATTCCGAGATAAAGGATTGCGAACTAACCATAAGAAATGGAAGAATGCTGGGATGAGGAATACCCTGAGTAAACCCATAAAATAGGGCAATGTACATCCCCACAAAGCCGAGTTTCAGCGTGTCAAGTGCACCAACGTAGTGCAAAATGACAATCAGCAAGAATATGTCCTGCACCACAAGGAACACATATTCCATGAAGGACGCCAGTGGATAACCCTGAACAACATTGTATCCCAGTACAATTGTGTACCTGTCCATTTAAATATTAAAAGAAAGTTGCAGTTTGTAACTTTTCTTTAAAATAAGTGTAGTCGTCATAATATATAGCACACAATAGAAAAGTTCATAGTCATAATGTTTTACCCGAGTAATTCGACCATCACACTTTGTAAGCTCAATCCCTTCACATTCCCGGAGGAAACCACATTTCGAATTTGTGGTAATTTGCAAACCATGCACAAACATATTGTTGACACATTGCACAGCGTTATCACAGAATGCCAGAATGGGTCGATTGCCTTCGTCATTTTTTATGAGGTATATTATACGGAATCGGATTTTAAAATCCCTGGAATGGATGGTACAAGTTGTGCAAGTATTTTAAACGTGTGAAGAAATTGGCACTAACGAGGAATGGTTAATTAAGACAACATGTGTGATTGATAGCAGTAGCTTTCCTGGTTTGCATCTGTGTGCAGTGTAAGATGTGCTTATATACCTAGTAGTGCTCTCGTTCACAATATTCTGTCAACGCATAAAACAGTAATATTCTCAAGTTAGCATATTTTAATTCAATTTTAATGAACTTTTATTTAGAATTACGTGACAATTCTCACAAAACTATTAGCCAGCGCTCTTTCAAGCTAAGTAATCGACACGTTGAGCATTGAGCAAAAGCTGTTAGACTCTTTTTAGGAGCCCTCAGCAGTTGAAAGATTGAAACTGATGTGGTGAAGTATTTTATGTATAAGAATGTGAGTTTAATCATGAATATAATGTCAACTTGTACTTTTAATTTAATACAGTTTTTGTGTGAAATACTTTGCATGTGGAAGCACACATGTTACTTCGTTATGCTGTCCAAGTGAACTGCAGTTTTACACACACATGTTATGCGTGCACAGGTGTGCATAAATGTATATCTCTTCTAAGAAGAATCTTCTTTTCTGTACATTTTTTAACATTCAACATGATCTTCATAAACAAAGCTATAAAAATGCTCACCCGCGTTCATTGGAAAGGGAGATGAGTAGATGTGAGATTTAAGCTTGAACGTATAACAAACAGGTACGCTTTACTTTTACTTGTCAGTGAGTTTCGGTTTAATATATTGGATATGTGTGCGGTGTGAATGCATTTTAATACAATTACCAATGTTCGTATAGATATATTTATATCAGTAGTGTTTGCTCTTATAGAAATAGGTACATGGATATATGTAAAAACGGTGATGGAATTGTATGTATGTAGTAAGCAAGGAGGAAGTAGCGTGTGAATGAAAAGACTTAGCAAAAAACACAGACTAGAACTATTTGCGTGCATTGTGCGTGCATAAAATAATGAATTAAAATAACATGTTAGCACATTTTATTTTAATTGCATGCATTGTTGTATGGCAAAGCTGAGTAATCTGCTGCTGGATTAATAAAGTCTGTTAAAGTCTCATTTGATTTAGTTCAGTCAATGATGGAATGAAAATGAAAGAAAATCCGTTATGGCGTTGCTTGTCAAACATCGCTACTAGTAATAGTAAATAGTAGTCTAACTACTGTGTGCAAATATTATAACAATTCGCCAATAGTAATGTGCATCTCATCTTAGAATTTATGTAATAATTCGTACAATGCACACCACTCTGCACAAACCAAACCCCTATTAAAAATGGACTAACCTATATGTAATGAGAATGAGTTGCAATTTGTAAGGAGGGTTCTATTTCTCATCCTGCAAGGCGCAAAATGCAACGCATGCTTAATGCTTAGTCACATAAATAAAGGAAAGTTGCAAACTTGTGTGATAAGAAGGTTTCATACATTCCATACATGTTGCTTGTTGCTCTCACAAATCTCTTCTCAACAACTTTTTACAGAGAGCACTCTCCACTGCACGCGTGAGTGAAATTTGCAACAATGCACTGCAAGTGTTTAGAATCTCACTGGAATTGCAAGTGTAAAAAGCTAATTCTACTACCTGTTTTTATCCATGGGCATTTTTGCAAGCATCTTCAGTCTGGTCTGTCTCGAGCCGCTGGCTGGAGAAACACAGAGAGACCATTCATCTCTACGATTCTACGTGATCTATATGCCCCCATAATATTATGTGCATAGTGCATAATAAATTTAAGCTTACACACGTTTTGGTCTTATGTGCAAGGTAGTAAGAACTAGGACGGGTGTAAACCCGAATTAAAAAACTACCGGAAGCGTGTTGTGTGTGAAATTGAGAGATTTGACACCTCATTCAAGTTCCCAAACACTACTCTTGAATTTTCAAATCAATTTCCGAAATAATATATTTTGACCCTTTTGTGACCCTGTGACCCGTGAGGGTTATGGAGCCACCACTCCGACAGTTGGTCGAATCCTTGGTGTCAAAATGATCAGCTTAAAATTCTCTGTCAGATAAGCGAATAAAGTATTTTTGCCCATAAAGAAGCATGGGGGACCTTACCCCCCACCATTCCCCCGGGGGTGGGGCCTGGAACCCCAAAATCAATACCGAATTTTTGAATGACCTGAGGTACCTCTATGCCAAGTTTGGACCAAATCGGTCAACGTGGAGGAAAGTTATAGTGTTTACAGACACACAGATTAACAGACACACAGACACACAGACACACAGACAGACAAACAGAACAATCGCAATAACTACCTATATAAGCATTTCATGCTTCCGGTAGTTAATAAAAATACCTATGTATGTATGTATGCATAATAGATACCTATACAGATTGATAATCAAAACATAGAATAGTAGAGCATAGTATATGCTTAGGTGCACCTCAAATGAATCTTACAATTGGTTATTTTTATCCAAATTAAAATTTGAAATCTAGTACTCTTTCATAAACATATAGGTATACATATTTACAAGAAAAATAGTATTACAATTCAAAGTGAAGAATCAGTGCAGGTCATATAGTTTGCTTTTTATCTCGAGCGAACCCAAATACATGAGATTCCAGTTTCAGTATTCCAGGCTGGAATTCCCAGTTGCTGCTGAAAACGTCATATTACTTCCGTGTGGTCTTCGGTATATACTTTCGTTATACATACGTTCCAGCGTTTCAAGGTAAGCGTTTTGAACGTATGAGTGAATTAATTACTGAGTTAGTGGAGCTTATTTAATTGAAATGGTGTCACTGCATGGAAATTGTCTGTCTTGATCATTTCTTGAAACTTTCTGCATACACTGTTACTTTGTCTATAGGTATCATTTACTTTTATAATGCTTTTTACAGCAAACATTTTGCATGCGAAATAATTGGCATATTTTCTCTTCTCAAAAATTGTCAAGTTTAACAAAATTTAGACAATTAACGTGAAAATATTTTAAATATTTGCTTATAGCAAAGTTGGAATTTGTCAAACATTGAAAATGGAGTGTATCTGTGACGGTAAAGTGAGAGTCATCGCACTTTTGGACGTTGATGCCTTTGACGTGCACGTGAGGGGCAAAGCTGAAGGCTTTACCGCAGACGAGCTTGAATCCGAACCGTTTGTGGTTGTGGACATTTCTTCACACACGTAAGATTTTTACATGTTAGAATAAAATATCTAAATAATTTCTATATATATTTTGAACTTGTCTTGATCTTGCAGGACGACTTGCGTAAATCATGAAGCGAAGAAGCTTGGGATACAGCGGGGCCGATCCCTTAACAGTCAAATATGGGACTATCGTCGCAACGTTCATATTTTAGAAATTCCGTTGATGTACGACAAGCCTGACAACATGTCATTGAAAATTGCAGGTGATGCAATTTATGACTGTATTGAATCCAAGCTTGGATATTTGTCCAGAATCAAATATTGTAGTCGGTGCGGTGGAATATTGCCTGGTCCAATAGTGGAGAAAGTAAACTCTGATGAGTTTTTCATCGACATCACACATCTTGTACATCAACAGATATCAATGTATTATTTGACTCATTCAATTGACATTTCCAAACTTGACAACGGAAAGCGAAACTTCAAATTGGAACTACCGAGGAAAACTGTGACAAAGTTGGATATATACTTTGCACACACATTTTTATATAATGCGGACATGGTGGAGAATAAGGAGCTCCAAGCGTTAATGCGAGGAGCTACAATAATCGCAGATATCTTGGACGCAGTAAAACACGAGCTGGACTACATTGTAACTGCAGGGATTGGCCAAAATCGGCTCATGGCAAAACTAGCTTGCCAACTAATCAAGCCAAACGGCCTGGCAATTTTACCGACAAGCAGTTTCAACAGAATTTCAAAATACACTGACTTTACAGAGATAACCGGGCTGGGAGGAACCACCGGAAGAAAAGTTCAAGCAGAATTGGGCATTTGGTCAATACAAGATTTTCGTCAGAAATTTTGTGATTTGGAGCTTTGGAGTTGGTTTGGAGAAAGCTGTGACGTAGTGGAATTGTATGACAAATGCTGTGGAAGGGATGCCACTCCGGTAGTCAGAAAGAATATTCTTGGAAAGATTGGATGTGGGAAAACATTAAATACAAGTAAGAAGTTTATTTAAGAGGTTGGTTTTACTTCGAAGTGCCAATAATGGTTTCATTTAATGAGTATATTTTCATTCATTTTATAGACCGCCATAACAAAACAGTAAATACGGGCACATTTTTAAAACATTTGTACAACCGGTTTCACGAGATGAGGGACAACATTCTTTATGATTATCACCGAAATGGAAGAATTCCGGATTCTTTAGAATTGGAAATCTACGAACGCTATCCGAATTCCAGTGGCAAGCAATCTGTATATAAATGTAAGCTCGATTTTCCCGGATTTATGATGGAAAAGTTTAAGAGTTGGGAACGCAAAAAAATGTATAATCTTAATGAGTGGAAGCCGCTGTTGGCATATTTTATGGACATGATATATGAAAGAGCGACCATTCCAATCCTTCAAGATGGAAGGTATATCCGGGACTTACGGCGAATTGATTTTATAGCATATTATTAAATCAACTTAATTGTGTTCAGTGACTGATTTTTTATATTTCATACCTATGCTTTTACATGAGTTGTTTATGCTTTGTGAATTTTACCAACATTTTTGTACTTTAATCAAAGAAATGCTTTTAGATATACATTAAAGAAATAGCGAAAGTTTCTGCAGTCTCCGACCCACGCAATTATTTATCTGTAAGACATATGTAATAAAATGATGCAAACTTTAATTATTAATTAAACGCCATTTCAAGATCTGAGCACTGACATTTCAACTATGTGCTTTTAACCATGGACAGTGGTGATCATAATTCTGTAATGTTTCAATAGATAACTTATTATCAGATTCAATCTTATCTAAATGGGGTATTGTGAGAAAATTTCATGTTAAATTTAGTACAATGGGCAGCCATGTTTCCAGAGGGTGGTATTGGATATACCAAGGGCATCTGCAAATAGACAAACTGCAATAAATCTTTCATACAAAAGTTAAATAATAATAATTTTTATATATATTCCACATTCCACTAATTTCACCAACAATTAAATGCATATGTATACTTACTTACATGAACATCACTCCAAATAAAATATGATGATCACTGCCAATGTCTCCTTATTTACGATACGATTCTTGGCCACGGTCTAAGCTTTTCTTTGCAGTGGAGTCTAATTAATTATTACACCGTAACTATTTGCGTATCTATTTATAACGGTACTGGCGGACACATTAAGGCCAATTGCTTTAAACTGAACCTGTTTTCCTTCCCACAACAAACTGTCTCTGACCTGACTCACTCGGTATTTTGGCTAGCTCTCAAATCTCGCTGGCTGAAAATGTCGAAATATAATTGCCTTTTAATTAAAAATATTGACATGCTGCATTTACACCTTAATATTATGTAATTAAGTATAAAATTATCAAGAAATGAATAGACGCCTTTAAGAGACAGGAAGGAGAATAAAGATGTTTTGCAATGCAATCCATGTATATTCTGATGCCGCTTGTGACTTTCATCGCACAAATTTGCGGAGAAAGCGGTCCGCAAAAAAATTTGCTTTCTCGACGGCGACCGAGAAAGCTGTTTGTTGACTGATTGTTTCGTTTTTCACTTGCGTTTTTTCTTCGTCAGATTCTTGTCAGCAGTGAGAGAAAAAATAATTTGCTAATTGTTGTGCAAACTGTAATTAGCATTCAGTCTCTCAAGAGTTATTAAACAGCTAATAATAATAGCCATTAAGTTTCGATTGTATTTACAAAAATAGTGTTGCAATTTTCATTATTTCCCCTCACCATTTTGCATATTTATTGCAAGGGAAAAGAATGGATTGGTCCACTCCACTTCGATTAGGAAGGGTCATTTTCCTGCTTTTTGGGGTAACCCTGCTATTTCGCACCTCCCATCTCACGTACACGTGCAAGGACCCCGGAAGCTGCAACCGGGCGGGATGCAACGACACACTCGCCATCGCCCCGAGAAAATGTCACGACCACGTTGAGGAAATGGGCTGCTTCCGCGTTTGCAAGGATCCCGCAGAGCTGCTGGAGTGCTACAAGGAGCGGAGTGGGAACGAAACCGTCGGCATAGAATACTGCGCCCTCAAGTATTCCCGAAATCTGCTAACGGTTCATCCGCCGCCAGAACCGACAGCGGGAGGAGCACCCGGTCTAATTTACGGGCATCATACCACAACCCATCTGGGAATCCCGTGTTCCGTAAAATGTCAAACGGATCCCGTTTTTTGGAGCTGTGTTCACCGCTGCGATGAAAAAGGCTGCTTCAATGCTTTCGACAATTGTACAACGGCCAAGGTCAACATCACGGTTAATGGCGTTAATGTGACCCGAATCCCTTGTAACACTTCCACTCATCATTATATGCTGGATGATCAATGCAGGGACTGTTTCGTGAAGAGACTGTTGACAGAAGTGGAAGTACACTCGGACTGCATCATTAGGTAACAAAAACATTAAACTGGGACATGCTAATTTATATCCAACACTTTAGGAAAAAATGTACTGAGAATTCGTTAATGAGCAATTATCTTAACTATATTTATTACAGATACACGACGCAGAGTGGTTCCAGTTCTTCAACCAACAATGCCACAGACGCCCAGAAACAATCTAAACTTGACCAGTTGTCCCAGTGCACTTACATCAGTGGACTCTCTCAGGACAAGGACAATGTGATTAACGACACGGCAGCTTGGGAAGACGTCAACTATTGCATCGCAGACGTGGTGCAAATGCAGACGGAGCCGACCGCCGAAGACATGGAAAAGTGTTACAGAAACGTGCTCATGCAACGACAGATGGAACTGTGCCTGAAGGGCGAGTACACTCCTCAATGCTTGACCAAGAGAGACACGACGGATTGTCAGGATCGCTGTCTCATCGCGCTAACAAAGCCCTATTGTTACTTGCCCTGCCCGAGGAACGCTGGACTGCAGGCCTGCAGGGACGCCTGCACGTCAGAGTGGCCAGTAGTAAAGTGCAGTTGCGACAACAGGAGTGGGAACGACTTTGCAAAGTTCATGCAGGATCCCCAGACAAGATTTGCCGACTATGAAAAACGAATATCAGGATGCCCGCTCGGACCTATACCGTATATCGTACCAGAGGTCTTAGGACCGATACCGTCTTGTTTATTTAATGCTATTCACGACGAAGTACGACCTCTGCTCTATGGATCCCCTGTGGATGAATGGAAGAAGGATGCTGTTCGAGTAAGGAATTGCAAGTCGAAACGTCATATTATAGAATTCGCCAAGAAGTTGGGTGAATTCACGGGGAAACCTGGTTTCTTCAATGAATCCATTGGAGAACTTGCTCGTCATTTCACATACGCGGAATGTGTTGTCACGGATTGCAGAATGCACTCCATGTATGAAGTGCGCTATTGCATAAAAAAATGTTTGGAAAAGGTTCGAACGGAAGACGAAATGAACGAGATTTGTGACGGGAGTGTTTATATAAACCATCCGAATGAGCCATATTTCGTAATCAATGGAACACACAATTTCTTGAGGGCAGAGGTGATGCTTCTGTGCCTGTTACAGTTGTATTGGACCGACGCAACAACGAATGTCGGTTTTTCAGAATATTTGGCAATTCCGGTCATTCCTGGGAATCATCGCCCATTTTTCCAAGTGTTTTTTTGTGAGTTTGGACCTCGCTTCAATACGCCCATACATGACAATATCTTGCCCTGGTTCAAAATGGCTGCCCAAATCACTTATGCGATGGAAATGGACTGGTGTCAAAAATGCATCCGGGCGCAAGCCGATCCTGACACGTTCCACTCGGATGAATTGGATCTCGCTCACTGTGAACTCAGAAAATGCTACTTAAATGACTTGGAGCAGAGTTGTCAACCCATGAAAAGCACAGCTACTTTGGTAAAAGCGGCCGTGTCCACGCTGTGTTATTGGCAGATGGATTTTAGTCTCAGTCCGGAACCGTACACGTGAGTAATCGGATTTGCGATCATTATGCGCTATTGAGGAACTCATCACCTTTATTAATGTATTTATTTATTTATATTTTTTGCAGAATATGGGCAACTTACTTTGATGAAATTCCACCTCATGATCAAACTCACAATATGGTACAGCCAAACACGTTAAAATATTTAATGAAGTCTTCCATTGGAGCAAGCCGAGGTCATTACATCTTTCCATACTTCCTCGTAATACGTCCATTTTGTGAAACGGGATACTATGATGATAATGTGTACAAGGTAAATAATAGTAAAGGAGCTGAAAAGCTCTCTTTTTGGAACATTTTTATAAAATGCATAGAGTCCTTGTAATATGTAACATTATTGTGTGACCGCAGTTTATTGCAAGTGGCGGAACACCAACAGTGCAGATCGTTTACTACCCATCTACCTCTCGTCAAAAATATGTTGATTTGATGAGAGCGAATTTTCAAGGGGCCCTTGTCAATCTGGACCGGAAAAGTATCTCGGATAAGCTATACATTCCAGCAAATCCACTAAATCGGGGCAATCGAACCGAGGATGGTAATCTGAATGGTACGACAGGCTGCCACCTTAACCTCTGTTATCCAGCGTTTCTGGTAATCCAACAAATCATTTTTTTAAATAAAGAACCATCAAAAAACTTGTTTGCTAATGTTTTTATAATAAAATAATCTGTAATCTGTTTTGTACAGGTTCCTCAAGTCCTCCTTCACATTCCAATTTTTCAAGTTGTTGTGAACAATCAGCAGACGATTAACAGTGCTCACATGTACGGCTACACCACTACGCTCCATTTGCGAGACGAATCTGGGAGGGGTAGCCTGAAAATAGCTGATAAGCAAGACCCGCCCACCGCTGACGAATATTTTCCAGTGAGAAAAATACAAGTATATGAAGACACACAGTTTGTCCATTTGTGGTCCCGTCTGCCCGACTCTGGCTACAGCATTCAATCTGGTGAAGGTGGTGTTCCCGGTCCAGAATTGGAACACAGAAGGGATCATAATTGCCTTCCGTATAAGTCTATTAATAATAATTCAGCTGTCAGTGGTCCATTCTTTCCGTTAGACTCTGAGGATTTCTTCCAATTGCAGTTAACTCACGGTAACTCATGCATGATACTATAAATATGCATCTTAAAGGCTAAACTGTTCAACACCCCACAAAACTAACTGAAAACTGATTTCGATTAATCGATTAATTACAGGTAATGCTCCACAAGCCATCTTTGCTGGATTCTATGACCCCAACTTGGTCATTATCGGGGATCCGGATATGAGAAAGTAATTTTGCAATGCAGTTTAACTAAAACTAAAAATGATGTTGTAGCCTTTAAAAGTAATTGTATGTCTGTCTCCTTTAGATATGAATTGGTGAGGTGGCAGTTTGAAGTGACTGGAGGTTCGTCAGACAGGCCGTCCCCACATCTTTTCCATGAGGGATATCCCTGTTTCTCGCACAACTTTAAAATACGAGGTTTTGTCAAGCCAATGTACTCCCTGTTTGACCGTCTGGATCCCGACTACTGGATCGAGTACTACCGAATGCGCTACGTGCCCAAGAATTACAAATCGGTACAAACGGCAAAAGCCATCTTCAGTGCAATTACGTTGGAGGACAGAATTTTGTTCGTGACGACCAGCGGGATCGTGACATTTTACCAAAATTTCAACCTCACAGCAGGTCTGGGGAAAGCGTGGGAAGTGGAGCCGGGAGATCGTCTTAAAAAGTGCTTCAAAATAGTTCGAGTGGCAAAGCGTGCGCATCCTAAAGGAGACACGATAGTGGCCATTACGTACGATTACCAAGTGTCTGAGACGCAAAAGGACGAGCATGGGAATATCAAATATAAAAACGGTAAGAGGGACTATCTCGTTTCAGACGTTTCTCAACAAGTTTGGGTGGGGACCTACTTGGGCAGGGCGGAGCCGATAAAATGGCAGGAGATCACGTCTGGCTTGACCAGTGAAAATCTTAAGGAGGAAAGAGTTTTCAACGTGGGCGGCGACAAAGTAGGTGACACTGGATATTTGCCCCTGCAAAAACTAATGCACACCCCCGTGGAACGTCGAGAGACAAACCCCAAGTCACAAATCGAGGCCATTTGTTATAAAACGTATAGGTCGAACATGGGTAAGTTAACACACTTTTAAACGTAAACAACGAAAATATAGTATATAACTAATAACTAACTTAATAATGATATGCCTAATACAAAAATGGTAAATTGTTCACAGGTAAGGCTAAGAACATCGAGTTAATTGAAGATCAAGGCTGGTGTGATGCCGTAGATGCTACTCCGGTTGTAGCCGTGGACCAGAAAATCCAGGTGCTTGTAAGAATGAAGGTGTACTTCAGCGGTGGTACGAAAAGCCACAGTAAGCAAAAGCCTCGCGTTGTGGTCCTGTACGTGGTTGCTTCCTTCAGCACTGACAAATCCGCGTCTCAGTCCTCCATTTGGCAAATTGACGCCATTATCCCACGGATACCTTGTCAGGACGAGCATCGGGAATCCATTCCTAGCGTGGTGCAGTATAACACAAAGTACTTTAAGAGCGGGCCTGCTGATACAATCAAGTCGGACTACGGGTGTCACTCAAAGGAATCCAACGCCAGGGATGAAAACAAGATCTTTTTGCACGGGATGACGTACACGAGGAGCTATAATCATCATTTATTCTTGTACGGGAACAAGTTGCTTCAGAGCACGGACGGCGGTCAAACATTCGTGATGTTGAAAAGTTTTCCGGAGATGGGGAGCGAGTATGAATGCGGCAAACATGCTCAGTTGAGTTATCATCGAATCAAAGTAATGGCCTTTGATGATCTCGGCCACTACGCGTTTTTAACAAGCAAGAGGGAATTGTGGTATGGAAATCTAGGCAGTCTGACGCAAATTCGACTCCGTCCTAGCAAAGCCTTCAGCATGATTGCGACGCGACTTTATGAAATTCACGAAATTGCGGAAGCGGTGCCTTTCACAGTTTTCTTTGACTCAAGCAATGAACTAATCGAAATGGTGGCTGTGGTGGATGCCAACGGAACCGTTTCCAGAATCGCCAGAAGATCAATGAATGAGAGGACAATTCTGAGGGCGAGGACCTTTATGGAGGAACTTTCCAAAGTCGAGAAAGCCCGTTACGCCAATCTCGCCGCGCAAAAAGAAAGATTGAACCTTGTTGGAGCACTGTCAGATCGTGTTTTCAACGAACAGCTTCTAGAGAATATTTACTACACTCCACTCAAGTGGTCCGTGTTTTGTCCGTACGCGTCGCCATCATTTTATCACAACTTTTCGGAGAGACATGGACGAGCGCAAGACTTCTTTTTTCCAGCACCACGCCAGCACCTTCAACTTGGAAATGAATATACCACAACATCACTCTATACTTATCAAGCTGTGGCCTTCAACTTGGTATGGAACTCGTTTTTCAATCGTCCGTATCGGTCCTACAGTTACGAAGAAACTGATCCGTTTAAACTGTGGGCGAGAAAGAAACACGACGCTTCGGGACTGGGACAGTTAACCTATCTCAATAATGACCCGGACGACCATGGAATTTTGGTGACACCCGAAAAATACCGTAAGCTTTTATGGAATTAAAAATTTGTAAGCAGGAAAGGAAATTGTACAGCAGGTCATTTTTATTTTTTTAAACTATTTACCGCTTGTTGCAGGACGCCACAGCATCATGGAGTCAAAACGAATTTTTGACACGTTCTACATGGATTACGGAATTGTCATCCGGTTGGTTATCGAGTTTTCCATATCCAACGATTACTCTTTGAGTACGTTAAACATGAATCATCTCAGCTATTGCATTGTAACGTGGTTTAAAGTGGAAGAAATGTGAGAGTAATAACTAATATTGAATATTATTTGTTTTCGGTGTAGATAAGATTGATTATCTAAATCATCATTTGGACGACATTTTGTTGAATGTGGATAACGCTAACGGTTCTCTCATCCAAATCAATACTGAAAAGGACGTTCTAGCGTCAAGGGCCGCCATTCGATACGTTATCATCATAAGCGTTAGAAAATACAGTAAGTTATTAGCTCATTCATTATAATAATGTACTATTTATGTTTTTTGGCAAATCCATCTGGATCTTGGGAAAGGCAAATAGAAGCTAATTGTAAGTATCTACATATTACTTGTTTTTACAGCGGGGCTTCCTCAGAGTCATTCAGGTAAGATGCATAAATATTTGATTGCTTAGAAAGAATAGTATTTCGAAATGATTATTATTACAGTGAGTGATAATCTCCGCTTATTGCATGCACACAGGTCGAGACGGAATAAAAGTGCCCATCAAGCTGCATCTAATCGGTATGCCTGAAACCGCTTTCTCTCAGCCGCTATTTTATTCTTTGTTATCTATACTATACGTATTTCTTATATACATTACATTGAATTTTATTATTATAAACATTGTATTCTGACAGGTGGCTTTGGAAAGTGCATTCCAACTGCAAACTCTGCTGGAATCCACGGGGTAAAAACAAATTCCCCATCTATTTAGAATAAAAAATATGTTGAACAGAAATTTCTGCTTGGGATGATCCCGGATAATAATTTTATTGAAATGAAATTTTCCTAATGATTTTTTAGGACTCGATAGCCACCGTAATCCAAGTGGGTTGTCCACCATCCCTTGACCTCGTGTTTAATTGGGAGTCGACGTTACGCTCGATAAAATTTCGAGATATTGAGGCACACTATGGGAAAGAGTCAGAGGAATGCTACAATGGAGAAAAATTTTGTTTCTTTGCGAGATATCCGCTGATTCCACACTTCCGTATGTATACTTTTGTTTATTAGATTATTTAATGTTCCAAATGTTTTAAGGTTTCTCAAACTTGTTCCGCAAACTAATACTTATAGTTTATATTTTTGCGTTAAATATTTCCACTTACAGATGTATTTGACAGTGCGAAGCAAGCCCATTATAATTTCTCCGGACAATATATTATGCGGATTATAGCAGGAGGCTATTCCAGAGAGAGTTTGACCACCTATACGCCAGAAGAACAGCAGGCATTTAACATTCCTGGTGTCTCAGACGTTAGCTTGATTTGGAACGTAAGTTGATCGCTTATTTTACCAACCTATTTTTATGTATGCCATGCATGGTTTGTTGCTTAAACTTTACTAAAAATGCCAACAAAATTTGCTTTGCAGGAGTGGGATGGAGTATTACATCAGAAGGTGCAGCGTAGCAGCGCTTACGTTACGACAAGCGGAAGGAACGACAGTCGAGAAATTGTCCTCAGAGCTGGCGCTTCTGCCATTCAGTATGTTATTGGCTGACGTTTCAGCAAATATTTGAAACTGGGCTTGATGCTTTTATTAATCTGATTTTACTCAGGTTAATCTGACATTTTTTTCAGGTGGGGCTGCCATACACTCTCGCCTTGCGCCCGTATCTCGCCACGAAAGGGTTTAGAAACCGTGTATTATTTCAAGGTCTTCATTACCAATCGGTAAGGCAGTCAGGAACATGTTTTCTTAACCTATGTTATTTGATTTTAATTACAACATCATACTTTAAGCTTCTTTTCTTTATTTATTTTAGTGGAGTTGACAATGACACTCTGTGCATGTTCGAGAAGGAATTCATTGTACTTTTGTACGGATTTCCTCCCAGTCCTGAAATACAACTGGTTACGAGCGTGGTAAGATTCTGTTTTAATTATAAAGAATCAATTTTGTAAATAAATGTATTCCAAATACATCTTTTACTGAAATACAATTGATTTTTCCAGGCCTTCTATATCTTCATACTTACCGTTCTGTACATTGCTTACTTCTGCCTTCGTGGACACAAAAAGCTGTGGAGATCCACTACAATGAAGCTCTACGGTTGGTTTCAAGTGATCAAAGACACTCTTCCGAAATGTAAGTTTGTAAATACTTTTAACTTACCTATATCATTTTGTCTTCTTTTCTTTGAAATTAAAATACCCATGTTCTTGTTTTACGTTTACAGCTTGGTTCAAGTCTAGCGATGAAGGCGAAGAAGAAACAGAGCTGGAGGCACAAAAGCGAAGAGACGAGATCATCCTATCGTTGCAGGGACACTTGAATGTGCCGAAGCTACTTTCAAAAGATACGGCGAAACCAAGGATAGTAGAAGCACATCCACCATCAACAAAAATTCCTGAAGATGATGATGCAGGTGAAGACGAAGAGTCAAAGGAGAAAGCAGATGAGACCCACGCTCCAGAGCCAACAACTGAACCTTCTGTTACCTCAATCGGAAGTGGCTCATCGGGCGATGAAGACAGTGCCAAATTTGTTATTGATCCGCTCAACACTCGACCTGCGGCTACTACGTGGACTGATCTCATTTACGAACAAATCATTAGCAAACGCCTTGCCGCCATTTTGGAGAGGAACCGACAGAAAGCAGAGGAGTTAAAGGCGAAGGCTGAAGCCGACAATAAAGCCAAAACTAAATGATATGATTATGTAATTTAGTATTTTATTATATGCATTTCATTGTGTAAGTATATTGAAAAATAACAATTGTTCAGAGATGGAAGGAGTATGGTGTTTTCAATAAAATATAGAGTTTTATGATATACAATGTACTGATTTGCATTAAAAGTAATTTATCATTATAACTCTACCAGTTTAGAAAGTTTGTATCTACATACTACATACATTAATTAACATTAAAACATTGTGACAAGAGATAATTTTTAATATCAATTACCAGCGTGTATAGGTAACAATTATGTTTATCTATCATAAGGATGAAAAGTTAAATTGGTGATTGCTTCCCTACTTATTCATGAAAATGGACAAACATTTAATTCCACCATACCACATGCGCCTTAGTAAATCTTCTTGACCCTGCCAAATCTTCCTTCAGTTATTTATTTCCAGCGAACATAAACGCATGTAGAAATTCTGTATCAACTTTGTTTTTGGTATTAACCCAATCGCATTTTTATGAATGAGCAGAGAAGATTGGTACCTAAGATGTACTAGGCTGCTCACAGATCCAAAGAAGTTAAAAAACTATGTGCTTGTAGTGAAACATTCTTGTCTCATCATTCATCCGCACGTAATTGAGTATTGAATGAAATACATTACTTTTCTTGATAACAAAATTCACGCAGTTTCACACGAATGCGAGTGTAAAATGTAATGATGTATCATGAATGAGTCGCAAGTGTCGATATAATAAACTATGCATAGTCATTACATAATTGTGAACACTGTCATTTGATGGAAACAAACATTGTTTGCAAAATACAAGCTTTGCTTGCTTGGAAAGAAGGAAACCGCAAGATATTTCTCGCAGAATAAAAACCTATCAGAATTAGATCGTTTCACAATCCCTACAATGTTTGCCAGGGAATTCGTCACTCGTGCATATTTTTTATTTCATTCTAGTCAGTTAAAGGACCAGTTGAAGTTGTTTGGATTTGTTAATGTCAACTTCTTTCATAAGTGTATAAATGAAAACGATATATGTACGTGAGGGAAAGGAAACTGAAAGGAGATTCTATTACCAGCATTTAGTCAGTTGTAACGTTGTAAGACGTGCAATTGGGCATGTATATTCCACTAAAACGCACAAAAGCAGACACAAGCAAATTCGTGGATGATAATATGATCACTCCATTTTATTAAGATGTAGTTGGTCTTCCACCGATTGTTCAACTCATAAGTACATAGGTATGTACGCAAATTGCGTAACGCAATGCACAATGCGTTAAAGTCGGTATACTACCAACTTATTAATAGAAATAGCTTGAAGCAAGATTGTTAGCCGTACATGCCGTTCTCAGGCTTGCCAAAGTTAGTAAGTAGGTTATTCTTAAACATTAATTTTGACGCTTATTGTTGCTTGTGCTTCTTACATCGCTTCATTACCTATGGATATCTTATTTTGTTTCACATAATTTGCCAGAGTGAGCAATATTCTGCTGAGCGTTCTGTCAATCTGGAATTGTAGCATAACAAATTGCAAATTTTATTGTGGGATATGTAGATCACCAAGTTCTATGCCCTCTTTACGCACTGTATTTTTGTTATTTCAGCACATCCATGCAAAAACTGACTTGTCGTGATCAACATTTCACGAAAGAGAGATGAGATTGATAGGAATACAGATATTGTTTTGCGCTAGTTTATATCACATAACGCATTCGTGTATTTCTTTGTGTTTCTACACTCTCCTCTCTGTAAATGTAATTTTAAAACGGAGCTTTATTTTACAATACGCACAATAATTATGAAAACTATTATTTCAGCTATAAAATTCCAACTAATTATGAAAACTACAGCGGAGTTAAAAGTAGTGACTTGAATTCTGATTGGATTGATTCTACTTTGAATGTTATATACTCGCAAAAGCTCATAAAATTTGCCACGTGTGCAGTTTGTGTTCATGAAACAAAATTAAGTCCAAGTACGGAGTTAATTTTGGGAGACAAAGGAGGTGAATTGTTTGGAGATCATCTAAGCATACAATAATTATTATCCAACTTCAATGCAAACTTAATCGGCTTTGTTCGAATGTGCTGGTTGTGTTCTGGAACTGCTACATACCCCACATCATTTAGGTATTTACCACATTGATTATATTCTTTGATCTTGGCAAGACCATGTCAAACAATCCAAATATCCTGCATTTTTTTGCGGATTTTAGATAAATTCATTCAATAAAAGTCGTCGTTCTTATTTCAGTATCTACTGTCTTTAAGCTGCAAAACAAATTGTTGCCAGAATGAAATACTGCGTATGCAGAGGGAAAGCGAGAGTAGTCGCTCTCCTGGACGTGGACGCTTTCGAGGTCCAGGTCCGGGGGAAAGCTGAAGGGCGCACTTCGGACGAACTTAATTCAACGGCATATGTAGTAATCGCCATGTAAGATTCAAGTAAATTACTTTAATAAAATTACTTATGTGAAGGACGTAATTTGTAACTAGTACATTTCAAATAATTCAATTAACCTTATATCATAACAGGGTTGTATGCACTAATAAGCCCGCAAAAGACTGCGGATTTGAGCGAGGGAAATCACTGGAAAGCCAAAAGTGCGACCCAAACTGTGAGCCACCAAATATTTTGCAGACACCTTCCGTATATGGAAAGCCAGAAAATCTATCATTGAAGAGAGCCGGAGACAACATCTACGACATCATTGTGGAAACCCTTAAAAATTTGGCACCTGCAACTCGGTGTACCTATTGTAACCACTACGTACCATTTCCGGTGGTGGAAAAGTCAAACTGCGATGAGTATTATTTGGATTTGACCAACCTGGTGCATCAACAGTTGTCAAACTTGACGCAGAATATAATCCCAACTGTTCTTGATAATGCAAGGAGGAATTTCAAACTGGAACTTCCCATGAAAACTGTTAGCAAACTGAATGATGAATATTTGCAATCATTTCATATGCAAAATGATAAGCAACTCAAAGCTCTGCTGAAAGGCGCAGAAACGGTGGCCAAGATTCTGGACGCGGTCAAAGACAAACTGGACTATGTTATCAGCGCTGGGGTTGGCGGAAACAAGCTAATCGCAAAATTGGCCTGTCATCGGAGCAAGCCAAACGGTCTCGCTGTCATCCCATCAGCAAGTTTTGAAAGGGTTACCAACTTGATTCCATATACCAAAATTACTGGACTTGGAGGTTCCACTGGGGGCGTCATTCAGAAAAAGTTCCAGCACATTAGGACCATACGAGAGTTTCGAGACTCATATTATGATTTACGCTTGTGGAAATATTTTGAAAGAAATTCGGACCCTGAGCAAGTTTACATAAAATGCTGTGGAAAGGACAGGACACCAGTGGTTCCAAAAAGCGTACCGGAAAAAATTACATGCGGAAAGAATTTAAATACATGTAAGTCACTGGTTTAGAAAAATAATTGCCGTTAATTTAATTACCTAATGTATATTAAAGTATGAAAATGATTGGTTATTTTACAGGTTCTAAAAACAGAACATCCACGAAGGAAGAATTTGTACAACATTTGATGAATAGGTTTCATGAAATGCGGGATAACCTTCTGTATGACTGTGAGAGATATGGGAGAATCCCTGATCGTTTGAAATTGGAAATCTACGAATATTCCCAGTTAAATGCCAATTACAGGCAAGTTGTTTTCCGGGGTGTGGTAAAATTTCCAGCATTTGCAATGGAAAACTTTAAAATGTGGCAAAGGTCTGCTTCAAAACGATATGACCTTCAAGAATGGAGACCGATAGTTGGATATTTCAAGTCAATGATTAACCAAAGCGCGTCAATTCCTTTATTTCGCAGGAATGGGAAGTTCATCCCGAGCTTGCGCCGTATTAATTTGGTAGCCTATTATTGACTTGTACTTGCACATACATTTTTCAATGTTATTTTCAATGTTCATCAATAAACTGTAAGATTGCATTAGCATTCATTAGAAAGCACAAAACAAGACGGATTGCAGCCGCATATAACGTTCGGAAAGTGACCATCAAAATTGTGCCTGTTTCCATCATGTATTCATCCACTGGTCCAGATTATCATAATAATTATGGAATATATTGACAAAATGATATTAAAATGCTGTAAGAACTGTAATAAGTTATCTGAAATCTACTCAAAGCTATAATATGAAAGGTGCAGAGCTGCTAGAAAAAAGAACTTGCAAAGTATGTATTTTTCATAATGAAACATGCTGTGTGCATGTATGCAACGGTCAAGGAAAGGTATGATATTAATAGATTTAGAAAAAATGAGACATTTTGGGTTCCATTTCACGGAACAGGCTAGCACGGAAAGATACTGAAGGACCTGTCTGACTCTGATTGTCACCTACGGTAAACCAAACAGTACCTACTACTTACCAAAGCCACTGCGGTTATTTTAAGAAATCATGATTTTCCACATTTTTCATTCTACCTCCTCCATTGAATGCAATGCGCTCTTCAGTGAAGTTATTTAAAAAAGCACTAATTTTGTGATCTGATCAGTTATTACTGAAATTTTGTGATCTGATCAGTTATTACTGAAATTTTGTGATTTCATTGGTTGTGTGAAAATAAATTTTATCAGATAGGTTCACAATGAAAGGAATAATATCCCGTTGGACTTCAATGGTCATTCTTCCTGTGGTCTTCCTCATCATTATGGAAAATCATGGAGTTTGTGCTGCTGTCGTAAAGGAAGAAGCAGACGACATGATTGAAGTAAGTTTATTCATTTACTAACCAAACGAATAAACTATTTCCAATAAAAATGTCAAAATTAATTTCTTCCCAAAATGGCATATATTTTTATTAATTGTATACATTATTTTCTTTAGTGCGATTTCATCACCAACCCAGGCGGTTCATCCGCTACAGACGAGGATTGTTCTATAGCATTTGGACCCGAGTATAAATTGTGCTCGTGTGATCCCAATCCTTTTGAAAAATATTCTTCATGTGAATGCTGTGCAAGAGGATGTCCCCGATTACCGGATGATGAAACAAAAGTTTAAAGACATGCTGATACGAATAATATATTTTGTACTTATATGGAATAAGAAAAATGTGGTGACTCTAATTCAACAAATTAAAAGAGTATTTTAAAACTAAACTAAATTCCAATATTCCAGTGAGCATAATATTATGACTAAATATGTTCGTAGCATAATATACAATATACCTTTATTACATATTATTATGTCGGCTTATATATCTTATATGCCTTGCATCCTACGTTCTATCATTTCTTTTCCATATACAACGAATTGCATTAAGTAGGTAGGTTTACTTCCTACAACCCAATTAACTTTTAACTACACGTTTCGCAGAAACATATACCTACATATAATCGTATGCCGGGATTTACATAGTGCTCTACACTCGCAAATTCATAGAAAATACTTTTCGTACACACGAGGATGAAAAACGTTGATGAAGGTTTGGTAGTTTGATCACTGACTCATCGTCGCTCTCGCCACTCACTCACATTACCGAAGTGTAAGTGAAGATCCAAAAATCGCTGTACATGTGTGCCTAGTGCTTACTGCGTTATGCGTGCAAGTAATTCATGGAAAGGAATTTGCAGACATGCACAAAATGCACATAACATTCGATTTATTTCCCTTCCATCATCATCTTGTCCTTTTTAATGCCTTACCCAAGGCTACGGTAGAATCCATACCTATGTCGTACCTCGTACGTATGACTTATGTAGGTATATTACATTCATATGTATACGAAAATGAAATTTTAAAGAATCTCCTCAAAGTTAATGAGAAAAGTGTAGAAATAAAAATTAAAATTGATCTAAGCAGTCAATACAAATACAATGCATAATGGATTCCAACCAATTTTTATGTTATCCGTAAGTAACGCTTCTCATCACACTTCCCTTTTTATCGTTGAATTCGGTCTGGATTAAAAATCAGATAAGATAATATATAGACTAGTGACATCCTTTTCTATTCGTCCCTGACCATTATCTTATCGTGGCGAACGGACGTGCGTTCAATATGCAAAACGATGAGTAACCATAAAATCAATCAAAGCTATGCTGTATCATAATAAGACCAACTAGCATAATATTGTTTCTGCTCCTTCCCTCCTCACCTTCCTTACAGATAGAGATAAGGATATAATGACGAAAATTTTAGTACATTTTATTCCAGTTAAAAATTACCTATATATAATTTCTGCATCAAAATCATAATCCTTTATTCGGGAAAGCGTAACGAAACACACAAATACATAGATGTACAGACTGAAGACATAAAGTATGAAATCATCAGAGAGTATCTGAAGTGAACAAATTATCTCCAAATTTTTCTGTACATGAACAAGCATTGGGAGAAATAAAAAAGTGTTACCCACTTATTATTGCATATTGCTAGCATAAAATACAACTGGCAGGATGTGACATTATTCTCCAAAACATATCTATACATTATCTATATTATTAATACGCAACCTGAAATTCGTTTGTCCAGCTAAAAACTTTTTCATTTCTTAACGGATATGAGCGTTCAGGGTATCATTCGATTCCAAATTACGTGGCGGAGTGCATTGGGGGATTGCCATTAAGTGATGCACAACAGTTAACTTAATAATTGAGGTCAAAGGTCAAAAGCTTGCACATTTATCTTTTCAAGCACAAAATTATAAATTAAATAACGAAATTCCGTTGCCATTCACCCAGCAAATGTTGGAGGTGCCCATGCTTAAAATATGCATGACCTTTGAGGTCAAAGGTGAAGTTTTTAAAATTGAGTGAAAATCAAAGTACGGTTACATTATTGTATTTACCACGATAATTAAAAAAGATAAAATGTGACTGAAATGAACATTGGGATAAGGTCAATTACTTGACCTATTACTTCAGATGAGAACAGCCACTTCACAAAATCTTCACTCTGCTCCACTGTAAAAAGGAAACATTGCGGTGCACGTTGTCAATTTATTGAAACATTTTCCAATCGGAATTTTGGACTAATAAAGGTGATACTTTTTTAGTAGAACCGTCCTTATTAAGGACGGGAGTTTCTAGTTATTGTTAATACTTGGGCATAAGTCGCGACTACACACAAGACGAGTGTAACAGTTAAACCTTTATATGCTGTTTTGCATGTATCATCTCATCTTGGTTTAATCATAAAAGTAGTTAGAAGCTAGAAGGAAATGAACAGTTGTCTTGTGGCTCTGAATGAACCGGTGTCTCAGTGTATGTATTTAGTAGAGGGATAGGTTTAACAACGATAACGAGGCACGTACAGTAGCAACACTTTTAGGCGCCTGTGAAATCCCAAAGGCTCGAGTTCGGTGAAAAATTAGCATTTTTTTCACCAATGAGATGACTCTGTGCTCGAGTAGCAGAAATAAAACTTTTTACTGCATTTGGTGATTTCGGCAGATTCAGTTCACCCTCACCATTCGTCCAAGCAATTTCATACGTCCTTGGTCCATGCATTTCAAGTATAAAGCTCTTTGGTGTTAGTAAGTAAGCCAAAACTTTCTCATTCATTAACAAATTATTCCATCATTTTTGTGTGATTCCTGTGTTTTTGTGTTTCTTCTTTATGTCATACAAATTTACAAAGCATTCGACTTTATGCTGTATATCCTTCTTGCATGCATGTTTTGCACCTTGGCATATATTTGCTACTGCTAACTTTCCAGTTTCAATCTCAAATGAAATATAATTCGTATGATGTTTTTTACATTCTATAGGTGGTGATTACTGATTTGTGTTGGTTGGCAGTGGATCGTGCACGCAACTTTCTTATAAATAATCGTTCTTGGGTATACAGCTTATCTTCACACTTACATCACAATGCCCCCATTTGAGACCGATTATAGCAGTGACGGTGCTAGTGGTCCAGAAGGAGGACCAGAAGAGCTTGATGTGAGTATATCCGAAGAAGACGAAAATTTTGAGGAGTATGCTCCACAAAAGGAAGCTGTCATCGTGTTCCTGGACGTGGACTCATTTGAAGTCCAAGTACGAGGAAAGTACGAAGGGATCAGTCCAGCCATTTTGAAGGAGCAACCATTCGTTGTTGTGAACGAATACGATGTGTAAGTGTACAGATTAGGTATATGCATTGCGCATGTATATGTCATTCTTTAAAGTAAATTTTGTCTAAATTGTGTAAATTTTTATTTGTGAACTAATTTAGTATCACTGCCGTCAACTATCCTGCCAAAGCGCTTGGTATTAAACGTTCAAAAGAGTGCACATTGACCAAAGCGAGGGAAATGTGTCCCCATCTAAAGGAACTGCGTATTCCGAACCACTACGGAAAGCCGGACGCTCTGACTCCCAAAAAAGCGTCAGATGACATTTACGAAAGTCTGGTGAGATCTCTTCAGAAAGTATACAATGGACGCCCGCTTCCCAAGATTGAAAAGGCATCCAAGGACGAGTTCTACATTGATGTCACGGACGAAGTATTTTTTCGTGTCTGCCATCTGAAGCTCCCAGTCCCCACCCATGCACAGGTCAACGTGTTAAAGAAAGAGCGATGCTTTCTAGAAGCGCCCAGCTGCCGCGCTGCCAAGGAGCAATTGAGCTACAGGACTCTTCAGGTCCTTACGAACCCGAGCATCGTGGAAAATCGCCATGTCACGGAGGCGGTCCTGATGCATGGAGCCGTCATAGCCCATGCTGTTGTAAAAGGTATTCTTCTGGACACAGACTTTACAGTAAGTGCTGGGATAAGTACCAACAAACTCCTGGCAAAACTTGGGTGTGGTCACAACAAACCAGACGCCATCACCGTCTTACCCCAAGCAAGTCTGGGCAGAGTGGCCAAGAAGATCAAAATCAAAGACATTCCCAGTCTCGGGGGCAAACTGGGAAAGGAAGTTATGGACAAACTGGGAATAGAGCATATGGATCAGCTCGGTCACAAGAACAGATTAGACTTGATTAAAAAGTTTAGGACTGAGCAAGCTTTGAAAATGCATCAATTGGCAGTTGGATACGATCCGTCCAAGGTGGTCGCCAAAAAGTTTTGTAACAGTTTGACCTGCGGCTTAACATTCAATTGTAAGTCTTTTTCATCTTTTATATGGTATTAATTTGCATTGTCGAACTCTTGGGGCAGTCTTTAATAATATATTTATTTTTGTCTGAATTTTAGACAGAACGAGAAGGATGGCAAAACCGCAAGACTTTCTATTCAATTTAAGGAACAGGTTCCTTGAAATGAGGGAGCATATTAGCTACGAGTGCAGCCGTCACGGCCTTGCGCGAACACCCAAATCGTTTAAATTGGAAATCAAAACAAGAAAGGGGGACTTGAAGTCTGCCTTTGGAGAAACTGAAGATCTGAGTGTGGACCTGCGCAAAATTGTAGCCAGAGAAGCCGAGATGTACAAGCAAGGAACTGTCACCGGTGATGCCGAATACTTGCCAGAAGCGTGGGAAAACTTGTATCTGCATTTCCTGGGCCGTTTAGCTCAAGAATGCAAAATTAGCGTTCTTGATGGTGACTTTAAGGCGGCTTGCACTGCCATTCGCAAGGTGAGTGCTATTAACTTGGTCGCCACTTTTTCACCCATGGCTGGTGATGAAGATTAAAATAATTTCTTGGATTGTTGTTTATAATCATGAATTTGTTTTCAAATATTTATTTCCTCCTATTATTATTCTTTTGTTAATTTGCTAAAAATGAAAATTAGGTTTACGATACAAAACTTATTGCTTTTTGTCCGGTGCGGAGTGAGTAGTCGGTGGTGTTGTTAGATGAATGTTATTAGTTACTTAATTACGTACTTTAAATTAAATCTAGCATCATAAGAGTATATTATATTCGTATTGCAGTTCTGATTAACAGTGTACTTACCATCATCAACAAAAATGTTGTACTTATTGAATTTTGTACTTATTTATTTAATTTACTATCTATCAGAAGAATATATAATAGCAATAATGAATAATAATACAACCAATGATTCGGTGAATAATGTTATGTGTACTATTAATAGATTTACATCATATTTACGAGATAAATAAATAATGCACAATTAAATAGTAAATACAAAGAAATTACTGGGCTTTATTCATGACAGAAATGTACACACCTACGAACATTAACATTGCATTGTTAACAATCTTGACATTTTCTTAATTTCCTTCAATTGTTCAGCAAGGGAAAGCACTTGATAAAAACTTAACATTAGAAATGGTTATAAGTAAACTGGTAGTGGGTGGTTGACGGGAGCATAATTAAATACATTCTAACGGCAAAATTGTTGATTATGAGTGGCACGAAAATATAAAATTTTTAAGAAGGACCTCGAGAGGAAACGCCTACACACTCGCAAATGCTTTCTTTTTTGGATTATACTCATAAAAGTAAAATGTCCTTTTAAAGTCGCACGACAAACCAATTTTTTGCCAACCAGCCACCCATAAACTATTAATGCCACATATTAAAACGCAGAATTATAATTACATTTTTAAATTTAAACACCCAACAACGCCACTATCCTCCACGCTAATAAAACTCGCCTTCCAGCTAAAATGTTTCAAAATTCTAGATGGACCCAAAGTAATATTTCGAATGAATGGCCTATACACAAAAATGTTTAATGCATTTATGTTCCTTTTTATGGGCCACTCTACGCTAACTACTGAAAATAATTTCATCTATAAATATGTACATTTTAGCCACATCATCATCATCGTCGTCATCAAGCCTGTTTTTACTTTCCCTACACACATTGCATATACAGCTCGTTACTTTGTTGGTTCTTATTTAGCATTAGCAACAACACCAAAATTCATACATCTCACATCACAGCTCACATCACCCAACACTACCAAAAACTCCATCCACTAAAGATACATAAAATATGGATTTTATATTTTCAAATTAATGACCCCATCCAGCTTCCCAATGTTATGGAGCAGCAGTAGCAGGAGCACAAGTCATTGGAAAAGGAAGGAGTAGTCGTTCGCAATGGCAAATGTTTGGTGGTGGTGGTGTCGGTGTTTCGAGCAATGATGTTTGTTGATGATGCATACATGCTGCTTCTTCTTCTTCTGGAGTATATGGAGGAGCTGGATGGGCTTCTGCTTTTATTATGTGATTTGAAAATGAAATCGCGTCATCATCATGGCATCATCATGACGGTCATGATCATCAACATCGTCATATCTTATTATGAGAAGCTCGTCTCAGTGAGAGAGAGAGAGAGACTTGATGTCCTCGTTTGTTTGTGAGCAGAGAGCAGTCTATCTAAAAAACAGGAGCTCTCTCAGAGTCTAAAAACATGGTTTTGATGTGAAATGGTGTGTTGCTTGCTCTTCTGGAGTTTTAGGCGTTATTAGTAAAATGTGCCTAGCTATCTATACACTACATTACTATAATAATAATAATAATATAACATGAGGAAGGACTAAAAACTCTTTCTAATGTTGCATTCTCCACATTATTACATACAATATTATAGAGGAGTGGTGGTGGTAGCGTTCAGTTCAGTCATCATCATCATATATATTTTTTATCCGTCGAGTTGAATGATACATATCGGCAAAAGAGCACACACACAAAACACCATCATCACCAGAGTCAGAGAAGAAGAAGCCGACCGGTGTGTTGTGTGTGATGTGATGTTTTTTAGCTCATAGTTTTACTCTCTTCACTACTACCCGTGTGTGTGTGTTCAGTAATAAGTGCTTTTTATATTATTAATATATAAAAGTATATACTGTCAGAGGATATATATATATTATATAATGTAGAGAGAAGAGGAAATATATATATATCTATATATTTTTGTATGTGTGCAGATGAATGTAGGTTTCATGAATATCAGCATTAGAGAATCCCATTTATTTTTATTACAGCCAATTAAATATTATTATATGGTTTGGGTCCGAGAGAGAATATCGTAGAAAAAGACTTTTCTCTCTCTCTCTCTTTCACGCTACCCTCCTCACTACTTGCCTGCCTTTCTTCTTCTTCCTCCATCCTCCACCTCCACCACCTCTCTCTGCTGCTCTTCTCTCTCATTGCATTACTACTACTACTACTGCTTATTCTACTAAATAGTAGAAGAGAAACCAACCACACATTCAGATATATGTATATAGAGAAAGAAGAACAACTAAAAACTTCAATTCAATCCATTTCCACACACACACATATACACAGTTATAAGTATAATATGCACGAAAACTAACGCGCGTTATTGCAATGATGGCAATGAACAGGTCGTCCTCCCAGGGCCAAAAACTTTATACTTTTTCCAACAAAATTTTCAACATTTCCTTATTTTCTTTTAGTAAGCAACAGCAAGCTGCACAGAAATATATACTAAAATTGTAGAGAGAGAGAAAAGCTATATTATTATTATTATTATTACAGTTACCATTATAGTTTGTGTTTTCATCTCTCTCTCTCTTCGTTCTTCTTTCTAACCTTTCAACCAACAACAAGAGAATATTGCCGTTTCCTCCCGTATTAATAATAATAATGATAATAGTAATGAATATAATACAAACATTCCAAGCGCTTCTTCCCTACTTTTCTATTCCCATTTTATACAGCTCCGCAGCGTTTTCCATTCCATTTCCAGTAATTTGTACCAGTAAAAAGTGCCGAGGAGAATGATGATCATCATCATGATGACGACGACGACAGTATATGTTCGTTCGTATAGGTATATATATGGTTGCATATATTAGTTAGCTACAATTTTAGGTGGAGGGTTGACTAAAGTGAGAGAGAGAGAATGCTAATTAGTCCAGTCATGCGAAATGCTAGTTTGTTTTGAGGATATTTTCACCTATTCACTTTTCAGCTCATACAAATAATAGGTACGCAACAACGTACAGACAGAATATTATTATTGCGCTCTCCTGCTGCTATGCTGGTAGTAATAAGCACGCCAAAGCAAGATATTTTTTTAAAAGAAGAATGTCAGCTTAATATTAATATTTCCAATTTTGAGAAGCATAAAGAAAGAAATTAGAAAGAAAGGTGTGCTTTAATTAGGATAAAAGCACGTCAGCATGTCTAATGTGCAGTTTAAAAATTTAGGGTCAGCATGAAACTATGAAACTGCTATACTTATCCTGGCACGGGTTTTTGCATTATAAAAGTCGGCACATTAAAAGGAACGTTAATTATAATAGCATTAAACGATGATGACGACGACGATATGTTGCATCATCTACTTATTATGCAGTAGTAATGCCAATCGGAAATCTTAAGACGTGTCAAAAGAATAAAAATCTCTGACAATCAGGCGTGGTAAAAATCTTAAGGAGCACAATTTTATTTTGCAGGTAAAAATGGTGGAAAGTTATATTTTGAATGGATAAATGAAGCAAATACAGAATTTTACAGTTTGTATTTTTCATGCAATTGGAATTCATAAGTATTTTCAATTTCCAGATTTATTTTACTCTTCCTCACGGCTAATTGACTTTAAGCACAGATATTTTTTTGTACTGGACCCAGTAATTTTGTATAAAGAAATCTCAAGAGAGATTATAGAAACTGCTCCTGTGTAACCCTTTCCTTGAAAAAAACAATGTATTTGAAACCACACATTTTATTTCATCTAACCAAAACCTTCACATATATTTATTTTTTTTACAAACTTCCTCCTTCTTTGCAACAATCATTTCTCTATTTTCTATTATAATATATTATTTTGTTTCATCTCTCTGAGATATTATATATTATTATTATGATGATGATCATGACCAATGCTACTTTATGATGGTAATCAACAACATTGTTATATTTAATAATACAGAGTAGTAAAAATGTAGTCGTTTTTTTATACTGTTTACTCTGTGTTGGTCAGACTGACGCAGTTAAAAAATGTTGTGGTGATGGCTCGGTTTCAAAATAGGAATAAAAAAATGATAGCACTTCTTCTGCTCCTCTCATTGAAAATATGATTACCTTACTACCGACAACCGACCCACTCACCACCATTCCGGTACTATACCCTATGCACATTTTGCTTACTAATAAACGCAGAGTAATAATAATTTCTCTGCATTTTTTTATCCATAATAATTCCATATTATTATTATTATTATCATTCTTCTTCGTATACAGATCCAAAACATTAGTTACATGTGCGCGCAAAGGGATTCTGAAAAAAATATCCTCATAATAATAATTACTTTTCAAATCACTCATCATCGTACTCCAACATTCATTGTTGTGGGTACAACAATTACTGCATACACACACATACATACAAATTTCTAACTACCTTTTTGCATTGCACTTACTTCTTTTGTTCTTCTTCTCCTCTTCTTTAAGCCATCGCCATCATATCATCATCATACTCATAATAAACATTTTTTTATACTTTTTATGTATTTCATGATGAGTGAATATATTTTTTATTATTATCATTAAATATAATATGCACATAGTCTCAAAAAAAATAGTTGCTTCCTTTTCGTCGTCATCGCAGAAGCAGCATCGTCTCATTTAAGCTCAATATTCTGCCTTGATGTGTGTGTACTATTATAACTGCTTGTTGTTCTATGTATTTTTTTCAGCTTTAGCTTATAGTTTTTGGGTTATGTACAGCGAACAAGAAAATATAAAACTATATACATCATCATCATGAGTCGGCAAACATTCCACAACGTAACAATAACAATAAAACATAATAATAATGATAATAATAATGCTCTTCTATGCCATCATCATCGTCATCATCAACATCATGGACGCTGTCGACATGAATGACTGCGTCGTCTACAAAACAACAAGCCGTCTTATACTCCACACCACTAACACAACCACCGTTCTCAGAAAATAAAACAGAGAGACAGAGACGTACTTAAAGCATCATGGCATGGATTGAGAAGTAAAGGACGAATAAGTTTTAATAGATATATGTACAAAAAAATCTTTTTTCTAAGATATTATTTTAGTTTGGGGGAGAATGGATGGATATAGCTATAGGGCTCGGGACTCGAAACGAAAGAGAGAGAACTGTCAGGACATCTCTTTTTTCTTCTTTGTTGGCTTTTTACTTGTATTGCACGACGACGCGGTGCATATGCACACATACGCACACACAGGGAAATGTTTTTTATCATAATATTTTTTCTAGATATATAAAAGTATTCCATTGTTAAGCCATGTACAACATATTATAATAGTCCATGGATGTCATAATAATAATAATAATCGTACCTAGAGTGCTGGTAGTTTTTTTGGTAGTACGGACGGCGGCGGTACATAAAAATATATATATTGTACAACAGCTCCATGTAATAATTGTGTAGATAAAGACGAAAAGAAACAGAGAGAATATTATGATGATATTATGTTGACCATCAAAATAAAGTTGGAAATGTTATTTTTTTCTTCCGTCTCTAGTTCTTTTTTTTATCCTGCAAATAATGATGCAAAGTGATTATCTTTAATAATGCTGCATATTATATATATCTATATATTGTTGTATATAATAAAAAGTTATAAAAAATATATATAATAAAATAATATGGATCGAGCAGAGCAGCAGCGTAGAGGCAGTCATCATCATCATGAGCAGTAATCATTTTTCCATCTATCCATCATCATCGTCATCATCATTGCTGCTTGGTTTGTTGGTCGATTCGATGTTGTATTTTGAGGAGTAGTATTTTATTACTATATATTATTTTATGGAAAATGGATGCATGGAATGAAGAACGACAATAATAATAAAATGTGCTGTTGTATAATAATAATAATATTGTACAAAAAAAGAAAGAATGATACAATGTTGCTCATATTTATATATACGAGCTCTCCAACAAAACAACTCAACTTGTTTTTAACAGCTTATGTAAAAAGCGGGTATAATAGGTATGTATGCAAGTTTTTGCTCTGTCTATCAGAGTTCTCTCTTGTCTTGAGCTACGATCTGCGGCAGAGTATTGAATAATAATATTATTATCGTCATCATTTGTTTTTGTAGGCAATTTTTGTTGTAAACCACAAATTCCATGTCAAAAAATATACACAAACGAACGAGAGGGAAAGAGATGTATGTAGCTGATATAATTTCAGTGTATCAATTTTGGAAATATTATTGAAATATCTAAGCTTGCTTTCGCATTTTTCATGTATTTTTATCTTCTCCAAACAAAATTTTTACACTACAAAGTAGCAACAGATCATAAATAAACTGCCTATATAGCTTGAAGGTTGAAGAAGCACGTGGTATGGTGGTGAGTGCTTTCACGCAGAGATGAAATTTTGTTCATTTTTTAACCTGCCAATATATGCACTGCTCCCCTTTTTACCTGTTTTCAGGTTGACTTTCGGCTTACCTTTCATTGTCATTTTAGTAGTCTGCATCTTGAATCTTATGATCTTTGTTTCAGTGTCGTGGTAAAAGTTGCAGAGGCAAAAGAGTGAGGAGGAAGCTCAGGAGCTCCGTTTCTCTGTTCGCCACCCAACAGAGCGCAATCAATCTAGCTGAAGGTGAAATATCCACATGGGTCATTGTGATGATGAGTCATTTTATATGCATCGCAGTGCACCGGAAGAGAAAGTATATAGATTCTCCGAAAATCTTTTATCTTTACGAAAGCTCTATTTAATATAACATAACGGATAAGGATAAGCCGAGTATGTCGTAAAATGTATGAATTGCAGTTGGGTCTTATGACCAGTCCACAGATTTTAATGGTTTTCGAAACAATCCTCTGATTTTTATAGTTGGCTTTACCTTGTGTGCTTATCCACAATGGGAACTCCACATCGTCCAATATAGAAAGTAGTCAACGCTGGATTATATGTGATGGATATAGCCAATAAGCCATTTTACACAAAGCAGTAAAAGGCTGACCAATTCGGAGCAATAAAGTGGCTTACATAAAATTCGGAAATGATAAAGCAAAATAATATGAAAAGGTTAATAATAATTGATAATATTATATGTAATTTAGAGTATACATAATAGAAAATGGTAGGTAGTAGGGAGGCACATTATCCAAAAACTACTCTGGAAATTAAATATTCTGGAAAATGCACTACAAATATAGAAAATTGGACGCTATATACACTATATCGTCAGAGGAATATTACCGTTTTTGGTGATGGTGATCAAATGATCAATATTGTTTTTTCCAACGACCAGACCAGGCAATGCCAAAGCCACCAGGGCTATATGTACATATATTTTCTGCTCTAATATGTATGTATGTATATATGCATGCATTATTGTTTTTGATCAAACAAGCAAAAAAATACTATATGAAATATATGATTGATGCCTATATGAAATCACATAACATTATAAATGTTTTTTTTCTTCTCTTTTTCGAACATAACGAAAAACTCATCAAAAATAATAATAAAAATAATATTATTATATGTTATGAAAAGTTTATGACCATTATCTGTTCAGTTCAGTAGTAGTTGTTGTTTCCGAAGGAAAAAAAGGCAGACTAGCAAGCTAGCAGAGCACAGGTGCGTCACAACTAATGTAGGAAGCAATTCATCATTATACTTTTATTCAATATTATTACCGTTATTAATATAATTCTCAGTAATCCTACATAATTTAGCGATATTATATATATATACATGTACATACATCTCTATTATATTTATACTCTCTCATCATTTATTTATTTAATACACTTCAACATTTTTGCTTATTTACAGAGTATCTTATAGTAATACAAAGAGCCCTAGCAGCGCAGGCAGCGTCGCGTCGTCGTCGTCGCCGTATTTATTATAATATATTGATAGTTTGATTAAAACAAAAAGGCTGGTGACTACACTAAAACTGGCACACCAGCAATCATAATGCCTACTACATAATATGTCATTTTATCCTATCATATATAATATGCAGTAAGTTTATAATAATATGGTATTATATTATAATATGAGCCTATAAATGTAGGCAATCTATATTATAAATTGAAAAATAAAATACTGATGACCTTACCAGAAATCCATTGCGCAGTTTTCTTTCGTGTATATATATTCCGTACCCATCATGGCCCACAGCAAATATATGTAGCTTATTATTATTATTATTATAGATACATATTTTTCGAAAATATTTTTTAGCGAAAAAAATGGATACACGTGTTCTTGTGTCATGACTCATGACATAAAAATCATGGCGCTGCTGTTTTATATAGCACATATAAACACAAACACTCTTTGATATTTTGTGAAGTTCATTATTAGTATTTTTTGTGTCTTATCTTTACATAGGTAGCTATAAAATACCTACCTAAATTATTATTACTATTTTTTGCAATTTTGTGAAATTTTCATAAGAAATCAATAATTACATATTATAGAATATATATTTATATATGCACATAGATAGATCCAATCGTATATATATATTAATTATTAATCATTCATTATCTCTATCTTGAAGGATTCTAGGACAATGTGTGTATAATTAATTCCATATTGCTACTTACATATTAGATCAGATCCCTAAAAAATTGCACAATAGACGATAAATGGGAAGTGGTGGTGGTAACTCAAACTTTTAACGATGTAAAATATTGCACTTTTGCACTTATGAACAATAACAAAAAAAAGCACTTGAAAGCAGCACTCAAGTATATAATTTATCTACAAACATACGCGTTTATTAATATTACTAATTACTTATTATTTATTTTTTTGTTATTGTTATTTATTCAAATAAAATCTATCGCAATTTTCTGCAAACATTTTACCAGTTTTAATAATTCATGTACAGTGTAAATTAGTAAAATGTACAAGTTTATACTTGAAAGCTATACGCTGCTACGCATCATGACTCATGACTTTGTATTCGTATCATCGTAGCAGAAACGGCACATTATGAATACATGTATAGCTTGTTGATGTGTCAATAGAGATGCCTCATTCAAGATAATACAATATTTTTAACAGTTATTGTTGCATATCGCATAAAACATGGTAATAATAAATAACATTAATATTAATACTCATCAAGTATGTATTTAGTATGTGTAGTCGTAATAATAATAAATGATTGTAAATTCTTCAACTTAATTGTTGACAGTTAAAGCTACACATTATTATAATATTATGTTGTTTGTGTGGTGTGGTGGTGGTGGTTGGTGAAATATGCAGTAAATTACCACCACCACCATCACCAGTGCCGTTCATGATCGTTCATTACTACAGTTTAGTTTTAATCTTCATCAAAAAAGGAGTACTTTGCTTGAGTCAAGTTTTTTTAGTAGAAGATTATTATATTAATTTTTAATACTAAAACTGTTATTGCTAGGAATAACCGTCTAAAAAAAGTCATGTGTACATAATTTATGATGAATACTATACTAGAGGACGACGACCAAGAACTAACAAATAACACTAATTATTATTTAGTCATACTATACCACTAATTATCATAACAATAAATAAAAAGTTATTAAAATTGTCTGACTGACTATGAGAGACTTGCTGCCTTGCTGCTATTGAGAATGAGAAGTTTCATTTCATAAATGTTGTAATATGCGCTTGCACGAAATATTAGTATATATTTTTTATCCTACAACAATCATAATTATTATTAATATTATTGCACGTATTATACATTTGGTAGCATGGCTTCATAATTTGTTCCTACACTATTTATTATTATTACACGTACATTTTATATGACTAGTCGATATATATGTATTTCTGCGTTTTTCCAGCTGCCTGGTACTTACTACGTATGTAATTATTATTATTTTAGACAAGTTAACTCAAGAGCTGAAACATTTTTTTTCAAGAACAAAGATGAGTTTGAATTGACGAGAGAGAGAGAGATGTAATCATAAAAAAAGTATTTAGGATTTTTAAGCACGTTTAAAAAGGAAGTAATAATGAGGTTATGCGCGCGATGTGTGTGCGAATAAAGTAAGGATTTATAAGGTTTTACCAAACAAAATGTTTTAATGTTCTTTTTTTTATATAAAAAGAATTCATTAATCCGGCAAAAATATCATGAAAATGATACTTTTTTTATTATTATGATTACGACACATGTGTATAGACAGACAAGGAGAAGAAAAAATTTGTAATATAAAATTGTCTGACTACTACTTACTGTACGTACGTAGTGTACTAATTAGGTATATAATATAAGAAAATAAAACTTTGGAAAAAAAACATTCCTATATACTCTCTTTCACTTCACTTTACTTAAAATGTTTCTTAATGTATGTAGTAGCCGCAACAATAATCGTAATAATAATAAAACAATAATGATAGCAGGAGCAATAATCTTAATATTATTATTATTTCTAATAACTCTGAATGGAAATGATTTATTTAATGATTATGCTTCCGCGTTCGTAGAGCGAGAGATATAGAGATACATTAACATTGCATACATTCGTACTCCTCCTTTTTTGTCGAAATATTTTGAAGAGAGAGAGATGCTTTTTATTATTATGTTATGATTATTATTATATGTGTAATTAGTTACTTTGTATTACATTCTCAAATACATTATATATGTTTTTTGTTGTACTATAATATGCACTATGAAAACGAAAAGTTTATGATTACGATTATTATAATATGCTCCATTATTTTTATAAAGCTAGGAAAAAATAATTATATGCCATTATTATTATTATTATTTCATATTTTTTTTACCACATGCACACACGATGCATCATGCACTGTTAGCTATTTAGTGCACGACAGTAATATTGTAGCAAATGTAACGTCATCTTCTGCATCATGTGACATGACATGATATTATGTATATGATGATGCGGTAGTAAAAAATATGTAATGCACTAACTAACTACTTGCAATAATAGTACCAGCGACAAGACAACTTAAAAGTTTTTGTATGTGAAACAAATTATATTTCTTCTTCTTCTTCGACTACTAAATTTCTAATCCCTTTCGTTTTGTACTTTACACGATAGCTTTTTAAAACTTGACTGATCTAGTTTATTTTTCTGTGGCTTATTATGGCTTGAAATTCCTCTTTGGAGTGATATATTCTTATGCAATACATTTATTTATTATTTTAGTTACCAGTATAGTATGTAGTAATACTATTGAATTGGCTCATTACTCGTGTCCTCCCTACTATTTATATTGTAATTTCACAAGTAAAACCTATACACCTTTTATTGCCTTGTAAATGATAAAGCGAAAATAGAATACCTTATATATATTTTACGTGTGGTCCATTTCCAAGTTTCAAAAAATAACACGTCTTGTGAAATTTCCAAGTTATCAAACACCTGTACTCTATTTACACGTTTCATATGAAAATCATGGAGAACCAATAAATATACTTATTTTATTATGCAAACTACTATGACGTTCTTCTTGTTCTTGAACTATTCGTAGACCAAATTCTTTTGCGATTCACGTTTCCTGTACCTACTTTTGCATGACTGCATGTAAAAAAAACTACGAAGAAGAAGAACGCGTTTTTCTTTGTCTCTTTTTATCTTCCTTTGTTGTACTATCATCACTTGCTCTTTTTCCTTCCCATATAGCTAAGTAGCTTCCACCTGTCACAACAGCCTACAACTATAATATACGCTGCTGCAGCAAGGTAGAGAAGCTCCTGTCAATTCAACTGCATATACTATACAGAGATTAGATATTAAATTATTTTTCAAACACATTTAATTGGACACATTTAATCTGATCATCGTCATCATCAGTATCATCATCTTGTCTATGTGGTTTGTATACAGCACACTGCCAACATCAACAAACACAACTACTCAACATTAATATGCAATTGTCGTATTTTTTTGACATTGTTTCATGTTATGACCTTCAGCTTGAAATGTGAGAGTACTTGAACGAAGAACGATCAAAATTTTTTAGCCAACTCTTGCATTGAAGGTCATTTGAAATTCAGGTAATTCGTTGCAGCAGCCTGATTACCTGGTAATGATGGCATCAATTGGCTAATATCTAGAAATAAATAAATATAGCTGGTTTACTGACCTTGAGAGAGTACTGCTTGTAAAAAGGCACTAGCGCACTAAAAATTTGTAAAAAAAATCCTTTTCATCTTCTCAATTAAAAATTGTGCTCTGTTTTGAAAACATCCACCACATCATTGCTGTTGTATGTACCGTGTCCCATCATAATAATGTTGTAAGCGATCAAACTTATTTTTGATGTTGGAAAACAAAGCGGAAATGTACACTAGCGCAGGAGTTGGAGTAGTGGCTTGTTTTTTGGTACATAATCCAGGAAAGAGAATTACAGACGCCACATCCGATGTACCACATAGCACCAACCATACAGCACACACTTATCATAATATCATCATCTTCTTCTCCTCCTAATAGCCTGTCCAACTTACTCAGACTCTGTGAGCACACACAGCAGCAGCATCAATTCCTTTCCTTATCATAACAGCAGCAGCCCTTGTTAGAGGCAGTTTAAGCAATAATAATTCTAAATTGTACTCGTAATAATAATAATAATAAAAATAACTAAAAAAGTTTCCTCTTGCTCCTGCTCCTGTCTCCTCCCTTACAAAACCCGGCTACCTTTTTAGTTCTTCTTCCTCCAAAACATCCACCTCTCTAGCAGCGCTACTGTATATTTCCTCCTCTGCTCCCTTTTTACTACTTAAATTACTGTTAGTTTTTAAGCCTAAGCTTTTAAATCTTGTTTTTCTATTTTTTTCCATATAGCCCTAATATTACACCAGGAGTAGCAGCAGAGCTGTTGCTGCCGCGGCGGTGCGGTGTTCTCCTCTCTCTACTCATCTCTCTCTACTTTTCTCTGTTTTTCGCTGTTGCTTTTAACTTGAAGCTTTTTTTGTTTGTTTATGTTAGAATGTTAGAAAATATTATTATGATTCTCTCTCTCTCCCCATTGTTTCCTTCATTTTCCTTTTTAACGTTTTTTAGCCGACAAATTGTAATTCCTCCTGCATGTCTTTTCTGGTGTGGTGTGGCGTTATACAATAATCACTCGCTCTCTGCTGACTACTACTCCTACATATTCTCTAGAACTGCCACTATAACAGCGACATAACAGTTCACACACACAGCTCATATTATGTCGGATAATAATGTTTATACCTTACAACCCAACTTAAGCATCATTTACCCTCTCCTCGCAAAAAACGCCGCGCCAGGTATGTATATACATATGTATGTATCTATATTGTAAATATCTTTTAATGCTCCTCTTTGATGATGTGAACTTGACTCGTACTTTTACCTATTATATAACTCATATCAAATAAAAATGTACATATATTTTATAGTTATATGCACGGTTTTCAGGGTTGTTTATAGAACACCGTGTCATAAGTTGTAAAAAGTACCCTTTTTCCCTGTATACATCTCTTCTTCTTCGTCTTCCACATCTCTCTCTCTCTCTCTCTCTTGGCTGAGGTAAATGTGTACACATCGAGATGTTACGTACTTATGAGAGCTATTATGATGATATTACTTTTTGCTTGCTTCCTATTTTTCCCTTAACTTCTCTACTAACAATGCTCGTAGTGTGCTGCTAATGCTCATAGCCATGCCATCATACATACTCTCAGTCAGAGCTTCAAAAAAAAATACTTATTCGTACTCGTTTGCCGCTGCGAAGCTATAATAACGACTCCAACTACTACGCAGCGAGCACACCACCATCACCGTCGTCGTTATTATAGCTCATATGTCGTTGGTTCGTAAAGTATAATAATAGTAATAACAATAATAATAAATAATTATTATAATAATCATGGCATTTCCCCCTCTCGCTCTTTCGTCGTTCGTTCCTTCTCTCTCTCTCTCTCTCACTCTTGCTGCTTTACTTTACTCTTTTTATATTTATTCCAAATACGAACTTCGCCAGCCAGGCTCTCTCTCTGACTGATTCTCTCTCTCTTTCTGGCTCTCTTCTTTTTTTTCCACTGGATACCACTGAAGAATTTTCAGTGTTTTGCCAGACTCGATATACAGTATCGTATGCGAGTATATTTACACGCTTTTGTGTATGTGCATGTTATCAGACATCGTTTTGTCGACAAGCATGGAAGCAGCAGCGTTTGTTGTTGTTGCAGTTATACTGATGATGATAATGATGACGATCATGTTGATCATGGTTCCATACACGATGTTTTTACGCCTTCATCACTCGCGCTTGCATTTCATTCTACTTTACTCTAGATTACAATACAACATACTTTTCAGTTCGACAGAAAAGAAACTGACTGACGAAACTGAACTGAGAGTTAGTTTTGTTTTGTGCTCTCTCTGTCGCCGTTTCCTCATAATATGCCATTCTACTACATCCTCCTCCTCCCCCTCCTCCAAATCCAAATCGTAGTAGTAGTCGTCGTCATTTTTTTGTCCTACAGTAATTTACCAATGTTGCATTACACATAGATTATAAAATATCCTGTGTATAATATATTTACACATATAAATATTATATAGTTGACATTACATACACATAACATGCTAGAATGCATATAGAGAACATTATTCCTCTCTCTCTCTCTCGCTCTTAATAATACACTAGTCGACGATGGCAAACATGAATAGGAATATTTTTTATTCATATTTTTTATTATTATTATTATAATCATCATTATAATAATAATAATACTTTCGACAACACAACTGCTGAAAAACTTTACCATCATCATTCTTCATAATATTCCCTTATTCTCTCTCTCTCTACATTCTTTACTCTTGTTGTGTGTCTGAAAAAGTCAAAGTCAAAACCTATTTTGTGTACTTCCTACTACTACAACGCGTACCTATACACATCATCGTCATTGTAGAAAATGTAATAATAACGAAGAATATTATGTATGTACACACATTTTCAACTTTCAACCGGCATTCCATTCCAAAACAGAGTAGCAGAGTCGTAGTAAATAGATGTATTATTATTATGCGTCATGGTCGTCCTCAGTAGAGAACATTGGCAAAAAAAAAAGTTTTAATTTTTTTTCTCCAGCAATAATAATAATAATAATACTTTTTGGTATGTAATGTTCTCCATCTCCTCCTTGGTTGGTGCCAGTGGATTCACTAGCCGAATAGCCATAATATAATAATTCGTCCACACACACACTCACCGACCGAGCAGAACTACATTTTGTACACACAGTTAAGTGTAAAGAAATAACTACTACCACCACATAACCAGCTAATTTTCAGCTCTCAAGACAGACGAGAAAATGAAGATGGCAAAAAGAAGGGAGTAAAAAAATAAGAAGAATTGTTTGGTTGGGAATATATTTTTTTGATACTTTGTGTAAGTTTTGTGTGGTAAGCAGGCAAAAGAGAAGTAATGTAACAAACAGACAAGAAAAAAAGATGAGAGAAGTACATAGTAGCAGCAATAATAATAATATTATTATTACATATAATATATTATTATATTCATCCATGTTATCATCATCAGTCACAAAAGAATAACATATAGATAGATAGATATTTTGGAGATATATACATGCACAAACGGAGTAGCAGCATCACGACGATGGATGGCAGACCATCATCATCATCACCGAAAGAAAAAAAAAGAAAGAAAATATAATGATAATGCTTGCTGAAAAAAAATATATAAAGTGAGTGGACCTTGAATTGGATTATAAAGTAAATTGAAGTTGCGAGCGCAGCAGCAGCATCAACAGCAGTAGTTGGTACAAAAAAAATATTTTGTATTGTTAGGTTTAAATTCTTATTATTACTGCAATTATAGAGGATGTATAATGTACATGTGTGTGTGTCTGTAATAACTTTACAAAAGAGACTAAGAGAAAAATATATATTTATATGTAGTAGGTATGTATATAAAATAATGATACATCATAATAATATATCGTAACAGCGATATAGGTAGTAAGTGTGTAAAAAACGTAAAGATTAAAAATCATCATCATCATCGTCGTCGTCGTCATGATGGGCTTGAAGCTCGGAATTGTTTGATAATTGAATGTGCGTCGTCAGATTTCAAGGTAAGTGCCGGAGAACACGTCGTCCTGCCTGAAGAGTAAACGAAACATTATTAACGATTTTTAATGCAGGCTACAGTACAGACATCATCTGAGAAGCAGTATAATGGCAGCATTTTCTCGTATATATTTTTTGTTTGTTTAAAAAGAAAAATGACTTTAGTAGATAAGTAGCGAGATGGATGATATTATTTTTTTGAGACTTGAGACGCGACTAAATATAAGAAGCTTCGGGAAGCTAAATGCAAATGTCATTGTTTGTCTGTATGGAAAAATTTGTATTGTCAATTGAAAAAAACTGAATATTATTATTATAAATTGTATGATAGGTTATATATGCAAAAGCGTTATATTTTTAATCTATACAAAATCGCTATCCATTATTTCGCAAAAGAATATAATGGCAAGCTTATGACGCTAACGATAATGGCATGTTGAATGATGTATGAATCGCAGAAAAGTTGATGTAAGGTAAATACAAATAAATAGACAGGTATATATATTAAGTTGAAAAGCTAATAAGATTTTCTTGCCGATAGATTGACACAGGAAATGGAAAAAATTCTAAATTGCAATTAGTTTGTAAGAAAAATTAATTATTGGAAAAAATATATGTACGTAATAAGGAAGAAATTACGAGGGGGTGATGACAGGAAAGCAATATTAATAATAAATTGGCACAAAAATCTATAAAAATTCAAGGTCTCTCTCAGAAACACTGCCGCTTTAGCTCAAGTAATACCACTCAACTGATATTTTAAAGCTAAATATGTACACGGTTCGTACATTTTTTTTTCTATATTGCACACGTTCATCAATCATTCCAATAGTTTATGATTTTTCAAGATAGTAATTTTTCAAATTAGTAATTTTGCTTTCTACACTTTGGCTAAACAATATTTCATTGTCTTGCTAATATTTTGATTTCCTCTTTTCCTCCATATTATTCAATGCTGTCTGAACAGAAGAGTAAAAGTACTTTATCAAATGACAGCAGGAGGGAGCGAGTTCAATTTAAACTGTGAACTTGTGTAAAATAGGGACAGATAAACTTAGCAGCATATCAAGTGTGTGCATACATTTTTTTGCTGCGTGCCCATGACCGTTCCATTTTGTACGAACCAAGAGAGTCCACGAGGCAGAATGAAATGTTCCTCTGTATCTAATAATATGACTGTATCTCTTCACAGACTCCATCCGCTTTGCTTTCTAAAAAAATGTTGCTCAAATTTATTGTATTTCTGCATGTCAAACATCTATCTCTCGCCTACCTACCTACTACTCCCAATATACTAAGAGATCATAAAAATATTGTCTATTTGATATATTCATTAAATCAATTATAAAAACGACAATTAAATTTTATCATCATTGAATGGGAACTCGATGTAATACGCCATTGAAATGGAATGAATGACATGACCATCATGATCGTCATAAATGATTGCATCGTTTGTTGTATCATCCTCCACTATAAAAAGTCATCATCATTCCTATTTCTATTAGTGTGTAGTCATTCATTAGACGAGAGAGATGCCTAGCTAGTAGACACAAGAAAAATCTACACTGGATGGATCTCTACAATAGCCAACTTCACAACCATCATAATAACTTGCGCACTGCACACACGCAGCGTGAAAAAAAAGATAAATACAACACTACTTCTTATATTTGCATACAGATGTGCTGTACAACTACCATTTAGTTAGTTCATTTAATAATAATAATAATATTAATGAGTAATAAAATTGAATAATATGCTTGTATGATGTATGTATGTACCTACGTACGCCATAAGCAAGCGGCATCCTATGAAAATGAAGGCACTCGTAAAAATCATCAAAAAAAGCTATAAAGCCTTGCGCGCACATGTACTCGATCACTTTTGCATTTAAAATATCTTATACACCCGATGAGTTTTTTTCCCTTTATCTCTGACAACGTTTTCTAATGCATTAAAAGTTTAAATTAATTGACTGAATAATAATGGAAATCATAATGAATAAAACTGGGATGCAATGGTGTGACCCATGCTGGTATGGTATTTTATTTTGCAATGCAAGTAGGTAGGCTACTATACTTGCTCTTCCATTTTTCTCTCTCTATCTCTCTCTCTCTCGCGGATGTAAATCTAATTAAAATCTTAATTACACTTGCATTAGCTATTACAATGCTGGCTGGTTCCGTTCGTTCGTTCGATGATGATAATAATTTTATATAAAAATAATAATGCATCCTACAATTTTTCAATTCTCATCAACCCTTTTAACTTTATATGCTAACATACATTCATGATGACAAAATAATAATATGCTGCTGTGTGTATCTCTCAGAGATTGACTACTTGCCTGGACCCTCACTCCATATCATCCTGTCACAAAAGACAAACTGAATTGATCAATTTGATTCAAGAGTATTGACATTTTATTTTATTTTGAATGAGTTGGATTTAAGTACGGCCATTCTTTACAATTTATTACTGCGCTGCATATTTTATATATTTTTTTTGTTCTTTATATCAGTTAGCCAGTCAGTTGTGATGTGATGGAAAAAAATCATACAAAAGCGGAGCAGCAGCCCTTTTGTCACATTTTCTGTTTCTCTCCCCTTTTAATTGACTCATGCCGTGTTTGTGTTATTTCGTACATTTTTTGAGTGCTGCTGTTGTAAGCTGACTGAATAGTGAATATACTGACAAGATAAAAATATATAATATTGTGCCTCCTCATGCCTTCTGCTGTTGTTATCTTGATAAAATAATTGCATTTTTTATTTTCATCAGCATGAATGATGAAGTGAAGCAAGCTGAAAAAACAACTAAGGCTTCCAGGTATTTTTAAGTTGTACGTGTGCGTTGCGTGCGTGCATTTTTTCATTTTAGAAAAAAAAATTAACAAGAGAGGAGTTGGCTGCAAAACAGCAGCAATTTTGATTTCAAGGGATTTTTTTATACTCCCTTCTTAATTGTTCCGCCAAATGTACATTCGCATGTTTCCACCTGAATAATTATATAAAAAAATATTACTGATTTACCAACTTATTTTTTTTAAATGAAAAAAATGACAATGACAATTCAATAGCATGCATGTATTTGCTTCATTTCATTTTGTTAATGTTTTGTTGTTCTCTGAGCTGATAACTTTACAATATGTATTTATCATAAACTTTTGTTATCATTTACTGCAGCTACATTTATCTACAATGACCATAAACAGAAGTCATAAACGGAAAAAAAATTGAATGAATACATCCACCTACATTCGAGCACTATTTATTTGTATGAATGGTGGCTATAATGAACCCTTAGAGGGAAACTACAGTGGCGTAGGCTTGGCTTAATATAATATTTTTTTTGGAATGAGAATTCGAAAAAAATGTATAAAAAATGATGGGCGATACAAAACGATACTTACGCCCTTTTTTCAAATGTTTTTCCATGTAACCAATAATATATTCTCTGATGCTGGTCTATTACCACCACCACCGGGAAAAATGTCTATTTATGCACTTGTGAATGAGTGTAATAATGCATTATTGCTTGACACCATAGGTCCATGGATAAAAATGGTCTTGCTGCTGTAAATGATCAACTTTCCGCCGCAAACACACACATTCATTCCTCTGTATACCGAGTGTGACGAAAAGGAAAGGAAAGAAAAAGAGCGTGAAAAAAAGAAGCTTTTACAATAATAATATTATATAATACACTCGATAAAACCTATATAATAGTACATAAGAGAAGGAGAAAGAAAAAAACTTTTCTCCGTTATTTTCTCCGCACCTATTGTAAAAAGCAAAAGCCAGAAAAAATGAGACAGAGAAAAAAAGGAAAGGTATGCGCTACTGTGAGTAGTACTAATAATAAAAAAGGTTAGTATGTATTATAGCAGAGCGGCTCGGTCTTTTTTTCTATGTTTTGTGTGTGTGTGGCACATCTCTTTTTTTTCACAAGATCATTAGCTCGTGCTTGCCTGATTCTGGTGGAAGTTGAGAGGAGATGGAGTATTCACTTCACGCTCTCCTCCACTTCCTCCTCCTCCTCGACTGCTGCTTGACGATCTCATTCTTGTTGAGATGCCTGCTGAAGTGGCAGTTGAAGTAGTGCTACAAGTACCGGTAACACCGATTCCTCCACCACCACCGCCACCACCTCCACTACTACTTTCACCCAAACTGCTAATACTGCTAGCAATAGTGGCTGCTCTGAGAGATGCCCTTCTGCTTGCTGGAGACTCGAGAGATGTTGTTGTTGATGATGATGATGACGATGATGATGTCGTACTGCTCGTCGTCGTCGTCGACATCATCGTCATCATCATCGCCTCCTCCTGTCCATCTTGCCCTGCCAAACTTGCGACTACTACTGTATTATTACCATTACCACTGCTACTACTGCTGGTCTCATTGCTCCTACTACCGCTATGGCTATTACTATTGCCAGCATTATTATTATTATTACCATTACCATTACTGCTACTACTGGACCCTTTAGGGCTATCATTATTATTATTATTGCTATTTGCGTTACCATTCGAATCCCTACTACAATTGCTGCTCCGAGAATTCTTGGGAGAATTGCCACTGCCAGCACCGCCAGTGCTACTACCACCACCACTGCCGCCATTCCCATTATTTCCACTAATAACGTCGGGTGATGTAGAATTTCGATTTAAAAATTTCACAAAATCCGCTTGTAGCCGGGTTTGCTCCTCTAGTACCGCTGCTGCTGCTGCAGCGGCGGCCGCATCCACAATTCCTTGCCCACACCCACTACTACTACTCCCAGCAAGAGATTGTCCCGGGTTATTAACACTTTGTTTGAAAGCTGTGGAAAACGGCATCTCCTCATCATCGCCCTCGTTTAATGGGATTACTCCGGCGTGATCATCATTATTATCCTCATCCAGCTCCTCATCATCATCGCCACCAATCTTGTGTCTGTTGCTGCTGCTGCTCATGCTACTTAAATTATTTCCATCCATAGCCTCATTAACGTCCTCCGCATCATCATCATCCTCATCCCCGCCGCCACCCAATGATGATGGAAGCTCGGCTTTAATTTGCAATATTTCTGCATTAGATATCAAGGGTGAGGTGGAGGAGTCGTCCACCTCCTTGGACGAGACGACCTCATTCGCAGCAATAATTGATGAAAGCGCCTTTCTGCTGAGCAGGCCAAGTGGAGAGATATCTCCGTCTCTGGAATCCCTGCTGCCGGGTGCCGCCGACAATGAATGTCTTCGCTGATGATGTTGTTGCAATTGTTGCTGATGTCTCTGTTGAAGAGCTAATAGCTCTCTTTGTGCTTGTGCGGAGAGAAGCCCCGCACTGCTAAGTACTTGATGAAGGGGTGAGTTGCTGGTTGATGAGGAGGATGGCGAGCCAGGTGTGAGTGCGGCTGTGGTGCTGGCACTCAGCGTCCCTTGCTGCTGAAGTTGCTGCAGGTGCTGTAGTGCAGCCGCTGTGGCGGCTGCTGCTGCATTTAGACTTGTGGGGCCGTGATCATTGATGTTGATCAGGTTTACCCCATGATGATGGCCACTAGCCGTGGTGGTGGATGTGGAGGCTCCTGCTGAACTTGACAAATTGGTTGCATTCTGCTGAGCACCCGCTGAGGAGCTTGAGGAGTTTCCACCTCCAAGAGCAGATGATGAAGTGGTTAGGGATGATGATGATGATGTGTGGGGTGTGCTGGATTGGGGTGGTTGAAGTTGGTGAAGCAGGTTTGCTGCTGCGGCAGCTACAGCGCTGGTTGTGCTGTTTGAGTTGCTGCTAGAACCTGAGGGGTTTAGAAATGGGTTACCAAACTGCTGAAGAGACATGTCTAAACCGTTGTGGGATGAGGAACCGGGCGTCTGAGGAAGGCAGAGACCTGTCTCCTGAAAATTAAACAAAAAATGTTGTCCATGCAAAAAAGGTTGAGATGAGATGCGTAATTGGGGCAATGTGAAACATTTAGCCTCATTAACATTAACTGGTATTTGGAATGTATTTTTCATATGATCCATTTTTCTACATAGTAAACTAGTAACGGTTTAAAAGGAGCTAATGAATTTCGATTAATTAAATGCAATGTTTAGTCAGCCTTGAAATACCATTTGCAGAAAGTTGCTAGCAAGTTATGGTAAAGCGGCAAATGCACGAAATCAAACGTTTGTGGTGTATGTGTAGTATGCATTTTAATTTTAAACTAGGAAATATTTGAAGTGAAACTTACTCGATTGAAAATGAATGGAAAGTCATCCTTCCCTCCTTGCGTGTCGCGGAATACAACAGCCCGAATGACTCCACGAATATGTTCCTCCGGCCATGATCCCAAAAGTATTCGCTGTGGTCGACCGCGTCCTTTAGGTCGCATGTCAGACATCAAGTCTGAAATTAAACAAAGTGCGTCATTTCATTTTTTGTACCGGTTTTCCATAGTTCTACCCCTTCAGGTTCATCACACTTGATATGCTTAATGATATCCTCATCATTTCCCAAAATAACTCACCAGAACCTGTGCACCCATCCGCCGAAGGTCCCAACATGTTATGGACCCTGTTTGCATACAAAACAAAGGTGGGATACGGAATATCATATTTTCTTGCCGCCTGTGATAATGATAGTCCGTCCCTCAACACAGCAAAGATGGCTTCTGCCATTGTTTCCGGTCGCCAGGATTTCAAGGGGCCTCTCTCCCGAAATCGAAGTGCGTGGACCACACCTCCTTGATTTTGATTCCAGCACTTTTGCCATAAGTTTTGAATTTGGTATTGGTACGTGTCTATTGATAAAAAAAAGGTCAACAGATAATATTAAATACATGTTATTTTTTTATCCCACATTCTTTCATTCTACATCCGTCATCGCAGTTATAACATAAAAAAGGTCCAAGGTTTTTCTTGAAAGGTAAAAGGCACCACTAAAAATACTTTTAAGCCCAAAGCATGTGTACGCAGACAAAAATACATAATAATTATGGGCATTAATACAAATAAAGGGAAAGCAATTTTGGCAAGCGTTTTTTGGTGTCTTTCAAAAGGTCCAATTACACAACCCCTCTACATACATAATCCACTTTGACAATGATTAGAGCAGCTTGATTTGATGACGCCGATTTCACCTCAAATATTCATGCGGATTTTTTCGAGACTATTTTTTTGTGGAACAAATGGCGATTTATTTATTTGCATTAAGGAGAGAGTTGTTGTTGTAAGTTGTAGGTGTGCCTTGAATATTTATTCTGCGATAACTTTCCGGCCCCACTACATCTTCAATTACTTTTCTTCATCGTCTTCTTTCTACTACTCCTTCCTTCCTACTTATAGAACAATCTATTAGTCTAAATTAATCAGCCAATTAAGTATGCATCCACATTTTTACCTGTCCATAATACGTTATCCGTTATCATCATCCCCAACTCATTTGTGACAAACCAGAAAGAAAGTCAACCTTCCACACATATTTTTTTTGCCATTGTGCCTTGTCCCTGTCCATCTTATTCAAAATTGTCAGGGAACAACAAATTATGCGATATATAAATAAATAATTAGCCTTTTATTGGAAAAGCTTAAAACATAACACGCTTTTCCAGTTTATCTTGAAAACAAAAATGTCATCATAAACTAAACCTATCTAACTTTTCCACATTAACGCAGTCAGCAGCTGTCCCTCAAACTTTTTCTGATGAAATCGCCCCAAAAATATACTCTAACGTTTTTAGCTAGATTAATGAGCTAAAGTAATGACTTGAAAATTGTCTCCTTTCTCTCTCTTCGATTATAACTAGTTTACTGTAAATAAGAAAAAGAAAATAATTGAACACTGACATACCTCAATATTTTATCAACTAGCAAACAAACCAATAACAGTCAAAATTACAATCACACCCATCAACTATATCTCTCCATATGGTTAATTAACAAGCTATATAGACATACATGTATCCTCTCAAGATAACAAAAAAAAAATAGAAAATTATATCCGACATGAGTAAAAAAATATGTAAGTAGTAAAAGTACCTATATATTCGAATAGAAATATGATACAAATTATGTCACTTTTTTACTACTTATATCTTATATGTAGTTCAAAACGTCACCGTTATCTGCAAATACCAAAAAACCTGACATTTTCAAACATTTCCATTTCTGTTCATTCTGCTCTACTTAAGATGCTTTTAAGCACATATTGTTGTTCCCCACATCCAAATTTCCATGAATTTTAACACATTCCCCTGACTTTTCCATGAAATGACCACGCTTATTTTATTCAGAGCTTTTTATATCAAGATAGGCATCTCGATTTATTGAGGACATGGTTTTGATAATGATTTTCTTTTTTTTCGCTGCTCAAACAAACAAACAAAAAAATATTATTATGCGAACAATTTAGTTTCAGAGAGAGAAAAAAATGAAGGGTGCACGTATACGTCCGTCTATCCATCCAGCAGAGTGAAGAAAGCATTTTTTTATATTAAACGTGACGATTATATGATGAGGTAACAGACACTATCAGATTGCATGTTTAGCTGTTAATGCGTAGTAGTAAATTGAAAGAAAGAGAGAGAGAAAAAAACAGCTGAATTAATTATAGAAAAAAACGACAATAGTTTGGTTGGTAGTTTAGTGAAGAGTTATACACAGACAAGTAAAAAAATGGTCGTGTGATGATGATGCATTTCACATCTACCTGCCTCACCACCGCCACCACCACTACTCAAATTGCTCATCATAATATATTATTCAGTGACATATTCCCAAACAATTCATTATTCCATTTAATGAAAGCAAAACAGTTGGAAAAAACCACTACGACACATTAAAACTGGAAAGCATAATATGTTGTCAACAGCCTTAGCACCAGCAGCAGGAGGAGAAAAAAAAATTATAAGGACTTTTCTTGATTTGCTTAAAAGCACCAATCACCAAAAAATAAAGTTTAACTTTTTTTTGTGTGAGAAATGATGATAATTCTTTGAAATATTAAATAGTTAATTGAAAAAGTAACCAATAATCTTGTGTATATATCTGTCATTTACCGCATGTATATATGTAACAAAACATATACACATGCATTATTATACATCCATATGCATATGCATATATATGAGTTATCCCTGGCTTCGTTTTACTTCATTAAAGTATGCGTGCAAAAGTCTTTTTTATCTCTTTATTTTTTTCCCATTCCCGTTTTTTTGTTTGATTGCATATGTCACCATCATGTCATGTTATTTGGTAGGACAGAAAAGGTTGTTGCGCTAAGACAGTTATAGTCAGTTATCGTGTTATATGTTATTCACCATTTTTTATCAGGAAAAAAAGGCCAAGAAAATAAAAAAAGGAAAGAAGAAGAGGAGAAAGCTCTAGAGAGGAAAATTGGCTCTTACATTATACTTCATCCACTTACACAACATATGTATAAAGTAAAAAGTGAAAAAAATAACATGCATAATATTCATAAAGCAATTATTAGTAGTACAAACAGTGCCGCTGGTGCTGCTGCTGCTTTCAAACAAAAGTGACTTTCTCTTCTTACATGGCGTGTCATAATAATGATAGTGGAGGAGAAAAATACCTGTGTTTTTCTATTGCGGAAGTGAAAGTCAGGTGAGGTGAGGTGTGTGTATGTACACCTATATAGTAGTAATGAATTCGGGGAAAAGTAAGTAATTGATGAATAGAATAGGATGACAATCCAAAATTCATGAAGAATATTATGCATAATGAAGGGTCGTGAACCTGGCCTGGCATTTTACCTTACCGACAATGACAATAATTGTTTGTAATAATAATGTTGGTGGGAGAAAGAAGAAGCTAGAAAATAATTAATTTATATAATATATTTATATACCTGACTAGCTCAAATGACACAAAAACATTGTATTTTACACCTTTTAGATAATATGTCACAAGCTGTTATTTCTAAAAGCTCCTGTTATTGCATGCATATTGATGAGAGTAGTAGTTTTAATGACAATGAGTGCTGGTGTTAGTACATCAACAGTATTTACTTATGTAAGTGGGACGAATTAAGAAAAAGAAGAAGAAGGAGGAGGAGGGGAGGGGGAGGAGGAGAAGTATGATCCAATTAAGGGAATGGAGAAATGAGCGACATGCCAAGAGAGACAAGGGAAAATCAAGTGTGCCAATTTACTTTTCTTTGAATATGGATAAAAGTGTACTGGCATTTATTAGTGATTGCCTTTAATATTCTAGTATTTTCTCTTGGATTGACATTAAAATAATTTGGAATGATGATGGTCCATTCATTTTTTAACGGTTGGAAAACGATCATTAACAAACGACAGAGGACAGTTATTTTTAACATTATTGTTTACTTCCATTATGTTTCTCGTATTTAACTGTTATATTTAACGAATCGATTAGGCATATAGCAAGAAGTTAGAAAGGGTCCCCGAATATTCAGCTTGATCCCTCAAAAAAACTGGACAACAGAAAACCAGGTAAGGTAATCAGAATAAAAAACTTTTTTAAATAGTGGGGCTGAACCCCTCTCTGCTTACTCAGAATCACCTTCAACTTGGCTATTACAAGCACATTATAAACTCATTCATTTATTCATACGATGAGGATTTGAAAAAAGGGGAAATTTTTTTTAATGCCATCTATACATGCATAAATGTTCATGTTCATTTTTTTATGCACACCAACAACCAGCTCTACATCCGTCCTCCTCTTCTTTGTGAACAACGTAGAAAAAAAGCTATTACATAATGTAAAGTGTAGAGGCGACTCCCTCCTCCTTATCACAAGCAGTCAGGTTTTTAGTCAGGTACTTTTATAAAATATCTGGCCGGAGACACAATATTAATTATTGATTATCCTTCCTTGTCCCAATGTCAATCATTATGCTGATATTACACATTTTTTCCACATATGTTCCTTACAGCCACTACTGTCTTCCACTTAAATAAGCTAGCTGACAAACGCCAAAACCAAGGAAAAGGCCAAGCATATATACTCGCAGATTATATATGAATGGCCATTGTATAATAATGCGCGAATTGAACATGTAATATATTTTATCAAACTGAAAAGACAATGTTTTTTCCCTCTAAATGATAACTCATCATTTATTTCACAACTGTGCTAAACTAAACCATTTCACGCGATCCTGTCCTCCCCCAAAGCCAGCCCCATTTCACTTACGCTCTTGTCGAGAGTACAGAAATACATCAGTTCACCATCAAACCACCAACTTGCAAGCCACACACACAGTTCGCTTTTTTGGAGTGAACAAAGGCGCAGACAAAAACACACACAAAAAAACGGAAGAAGATTTTGTGCCGTTTTGTGTTGCTGCAGAAAGAAGGACATGCAACTTTATAAGCTATTAGGATATTATCATATGCCCACCTCATTACAGAGAGACAGATGTATCTACAAAATATATATAGCATAATGATAATAATTATAGCATAATCAACAACATTACTCCTGCTACCAGACTGACCAGACAATTTTCTCTCTCTCTCTTAATATGCCAGTATGCCACACACATACACAACACCCTATGACTTCTACCCCAATCATCAGTTTTTACAACAGTAATTGCAATTTTTCTTTGAAATTTTGAACTTTTCTCCGCAAACGACACGTGTAAGGAGAAGAGAAATAAGTATAAAATAATTTCCCTAATGACATAAAAAGTCATAATTGAGAATTTAAGACTCCCGATGATTTCTCGACAAGGATAAATGGAACAAGTCCAGCAGTCCACACACAAAAAATCTATTGCGTTGTCTCCTATTGCGCTCTCTAATAGTTTGGCTGGAAAAAAAGTTTATCCTTAGTAAAATGTCAAAAGGAAATCCAATATGTAACACCCCATTACTACTTATATTCAATCTATTTTTCCCGTAGTTTGAAGAAGAAGAAGAAGAAGAGAAAAAAATAATTTTTAATTCATGGTCTTTTTTTCGGAATTACATAGACATCAGCTTTGCCATGCATGCAGAAAAACTAAACTTTCTACTACATTCATGTAAAACAAGCACATATTCATCATTAAATGATTTTTTTCTTCTTTTTTTACCTTTCGTCAAAAAAACAAAAATTACCTGTCACAAGATGAGAGCCCATTATTGGTCCATTTAATATTCGTGGAAACATGGCGAGTTTTTTTTATCAACCTTTTTCATGTTCTCAACTCGACTAATTATTAATATGCTTGCCATTTCCCACTATTTTTTTACCACATGCGGCTCCACACAAACCCCGGCATACATTTATTAAGGAGCATTTTTTAAAAAATTATAAGACCCATTTTTTAATTCACATGACATATCTCTCTCTCCGACGAATTACATGGTCACGTTAGTACAGCTACATATGTGGCAAGACATTTTTTACGCTTCTTCTCTAATATTTCATTAGTCACATAACTTATATTATTGGTCCTCCCTCTCTCCACTACAAAAAAAATCTTTCTTTTAATTAACTTTTTTTTATTTAACCTGAGAAACACACATAATGCAATGCTTAGCCATCCACTATTTATAAAATGACCTGGAAAAAAAAGTTCCACTTAACATATCAATTTTGACACATGCTGCTTACTATTTTACTAGCAGCGTGCCTCTGTCTCTGTCGCCTATTCAATATATAGCACACACACACAAAATAACAAGATGTTATACACTATATTAAGTTTTTTTTTTACTCTAGCTATTACAATATAACATCCATACATGTATGTAAAAACTGTGTAATTATGATTTCGTTTTTTTTCTCTCTCTCTCCCTACTCATTCCGTTCTCAAATCAATAATATATTATATTGCTCATCTACACGAACAAAAAAAGTATAATATATAACCTGGCTTTAGTTGGTATTTGGTATGCATAAGCCACCACACAGTATTCTTTTTATTTTCGCCCTTTTTAAAGCTATAAGATGGGGAGGGCGTGTTTCATACCTTTAATGAAGGGAAAAAATATTATTATTTTTTTTTCTCTCTATACTTAATACAGTGTTCAATATACTAAGCTAAAAAAGAATTACATTGCTTATTATTAATATTTTTCATTACGAGCCATTTTTTATGTAATGAGCCTATTCACTCAATATATGTAGTCATCGTGTTGCTGTATATAATATTATAATATTGCATGCGCTTATTATTCTTCTGCTGCTGCGCCTGCTGCTGTACATTATGTATAAACACTACTACACCAATTTTCGGCCTTAACAAAGCTATTATTATTATTATATAAAACATTGTTGCTAACTGCTGCTGTGAAACAGTACTGTTCTCTGAAAAATTATACTCATTATTACCCACACATATGCCTATATACATTGAAAACATGCTCTCTCTGGTAGAGAAATATTATAATTATTGCATATAAGACCTTCATTTTTTTTGTTTTGCTTTACTTTAAACGCATTCTATTTTGAAAGTTTACAAAAATACTTCTTGTTGTTGTTCTGCTGCTGCTGACAATGATGCATGCATGCACGTTAAAAATCGTATACCAGTTTATCCTGCTCTTTTCCTCTAACTCTCCGCGTCTCTCTCTCTCTCTCTCTCTCGTTTCTGCCATCAACATAAACTATTCATGTTCATTTTCAGTCTCATCATAATTTAGACGAAACGGAAGAAACACAAAAAAGGCATTAATGACAAGCGTTAATAGGGACAGCTCTCTACTCTCTGTGTAATATATATATTTATTATTGAAAAATGTTATTCTTTTATTGTGTAATAACAATAAGTGTCATCATTTCAGAGGAGGAACACTAGTGGCCACATATTTTTAAGAGGATGAAATACTGCACATATATGTATAAATGAACAATGATTACATTTACATGCAATGTTGTTTTTTAAAAAAAAGTGGATGATGATGTTGATGATGATGGTATTTTATGAAGCACTTCAATCAAACGTCATGTCATTTTGCTAATATGCATGTTATACTACAGTATGGATTTAGATTCAATATTCATAAATTTTTGTCAAGATGGACATTTTTTTTAAATCGCAGCCCAGTTCCGATATTTTGATTACTTGAACGTTTCGAAACTTTATGTAAACCCGAAACGGGAATAAGAATGAAATTTCGGTTTAAACATAGCTCATCATCCATAATAAAAAGTTGACCAAATAAGTTTTTTTGTTGTTGAAAATTCGATAATAGATTATCGGCACAATGTCACTCTGTGACGTATGAATAGTGTCATCTTGCAAAATGGATGGACGTTGTTGTTGTATAAGTCGCGCTGACGTATTACGCCGTACTCTATGTGGCTATAAGTGACTTTAATGATGTTATCAAATTCCTTATAACTTATAACAAGCGAAACACGTAAAGAATTGAATTCGGGTAAAATGTATGTGACTTAAAAAACCAGAGTGATTTTACTAGTTCCATAATAATCCTAAATGATTCATCACGACAAGGCAGAGGAATCCTTTACTTTTCTTGGATTTATTATACGGTCACCGAGTCCATAAACGAGGGACTGTGTTTAGAGCAAGTTATAGTATATTACACAGCTTTCAATATGAATATCACATAACTGACAATTTGCTCATTATATTCCATTTTTTTGCTTACTTCCATAATCTTAATAATAAACTGGATAATCAGTTAGTTTGCTATTACTAAACTCTTGTGTCGTGCGCTCTAAAACTCATTTATGTATGGATAGGCACGTTTTCCAATTTTGAACAGCTTTTTACGTAAAAAAAAGAACAAACAAGAAAGGAAGCGATATTATTTTTTTTGCGGTATTATGCAACTTATCTTATAAATATTTTTTTTTGCCGACACAAACACCGTCTTCGTTGGATATATCCATATAGCTTTATGATAGTTTAGATTGGAGTCACCACTACCGCCGTGCCATGCTCACTTAATATTTCATTAGCTAATCAAATTCTTCTTTTAGAACTCGCTTTAAACATGGAGGAATCCTTCACACGTATGCTTCCCCTTTTGCTCATTTGACATTGCCCAACTTACATATTTTGTCTGTAGCCTAAATTTACAAGTATGAAAATCTTAATAATGTATCAACTCATATGACAATGAGAACAAGCATAGGAATTCTGAAAAAAGCTTATATGTAATTATTTTATCTCGATGTTGTTTTTCTTTTTTCGATTTATTTTTTATTTTTCAAAGTATAAGTAAAATGAATGTTTCTTCTTTGCCATTTAGGCGTTTTTACGTAAACTGTGTAAAACTGTACACTAGAGAGAGAGAGAGAGAGAGAGACTAACAATTTACGAGACGAAAGCGATGATGTAAACTTTAACGTTTTGTTTACAGTGTAATAATTCTTTTCTTCTTGTTTCTAATGCATGCTTACACATACAAGTAGTCTTGTATTAATTTCCTCTCTTTTTTGTTTTCTTCAACAAGATCATCATCACCGTGCCGTGCTCATATATGAATGTATATAGAGATTTTTTTTTCTTCTTCTTGAAAAAGCCAAAAAACCAGCTATACAAGAGAGAGAGTGGCAAGTTGAGGAGAGATGTGCAACAGAAGTGAACAAAAATATATTATTATTATTATGGCGATGCACCAGTTTTCACTTAAATACTTTACCCTCTTCTGTGCATCCAACATATTGCAGTTAATGTACTTCTTCTTGTTCTTCTTCAATAAACGTTAAAATAAAGGGTTTTAAACATGAAGCTCGTTCGTGGCGAATGCAAATGCAACTCGGCAACATCCTCAGCGCATTTATTAGTTACGTTTTTGCTCTTTACACTCGCTACTCAAGTCTACAGAGTAATTTTATTTTGTAAACGAAATGGATGTGCATAATGAATGTTTTAGAAATAAGTGTAAATACTACTACAACAAGATGAGCTTCGTATTTTTTTTGTTTCTATATCTGGAAAATTTTATAATAATATAATTCCCAAGTATTTTTTTTTCTCTCTCTCTCCCTTTCTCTCTCTCTCTCTCACTCTGTGTGCCTGTGTGTAAGAATAAACATTCATTTTCTGCCACGCATTTTTTCTCACTAACTAACATTAGATAATGGTAAATAGCTGTCTTAAATACACAAGAATAAATTTAGCTGATGGATGATGATGATGTTGTGATGGTGGAGAAAAAAAGTTGCATCTTCTTCGCAAGAGAGAAGATAATGTTCTGTATATGAGACACTACGAATGGTCGGTCGGCTCATATGATCTTTTCTCTTAAGCTTAAAAAGTAGTAACACGTCTGAAATAACAAACTAAACTTTAAAAAAGATTTAAAGGGAAGCGAGATAGAAGGAGGAGGAGGAGGATGAAAAAAAAAGTTTTAAAAACAATTTTTTGGTCTCACAAAAAAAAACATTCCCTTTGACTCTTTTATCTAATAATAAAATCGTTTAGCATGATCATCTTAAAGTCGTCGACTATGAGAGCGGAGGTGGTGGAATAGGATGGATGGATATTTGAGGCTCTTGTATTTTTTTCCACCTCCTCAACCCCCACCAGCCCAACACATCACAGAGACAGAGAAAATATTTAAACTTGCTAGAAAATACAAGAAATTATCGGGAAACGAAAAGGAATGATAAAAATAAAACATTTTCAATAAATACTCGCTCTGCTGCGTTGTCTTCTCTTTCGCCGTAGTATTTACGATCTCGCATGAATTGGCCATGAATTCCTTATATGAAGATTATTCCACATTTTTACTGCTTTTTACATTCGTCTAAAATTAATGTGCTCAAAAATTGTTCACTATTCAAAAGTTATAGTTCTATATACTCTCTGGCTTTCTCTCTCTGCCCAGAGATAACTATTTCGGGTTTTCTTGGGTTCAGCATTTTCAATATAATAATTTTCCACACATTATTTTCTCCGATCACCTTCATCATCATCATCACATGATTCATCGCATGGCTTATTTTTTAAATGTTAAAAATCAAATAGACTACTTATTAACATCATCAACGCTCCTACTGCTGCCCTTGTGTGTGTGTGAGTCGACTGTCTATTAGATTATGCATGTGTTTAAGCATGTTTTCCATTTTTTTCCAGTTAGGCAATCCTCCGCTCATTCTGCTAAATAGTTAATCCTCCCTTCTAATTCAATTTAACTTGCGCATGTCCCAAATTTTTGAATAAATATTCGATTTTTACAACATCAGTAGCAGCAACGACATTAACAGCAAGACTTTTTTTTATAAGAATGTTAGTAGTAGCAAAGAAATGTCTATAGTAGTCCATAAGAAACAACAAGACTACATGGTACTAACAACTATATACATATTTAAGCTATTATAAGCCGTTATAATTTAACTACCACGTTTTAAGTTACACGAGCATTTTATACACTCGTCCTCCTCTTTAAATACAAAAATAAGTAATAATAAAAACATTTTCATCACGATCATTTCATAAATGACTACTAGGATGACGATGAACAGACATTTAATCACATTAAATGTTAAACGGATTTTTATGTCCTCTGCTAGAAGAACTGTATACGCTATGGGCTGTTGTGTGTGTGCTCATCAAATCATTGAGGCGACATGTAAAATCTTCGTGTGATGATGCATTAAGGATAAATACTAAATAATATAACGTGGAGTGGAGTATTTTGAATTGACTATCTCATCGTTGTTGTCCTCCTCATCAGTCACAGAACCAAAAATACACACTCACAAGTACTACCAAGTAGAGTAGCAAAAAAGGTATAACATTCAAGTATTTATATTATGGCAAATAAATTTCAAATGTACACACAAATCTTTTTTTCTCTGATGCTAACTAACAAAGAAAATATTATATTATTGCGTAACAAAAACAGCAGCTCCCAAGCTTACTTAAAAATTTTCAGCTGTATGCCTAACGATATATCTTTCTAATAGTTACTCTAATAGCTTATGAATTACAATGTATATCCATTATAATATTTTGAGCTGGCTGACAAGAAGAAGGGTGCATTTCTTATTCCTCTCTCTCTCTCTACCCACCCACCATATCTACATATTATTCCCTCTTCTTCTCTTGTCTCTTGCTAGCATGCTTTTTGCTTTTCAATCTTGTTAATCTTTCAATTTCAATCATCACCAGACTCCATGCTGTTTCTTAATACATATTACATACAATATTTTGCAAGTACCGAGAGGGTAATGTAATAGGAGTAGTAGTAGTGAAAATCGTCATCATCATTTTTGCTCCTTCTTCTCCTTTTGCCACTCTAAAGCAGAGTGAAATAATATGAAAGTGTAATATGCTTTTGCTTGCATGCATAACTGGCTATTATAAAACACTTCACAAAATCATGTGTGTGCCTCCCAAGTTTTGTTCCATCATCAATTCCTCCTCTTCCTCCACTATTCTTTCTTTCTGGATGAATAATGAGTGAAGAGAGAGAGAGAGAAAAAGGATGATACACTTGATATTTCATAGACGAGAAATAAAAATTATTACTTATAACTTTTATATGCAGACGGATGGATGGATGGGCTCTGACAGTGCCACCAAGAGGAAATCGAAAGAGGGCTGGAGTTTGAATTAACTTTTCATTCGCGTTTTTTTCCTCGGCCTACCTCTCCCCCAGAAAAAAAAACTGATCGAATATTATGAGGAGCAGAGCAGCGATTAGACGCATAAATGAAAAAAGAGTGTTTGCCACTTAAAAATACATACATACCAAAAACGTGTAATATGTGTGTAGTAAAGTAAGTATATAAGAAGTATTTACACACGACGAGGACACGACAACTTATTTTTTCAAAGCTGCTGCTGCTGTGAGGGCGAGTATAAAAACCAGAAAGGAAATAAGAATGATAATGTGCCAAATTATGTAAAACGGTAATGCGTTGTTAATTGGCAATAATTGCTGGATGGAATCGTCTACTATTCACTATGACTGTATATAGAACTGTACATACATAACTGCGCTATTATTCATTTTCATCAAAAGCAAAATGTCTGTCGTAAGCATTTATTTAGTAGTGCTGTACACATCAAATTCATGATGATCATCAATCAGTAATTATAATAGAGCCTATATAACTACCTACCTTACAATCTACACATATACAGCGGTTATGATGGTGTGGTGGTGTGTGTGGGGCAATCACAGAAAAACTAATCAAGGTAATTTCATTTATTTATTTGAAAACAAGTTTACATTATAGATGCCAATTTTCAAGCCACCTCAAAAAAAAGTATCCAACAATTAATGTTCATTTCTAATTATCACATGCAAAACATATTAACTTTGTTTTTCTTTTAAAAAGCTACATATAGGTAGGTAGGTTTTCACTACTAATTTATTGAAGCAATTCCAGAAATTCCTTGTTTTATGTTGATTACTCTTCTCCAAACATATTTTTGCTCGCAATTATAACAAAAAGATATTTTTACTTTTTTCATATGAGCGTTTGATTTTCAGCACAATTTTTTTATATTAAAATGTCACCGCCATCAGCTTACGATGATACCATTACACTTTGCCAAGAAAAAATGTACGTAACTTTGCAATTATTGCAAGTAGTGCACTTGAAAAGTACTAATCACTTTAGGGAACTGCCATGAATGTAGAACCCAACTAGAAATGCTTCCGTAACGATTGCTGCACAAAGAGCCGGGCACACACATTTCATCTTTCACTTTTTTTGGTCCGTGTGTGCGTGTATAACGTAACGTAAAGACAAGTTATATGTGTACATGCTCTACAAAGAGATGAGGATTTTCCTCCCATCATCCATCCATGAACTATACACACACATTACTTTACTTACTACTACCTACGTATACTAAAAACTCATAAAATATCTACGAGGACAAAAGTAATGCATTATAGATAAATAGGCATAAATAGAGAATGAAGGAAGGAGAAAATGAAGCATAATGTGGAGCAAGCAAAAGCAAGCAAAAGAGAAAAGGCACTAGCTCTAGCGCGGAGCACCAGCATAGCAGCAGGAAAAGGCGAAAGGATACTACTTCTTCTATGGGATATTATTATACAGGAAAAAGGAATATATATCTAATCATCATCACAATATAACGGCATGGCATCATGTTTTCGAATCGTAGTAGATCTGGTGCAGTTTTAGCAGCACGTGTGCTGGTGCTGCTGCTGGAGAAACAAGGGAAAAAGGGAACATTGAGAAAATGAAATAACAAAGTAGTAGTAAAAGTGGTTGGACAAACCTGTGAGACTGGATGCTGCGGATGGTCCCAGCCACCCATGAGATGACTCGAGCATTTTGGCCTGGAAAATGTAAATGTAATTATTCATTTAGTCGCCTTTTGCTTGTACGTATACTATGTATATGAATGAGTGTGTGTGTATGTGTGCATGCATGTTTGCTTGCAAGTAAATGGAAAGTGATTCAATATTTATCATGGACTAACTAGATTGCAATATATATTATGCATATAATATTATGAATTGAAACAGTGCGCGCTGGAAAAACCTTTAAAAAAAGGTCACTTCGTCTCTCTCATAATATTATCATCATCATATCTGTAGAGACTTGCCATGGTTTGTATGTACTTGCTACACGGAAAGGGGATTGAGTGCTGAATGGATAGGATGGGAGATGGAGTATTTCGATAACATATTTTGAACACGTAGGTAATTTCTAAATTACATTACACGTACTATACCATGCTCTATTATAAGTGCTATATAAAACTTAGTTATACAAAGGTACATAGTATGCTCACATACACTACCTTTGACTTGACATCAGGTATCATTATAAATGCATCCTGCTTTAATAATTTAATTTAGTATTTTTTAAATGAAGACATCTTTGTTTAATTATACGAAATCATGAAGTTTGCTTAAAATGAATTTAGCATGCTTTCACCGCTACTCTTCCAAGTTGACTTATTGTAAACGAGAAGGACGAAGTGGAGAGAAAATACAGTTTGATAATATGTTACTCTTCTTATTCTTGTTATATTGTCATCGTAAAGTAATGCCAGATTAGAAACCGAGAGAATGTGTTTGGAAGAGTCAATCAACCAAATATTGTTCCAGCAGATGATGACAAAAATATTCCTTTACTATTTCTAGTGTTTTGGATTTTATACCGATTTGACTGCTCATACATATTTTCATTTTACCATACTAATGGACTATAAAGTACAAGCCTCCACACACACGCACAACTTTTCTATAATTAGCAAAAAAAAACTCTGTTTCTCATCCCACTTGCTCGAATGAGATTTTCCATTTCTTCAGCAGCCAAGCCATTCTAGCCTACCTCTCTCTCTCTCTCTCCCTCTCCTGCTTATTACACGTGAATTATTTTCATTTCATATTATATCCTGTAAATTAATGAAATGCTTACATTTTATCATCCTGTCTGTCTACTTATTACTCCTATTTACTGCAATAACTCTTGTGTACCACCACCACCACCAAGTTCCTGTCCTTGCTGACGACGACGGTCTTGTTTTACCGTGTGCACCTTTATTCCAAGTATTACGTCTAGTCAACATGTTTAGTAGGAACTTGCATTATTTCATTTCATCTATTCACATAATTATGTACATTCATATAAACATGTGCATGCTGTGATGATGAATGAATGATCCGTAAACAAGAGTATCACAGCTTTGCATACATTCTCCTCCTCCACTCCACCAAGTAAACTTGCATGTTGTATATGCACATATAAATGTGAACAACACTGACTGTGTGAGAATGCACTGATGACGCAACAAACACACGGTAATGAAAAATGTTGTACAGATTGCATATATGCGAATGAATGCATTACCACCAACAATGAAACACTCACAAGAGTAAAAACCTCATCATCGTCTCGTCACTCACTACTACGAAAAAAATATATTTTCCATATACACACACGAATTTCTGCTAGACAATTGTAAATTTTCTGTTATTATTACTCACATCAGCTTCATACAGCTCTAGTGTGAAAGAGCAGCGAGCAGCTCAACGAGAAGAAATTCTCTCTCTCTCTCTAACAATTTTACTTTATGATTTTGTATAATATGTGCTTGCATTATTTACACAACTCTTACTTTACTACTCCACAGCAGCAGCAGGAGAAGCAGCAAAAAAAGAGAAGATTGGTTCGTTCGGAATTATTATTATTATCACATATATATTTAAAATGTATAAACACACGTAAAATCCATGTGATGTGATGGAGGATGATGTTAAAAAAAGAATTCAACATTCAACCCTCCCTTTACAAACATCACCATCATCATGATCATCATTCTTGTGATATATGTATAAACATTAGGGATTTACATTTAAATTATTTGCTTCTACTTTCCATTGCATCTCTTTTTACTCTGCTCATTCACTCTCACTCACTGTTTCTCTCTCTCCACTTCTTCGTCTCTATCAGCCACTACTAGTGCAGTGGTGTAAGTAGCAGTGGCGGTGGTGGTGGTGGATGTTGGTAGAAGACTAAACTAAACAGTGAGTGATGAGGGGGAGTAAAATAAGTAATGTACCTAAAAGTATATGTGTGATAATAATACACACTTTTTGGTAGTGGTGGTGGTGGAGTAGTAGCAGCACAGCAGCAGGAGCAGAAGTGACGACGACGAAAAAGGGGGAAATGGAAAATTAACAGAAAGATAGATGAGTAGTTGTAGTAGTAGTATAGAGTTTCACGTGCAAACTCACATCACATCTAAATCTAACATTGCACCGTTCGTTCCTTGTTCGCGTTGTCAAAAAAGGAAAAAAAGCTTGCTTGCTAGATAGAGCTAGAGAATTTATTATATAAATAATACAACTAAAATAAAGCTGCAACAGCTTCATTTCTTTCTCTCTCTTATAGCTCGCTTGCTCGTGTACGGTAATAATAAAACCTATAAAATGTAGTTAGTAATAATAAATGAATCCTAACAGAATAGATATTACATATATATTTAATATACCTAAGTACTTATATAAAAAAGGGCTGGGTACTTATTTTGCTGCTGCTGCCGGCTGCACTATAATGACATGTTGTTGGATAAGAAATACATTTCATATATATTTGTATAGAGTAGCAGATAACCATTTTTCTAGCTGTAAATAAGAGAAGGAGAAGCAGGAGCAGCAGCGAAAAGCAAACTTATTACTATTTATATAAAAGATGTAAAAAGATGCAGTTTCTCTCTCGTCCTCATATCACGTACTCATTCATATGGTAAGGCAGGAGTAGAAAATGTGCTATTACCACTTGACAAACATTGCTGCAAGCACTTTTGTACTCGGTTGATTGCACTCTCTTCTTCTACTACAACTTCTTCACGTTTCATACGATATAATATTTTTTTTCTTCCTTTTTTACTTTTATTGTTATTATTATTCTAAATCTGGAAGAGGAAGCTTCTCGTTTTGCTCCTCTCTCCTCCTGATACTCAATTCATGACGATGTTGCTTCTTGGGTCTAATGATATTGGTGTGTATGGTGTGGTGACGGCATTGTGCGCTGATAACTGGTGATGATGTGATAGCGATGTTGATGTTGCTTTATTTTTATTACTATTATATAGAAATTTTGATTGGATTCTCCTCCTGCCAACACTCAGCATACATATTTTATTTCCTTTACTACTTCGCTATATCGCAGAGTGGAGCTCCTCTCTCTCTATCTCTTAAATAAATAATATATTCCTTGTATTTTTAACATATCATCATCAGTGATGCATGCATGTGCATGCATTTCGTGTAGATTTTTTTGTTGTTTTTTTTCTCCTATTCGCTTTTACTGTTCATGGCTTGTTCACAGAGAGAAACGGAGTGCAGTAGTTGTGCGTAAAGTAATACGCATCACTTGAGTAATGACTTGAATGAAGAAGAAACGCACTGGGAACTGAACAGGAGTTGAGTTTATGACGAGACGAGGGAACAAAAAAAGGATCATTCCAATTGCATGTTACACACAAGCAATGACTCTACTTAAGTTTTGACTTGGTTGCAGCACGCAATATTCTTTCAGTTCTTTTTGACCATGCAAGGATGCAAATCTGCAACATGTCAAGAAGGAAAATAAACCGGAGAATCCAACTAGCTGGTCATGATCAAGGTAAGCAAGTATATTGGAAACCGAGAAACCTTGATGATAAATGTATTTTTAACAAGGACCGATATACTGTGAAATAGGTGATCATGGTACATTTTGCATTCAAGACATTAACTCTTCTCTGCATAATTTGCATTTTGCTTTTTTAATATCTGACACGTGCGCCGTGCATGTTACATAAGAAACAGGAAGAGGAATCCACAAAATGTGGTTGACATGATTTTTAGTGCGGCGTGTGATTTTAATGTAGACGTTATAAAAAAGATGTCATGCAAATCACTGCAATCTCTATCCCTCGAGAGATTCCAGCACGTCACCACACCACGAGCCCCTTTCGAATAGATGCATATAAACACGCTGCAAAAATGCATAAAATTACCCGCTATCTCGCATTCATGCCTGCTGACTGATTGAGGAGAAAATTCTCTGAGCTACAATTTGAATTTAAAAAACTAGCAAGATAACTTTAAACAACAAAAGTTGCATTCATGCCATCCAACAACCATGAGTTCTGGAGAAATACTCCACCAACAACACAATGCCTCGTTATATTGTTCACATTTTTCAACTAATTTAGGTTGTTATTTAATTGTCTACAAAACTCTTCCAAAAACAATTGTGCAGAGGAACCCAAACCCTTTCGGAATGAACACATTCTTCTCTAAATGCACGTTCATCATTCTATTTATGTATATACGCTTGTTTGGATATTTTACCCACTTTTTTGTTATACCTAACAAACTTTCTACATAAAACACACGGAGAAAAAAAATCCATGCTCCTGCAATAACTACCAACCTACAACCTACCTCCAACAAACCAACTAACGTTTATATTATAAATGTGTAAAATGTAACGCAGCAGTAAAAGGAAAAAAAAAAAGAAATCCTCCTCCACCCTACAACTAAAATAAACATGAAGCAAATGTTTATGTTAACATAAAAAATAAATATTTTCTATCTCTCTCTCTCCCGTCGGTCTTTTTTTCTATTTCTCCTCTCGTTGCATTGCAATTCTATGAAAAATCCAGAGAGCCAGTCAGGGTACATGTATCCAGTCTTCTTGATGATACAAAATGCATGCATATGTGTTGTGTTTGGTGTGTGTGTGTGTAAAAGCCATTGACTGACTTGAATGATAGAGTTAGCCAAGGTGCTATATTATGATGCTTGCTGCTTGCTAGATTACGATTACTATTACATACTTTCCTCCAAAACATAACGGCAAGCACCTCCATTACAAACCGACAACCACCTCCACCACTCCTCCTCCTCCTACTACTGGTTGCTGTTTTTACTTGGTATAGTTGTATTAAGTAAAGCCATATAGCAATATAGGAGCCGTAGTAGCAGCAATTTTCTTCTTTTTTATCCTACGTCGATCGAATTTAATGTTTAGTATGTTTTTGTTGAGAATGCTGAGTTGAGTGAGAAATTGTATGAAATGCTTTCCGATTTGCCTATATAGACACATTATACACATGTCTATATCTATCTATCTTTGGGAAAAGTTTGTTCCGGCTCCTGCTGCTCCTCCTGTTGTTGTTGCATGTGTGTGGTATTATAAGCAAGCAAGAAAAAAATCCAAGTCCGCTCATGTTTACACGTTCTTTTTTATATTTTTATTTTTATGTTTTTCTCTCTCTCTCTCTCTCTCTCTGTCGATGCTAGTAGCATTACTATTCGAGTGGAGAATTGGCAGAAATAGATATTATTATTGGGAATGTTATTCTTTTTATGTCAGTCAGGCAACGATGAGACGAGACGAGTGAAAGGAATATGTAATAATAATGTTGTGTGTGTGTGCAATGGCAATACTGATAAAAAACTGACAATGGGCTGCTGAATGGTAAATGCAATGCAACGAAATCCCGTTTTACTAAATACATTATCAGAGGAGGAAATGGACATTGCATTGTTTAAAAACTATGATCACCACCCAGCAAGTTTTTTAATGGAAGACAAAAAAGATGTGTTGGTTCTAAAATGACCTAAAACTTTAAACTAGTGCTTGCTTCCTCCCATAAATTAATCAAAATATTATACTACACACACTTGCTTCACAATTTTAGATATTTTACCCCGAAAATGATCGTTTTCCAATACAAACTGCTCAGCTTGCTCTACTGAAACTGGACACGATATGGTGAAAGCAGATGAACAGGTAGAGAGAATAGAGAAGAAAAAGGCCAGTCCGAGAAAATGCGTGTATGGTCCAATGTAAATAAAGTATAAATGTTCGTTTAACCTCACATGAGCATACTACCACCACCATCCAGCCACCTATATACTGATAGATTTCGTTTTTGTTACCTTTTACACCAAAAATCTATTTTTTTTCTCGCTATCTACAATCTACATAGCGCATATAATAGATAAGAAGAGAGAGAGAGAGAAAAAAACTCCACATTATTGAGTCACAGCATCCATCCTCCCAACAGACGTGCTTTTACTACACACATTAAATGTTTTATATTGGAAAACGAAATGTACATGGTATTTGGGAAGCTCCAATGTTAAATATATTATTGCCATCGTCATACACCATTCCAAGCCCGTTAGTAATGCAAGCAGGTACAATAAATGTAACTGAACTGACTACCGCCGCCGAGAAAACATTTATATATTTTCTCTCTCTCTCTTCTTCTATTGCCCAGTAGACATGAGAGTATCAGTGATAGAAAAAAAGAGCATCAGTTGTTGGCTGGAAGGAATTAGGCGATTTTTAGAGTGGCTCACATTCTATTCTCTAGAATATATACTGTATAGAAAGGTGATACACTAGACAATTCTTGTTTGATGGCAAATGGCAAGTTGTGTGTGGTGTTGTTGCTCCTTCTTCTTCTTCTTCTGCTCGCAACAACGGATGGATCTTCTCATGTGATACTCCCATTAACATTGCATGGACAAAAAAATTTTATATACGATTACCTACCTTACTACTTTCATTACTATTGCATCTCTCCCACTAAAAATGTGCTTTTGTTTCTTTTAACATTTTCACCATATACCTAACTATATAAGCTCACGTTAGTTATTTTCCCTTGTTCGCGAGTATAATTTTTCCTTTACATCTCTTGTTTTGCAAAATGTATGAAGACCCTGGTGATATGGTTGTGTGTGTGTGTGTGGCACAGAGAGCACAACAGCAGTTACATCATTTTATATATTCCAACTAAACATTAAAAATATAAATTCTCCGCGGATTCTATTATTCGTTAAAATATTTTATTAATCTTACTCCACACACGTATATGTACATTTTAGGTAGTTAAATGTACAAATATAAATATTACTATTACGACTTGTTTGTGTTGCTACCACCTTTCTCCTTTTCCCGGAAAAGTTTTCATGATATCACGAAGAGAGAGAAAAGGGCTAATCACAAGTTACTGTTCTGTAAATCTCTCTCAGACTTGATGGATATATGTACACACAAGTTTGGATGATGATAAGAGAGGAAATTTGCGCTTTAAATAAAAGCACACTCACACACGAAGAACCAATACGTATTATAATTGCGCGGGAGGATGATAAAATATATAATATGTAATAATAATCAGAATTGTTATGATAGGGAGAAATATAAATATATACATATAGGTAGCCGTATAAAATATATATATTTCATATACCTATGCATGATACATTTTAGTGTAATAATAATATATTATAATATCACACTAAAAACTGACTCGTAGCTCTAGAGTCGTTGAATTTTATGGTAGTAATTTAGCAACAGCAATTCAGCCTATTTTATGGTGGACATATACTTTAATTATTCTCATAAAAACATGGAATTTTAATCATAAACTTTGAGGGGATAGCTGGTGGATATTAGAGAGATATTTAGAAAAACTTTTTGTGTGTGTGTGAGAGAGAGAGAGAGTGAGCGCTTTCTCCATTTTCGATATATAACGCACACATAACATAACACACAAACATAATAGTATTCAAGTATTATGAACAAGGAAGAAAGAAAGAAAGTGCAGTGTGGCGCGGCTGCTGCTACTACTGCCGCTTCTGCTGCCGGCATTCAGCAGAAAATGAAAGCAATATTTGATGGGAATGTGATGCTTTATACTATCGCTCATGGTTGTTATAATAATAATTTTAGATCGTCATTTGATATTATTACGGCTTATGTCGCTGGTAGTAGTAGTAAGATGTTAGGAGAGAAAAGTAAAAGTAGTAATGGGAGAGAGAGAGAGAGAGCAGTGGTTGTTCTAACTAAGTAGGTATGGCCATCTAAAAAGAAAAAGGGGATGGGGATAGATAGCTCGTGTTATTGAGAATTTTATCTGAACGACCAAAACCATTTTTCTTATGGTGTGATCAACACAGCAAAGTATTGTTTTTAGAACTCATCAAATCCCATCACCAACCAGTATTATAGTAGCGACCAACTATGCTATATTGACGATGAGCAACCAAAATAACGTCGCACAGCCTTTTTACCTATCAACCACATGGAAAGCGCACTTTCTCCCTCTTTTTCCCTGCTCATCATTGATGATCATCAGAAGAAGAAGACGAAGGAAAGAAGGAAAAGGTTTTTGGATGGTGGCGACATTGTCCCCACCACACACGACGTTGCGTTACTTTCACAGATAACGTATAATATTATGCCGTTATGATCTCTCGTTAATACTTTTTTCCTCCAAAAAAATAACTTGTGGAGGGTAATCGATTTTGAACGAGAGAGAGACAGAGAGAAATGGAAAAACATGTGAACTGTATATGCATATGGGTGAGCGCATTTTCGACAAAATTTCATCTATCATTCATTAAAAAATTATTTTATAAAAAACTTGATAAAATAGTCATGATATGTAGAAGAGTAAAGTTTTTTTGTGTGCGTGTGTGATTGCCGCTTCTCTTTTCGCGGAATGAGGCATGGTTAATTTAACAATTCCGATATTACGCCAACTTATTATTATTCCTCTCTCTCTCTCTCTTCTCTTTTAAAGCGAAATATCTTTTTTAAATATTCAACATTTTTGCGTTAATTTCCCAATGGATAAGTGTGCATTTATAAAAGGTAAAAAAGGATTAATATGAAATGTTTGTATTTATATTTTAATGAGGTGCTCCTGCAATAGCACTGGTTGATCAAAAAGTATAAACTCAGTCGAAATAGTACTTTCTGGGGTTATACGAGCCGCCTTTCTTTCTCTTTCTCTTCTTCTTCGTCTTCTTTTGGAATGTCTGTCCTGTACAAAAAAAACCGACGACCACACTGCTTTCTCTTTATTATAACAGCTTTTTCACTTTCTATAATACATTTATTATGCACAAGCTTTAGCTTTTTGGTTGGAGGAAGAAAGAAGAGGCTGCTCAATGCTCATCTTCGTATTCTTCTTCTCTCTCTTATATCCACACTAGCCGGTATAACAAACAAAAATTTCATCTTAATGTACACTTTCCCCCGTCGCCGCCGTCTTTTATATACCAAGCTATTTTGGCGAGGAGTTACTTAACAGAAGAAAAAGGCTTTTGGTTATCCTATCCCTACGATATCCACGTATTATTAGCAGCATGTAAACTGGAGAATAAGGTGCTTGTGTAAAGGTGCCATATCCACCAAAGCACATATTATTATTATTATTATTCTCTCTTTTCTCCTTCTATACTTTTTCTCACGTTGTTTTCTCTACCACTACTCATTTCAACTTTTCTATACGGTGGCCCGAGTATGTGTGTGTTTTATGCATATATTGTTTTGAATACAATTTTGATACAAAAGTATGTTCCTTTTGTACAAGCATATCTATACATGCCCATACATACATTTATATAGAGAGATACGGTTGGAGAGGAAAGTACTACTACAACTACCATTTAAATATTTCAGGGGGAAAAATTCATTCTCCATTATGAATTGTTAATGAAATCCAAAACAAAAACATTCTTACTACCATATATAATATTATATATTACTTATAACTTACTTGGCTACATGCATAGTACAACACTCTGGATAATATGTAAGTTGTGTGTGTGTGTGTGGAGGAAAGGAGAAAACACACAGCGATGAGGAGAACGATAAAGGCGTAAGTAAAGCACACCATGTGTGTATGTGTGTGTGTGTGTGCGGTGTATTTCATATATTGCATGAATTATTTGTGAGGTGGGAAAGGAAGGATGGCAAGAATTGTGTGTGACAACTGCTTTATATAAAATGGACTTTATTAATAATACCCGCATTTTCTACTGCCACTATTCACTATACTACCAGCACCACCACCACCGCTGCTCCTGTTAGAGGAGCTCTCTATACTCTTCTCACCAAAAAACGGGGGGAGGGTATTATTTATGTAATATTATTTTCTGTAATATATTTTTAGCTGCAAAAAGTTGATAAAAATATATACATAATGTAAAAATATGTTGTAGGCAGGAAAATCGGAGTGTAATGTGCGCTGGCGAAATTATATAGGTACTTGTTTAACACGGTGGCATTTTAGCGATAAAATTCCTACTTCCAGAGAGAGAGAGAGAGAGTTTGATATTTAATTTTCAATTTTATGCTCATGTTTGAGCAGATAAAAGATGTATGCATGTTTATGTATATATAATGGCCTTCGTGGAAAATGGCATATCAAAATATTTCTCCACTTTTTAAAAATAAAATATAATGCCATAACGTTCCTGTATAATAGTTTGCCTGGATAACTCTGGCTGAGAAATAATTGCATATTTTAATCAAGCTTACATCTACATCACATCACGTGACTTTATATACACCCACGCATATCCCAAGTCAAGTGTATGTATTCCAACATGTATGCATGCACGCGTAGTCAGTCATATTGCTAATATCAGCTAATTAAATAAACGATTTCTTTCTTCGAGAGGAGATCTATTTTTGCGTGGGGGAGATGGAGAGACTGAGAGGAGAAAAAAAGACGATCGTGAAAGCAATGTCTGCTGAGTTTTTTTGGTAAAACCTAAAAATGTTCCCCTTTTTGGTATACCTACCTACTTTATTCTCTTGTTTTTTTTTGGTTCTGGAGGAACCTGGCTTGACTTGGCCTCTGGACCTCATGATCTTCCCACTTGCGTTCTGTTTTTGACATGAGCTACTACGGAATTTTTCATCATCATAAAGAAAATTTAATTCACATCATTTGAGCCAAGAAATGTAAATATGTACGTACGATGATGATGACGAGGCAGTAAGTTCCTTAGAAAAAAATCTCCTTTTTTCACGTAAGCTCGCATACAACTGATTATACCACTTACTTTACTCCGTAGAACAAAACCGGCATTCTTCATAATATCCTTATTTTACTTGATAAATACCACAGCAAAAACAAAATTCACTTAATGCTAGTTTTTTGGTGGTGATGGTGGTTGGCGTGTAATTTTATTTTGCATTCCTCCAAAAAAAATATCTGTGAGCTCAAGTAACTCGGATAAATATATTTATTTTTCCCTTGCAATTTGCAATCGAAATCGAAGCATCAAATATTTTTTTTGTTTAAGGAGTGTATAGGAACGTATAATATAAGACGCTGTTCATAATGGACAAGTTCATAAAATTCTCTCCGCTGCTGATGCTGAACGTTAATCTGCTTACTTTAATTTCGCCGTCTATCAGTATCCATCCCGAGTATGTTTTTTTAGAAGAGAGAAAAATTTCTCTAATCGGTTGATAGAATTAACCCTTATTCTCTTTCCCACATCTTATCTTTCAATACACGTACCAGACGGGAGCAACAAAATACACTATAGTTTCCAGGCATGCTAAATTACTTATTGCTTCCATTCTCTCTATCCATACAAGTGCGTGTGCAAGTAACTTGGTTCATTATCCAGATCTGTTTACTGTAATGTAATCGTGTTTGCTTGACTCTTCGCAGTATGTTTTCTCTCTCGGTTTCTTTTTTCTCTTTCTTTCCTTCTCGTTTCAATTTGTATTTATGGGCTACTGGCATTTATTTTCTATTTTCCCTGCTTTCACCTGATAAACCTACGCAAAACTTTTTTTGCTTCCTTCCCTCTCCTTATATTTGCCAGAAGCAGACGAAAATATTTAATTAAAATTAACCAACTCTCTGTGTGTTTGTGTGTGTAAATTAAAGAAAAAAAAAGAAATGTTTTTTTCTCTTACCCGTTCTTCTTCACGAATCATTTCAACAATTCCAGGTTTCAAGTCCATGTCACTGGCAAGGGATGATGATGTAGATGGAGGGTTATTTCCTCCACTGCCTCCTCCAACATTAGATCCAGATCCTCCACCGCCAGCGCTGGAATTTGCATTGGCCACAGCGGCGGCAGCTGCAGCGGCTGCATGCAGATTGAGGAAAGCGGGTCCCATAGGACCAACTAAGGAGGAAGCTGAGGTAGAGCCCAGGGAGCTTCCGCCAGCCAAAGACATTCCAACGGTGGCTGCCGCCGCGGCTGCTGCAGAGAGACTTGGTGTGTTGGCAGGTGTCGGAGTGCTGCTTAAACTCATCGACATTCCAACACCTGAACTTTCTCTGCCCGGGTGATCTCTTGCAGACGGATCACCACCGCCGGATGATGATGCACGATCTGCTGTCATTGGCCTAGGTGGAGAGTGCTCATTGTTCCAGTCCCCATTCTGACTGTCAATTTCCAACTGGTTGCTGGAGTGGTCATCGAGATCATCTTCGGGTGGACTTGGCGTCCGTTCTGGTGTCGACATTTTCCTGCGTTTCCGGCGATGTAGAGATGCAAGAGCTTGGGCATGTGCTGCTGCCGCTGCTGCGGATGAAGCTGTTGTTGAGCCGTTTGGATTCAACAGAGAATTTAGAGGACTCAGATGATGTCCTTGAAGAAGAGGATGATTTAGTAAATGACCGTTTGAATTGATTGGTGATCCTGGCTCAGAGTCGTGGTTTGACGTACTCATGAAATCCGCGGGATTAGGGCCATTTCTGTGAAGGCCTGAACTTCCGCTCTCGTTACTGCTCCCGCGACCGTCCCGGCTTTCTTGGTGGGAGCCATTTGCTCCACCAGAGCCACGTGACACATCAGCAAGACCCCTGATTTTCAGCATTTCTGCGACCTTCAACAGTGGGGCAAGCTGCTCCTGACTCACGTTGATTTCCCCTCTGTACATAAACTCCACCACAGCCTTAAGCTCATCCCAACTGATATCCTTAAGAATGACAATTGGGTGAGAGCAGGGATTATCGAAGAATAGCGTCTGGAAAAATGGGGAACACGCCGACAACACCATTTTATGCGCTTTGATGGAATGACCGTCACAAGCCAACGTGACATCCACAAAGGCCTCACTCTGAAGTAACTGATCAAACACATTTGTCAAATTGTTCTGGTAATTGTTCCACCGGAGACAATACTGCTGAGGAGGTGTTTGCGTCATTTTGGCGGTTGGTGAGGAGCCTGACTCCTTTCCCAATGACAACTTACTTAAAATTGCAGCAGACAAAGATTTTGTAGCGCCGCTACTCACTTTGAAATGTTTATGAAACTTTGGCAAACCAGAGGTTCGCTTGAATGACGGAGCCGAAGCTGCAACGAACAAAGACACACACAAAATCAAGTTCAATGTCACATTCTGTACCTATTTATTTTCATATTTTCACACACAAAAAATTGTCACAAAGATGCGGCAGTTTTCACAATACACACAACTTTCACGTAAAATGCATATGTTTTGTACTGTTTTAAATTGTTCGCATTTAGCAAGAGATTTAACTTTACACAGTATAACCTGTCATGTCATTGACAATGAGAATAAAATTCTTGTATGATTTTTTACGAAAAGAACGCACACGGCACACACGAACAAACGCAACAATGCATCATGATGCACTATGTATGCATGCAGATCAAGCTTTTGGTGAAGCAGAGACGTAGCTCTGCTCTGTCAGACGGTTAGAGTCCAACTGACGGAAAGATATACTGAGTCATAGTGTCTGATGATGAGCCCCAACACAAACACACACGCGAGCAGCGAACAAGTGAGTTGAGCTGAGTGAGTAAAGTAAAGCCTCTCACGGCTCACGAGCTCACAGGAGTTTTGTGTTAGATAAAAAATATACTTGGTGGTGGCAAAAGAGATACCTCCACCACAGCAGCAGCGTTTGTTTCATTCTGCTATTTCTACAATAACAAGAGATATCCTTCTTACTACATACTAAAAAACGCGTACTGCTGCGTACTACGAATAGAAGCTTTTATAAAGGTGTTTTGTGGGGTTCGCTTGTTTTGTTACAGCGAAACGAACCAAGCACATGGCTTACAACAGTTCATGGAAGAGCTCCAAAACTTGGATATACTCATAAAGCCTTACCTTTACCTGTCTTCTAAAACAAGCCAAAGTTATTCTTTTGAACACCTTGATAAAACTCTATAACGTGCATCTTGTTGCAGGTATTTAGCTATAGCTTGCATGTGTATATGCGTGTTGGGTATTATTACCTGTTTTTTTTAACAATTCGACATAAACTTTACTTTAGAGTGAGTACCTAATTGTGTGTACTCAATGTTGTTGATGTTGATATTGTTGTGAGTTGTAGGGAGTCGGTAGAATGATCTTTGATGTTTTCATGTACAGGTATGATATGATGTATATGATGAGGTGAGAGTGGTAAACAAGTTTGTATGATGATGCAATTGCGATAAGGTTTTAGAGAACGTAAGATCTAACGTTGGTTTTATGGAAGTAAGATTACTAATAATCTTGTTTTTAAATTGGTGATAAGATCAACCAATTATTCTAGCTTTGTATAAAAAAACTATTTGTGATATGATTTTATGATTTATAGAGCTGCATTTTACAATTAAATCATATTTTAAATCTTGTTGACGTTTACGATGGGTGCAATGAATGTTGATTCTCAAAAACTTTCAACTTTTAGGATTTCAAACTTTTACTAAAGTTCAAGGTGAAGTGAAAGTCTAAGCACACTTTCTTTCTAAAATGAATTCTTACATTGCCCCGCTTATTCTCCTGTGCATATGCACACACGGAACCGGTAGCTGACGACAGATGTCATATATATTTGTGTGCTTGCTTTTGACATGAAGAATGAATGAAATTCACTTTCACTACCACCACCACCCATTTTGTCCTTGCAACAGCAGCAGCACGGACCCATTTATTATCTCTAATATAATTTTGACAATATAATCATACATGCACCACAGGTCAAAGTCGAAGGCGAGTTGACTTGCTTTGCGATGATTTGTACTCAAAACAGTTGGAGAATATTTTATCAGTGTATATAGGTATGTATGCTGCTTAATTGAAACAACGCCACCCATACCGGTATATTTTTTGTACCTTTCCCTTCATCCATGTTCAACAATACTTGGGTGATCAGGAATACTCCAAAAAAGAAAGCAATATTATTATTATTATCATCATCATCATCATTTCCAACTTGTTCAACATTGAATTTCACAGGAAAATGCGAGCAAAGCATGCGATGATCACTATAAAACCACCACCACCACTTCTGCCAAGAAAAAAATACATACAGACACAAGAATATAATATTGAGTGTAAAGGAAGGAAGGAATAATAAAAAAAGGAACACACACATGGAATCTCCCATAAAAAATATAAGAAAGTCTTTTTTTGTGTATGACTTGTTACCTTTGTGGGTTGAACCACCATCACTCTATATCTTGTGTTTTTTGTGTGCCAGCAAACTAGGTAGGTATATAAAAAAGCACATGAATAAGTAATACATATATTGTATTACATTGTACTTGTGTGTGTGTGTGTGTGTGCAACTTTAATCCGTTCACCTTTTTTATACTTATGGAAAAACCTGCTTTCTCTAAACTATAAAATTAATAATTCATTATAAAGTCTACATATTGATTTATCGATTGCCTCGTTGGAGGTTCAGAAAAAATGAATTTTTAAAATTCTAGCCAACTATCTCATGTACATTTTATGGGCTTCTTCTTGTGTGTATACTAAAAAAATATATTTTTATTTTTATATATATAAAAATGCACATTTATATACACACATTAGGATAGGTATATATCCATTTTCTCTCTTTTTAACAGCAAAAGAAAGCATGTGTACTCACACACTTTCATTTTCTCTTGCCTCCTTCTTTCTTTTTTTTATGCTCCTGTCTCCTTCCCTCAGAAAAAGGCACATTAAAAGTTTACCTCTCCAATTCTCGTATCGTTTTTGGTTGCTTTCTGATGGCCCTAGTAAGTAGTAACGTTTCTCTGATGTGATGCGAGCGATTGATACATTTTCTCGGTTTTGGGAGAGAGGATCACTTTCTCTATCTCTCTTTCTGCAATGATTTCACTGATCGTAAGTAAGCATTAAAAAACTGATACGTTCACCTTTTTCTTCTTACTTTCTACTGCTACTGTCTCACTTCATTTTTCAGTGCTAACTTTTAGACCATAAATGTAAAGAAGGCGTGTCATGCCATCCTCCATTTTTGTACAATTCAGCCAAAAAAATTTCAAACTCTGCCTTTTGTTCTAAATTCTCATTCCTTTCTTTTTTAATTATGCATGAATCAAAATATTTCTAGGAATAGAATCTTAAAACAGGGTGGCTATGAATCATTGATAAATCCAATAAGACATTTTTTGTGAATTTTCTTCGTCTGCAGCTCAGGTGCTCTAGCAGTTTAATTGATAATAAATATGTATCTCTCAATGCATTTTACTGGTCATATTAGGCATAAACATTTTGAAGATATAAAAAAACGACTATCGCTATTCATGACACGTAGTGTTTCGTTTCGTTTCAAACTTTATTTCCTTTTTCAGCGTGTCTAACCAATAAACATTTTCTTAAACTGACGATGAAGACGATGAAACCGTTACAATGTTAATGTGTAATGTAATATGCAAACATGGTTCATATTATTAGTTATAGATTTGTGTCTACATACGTAGCACAACTCTTGCTACAATATAGTGCTTTTCTTTGCATATTTTATCTCGCGCCTCTCAAACATTTAGTACTTAATTTAAAATGTAGCATGTAAAGTACATATCACGACATCATTAATGATTCAGGTATAATTGAACAGAAAAAAATCCTCCCAAGTAATAATTGATCTGGACTATATACCTAAGTATATAATATGGAATTTTGTACAACATTATATGTGTTCCTTGTTCTACATTTCGTGTTTACACTTTTTACATTGCACACCAGCCACCTTTCTCGGCACTGCCGCCACCACCACCACCACCGCGGAATAATAATGATGGTGATAGTTTATATAAACCCGTAATATCCTACTTATTTAGTGAGTTTACATAAATGTCCCGTATGTGTGTGTGATATAAGTATATATTATAATGCGCCGCTCATAGTTGTCGTCATCAGTATCGAATTTTGTTTATTATTATATATATTTTTATAATAATTTTCTCTAAAATTGGCGAGAGAAGGAATAAAAAATTCCACAAGCGAAAAAATACTAACGAAACTAATGGCTTTCTTCTTCTTGAGCTTACATCAAAGCTTAAAGTTCACAGCACACATAATCATATACATAATATAACAAATAATTTCAGAGCATTATGAAGTAACGTACGAAACATAGAATATTATTATTCCGAGTAAAAAAGTAGTACTTATAATAGCTCTTCCTGTTGTTGTGTCGTTTGAAACTCTAATACACATGTATCATGCCATATTATATTATTGGTCATTATAATCACTTGGTCGCTCACTAGTACTGTACTGCTCAGCTCTCATAATACATTATTTTTTTCCTATCATTATTATTATTTTTTCATGTTCCCTTGCGCTGTTTACGTAAAAACCATATAGCCGTTAGGAAAAAAATGGATAATATGTAAAGCACACATTAAAACCGAACGAAGTAGAAAAAATATATATACAGATATATGTATATTATAAGTTGTAGTATGTAAACATGTAAGGTTTTGGTCAAAAAGGATGTCCCTACATATTATAATGCATAATAAAAGAGGAGAAGGGGAGAGAAAAGAGAGGAAATGGATCCAATATTTTTTTATGTTTTAACATGTTCTTTCTATTATTATTATTATATACTTTTCCTTTTTCTGTTGTAATACAAAATAATACATTGTAAAACATTATTTTCTTCTCTTCTGTGATGATGATAAACTTTCTCGAACATTTTCAGTCAGTCAGTCAGGCTGCCTAGAGTATATTATAATATGTACACATACAACATATTGTAACACCGGTGAACCCAACTAGTACTTAGGAGGAGTTCATTTATTTATAAAATATGACATGGATAAATAGTATAATGCCGCTTGCAACTGTTGTGCACATTAAAAGAAAAAGCTTGTTTTTTTAATACCAGAGAGAAGCCTAGCCGGACACCCTTTTCTTGACAAAAAAAGCGTATACCTATCCATCTACCTAGAGAAAAAAATCGAACGTGTGTAGAGGAGAAATAATCATAATAATAATAATATGATATAATGTCGTGTGTAATACAAATAATGTGCTCTTTATACGATGAAGTGAGAGGTTAACATGAGTAATTTCACTTGAGAATTATGTTATTTATTTGGATCAACAACGAGGATATTGTCATAAAGAGAGAGAGAGAGAAAATAATATTTTGAGTTTTATGAAAAGGGGAATATTTGAATACAATAATATGTGGGCTTTTGTTAAAACGTAATACAAGTCTATGCTGTCATATATTTTTAGTACAAATACTTGATTCGACTACCGGCTAAACTGCCTATTATGCACATTAATATTAGGTCTCCTCGTCTAAAATACTCGGTTTCTAAGAAGAAGAGAAGAGAAAAGAGCACTAATGCATTCTTAATGATGCTTTCGCTTTATAAAAAAAATACTCTTGACTAATCCGTCTTGCCTTTGCTTGCATATGTAAATATTACTCATGTAATTCTAAGCTAATGATAATAATAATTCCTCGTGTGTGTGTGTGTTTGTAGTGCATGCATGAATTTGAAACATTTTGTTTTTTCTCTATATATTTTATTGGCTGGATCGACAAAAATCCTAGAAAGAAAGGTTTTTTTTTGTGTAAAAGCGAACATGAACAGTGTAGTAACCGGAACAGGATAAATAATTTGTTTTGGACTTTAGACAAAGTGGTATGGGTAGGAGGTAAATTGGACGACAGGTTATATGTAGGTGTACAAAAGAAAGTTGGCGAAAGTGAATAAAAAAAGTGCAGAAGAAGAAAGCATATGCATGTTGGTACGTATTAGCAGTTGACTTGAAAATGATGGAAATGAGTAGGAAGCGTAGGCAGTAAGGCAGGCATACTTAAAAGAATCAAACAAGGAAGTGCATGATGAGGAGCCGTAAAAACGAAAAAAAACATGGAATGATTCTAAGCAATATTGTATTTTTCATAACGTACCAATAATCATTTATGCTTGCAAAATAAAATTCATTGCATTTCGGGCCCCGGATCCATTACGCGATATAGTATTGTCTACACATACATTTTTATAGTAATTTAATTAATTATACGAATCAAAAGTCTTAATTGATATTATGAATTAAATCATTTTGTTTGCAATGTTCAGTTAACTACAAGCCATTTTAAAGCGCAACTCAGCTGCCATCAAACTTTCACAGCCCGGGTGAAAATTTTACGATTTACGATATTCAGTATAAACAGCGTAGTGAATAGACGTGAGTTTTTACACAAGCATCAATCAATCCAATTTAAATATCCATGATTAAAAACGGTAATTGCTTGTTCAAGTAACATAGCGAAACATTTCTAATTACCCAAGTCTACTAATGAGCGTAATATTTTTTTTAATCTATAAACACGTTAAAACACTTTGAAACACCCTTTATAAAATTGCGTCTAAACTGTAATATACGCATTAACAGGAGGATAGAAGTAGATACAAGACACATAGGTAAGTAAAATTAATCATTATACAAAGCTCTAATTGGCTTAATCATTTAGACTACTAAACTAGACTCGCATACAAAAAAATGATGAATTTTAGCCGTGAAAGTTCGTTTTGACGTGACATAAGGTAAAGGCGAAAGCAACTAGACGTTACATTACATTAGTTACTTATTATCTCGCGAAGCTGGGCTATATAAGATACTTTTAGAAATCCAGCAAATATGTATTCTATATTCTATCTGGAAATCAAATCAGCCGGATTACATTTTTTCATCTTTGAATCTGCTGAATGATCTAACACCAGCAGCAGAACAGCAGCAGTATCATATTTTCCCCTCTATACATACAAATAATTTCATTTTTTTGTCAGTTCCTATGTTGAAGTGTCGTCGTTTGTCTTTAAATTGAGAAAAAAAATCTGTATACTTTTTTTTCGCTTCGAACATTACATTATTACATAGCTAATAATTTGATTCCCTCGCTTCTCACACGCCTAGTGACAAATTATAATCTTTTTTGTCGAGGCGTAGACAGTTTCGACTAGATCAGTAAATACAACAGTACAGAAAATTTAAAGTACAAAAATAGTGAAAACGAGAAATTGGCTTTGGTAAATGGATGAAGTTGGAATCAGGTTCATTGTATGAGTACTTACATGAGCTGGCGTGAATTTTATAAGCGTGAGTATTTTTAAGTGCTGAAACGTTTAAAACAAAAGATGAAATCAAGTGAATAATTCTTAGAATTACGATTACGTAAAATATTATACTTGAAACATGTAAAGCGTTACTTAATACTCCACCATCACTTGAAGTATTTTTCGTTCATGCGTGTTTAATCTACACTCAAGTAAGTGCTTCGAAATATGTGGAAACTTTTTATACATTCATTCAACATTATAACGTAATTACTGTAACAATGGAGCGTGTGTACACGCATGCATAATCAGCTATAGTACAACAAATGAATACAAATCTTAGTTTTTTGAAAGTTTAGGAAACTGACAAAATAATAGTGTAGCAAATTAATACATAAATCGGTAGATTCTACATAGTAGATATGATCTGATGATAATTTTCAAATTAATAGTTAATAGATATACGCATGTAACGTACAGATATTGTCATTGTATTTTGTCTCACATTTTAGTAATTAAAGATATCAACCACTCAAAATAAGCTCATTGAGGCGTAATATTTTTAGCAAGTGCCTTTTTTACTCATATGGCTTGTTTAAAAATGGATTCAAGATCAAGTATGAAGTTTCATTCATACATATGTTACATGTACAGAATGTACACACACATTAAATCCAGATTACATACAATAATAATGAACGAATAAGAATTAGTGGAGCATGATAAAGAGAAAAGGGTCTTGAAGTGAAAGATATTGCCACTTTTTTTCATTTTCTGTATAAATGCTCACCCCTTCCATCAGACTACTGCTTTCTCAGACTTTTTTCTTAATATTAAATGTGTTCACTTCACTTATTTCTCGTCTATGTCTCTCTGAGCATTTTTCCAGGAATATTCACAACATGTTCGACATTACATTGAATAGGTACCTATATGTACGTACGATTGTCTTGAGAAACTTCACATGACTATGGATTTTCTTTCTTTAAAAAAATCTTTCTTAATAACAATACGTTACTTTAAGTACTTATTACAACATTCGCTCAATTGCAAAACACTAGACATTTTCTTTAAAAGACAACCTTCAACTTTTATTGGAATTATCCGTGTCTATAATATTCCTATATATAACCAGCCATACAGTTATGTACACACGAGCCATTCAAGTTGAAAACGTGCAATTTTCAATTTGCTATTAGCTGAATTTTCTCTCAACATTAACTACACCTTTTAATGCGTATAAATGTAAAGGAAAGAAGGGAGATGTATTCATTTGATTAGACATTAGAGCGAGAGAGCATATCTTGGCCCAGTTATTATTCTACATAAAAAATAATCTTTTCTTTTTTTCCATTGAGAAACGTACATATATACGAATAATACGAATTAGTACGCGATGATGATGGCCCGTATTAATGTTCTCATCTCACTCTCTCACTCTGACTTCATTTCCAACAGCGTCATCATACACTCCAGAGCAATTGCTAAAACTCTCAATATTTAATAGACATGGATGTGTGGATAAGCAAATGTGCCATGTGATTTCTTTTTTCTTGTAAAAATGAAATCAAAGAAGAAAATGAAGTGAGTAAAACAAGGAAGGAAGAGAAAGCAGGAGAAAGAAATAATTTCGTTTTCTTCAAGTACTCCACTCCTACTCCTACATATATATATAGAGAATCTTGGAAAAATGGCATGTTATTTTATTAGAATGAAAATGTAATATCCTCAAGTTGATTTTAAAGATGGAGAGAAAGAGAAAAAAATCATTATATATCTTCTACACTGGTTCCACTTGAATGTAATATCCGCAGATGGTGCAACTTCATCTGCTGTTATGTTCATTATTCTTCTTTTTTGTTACTGCTGCTGTGTATGTAATAGTAATAATGATTTCTTACTCCGTTATCCACTATCCACTATTTATTGATATATCATAAAAAAATTATATGAATAACACGAGATGGAGGAGGAGGAGGAGAAAGCTATGCTTGAATAAATAGAGAGAAAAATTTGTTAACAGGCGAGAAGTAAAAAGATGCCTTTTTTAAACGGATTAGATATTCTGAAGAATGATGATTGCTGCTGTTCTCCGAGGAAGAATGGCAGAGCAGCGTTTTTTTAATCAAGTGAGCACACTGTAAGCTAATTGGTACAAAGTCAAAACTAAAAGTGTAACTAAAGAGTGGGAGTAATAGAGTAGGAAAATAAAAGCGAAATAATAACATGTTTTTTAACTGCAAATAAAAAGAGTTGATGATTCTTAAACTGGAAAATAGTATCTCGAGCTAGTCGTGTGATGGCTGGCTATGGAGTGCTTCTCTATTTTCTAAAATGGCTCAAGACATAATTAAACCATTTTTTATACCTGTTGTGAAGAAGGAGAAAGTGGCCATTTTATTTTATGTCATTTTTGGGTATATAATAAACTGTGAATACACAGATGTAGAAAAATGAGTCACACAGGTCATGAGATAGGATATGAATGAGCTTAATGAGATGTTAAAGAATAACATGTTGGAAGGAAATGAAAAATCAATAGAAAACAAAACAAACACACAATTATATATTGGAGTATTCATTGATATGGAGAGAGAAAGAGTGGTGGTTATATATATTGCTGGAGAGAGATTGAGAACAACAAAAAAATATTCGGATTGCCAATGAAAGGGAAAAAACAATGCTATTACGAAGAGATGTGAAAGTATGGCAGAGCAGGGGTGGTGGTGGATATGAACAATTTTCTATTTCTTGCTGCTGTCCATATACATTCATAAACGTGAAGAGAGAAAGCATGGGAGAAAGAGCAAACGCTTTCTTTTTCGGATTTTAGGGGAAACGATTGAACATTACTTTTGATGGCTATTTATATAAAGTGTTATAACTACCTTATATGTTTTTCTACCATTTATTCACACCAAAGCAAAGCTTTCCACCACCACCGCCATTTATAGATCTGAATTCCACCAGAGCATTTCTATATGAGACTCCTTACCATTTAAACATGGAGAGAGACGCAATTGGCAATTACTGAGAAGAAAATTGTATAATATAAAGTATATATAGAAAATGTACACAAAAACGGGATGGAGAAAAAGAAGAAGATGAGAAATACAATCGAAAGTAATAAGAAGTGAAAATAGCTCGTTACATAAGACTTAATGATCTAACTAACGGGGGCAGGGTAGCTGGGGTGTTGTGAAAATCACTCACTCTCACACAAACACAGAAAATGGAAAGGAGAAGTGTGAAGAGATGTGTGAAGGCCGTGCGAAAAGAAAGCAGAAAAAGGGGCTAATAATAAGGTAAGCTAAAAAAGCGCTGCGACTATAATATCACTATTCATTTTCCCTTCAGTCAGAGGAATCATGGAAAAACAGAAAGTAAATCGGATGATGGTGGTGGACGGATTTGATATGAAGAAGTGCATGTCTTTGGGAAAATGAACTAAAAATGTTAACCGTCTTATACGATCTCTGAAGGATATTATTGCAATGAAAACAAAATTCTCAAAATCATTAATAGTTCATGTTCAAGAAATGCATGGATTAATTGATTTGATGAATATCTATACTACATCTACCAACTAATACATGCATCATGCATAATGTTTAAATTTTAACTAGCAATTGTGTAAATGCATTTAAATGTATTAACAACTATTCCTTACTCATTACAATATCGCCCATTCATTATGTACGTGTGATGTTATGCCACTTAATACTACCATCAATTAAAATGTTATGTGAAACATGCAAGTGACAAAGACAATTAGGAAGTTGATATGATTAGATCATTTAAAGTGATTTCTTTGGGGTGAAATGATACTGTATGATAAAACGACAAATCCACATCCCAATCACGATCAGCTACAAATTGCAACTTGCCATTACGATTACCGTAATTAAATTACGCCAATTAGTTCTTGCCAATCGATAATCGTTAGTATTCACACTCGTGATTTTTTATCATGATTTTATGATAACCAACCACCTACCTATGCATTCTGATAAAACACGACACGACATGAAATATTATTTACAAGTGCAAGTGACCTCTGCGTAATAAGAAGTTCTTAAGAACGCAAACGTAACGTAAACGCTTGCACTCAAGCACATGTACTCGCAGACAATACACAGACAGCAGGTCTGAACATGTGTTAAAAGCAGATGACTGGATTCACTCGTGGGTTCACTCTTCGCTGTTGTTGTTGTTGTTGAAGATGCTTTTATAACTCGTAGAGCTCAAATTTAATTTGTGTTCAAATTAATTATTTCACAATTGTACTAATTTAGCTAATTAAGCAAAAAAAATTTAGCAATTTTTTACTCACCTGGAACCTGTGAAAGTGGACGTTGAATCTTTGTGGTACCTTCCATTTTTGGGACAAAAACCGTGTTGCAGATTTACTGATTGTTGCACAAAATTTGCTGAGTGTGATCTTTGTACAGTTACACATAGTTTTTGAAATCAATGTTACTTAATTGTCAGTTGACACTGACATACATGGCGTGGTTTATAGCCAGTGCACTTGCATAATTACTTAAACTTATGCAAGCGTAGTTATCTTAACCTCGGAACTGAAGATTTGGAACTTTTTGATATCCACACTGATTTCAATCTGGGGACCTGTGAGAAGGTATTTAATTTATTGTAACGTTATTTAATAGTTGAATGTGGTCGTTTCAAAGAAAGGAAGGAATTTTTAGCGAATAGCACAACGTATGTGGTTTTTGTTGAAATGACAATAACGAAGCTATTGGTAATTGGTCTGGGTGTAATTAAGAAAATTATGTAAGTTATGTGATATAAATTGCCTTGCGCTGTGTGCGTAAGTATTATAAAGCAAATTGGCTACTGGCAGTATTGATCTGTGAATAGGGAATAGAATAATTAAAGATTGATATTATATAGAAATATTGATTTTTATGGGTGAAATAATCATCATCGGTAAGTTGTATTATATAGCTGATTAACTTTTAATGACATTATTAAAATGGTCATACATTAAATTCGTCTGGTATAACTGGCATTGCGCATAGTTTTACAATAATTATTTGGCCAGTAAAATAAACTTGCACATGTATTAATTAAACATGCATAAGTGGGCAAGTATCATGCTCCGCAATTGGCCTGTGCCTATTTAGTTAGTAATTATTTCACCAAAGAGTAATTAAAATATAAACGATAAATAAATGAAGCCTAGTCTCTCGGTATATTTATTACTTGCTTACGAAATGAAGAAGCTCAATAATTAAAGAAGTGCTTGAAAATTGATGGGCAAGCCAAAAATGCACGTAATAGTTATCGCTTTTAAAATGATATTCTCATATGAACCCAAAATGAACTCTTTTTCATGTCATTATTTCCAGTTCCTGGATCCGGAACCAATCTGCGATTTCTACACGTAACTTCATTATGAAGAGGACTTCCCGGAGAAGAGCTGCTATCGAAGCGAAGGGCAGCGCTGCCGACGCTGACACCGCTTCGAATTCCAATCAGCAACCGGAACGTACAGCAGCGAAACGTAAACGTACTAAGAAGGCCAAAGCGGATGTGATTGGCGACGAGACTTCTCTGTACTTCCAAAATGCTCCATCTACCCAAACTGCAGTCTTCCAACCAGGGGAAAGGTTGACCAAAAGTTTCTATAGCCAAGACACCATTAGTTTGTCGAAAGCACTTTTGGGCAAGGTGCTCTGCAGGAAGCTGCGGGGAACGGGTCAGGTTGTAAAGGGTACCATAGTGGAAACGGAAGCCTATCCTGGCGTTGGAGATGCTGCATCCCGCTCATGCAAAGGTGTTCCAACGCCGGCCTCGGTGGCCATGTTTATGGATGCTGGAACTGCTTTTGTGTACTTTACGTATGGAATGTATTACTGCTACAATATTACCTCACAAGGTACGGCCATGACTAAATTGGATAATTATCTACTATTGAACTATTTTATTCACTTTATTGGATATTAAAGTATAACTGAATTAAATCTGATGCGGGTTATTTTTTTATATTAGATAATGGAGGAGCTGCTCTCTTGCGAGCTGTTGAGGTCCTTGAAGACTACGACATTATGCACACCTTGCGTCAAGCGAAGAAGAAGCAGAAGAGCGAAGATGATAAACCAGCAAAGCGTATCAAACAGCACGAATTAGCTAACGGACCTGCAAAACTTTGCCTAGCTTTTGACATTAACCGAGATTCCTGTGACAAGACCGACATGACAATCAGCGAGGATCTTTGGCTAGAAGAAAGCTTGGATCCAAAGTATCACCTCAGACAATTTGAAGTGAAGGAGTCCAGGCGCGTGGGCATCGATAACACACCTCCAGAAGCGCGCTACAAGTTATACCGTTACTTCGTCGATGACAACACTTCCGTAGGCAAAGTCAAGTTTAAGGACGTTCCTCCTCCAAGCAAAAAGAAAAAGAGTCAATCTAAAAAATAAGCTTTAAAAAATACCTGTACTTTCTTTCTACTTAAATATATGTTATTCATTTTCAAACATTTATGTCAAAATATTTTTTAAGTGTATCGATATTCCTTAACGCCGACTTTCCTTTGGCAATTACATCATTGAGTATTTACATTTAAACATTTCCAACGAACTAACGATATGATGAAAATAAATACTAAAAAAAGTTAAATAAATACTAGTTATGCATTTCATTCAACTAATTCATCATCGCATGCAAACTTGTGGCTTACATTGCACGCGCTACACTAAGCAGCTGTACAACAGCTCATCAGAGAACAGTTTTGGACGGGGAGAGAGGCGGCATGTAAAAAACCTTGTTTATTTTCTCCGGTCGCACACTTTCAGACAAGAGCTCTCACAAACTTGTGAACATGCCACACGTCTCGCATTAAAGTTTGTAGTTAAACTAAAGCACTTTCATCTTGTAATTAGGTAAGGGTTTCCGGTAATTAAAAGGCATTGGCATTGCCTTGTTATAGCAGATGCGAGCATAGACGGGTTTTCGCGTGTGGTTAATATTGATGAGATGTGTGCCAGTCTAGTGTAATTTTGTATTTTTAAAGACGTTGCACGTGCAAACTCTGTTGAGATTATTAAGTTTAATCATCATCAATTATTAGACTTTGATAAGTCTTTTGTCAGTCCGAGATGTTTCGAACGGTACACCGACTTCCTGGAAGATTATCACTGAAGCCCTTCCTTCTGGAACAACGGTTGCCTGTGAACTCCCTGAGTACTGCCGTTTCTACTAGTCCCGATTTAACTACTGGAAGTAGTAGTTTTTTCAAAACTTCGGAAACTAATCCGGTATGGAAGCATATATATCCACAAATAATTACTGCAATTATCATTATGATTTGTTCATGTTATCGTAAGTCTATTTGTACTTATCTGGAGCATTTTATGTTGAATTGCAAATATTTTCTTATCTCTCTAGAATAACTTAAGTGAGCGACACCTCGGCCGTTTCTATTCAATCAGCGATGACACTTACAAAAAAGTTTTCGACCACACGCGTCATCATGGATTTCCAGGCCAAATTCGCGAACAATGCAAAATATTTCGAGAGCAATGCGTACTGGTTCGGAAACCATTTCTTGACCTGAAGAGATGTGTGGATGCGATCGATCTGAAAAAGCCTGTTGTTCGTTTCCTCATTTGTAAGTTTATAATACATACTTCTTCGCGACATCAAATTTAACAGTCGTCCTGTTAATGAAATAATGTTCACATCAATGTCTTAATTTTGTAGATGGAAACGAAGGGTCGGGAAGATCAACGACAATGAATTGCATGGTACACTACGGCCATGTAAATGAGTTCATTCTAGTGCATCTTCCATGGAGTAAATTATTATTATTTTTCTTGTGTAATAATTAAAACTTGTAAATAATTAATATTGCTACGAGTGTGTTAATTTGTGGAAACGTTATCTTTTGCAGTTCCCCTTTGGACGCAAAAATGTCGGGAGATCGTCCACAGTACCCTTCGAGAAGGATTTTTTGATCACACGATTGACGCTGTTACATGGCTGACAAAGTTTAAGACGCAAAATGCAGAGCTGATCGAGAAATTACAGTTGGTAACTGGAAAAGAGTACCACTGGAGCAAACGGGAAGTGACTCCAGCCGGGTCATCAGTAATGGACATCGTCGAGCATGGCATCACTAGGCCTGCTCACGCGACAGAATGCATGACCATGTTGTTCCAAGAACTGAAGCAAAATTCATCACAACAAAAGTGCGCCATAATTTTTAAAACTATTTCTTAATGTTGAGTGATTAAATGTACTTTCTAATATAATAATTAATTATTGCTAAACCGTTATTATCGTCCATGTTTTACTTTTTGACAGGTGCAAAACAATGGTTGTAATGGACGGTGTAAATTCTCTATTTTACGATTGCGAAATGCTGAAAAATCCAACCAGGAAATGGCTCACAATTCCCATTACACAAGTTAACGCGATTTTAGCTATGAAGGATCTCCTAAAGGCTGATTGGGTAAACAATTAATGTTAGAAGATGAACAATGGCTTATTAATGTGCTTCATGAAGTCAATTTACATACTTTTAATGTTACTTATGTGCAGAGTGGAGGTGTTATAATCGCAACCGTTGACAAAATGGCATACAGTGCCAAACACCGTGACTCTGATCTTCCACGATATCTATTAGGCCCTGAGGTAAGTGTATTGAATAGTGTTTCTTGATTTACCTAACAAATAGACGGTGGAACGGCTTCTAATTATGTACATTATCCACAGGGATGGGACCTTTTGGACCCGTTTGTGCCCATCGAAGTAACCAACTATACGTCCCAGGAGGTTCAGACGACGATTGACTACTTTTTAGAAAGAAAATGGCTGGCTCATCCTGCTGCCGGCTCGGAAGAAGGTCGATTGGAATTGGAGTACTTGTCTACGAGAAATCCGTACACCTTGTCAGAGCTTTGCAAATCGAGATAACTAAACTATTGTATGAGTATTTATAGACAAGAATTAGCGATAGTATCAAGTATCTGCCAATAAAATAATCATGTTTTCTATCATTCTATTTATTTTGTTGTTCATTATTATTATTATTACTAATTCATTAATGGTGGCGTGGATGTTTTAATTTTTAATTTCACTGGAGTAATTACTTATTTAAAAGTATGTTGTTAAAAAAAGTTACAGGTACGACAATTTTAGCTTAAGTGTTGTGACAATTTCATAAATTGCTGCTAGATTAAAAGTAGAAAAGAAGTGTAATACTGAAAAGTAGTTAATTTTTTAAATCTTAATTATATTCGCTCGGTAATACCCGTTCATGAAAAGGCGATTTCTGCCGTGCGTTTCTGTCCACTCGGCGAAACAAGATCGGAGCTGGTCTTGCCACTTGGCTTTCGAGCCTCCTTTGTTAAACGGAAAAAAGTTAAAATGGCCCAATGATCACTTGGAAAGGACTGAGTTCCCACTACTTTTTCAATGCCAGTGACGCCAAAAAATCTGTCATTAAAAAAGAAACGAGTTTACTAATAATGATGGCAGAGCAATAGCCCCGTTTAGGTTAGCATATTTTTTAGAACTTACTCTGGGGTCATAGTTTCAGGACTTGAAGGTCTGAAGTAGAATCGATCAAATCTGCACCGAGGTTGATATCGTGAGGGCATTTGCAAATTTGTGTTCCTAGTCAAGTCCCAAGTGTACTGGCAAGACGCTCTCGAGCCACAGCGTATCCAAAGATCAAACGTATTTCCGGGTAATAAGCCATCAAGCTCACGGTCCCGTAAATTCAAGTCCCCACCGAAAAGCACGTTATACTCTGCAGGGAACGACTTTGCCATTTCAAAACACTGCTTTAGCTGCGCCTTTCTCTGACTGCTGTAGTCCTTTGTACTCTCTAAGTGCGTATTCAAAAGGGCTATTTTTGCTTGACCAACAAAAACTTTTGTCACCAGCAGGTTCCTTTGCATAACTAAAAGAGAAAATTCCTTAATTCAATCACTATGTATTCTCAAAAAATATTTTAGGAATTAACTGCGTCATTAAATTTGTTTCGTACCAGTATTTGGATATGGAATAATGTAATGATCCTCGTATTTAACCGTACTCTGCTTTATGAACGTTCCTATGAGGTAGTCGCAAGTAGGGTCCTCAGTCCCAGGAATCGGCATGTACTTGGAACACAGGCGTCTAGCAATGTAGTCGAAAGTGTACGGCAAAAGCTCTTGAAAAAAGACAATGTCATGATTCTCCCTGAAAATAAAAGAAGATATTTTATTTTTATACTTCATGTCAGACGCCAAGAAAAGTAAATGGAAGATTGGATTTTAATTTTGCTGATAAACTTACTTTAGTATAACATCAATTACAGCATCGGTTCGTTTCTCCAGATTCTTGTCATCCAAGCCATCAAGATTCCAACTGAGAATGGACAGCTTCTCTGGAGCCCAGCTAGAGAAACTTTCCTTGGCTTCTCCACTCTGACCACTTGCACCTGTCTTTTCACTAAAAAATAAAATTTTTTATTAAATGTGGGGAACTGACAGTGAATAATGATCATAAGATTAAGATTTCTACTTATTAGCATTAAAGAAATAAGTAACTTACATCTCAGTCTCCTTCTCCTTTTTGGAATCGGCTTGAGGACTTGTAACATCATCCAAAGTCACCACTTCCGGTGTCACTTTCTTTTCATTGGGACTACTGGCTTCATCTGATACCACCATCACGTCATCCCCAGAATCTTCGCCACCAGAATCCGAGGCGCCAAAAAAGCTGTCAATTGCTCTCTATTATTAAAAAAGTCAGTTATTTAGATTAGCCAATCAAACAATCAGAAATTAGTTTAAATTAAATACTGGTTCACTGATTACAAACCTGCATATTCCACTTGTTCGTTTCTAGCATCTGCTTTGCAACAGTTGCATCCACAGAGCAAATAGAACTCAGGTCCTGGACCAGCTTCCCTTTCAAATCATCATTTAACTCAATCGCGACTTCTGCAATGGATATACCCACATCCTCACCAAAATCACTGGACGGACTCGACATTTCCGCTCCTCCAGCAGCTAACAAAGTGGACGCTGAGCTCTCCACAGCACCATGAACCACTGGCTTCACATCATCAATTTCATCCCCAGTACTGGTTTCTTCTTTCACCTTCGCTATCGCAGGGTTATCCTCGTTTCCGGAAGTTGACATGATGAACCCTCTTGAAAAACTTGAGAACGCCAAACTATTTTGCAAACCTCCGAACTGGGTCAACAGGTCCAGACCACAAATTGACAGTTCAGCAGTCGGAATGACACAGGGCCTATATCCTGGAACGTATCCTGTAAACACTGGAAAACAATACAAAATCCCAATTAAATTACACAACCGCAACTTTACGTTCATTTGACAGTTGTTGTTACCCTAAAAAAACTCTACTGCTAATTGTTTCACACTCAATATGCTTACCCTTATTATGAGCCGTTAATCCAATCAAACGATGTACTCTAAAGGTTAACCTCATCCGACAGGTTCTTGAGGTGACCTCTGCTTCAATGGTGACGATTAAATACAGGCACACATAAAAAACGCCACAGAACTTTTCCAAAACTGGAACAATCAAACTAACGGCCCTTCCCTTCTAAACTATTTCGTATTTCCAAGATATCCAAATGCACCAATCCTGATACTGTTCTGCCTTATCATCTCACATTGCATTGTTCTCCAGCACAATCGTTCATTCCAGCCTCTCTCACATGACAAGAGAATCAACTCGCGCCGCAGCAACCTCCTTCCTCTGCACACAAGGCCATCGTCTTTTTGTTTGTTGTTCTCCTCTCCTACTACCTATCTGACTGAGGGATCATCCATGGAATATGTTATCATTACAGTTAGCACGTATGCCCCACCTCTACCCTTATGTTCCCCGTAACCTTAATTCCAAGTATGGTTTTTAAGGATTTTAATCGATTAAGGTCCCCGTCTCATCCAAAACAATAACCTATCCGATAAGGTGCTAGTAAACTATGGAGTATGCATTTAGATGGTGACGAGTGTATGTGTATTTACAAAAACACACCTGGAGTCATCGGCTGACGACTTGATGATTGCGTTAATAAATTTGTAATTTTGGTCAACTAATTATTACATTGCATTGACACATTTTGCAATTATCCATAAAGGCTCGGGTCAAAAAGCTTAATTGCTTTCATCTCTTCAGATTCACTAAAACCGCTATATCGTCCAACGGTTCGTGAGTACAAGTTTGGTGAAAGCACTTGTATGGTGAAAGTACTGAAAGTAGTCATACTGTTGAATAATTTATATAGATTTTTAATTAGGCGTAAGTCTCACTTTGCCCCCGGGAGGATAGCCTTTGACCTTTTGTAAATGTCCTCCACGAAATCCTGTGGGAATGCGTTTCGGCAGTTTGTGGACAAGGTGAAGTCGAGTGAGATTGTCAAGAAGCAAAATGAGCTGCAAGAGATAGTTTCCGGTATTTTGGCAAGGAACAGGGAGCATAATAGCATTCTAGAAACGTAAGTTAATTTAATAGTTTAGGTAATCATATGCAGTTCATAATTTAGTTTGTAAATTTACTTTATATCGAGTAACGTGTCTTGAAAATTTGTACTTTTTGACAACTTAACTGACTTGAGAACATTTAACTATTTTAGGGACGAGGCTGTAGCAGTTTTGGCGAAAATTGATCCTGACTACAACGACGTGTTAAAGAGGAACGTGGAGAGATCATTCTACGAGGAAGTGGAACGCGCAAATGATATTTTGTTAGTTTGCTCATTCATTTTCCAAACTTTAGTACCATCGTTAAATTTTAAATAATACATACATAATAGTTATGTTTATATGGTTTGTTATTGACACTAAAACAGAGATAACCTGGATTCCACATTGGCGGAACTTCAATTATTGTTAGATGTTATCCTCCAGCGGATTCAGAATGAAAATCAAAAGTGTCCAAATCTTTCCCTTGCTCTGAGCTGCTATGAAGATGCCCGATGTGTTCTAGTATTTTTGAAGTTAAAGTATGCACTTTAATTTTTAAATTTAATGTCTTGCTATATAGCTTATTCTTTCCAGGTTTCTGATTTAACTGATTCGTGTATTCGTTTACAGGACAAATCTCTTGCGGTTCAAATGTTCCGTGCCCCTTGACGAACCGTTCCAGAATGGCAATGCTAGTTCCGAATTGGAATTCGAAAACGGCGACTTTTTATTTCGCCTGAGCAAACTAGAGGTCTCTTCTTCACTGCTGGAAGCAACAGGGTAGCGCGCAGCACAGGCACCTTTCACGAGCGCACGAAAAATATAATATATAAGCTTACCGATAAGCCTTCGTCGCGTCGTTTTGTACTACCGCCTTGTTAAATAAGCTCATTAAAAATGCATCGAGTAACAGTTTACGAAAATGGCTCAACTTCAGAAGGAAGAATCATTCCGTTGTTGCCTTCGATGAGCGAACTATTGAACAAGATAAGCACAGAATTTGAGTGTCCAGACTATAAGATTATTTATACTGCAACAGGAGCTTTGATATCTGATGTTGCTCTGATAAGGTAATTTTTTAATGATAAGCTTGTGTATTTACACGCATACTTCGTTTTAACATATTTTTTATGAAATAATATTTTATTTGTCTGTTTTTACAGAAATGATGAAGTCCTGTACGCTTCAAAAGGTGAACCATTCTGTCCCCTTCGGTTTGAAAACGCTGCTGGAGCAAGCAAAGGCTTTCCAGGATCCGAAGATGGCGTTTTTAAACGGAGAAACTCTACTGACTGGGTCAAGCTCAATGTTGGTGGCCAACTATTTTACACGTCTCGAACAACCTTACTCAATAGCGATCCGGATTCCATGCTAGCGAAAATGTTCTCTCCCAATTCCAATCTACATCCCAGTTGCATTGATTCCAACGGTGCTTATCTTATCGATCGAGATCCCCGCTATTTTAGTCCACTTTTGAACTATCTGAGGAGCGGTGCGCTCATTTTAGATCCTGACATAAATCCAAAAGGTTTTTGAAGATATACATATAATTACTTAATATTTTTACCTGTCTACTTAATATTTGTATGTAAATTGTAATTTTTTAAAAAATGTTCCAGGTGTTTTGGAGGAAGCCTACTTCTTTAACATTCAGTCATGCATTCCTTTACTGGAGCCATTAACCATTCCAAGAGATGAAGCGCCACTTAGCAGACGCGATGTAATAAACGCTTTGATTGTTACTCCGAATACGGATTCCCTCCGTTTTCAAGGCGTCAATTTGAACGGTGCAGATCTGTCTTATTTGGATTTACGTAACGTCAACTTCAAGTAAGTATCTTTTTAAATTAAAAATTTACTTAAATTAATTTAAAAATACAGTATAATTTATTAATTGATGACGGTTCGTGAAACAGGTATGCCAAGTTGAGAAACGCTAAACTTTCCTACTGCAATCTTTCCTTCTGCAACTTTGAAAGAGCGGACATGACTGACATCACAATGAACTGTGCAGTGCTAAGTGGCGTGAGACTAAATGGGGCAATTATGGAAAATGCAAAGTGCCTTAACTGCAATTTCCAGGTTTGTGATTAATGGAGTCATTCATTTGGGAAATTTTGTTCTCTAAAGCACGATATTTCAATTTGAGACTGATTTACTTCACAGGATCCAACTGGAAATAATGCGAACTTGGAGGGTGTAAATTTGCGGAATGCAGCACTAGAAGATTCGGATCTCACCGGGGCAAACTTGAGAGTAGCCAACCTGAAAGGAGCAAATTTGAAAGCGACAATTTTGCGCGGAGCCATATTAGCAGGTAGTGTATCATCATTAAGTAATCTATAGCATATTTAATTAACTGCCAAATAGGAGGATAATTGAACTTTTGACAACTTTTAGGAGCCGATTTGGAGAAAAGCGATCTGACTGGATCTGACCTTCACGAAGCCAACTTGCGAGGAGCGAATTTAAAGGATGCAGCTCTTGAGTTGATGATCAACCCTCTGCACATGTCACAGGCTATTCGGTAGTGATTCGAAAATGTAATTAGTTAGGCATGTAATTACTACGACTAGTTCTAAAATATCGTGACGTGGAATATTTAACGCGAAAGTATTTTATGTAAATACGCTACGCTATAATAAGCAACTGCGGTCTTTTTATCACTGTCCGCCTAATTGTCCTTAACAAGGAGGATTCTTTATACATATTTCTAAAAAAAGCCAAAGTATGCAAGCTAGTGGTAGCTACTGTGCAATCAAAAATATGCTGCAGCTCTGTCAAAACATTAATTTTTAACTATAATGTGTACATTGTTAGCATACATACATACTTATGTCGTCATCATCAGCGTCATTGAAAATAAATGTGTGTAAAAGGCATATGACCTTTTAATTGATAACATTTATATGAGACAAACAATTTTATCTAAATTAAAATAAAGCTTGATGATAGTGCACATTGATATAAATCAACTGATAATGAACCACCATGCCCTTCCTTCCGCTTCAGATTGAAGATTTTCATGCATTAAATATTATTAGTTTTGCAGCTAGTTTTAATCAGTTTCCAGTTAATCAGTCACACATTTCAAAATTCACTCCAAACGCCAGCAAATCATATCATCTTTCTTTCTTTCATGCCAATGCACGCATTATGATTCATAGTCATACATGCAGCATGCGTGCGTATTCTTTGTCGTTATGATTCATATCGCGCTACCACCCACATAGGTGTTTATAGTACATTTAATAATATCCATTGCCAATTTATAGTATGCTATGCTATGTTGCAGGTGCAAACACACTTTATATAAGAATTAGTTTTTTATGCATATAGGTATATATTTCTGCACACAGATGTTCGGAAAATAAATGTATATAGTTGGCCATAAGGTACCTAAAATATCCACAAGGCCTGCATGGAAATCTATCTAGAGCAATGGAATGGTTTTGGCATTGATGGGTTTGGTTTCAGTTAGGTAGCTTTTGGTAGTATATCAATTCAATACAATATGCGTGTGTTGCTTATATGGCTCGCCTACAATAAAAGTATATTCATACCTGTTTTTATAAGTGGTATAGAAAAAATCTTCACAGATTTTACGGTAGAAGTAGAAGAGGAGCTCTCATAAGCACAGAGTATACTACTACGACTAATACCAGCAGCAGTTGGAAAGATAAACAGTTTTTGTATGCTTGCTACTACGAGGGTGGGGTTGTTAATTAATGGAAAAGTTAACAGAGATCAGATTTGTTTTAGTCTCTTTAAAGAAGGACATGGTCGTAAGTAATCATTAGTCTCGGGAATATTTAGAATTAATCCCATTTTCTCAGCCAAGTTGCTAGATATTAAATGGTGCTTGGGTGCATTTAAGAAGCGAGAAGTGTCACCAGCTTTTTGACAAGAGTTAAGAAGAGCGTGTGTGTTTTTTATCGCAGAGTATATATTAATTAAAAAATTGAGTGATTATTTTAATTGGTTTGGTAAATGGTGGTAGTAGAGAGTGAAGGAGAGCTGGTAATAGGAAAAAAGTTTAGGTAGAAGTCAAGTGAAAGTTGGGAAATTTGTTAAAGGGTTAAAAGTTATAGAAGCTGGTACAAGATGAAGGGCTGCATTTTCAATATTGATAACGGCTACTTGGAAGGGCTTTGCAGGGGCTTCAAGACCGGAATCCTGACTCAGAATGATTACCTGAATTTGGTGCAATGTGAGACGTTGGAAGGTAAAACATCTTTCACTGTCTGAATAATAATTACGGTTGGGCGTTGGTGTGCCTTGCAGCTTGCATTTAATGATGGTGTGTATTAAGCTATAATTTGTTGGATTTTTTCGTATTTCTAGATTTGAAACTTCATTTGGCTGGAACGGATTATGGCAACTTTTTGGCTAACGAACCAAGTCCCTTGTCAGTGTCAACGTTGGACGATAAGTTGCGAGAAAAGCTGGTCAATGAATTTATGCACATGAGAAACTGCGCTGTGGAGCCTCTTTCCACATTCTTGGATTTTATCACGTTAGTTTTAAGCACTAATTCTATATGTTGTATGTGATTTATAAACAGTATATATTTTTGTGCAAGTCGCTGATGAACTCGATTTTATTTACAGGTACAGTTATATGATCGACAATATTGTTCTCCTGATTACTGGCGCTTTGCACCAAAGACCTCTGCAGGAACTATTGCCAAAATGTCACCCTCTTGGTTCCTTTGAGCAAATGGAAGCCATTCATATCGCTACTACGCCGGCAGAACTGTACAACGCTGTACTTGTTGATACCCCATTAGGTACGTTTAGCAAAAGATTTCCTTATTTGCGCATCTGAACAAATTAATTAGCGAAATGGTTCAGAGGAATTAAATTCTATTGCTTTTATGTTTCCATTTGCAGCACCATTCTTTCAAGATTGCATTAGTGAGGCTGATTTGGATGAAATGAACGTGGAATTGATTCGAAACACCTTGTACAAGGCGTACTTGGAGGCATTCTTTGAATTTTGCAAGGAAATGGGCGGAGAAACGGCGGAAGTCATGTGCGAAATTTTAGCAGTAAGTGAAGCAACTAACAAATTACACTTGCGTATTTCCTAGTTAAATATTAGGTGTATTTAATTTGTGCATTGTCGTATTTTTCTAACTAGTTCGAGGCGGACAGGCGAGCCCTCATAATCACCATAAACTCTTTTGACACCGAGTTGTCAAAGGAAGACCGTGCTAGATTATTTCCAAAATGCGGAAAACTGTATCCAGACGGCTTGGCAGCTTTGGCCCGGGCTGATGATTACGAACAAGTCAGGAGCGTTGCGGAATACTACGCTGAGTACCAGCAACTATTCAGCAGTTCTGGCAACAACCCGGAAGAGAAAACTTTGGAGGATAGATTCTTTGAATACGAGGTACGTAAAATTGTTTAAAACTTGCTGTTTTTTTCATGGTAAATATGATCATGTACATCTTTTTGTGCAGCAAGTAATATTATCTGTTTATGTCTTTGCAGGTGAAATTAAACGTGAACGCGTTCCTCAGGCAGTTCCACTTTGGAGTATTTTATGCTTACTTGAAGCTGAAGGAGCAGGAGTGCAGAAATATCGTGTGGATTGCTGAATGTATAGCGCAGCGTCATCGGGCGAAAATCGACAATTACATTCCAATATTGTAACTTTCCAATCTTGTCAAGAACCATTCAAAAAACCGTGTAATATGTAAGGTGTAACATACTATTACTAAATAATATTAATATATCGCATGCGTAGCTTTCTAGTGGCAGACAGACAGTATACCAGATTCTTATTTCAAATTCAGTTTTCGTTTCATAGTAAAATATATAATTATCCTGCTGCGATACGACACTTCAACATACCACACCACACACAAAAAAAATCTGTTATTATTATAAATGTTTAGTGTCGAATCGTCGTCGTCGTCGTGTTTAGTGTTAATTAATCGTTGCCCTTTATCAATGTCAATCAATATCAAATTATAGTCAAAGTAGTAAAATATATTGAATAAAAATGTACTTATTATGTGATAAAAATCTTTTTTGTTTTTCGCGTACTATTTTTATTTTGGTTACTTTTTGATTTTGAAAATGATTTGTTTCAATGTATTTACACATGTAAATTTTTAATTGAGGGCACCCCAGGTCCATTTTCCCAAGTTTTCCAACTAATCTACCACGGCAAAGCGTCAGTGCGAATGGTTGGAAGGTAGGATTTCACTGGAAGAAGTGTTTGGAACGAGTACACGAAACTTTCCCGTAAGAGTCCACAGGGTATCCTTTCAACATGCATCATTGGCCAAATTGACTGACGAAATTGTTCCTGCAGCACAACCATCAATCCAATTTGTGTAATTTGAGATTATTAATCATTAGTCTAAAATTTTTGTAGTTTTGTTCAATAGCGTTACCTTTCGCAAACAAATGTACGCCCAATGCTGCTCCCGAACTTGCTTACAGATTTCTCTCAGCTTTAAACCGTCACTGAACGATATAAGTGTTGGTATTTTCGCAATTTGGCGTGGCAAACCTTTAACATAGAATTTCAATACAGTTTTAAAACGTTTAGCTATAGAATTGTTTATTGAGTTAAATTGTCTATAACTAACCATGCGGTCTAAACAGATTTTTCGCTTGCTGTCCTATCCACTCGTTTTCATTGCCTCGGTATAGCCCTTGAAACAAGAGAAAAATGGCAATGCAAAACAATTTGTTTGTACTTTGTACCAATTTACTGTAATATTTTGAAAACTGCGGTTTCATACTTTTCGGTTTTTGCCAGTTTTTAGGTCGAATATCCTCTATTTTTCGGAGTAGAGTATCGCTGAGATGGAAAATGGTGGTAACGTTCGGAAGCAGAGCAAGGCAATTACCGTGTGACGCCATCAAGTCTAATATACCCTATTGTTACAAAATAATAACATGTTAAATTATCATTCAAGAATTTAACTGAATTTAAAGAAGTTGTAGTTCCAAGTTTGCGCTCTTCTCGCAAATTAAACGTACCTTTACTCGGGCCGTGTCGGATAATACTTTTATCGTAGCTTTTGGCTTTTCAGGGGCTTTAATGGCCATAAAGAGAGGATTAAATGTAACAATAGATCTCCGATACATGTAGGCCTGTCCCATTGGCTTTATAATTTTTTTCCTGAGTCCCACGACCGGAAAGTCGGTGATGTACGGAGACACCTTTGGCAATGGGGGCAATGGGCGATCCCACTCGGCAAATCCCAATTCTTTTTATCCAAACATTTTATATTAGATAACGTTAATGAACATTTAAATGAAAAAGTATATTAAAAATGGCAACTCACTTCTTGATCCAATATCGGACGCCCCAAATCCAGTTAACTGCTCCCGTTTCAGGACCTTTTCTCTCGGTTCGGGAATGTTGCCGCCCTTCAAATACATTCTCTCCATTTCCTGCATCGTCTCGTACATTTCGCAGTACAGAAGGCCGGAATAGAAAAGCTTTTCCTTCAAACTATACCCCGATCCTTCTCCAGCCCCCTTTTTATCCTCCTTTGGAGGCCACGGGTCCTTGGCCAAATTTGGAAGTGAGTACAATCTGTCCACAATTTCTTTCCGACTTTTGCTCCTGGTTGCTGTTACCTTCGCTTGAGAAGGGTTCTTCGAAGGACCGCCTTTATTTTCACCCTCTTCCTCTGGCTTCTTACACTCCTTTTCAGGTCCCATTAACAATGGATCTATAATTTAATGTATTTTAAATTATCATAAAGATCATGACCAATTAATTTCAAATTCAAAAGAAACAAAATTCCAAAGTTGTGATTTGCTACCTTGAAGTACTCCCTTTCTCTTTGCATACGACGGATTCCCAGCGATAAACATGAAATGGGAAAATGACCAGCCCTTGGCAGTCAGTGGCACTCGTTTCATCACCTCCCTCACTTCGCTAAACGTGATTCCGCTGTCCAGCCCCATAATTGCTTGATAAAATGGATCCAACAGTTCGCATAGCGGTTTCCCCGTGGCCAAAAGATCTTTCGAGTCAACGACGCTCTGAAGCTGAGGATTGGTGAGTTCCACCAGCCAACCTGGAAAGTCAACCTTTCCTTTGCCAACCCGCACAGTTTTCAGGAAGCTTCCAAGTGCAGCTGGAGTTGGTGGGTCCGCTTCCACTAAATCAAGACCATAAATAATTTGTACCTAAGTTAATTTCATACTAAAGAATAAGCATTTTTGTGGACCGGAATAGCTTACAGAACCTTCCAGCCCCTTCTGGAAGCGGTTTGGAAGGCAACATAAGGTCTTCTGGTACACAGCTTGGATTCATCGGGTCCTTCTGACACATTTGTCGCTTTTGCGCCATGGCCGCTTCGTATGCACTCGTTTTGATGTTGTTTGCCTGCTTCTTATGGCGCTTCTCGGCGAGTTCGCCATATTCTGGTAGTGGGTTTTCGGGACCTGGAGGCACCTCTGCGGTTATATCGCAAACTTGCTTCTGTACGTCGTTAATATGACATAATGATATTCTTAATACATTCTCATCGTTTCTTCATCACTCACACATCACATCATGTTTTAGCAAGCATGCTTGATGATGATAAATTATGCCAACTTACGTAATCCATGATTTTAAAATGTGGCCAATAAAATATGTACTAAAAATTTGGAAGCTGTTTAAAAACAATGCCGATGTAGTGGGTGTGTAGTTGACTTGAATTTGAATATGAATGAAGTGATGATCGAGGATTTTGAAAAACTGTCTAAAACCGAATTATTGTTCTGCAACTTTTTGCGAGATGGAATGAATGATGATGACATCAAAGCGGGACACTCACTACAAATTTCTATGACATTGAATTTAACTAGTGAACAGTAACAGTGACGGCAAACCCTACTGGGGTGAAATCTACCGAAAAACTGGAGCAGCTCGTGTCGACTCCATAATCAGAAAGTCCTCAAGCGCAACGCATCCGTTAAATTAATTTACCTGTAACATACATTTCTCTTTTTTTCATTTTCCCAAGTACGGAGTTTATTACGCATTAAATTAAAAATAAAAACTTACAATAATTAGTAGTCATCAATGTATTGAACACTATATAGTATAATATCTTAATATTATAACGCTGCTGTCACATATTGTTTTTTAAAAAATACGGTTTGCCAACATCAATATAATAGAGGCACAAGGACTATCATAACTTCTGTGAAACAACAAAGTATTACACAAAACACGCAATATAATTTCATCTTTAGTTTTTAAATAAGACCGTTGGCAGTTAGAGCGACATAAAACGTGAGACGGAGGTTTTGGTTTAGGGTTTTAAACGTTATCGGAGTAAATGAACAAAAAAACGAACAGGTTTGTAAAATCCAGAGTACTGAGAAATTCATAGAATAATTTGCTGGCCTTCTCCTACACAGATCTCAGTTAGTTAAACGAAATTCAAATTTAATCATGTCGGTTGTATTACTTTTTTATAAAGACGCACATTATTCATAGATTTTGATATTCACAGGTACCGATTTTATAAAATACGAAGGTTTATATTATAAATCTTCACTCACAAATATTCCTCCCGAGAACGCTGACTACTTTGTTCGAACGTTACTTTAACTGACGTCGTGGTATTAGAAAAGCTAGTTAACTGGGTGGCTGATGATACCGGCGCGGGAGCCTGAACGCGTAAGTAATGATCTAATGGTAAGTAAATATTATTATTATTTGAAATGTTATTTCTAGTCACGTTATTCACATCGTCTTCATTATATCTATGATGGGTTAGCAATAAAATGTTATTGGAACTTGCGGGAGCAGGATCCTGGGGCTGGGGAAGTTGTCCTACAGCTGGAGAGGATCCGAGAGGAGCACTGCGACTTGAAGTCCCCCCGCCGCTAGTTCCATTACTACTCCTTCCACTACCACTGCTCCTTCCACTTCTAGCACTACGACTACCGCGGCCGTTGGGATTTGGACTGTACGTCCGACTTGTTGACGTTCCATTAGCGACACCTGCACCAGATGGTGGCGGTGGAGTTTGGTTATTGCTGGAATTGGAACGATCAGATCTTCTGGTGGGAGCGCGGGCGCCATCACGCGCCTCGTAATCCTCCTCGTCTTCAGTCTCTCTTTCGTCGCTGTCTTCACCAATTAGCGCTTCTTCCTCTTCTCCAATTTCCATGTCTTCATCCGCTTCGGAGTAATCAGAATCATAGTCTTCGTCCTCTTCCACAGAGTCATCATCGTCACTGTCTGAGATGCCTGCATCATAATGTGGCAAATCAGCGATGGAACTTTGGTTAAAAATATTTGAAGGAAAGTTAATGTGATTACCAGCTTGCGCTACAGACGAATGACTTTGCCCGGATGAAGTTGGGGCGGGTGCTCCTCCCGGTGCTGAAAGATTTCCTCGTCTCGTCCGCCTGGTAGCAGTAGCGTTCCCTGGGCCTTGCTGAGACGGTGGTGGTGGCGACCCATTATTCGCTCCACCTGAAGATCCTGCACCAGTATTGTTCCCGGTTATGCGCAGACCTGCCACTCCCCTCTTTTCGAGATTTAGTTCCCTCCTTATGCGTCGTGATACATTTCGGTTATTTAAACGGTACTGGATCATTTGACCAAAGTCAACCACGTACAAATGGCCGGCAAGAAGAAGTTGACAAGTGGGTTTGTTGGCTGTAAATTCACGCTCGAGATCATTCATGGTTCTTTCGTCATACTGCCACCATCCTGTAATTAAAAGTAGTTCAGTTAAACGTTAAACCATTGTTAAAAAAAGCTACCAAGATAATGCGCAATAAATACAATAGCTATAGCTAACCTCCACCCCTGGACTCATAGTACCACTGATAACCATTCGCTTTCGGCTCCTTGTAGAGCTGACTAACATCTTTGAGTTGGGGATTTGTTAACACGGTGTATGGAATATTGGCGCGGCATATGGCACATCTGCTATTAGGTCCTTGCATGGCGACTCCTTTGATACACAGGAAGCAGAAAACGTGACGACAAGGTAACTCGACAGGATGCATGCAGGGCTGTAAACATATCGGGCATTCCATGGATCCAAGGCCTTCTTGACTGTTATCATCACCTCCTCCAGAAGCACCTTCTGCTAAATCAGCCATATTTACTCTCGTACACTAATGACAGGTCCAATTCGACGGAATCAACGGCGCTTTGACAGTTGACGGTTCCTTCACTAAAAACCACACAAAATACCAAGATATATTACCAGTGTGAAAAATGTAGCACTACAATTACATTATCAGTTTAGTTTAAATCACTCATGTATTGTTAATTTCGTCACCAATAAAATTATAATTTACCTTCTTGCTCACCTTCTTCAGTAGTTTAGGAGTAGCTTGTAACATAATTCTTTCACAATAAACTTGCTCCAATGACAACTTGGCAAATTACAAATGGACGCATCTAGTCACTAGTCACGTCAGCCCAACACTTCCTAACCAGCCATTACATGACACGTCTTTTCTTGTTTCGGCTCAGCTTTAATGCACCTACCTATTAAAACCCAACTATAAAACTTGATTCCTCCTTCTTAATCGTTAAATTTGCCAAAGTCTATTTCTGTACAACACACAACCAGCATCAATTAACAGCACAATTAGTATTGTTTTAATGAGTCACACATTTTTCCAAGAAACGTTAGCAAACGCTTCCTCAAAAATGACACCTTACTATTCAGTCAGCTGATTTATGATTCCTTTCTTCACAGGACCTGCACAAAATATTGATAACCTACTAATCGAAAGAATGGCTTTTGAGATTGAGTCATGATAAGCCTGGAGATTGTAACATTTTCTCTCCCTACTTTTCCAATCGACGCAACGTTTTAACTAAAATGCACTAATTAACTAACTGCGTTACTATTTATATATCGAGCGACAAATGATCAACTCAACTTGGGTATACTGCCACATACATTTTCTGCGATCGAGCAGTATAGTGCAATTAGTGCAGTGTTTACTTTTCCTTCCTTTTCGTTTCCTTCATTCATGCACTTCTTCTGTTCATTCTTGTCTCAAATATTTTCTCTGTTTACGTTTTTGCTGCGACGAACGCAAACGAATTGGATGGATAGATAGGCTGCTTGCTTGTTTGTTGCTCATTTCGTAAATACTTTAGTGGGTGCACTTATTAATACGAGAAAAAAAGAAAACATGTGTATTTTGTATCTGCTCTCTGTAAATACACATACATTGCTTGGGAGAAGGGTCGTTTGCTCTATCTGCCGCTTTCCGGTCCAAACCACCTGTGTAGTAGATAAGCATTGTGGTAGTTTATGAGAATTTTAAAGATGGCGCCACGTCAAAATTTTGCGTCTTTGTCTTGAGCGATGCGGGTGGGGTTGATGTGTCAGCAACAGCCAGCGTCAATGTGCGTCCGTACTCGTTGTTGGCGTTTCAATGCTGATTGTTTTGCCGAGTGTTATTAGGTTAGGTTACGGTTAGTTAGGTTAGGTGATATTGATATTGCCCAACTAATGTTGTAGTTCACTCACTCAACCAAACTGTCGCATTGTACCCGTTTTCCAATCATGCTCGCGTTTATGTGATTACATTAATTTCATCATTTAAAAAGTACCAACATATGTGCAATGTGCACTACAATTTGTGACAATAGTTTTTAGTTCGAATTATCAAGGCAAATTTTGTGGTGCAATAAAATCATTTATTTAATCTTTGACGAACAATCCATTACTCCCTTCATCACCATCCAGCTCCGATATATCCAGCTCCATGTTATTATTAAAGTCATTATAAATTGGCATGCTTTTACTGTTAAGAATTGATTATAAAATTAATAATATTTGTTTCAACTAACTACATATTTGTAACTAGTTTGCTGTAGTATCAATTTGAATATGTAACTCATACAATTATCATAGGTAAAATGTTAACACAATTACACTTGTTTACGTATAACATACTTATTACAATTACAAAGGTCCAGTTTTGATGCCATCAATTTTTGCAGTAGTTGTAGGGATCACGTTCAAGTACCGAATTTTCGGGTGCGGGTTCAGCGTTAGTTACAGAGGCGAGTCTTTTTATTCATTCCATTAGGGCAGGATACCTTGCTGGGGTCCCTTGGAAGAGCGAACGCCTTTGTGCAATTAATTAACATATTCAAACTGATATAATTTTAGATTACAAATTCATATTTATTGTATGAAGTACGTTGATAGCATAATAGCATGCAAGCCTTACCACTTGACTGGCGATCAGTACACCAATAAGTGCAAATAGTGCAGAAGTAATATTCATAGTTACTGCTTCTATAACTTTCACCTTTCGAAAAACACCTTTACTAGCACCTTACAGACTCCGTAACTTGTTAAATACGGATTGTATTTTGCTGGGCTTCGCAAAGAACTTGCTGCTGCGTGCGCAAAGCTTTCTTAAACAATCCATGCCTATGAATGAAATAACTGCTATCATCATGTTGCAATCTAACATTTATATTCTATTGTGTTGCCTTAATATTTCATGCTGACGTCAATGAGCACATTATATGCTACGGATTGATGATCTACAGTCAACAATCTACATATCTTTCTCCTCGTCAGACATCATGCTCTGACCACAACAAAATGCGTATCGGTGCGGTGAAATACATAATTATGCGTGTGTACTTGCTAATAAAGCAAAAAATGAACTTGGCTTGGATATATTTACATTCTATACAATATCGTAGTAAATTGCCGAGTATATAGAGTCATCATTTGATGAGTAAAGCTGGATAGAAAGTGTCCCATTTTCTGCATTCAAGTTTAGGGTAAGTGTACGGAATATTTGTGGAAAGCGGCATGGAATGCAATACGACATATTTTTCGTTCATATAAAATGTCTTCATTAATATTCATATTTGCGTGACATTGGGAATGCAGAGCTGACGTTGCTTTTTCGGGCCGATATATTTATCCTGCTTTCTCTGAGCTCCACGGGGGACAGGATCAACCAACATGCCAGTACGCAAGGATTGCACTGGAAATAGCAAAAATGCGAGCCATTTTAAACATAAGCTGCAGAAGTAAGTGAACAACCGACAACCAGCATTCTTTCTCCATCTCAATTTAGTTGTAAACTAGTAAAATCAGTTTTTGAAACTGTACTTTCACTAATTCACTAGTTATGAGCAAAAAATGTAAAGAATATTTTGTAGATGCCTTTTGGAAATTGACAAGAACTGCTCAGGCAAGTTTTATTTTCAGCTGCATCATTTTCATCAAAAGTCTTATTTATGCATTATCGCAACGCAATACTTTGCTCTTTGCAACTGTTAGGTAAGCTTTTGTATAAAAATGGTATTCCTACATGATTGTGATTACATCCTATAATATGCATCCCTAAATTTAAATCATTACTTATGGGGTTGTATGTACGTATATGGGGTTAGCCAAGTTATAAACTGACGAGGAGATGAATCATTCGTTGTGAATTTTATTTGATTTATTACAAGCTGATGCGCATGACATGATGGCAAGAGCAAATAAAATTAAACTTTTAAATCGTAAACTTTATTTTTTTTAAATGGGACTACTACAATATTTAGGTAATTAATAATAATATGACATTTATAATGTTATAACAAATAAATCGTAGAGCAACGTATAATAACGTAAAAAACAATAATACAAGAAACATACACAATATTATTATTATTTTACGACTACAATTAGACTTTAGGGTAATTACATAAACTATATTTAGATTAAGACTAAAACTATAATAGGTATACTTACAGAACATCACTAATAATTCATGATAAAGATGACAATGGTCTGAAATTTGATTCAATCTAATCAATCAAGAGTGACATTTAAGATTTTTTAATGTACCATCTTGATACTAAAATTGCTACAAATTTTCTTTACAATATATAATTTTTTTATTAAATTGACGTTGATCAGAAATACATACTTAAGTACATAATTATCCAACACCTACAGATGTAATAGATTATTAGAGAATACTCATTAGCACAAACATTGCAATCTCTGTTAATCTATAAATCTTAAAAAATATTTAGTGGCAAGTGGATAATCAAAACACTATTAGAATTAATATGGCGTTGTAGTGACTTCATTTTATTTACTTTATTTTAGCGATCCTTCACAACAAACAAGTTATTTTTAAACAATGTAGCGGTTGCATTTTGCACGATGCGTAAAAATTACTTACATTTTTTCCAGCAAATGCAAAAAAATCCACCGGATCAGGGAAACTAAATAGATGATGTTAGTAAATTGATCACATAACATAATATATGAAGTTAAATTATCGAACCATTTTGTTAAATACACAGTACATAATATGATTATAGCCTTCTAAAATAATAATGATTATAAGCAGAAGTCATCAGTCTTCAATCTTTACTGTTTTTTACTGTATATCCTGCTATACTTTTAATTTTGTTAATTGTTCAAACATATTATTCATATTTTCATAATAATGCGCACTCTGCAAAGCATAAAGGGACATGATTTTGGATTTTTTTGACAATGACAATAATTAAATTATAATTACAGACTACAGATACATTGTAGGCGTTTGCGGGGTAGAAGTTTTCCTTGTTCGTTGACTGCACTTGAGAGGAACCTTTTGTAGGATTTCCACCGGCGGAGGAGGTGGCGTATGAGCAGCATGATGATGACTTGGTACAACCATATCAGTAAGCTTCTTTTTTACCCCTCCAACAAGTGCCCCACCTCCTCCACCTCCACTCCCTCCCCCAAACATGTTACTCCCTCCATACGCCTCATCATTGAAAACAAGATTCGTAAGCGACTTGGGTCTAAAGATCCCTTTACCCTTTGCACTGGCCTTAAGATTCATATTAAGATTTAGCAAATTCAAATTAAGATTAAGTCCCGAAGGAGTACTGTCCCTGATGCTGTTTATGTTGCTGACGCTGACATTAAATCCGTGAGGACTGCTGCTATGCGGGAAGCACCGATGCCGTTGTGAGGACGCCCCAACTCCGTGTCCATTGGAGCTGACGCCAGACTCCAAACTATTCCTGTTTAGGTCATTCATCGACTTGTACCTACAGTCAAAAATGGGCGATCTTCGAAAAACGATCCTGTTCGCTGGACTCCCACTCAGCCCTTTTCCGTTCAAGTCTGCAGCTAAAAGGCCACCACCAAGTGGCGAGCTACAGTGATTCTGATTAGACGAGCTGTTCGTGCTATTGTGCTTCACGTACAAATGCTGCTTCGGCTTCCCTTTCTTATCGCCACTAGATGAGCTCCCGTAAGAGCCACCCGAGCCACTGGTGTTTGTTGGGGTGGTATTTATCGAGTTTCCTGTAGAGCCCAGACTGTAGGGATAAGAGTTGTGATGGTGGTGGGAGTGGTGATGCCCGCCGTGACTGGTGCTGTTATTGTGGGCGTGCTGTTGACCACTACTGCCATTATTATCTCCTCTCCCTGACGTGATTATCATACCCGCATTATTACCACCCGAGTTTGATGAATAGCCGTACGGATTCCCGTTTTGTTTCAGCTTCTGCGTTTGGCAACTTTCCGTCGTGCTTCGAATTTGTATTTGAACACTGCCCCCATTGTTGTGAATTTCGTTGGTCATTCCAGTCTCATTTTCCCCACCACCCCGAGCTACCACCTCCGACTTTGATAAATTCTTTGAGTTTTTGTTGCTCACGCTGACGCTCACACCTCCGGGTGGATTCAGAAAGAATAAATTTTGTTTAGTGGGTATTGTTTCGATGGGAGGTGGGGGTGGTGGTTCATCATAGTCCGAGTCAGAAGCGTCAAGCCGGTCCAGACTCTTGCTCGATAACAATCGGCCATAAGGCACGCGATGTTTTGGCACTGGCGGAGGCGGCACGCTCCCAACAATCAAGTCTGGCTCATTATGACCTGGCGGAGTTGTAATCGTCACGATTGTTGTTGGGCTTGTAGGAACTCCTGATAATTTATCATGATTTGCTAAATTGTGAATATGATGATGTTGATGATGCGAATGCTGATGATGGGTTTGCACGGCCCTGCCATTGTTGTTTTTTGTGTTATTCAAATGGGAAGACTGCTTACCAGCCTTGTTTTTCTGGTATTGTGAAGCCTTGTTGCAATCAAGGTGCAGGGATGGTGGCGTTTCCTTAATATTCCTTTCATTATTCGTGCTGATCACTTTGTTCCCACCACCACTTTCTGCACCAGCACCAGCTCTGGTTGTTGTAGGTGGAGGCTTGATCCCGCGGACGTAATCGTAAATTTCATCAATATCCTCGTAATCTTGAGCATCGGGAATTTCATCGTAAGTACAAGTACTACTTGAAACAATGGTGGTGGTAGTGGTACCTCCACCACCACCGCCGCCACCAACAACAATGCTTTTCTCAATCGGGGAGGAAGAACAATTGTTCTCAATGGGATTTGTTGAGCTGTTGTTGCCATTCGGACCATTACTCACGGGGATGATTGGATCGTTAGAGGAAGGCGTTAGAAATAACGGGGGTGCGTATGCTTTCCATTGTCGCCCGTCAAACCGAAGTTCCTTTTTCAGATTTATGTCGTATATCTACAAAAAATACACAACACACACGTTCGTACATTAATCATCGATAATGATAAATGCTTAATTAGCCCAAACCCTCTGAAGTTACATGACTGAACTTGAATATTCGGTTTTACTTACGGAACCTGAAATTACACTGTGAATGCTCACCTGTATCAAGTTTCTTGAACCGTCAACCAGCATCTTGACTTTCTCGTGGACCCTGGAAAACTCCTTGGAGTGCTCCACGTCAACCATGTTGCGACAAATTTGGAATTTCAGGGGTACCGTTAGCGGCAATGGGACCAGTGCTTGATTGTCTTTCCAGCTCTAAAGATAGCCATCACATCATAATCACACGCATTATATTTAAATTACTCACCATAATTACTTTAATCATTATCATGAATATAGCACCGCCGTACATACCTGACTTAGGGGCATTGCAAAAATGAGCTCTTCTTGAATCGTACTGAAAAGACGGAGTTCCGGAACAAATTTAAAGGAAGATGTTTTGGCAGACGGCATGACTGGTGGCTTCCCATCCACTAAGCGAACCATTAACGGTAATCTCTTGGTCAAAATATTTCTAGAGAAAAAAACGGAGAGAAAACAAAAAACGGTTAAAGTTGTACTGCGATTTATCGTATCTTTTTACGATATAAATGTTTCTACGCGTTTATTATTCAACTTTAAAAGTGTTGATTTGACATGAAACGTAATTACGATTATTATGATGACCAACCAACTTAATGTATTTTGAATATTCATCTGAGCCTGAGCTATAGCTTGCATGAATTACCACATCATAGTAATATATCGTCATGTCTTGACGATTATTATACATCGACCGTTGAGTCCGCGTGTGTCATTTTCCGAGTGATATAATGATGATGGGTCACTTAAGATATCATCACAGAAAATTACTTTTTTTACAATAATACCTAATCTTAATCTGTTGCCACTTTGACTGAAAAGGAGTGTCAATTTTCTGGGTACGTTTTTTGAAAACCACCCAAAAAATTTGATTTCACAGCAGAAAATAATATAGCGTTGCTTGCAATGATGATGGTGTCTGGTATCAAAAGTGCATCATTATTACAGACATTATAAATTCAGACGCAGCATTTTTCTCTCAAGCGGACGCCTGCTCGTCGTCGTCGTCATCGTCTTATTGTTAGTCATTATTACCGGCCAGGCCAACAAAAAAAAATGCTAAACGCAAAATGAAAGATGATGCCATGAAAATGACGCTTGCCTATTGCTGCCCTGATGCCACAGACGATAACGATAACATTATATTATCATCACTCTCAGCATCGTGTTATATTTACGAATTTCTCGTGAATCGAAATTGGGATTGCAATAATAATAATTGCATATATATTATTATTATTTTGACGATTTAGTGTTGAGTTGAGCCTAGGTGCATGGTTATGTGTCATGTAAAGAATGATCCCTGTTAACTTGCATCTCCAACGAATCATTATTTTGTAACCGTCGCTCGTGTCTCTAACAAATACTTAAAATACGTAGCCAATATAATTCCAAGGTTGCATCGTGAGAGTGCATATCCGCGTGCCCTCTGGTTCATTCACCGAACTCGTCAGTTAATTCACACTTAACCACTTAATGATTTTTATTTGGGCATAAGTTCTTAAAAGTTACATGGAACGTTACATAAAATTGTCAATCGATAATTGAAACTAGTTCTACATTTTCTACATATCTAATTTAGTTACATCCAGTTATTATTGTCGTATATGAACTTTTATAGTCAAAATAGCTTTTGTCGGTAATTTTAGCAAAAAAAAAGTCGTATATAACTATCCATCAGATAGTGAACCACTTTGAATGAGGTCACTCCGAATTTGGAGATTAATAGCCATTTAATTGGCCTTTATTAGACAGGCTCTTGATCTCTCTCGACTCCCCATCTTTTCCTAATCGGGACGATAGATGCGATGACGATGCTCGGGTAAAAAAGGAAGCTAATAGACATTACTTTTTGCGACTGCAGCAGTTAAAATAAAATGTTAAGTCAGCATGAGATCTTCTATCTATCAGAGACTTTAAAGCACATTTTTTTACATTGTAAAAAAATAGTTGACCCCATAAAAATGTATCAGTAGTACGCTAAAGTAATGACCGTAATGATAATGATAATAAGGAACAGTAATATTTCATATTTTTTCGTGCTCTTCCAAACAAAGATTGGATTCAGAGCAATTTATTTCCTTTTCTTTCACCCTTGAATATAAAAAAATTGTTCTTTATACCTTTCCTTTCGTATGACATTTTCTTCGGATATGCATACTTTGTACTTGTGTGTTTACCTTACATTTTTTAGCGTGCGCGTAAGGAACACTGCATATTATAATGAAAGGAACAAAAAAAACTACCCAAGTTTTAAAAAATGTGCCTGCATGCACCACCGCTGTTGTAAATAAATATCTATAATTTAGTGTGATGATCACGTTTTCCATAAATTTTATTCTTTTATTATTATACTGGCCTATTATACTAGGTAGGTAGTATAGGTACGCATGTCCCTTTTTAAAAAGGCTTTCAAAATCAGAACCAACCAAGGTTTTTTTTTGATAAGCTTATTTTGAAAGGATTCGCCAACCACCGTCATGAGCCCCTCATAACCTAATAACCATGATTCATCAAAAAAGGGTGAAAAGCAACAAAACTACCAGACTTTCCTTGATACGGCACTACTACTGCGGTGATAAGATACGCTACAAAAATCAAATTTTTTATTCTCCTCGTCGTGCCTCTGTGTAACATGTACTCTGTTCCGTTTCGTACTTTGATATACCTACCTACTTTGCACAGAGTTTACCACGAAAAGTCCTTTTAAAAGGTATTTTTAAAGGATGGCTGATATTTAAACAACTCTCGCAATAATAATGCAGTTTATTTATATGGTTCCACTTTGACTTTAAACACAATTCATTCTTCTTCTCTGCTACGTGTACGTATGCAAATACACAGACAAAATATTATAATTGACAGACTGCGTATTATATTATATCCCTGCGAAACGACCATGTAGCGAGACAAGTGCTTTCTTCACATGTTTGCGTAGGTATGTATATTTTTTTTGCAAGATGAAGTATTGCTCATGAGACGGCTTTTTAACCTTGCCTTGCCTCTATGCTTTTCTTGAAAAAGGAGTCCTATAAAAACATGACACCGTTCCGCAAGAGAATATAATTGTACCCGAGTATTTTTCTAAACGTCTCAGCATGCCAACTACTAGTAACGTAGTCCCCATGCTGTTCCTTACAAACTGCAACATGTTATCATCATTGACACACACACACAAACATACACACACAATTATAATCACTGGCCTATCACGGAAACGTGGAAAACGGTTTCATTCAGAAAAAAAAATCGTTCAATTTGCTACAAAATGCACTCTTGAAGACAATAACGTTTTGTCTGAGAAAGTTTTAATAAAACGTGTATAATGCGGCCTGAGAGAGAAAAAAATCAATGCAAAATAGCACCACGTTATTTCGTCCTACTGCGCCACTCCTTTCATTAAACTCCATTCATCACTGCTGCAAACTTGTTACAGTAATTTTTAATGCTACAATTAAGAATGAATAAAGAAAAAAGTATAAAACTTACTTGGTTGTATGAACACCGCTAATACTGTCTTGTCTTGCTAACGGGCTGAATTTCCCCTTTTGAGCTGAGTTCAAGTAGACGGTTTGGCCTTTTGAGTCAAAGCATCTCAAGTACCTGGACACCTTTTTCCCTGTTGGCACACTGACCTCCCCCACCAGCACCAGTATTTCCCCGGGTTGGATGAGCCGGGTCTTATCGGAAATTTTGTAGCTCGGCTGAATGACTCCATGCAGACTTGTAATACTGGTGTCGGGCGACTCTCCAGCGGCAGAGGAATGCTTCGTGGGATGGTGATGATGACTGATGATTTTTTGCGATGGGATGACCACAGCGGATTTGGCATCTGGTTTATAAGCTTTCAGTGCCTCTCGAACGAGGCAGGCATCGGGAAACTTACGAGTTAGCGCAGAAACCGTTTGTATACATGGCACAGCTCTCCCATCTTCACTGAGGATTTCAAAGTGACCTTCAAAGTCCTGGGGAATGGACAATGTTGGGCCATAAGGGACCACTCGCTGACGTGCATTTTTGAACTTGACACATTGAGCAGCAATGCTGAGCTTTTTTCCAGCAGAGACGAGCAGCACGTGGGACACTAGGGATGGGTTCGAAAAACTGGGCTGGCCAATATTCTGATATTGACCCCGACTCACTTTGGCTATCACTGGAAAACCGGATTTGGCTATTTCACCGAGATAGGATCCTTCCTCTGACCATCTGCACGAGGACAGAAGGTCGGATACGTCCGTTCGACTCGCCATCATCTACTATTTTGCAGACCGCAGAGAGCTGTATCTCCCTTGCCCCAGGAGATTTTTGCTCTCTCGCCTTGTTTTACAATATAAAAAACGAACGATACGTCAATGATGACTTCAAGAGCCACTAAAAATAGTTATTGGAATGTTCATTCTCGATTTCATTATGCCTCGTCGGAACGAAAAAAACACGACCGTGCGACGTTTCTCCTGTAAAAACCTCCGCCCACACACACACTAAAAATTTTCGGTGCACACACTCACGCAAACGAAAAATATATGTTGATCGTTTAGCTTGAATTTTGTGCTAACGTAGGTTTCCAGTAATCCGTACAATACACCTACACTTCCATAAAACTTTGCAGCGCGTGTGTGTATGTATGTATATGTCGATACGCTGGATAAACGCTGGACAAGTTTTTTTTCTTCACTGGCTATACGATATCTAGAATTGCTGCCTCCGCTGCTTCCACACTGCTTTTGATGTACGTGACCTTGTACAAAAAAAATATCTTCAGGGATGCTCCACAAATTGAAGCTTAGAATGATATGCCAATCATATCAAGATTTTTTGGAAGATTCTTTCAAGATTTTTGGAGTCTTCTCACGTGGCGGGCCTGGTCAGCAAAAGGAGGAGGAAAAAATATATAATAAAAATATTATTATTACTACGTTTCACAATCACTAATCATCAAACTAAGAGTTATAAACACATTGACATTGGTTTGTGGTCGGACGCGTAGTTAAAAGTTTTTGCGGTGGTTGACGCATATCATCAGTCGATAGACACTTACATATTTTCGAACATGAACATGTTATTTTTTGCTTGCAGGGATTAATCATTCAAAACAGTCAACAGTAGTTGAGCATTGTTTCTTTTACAAAGATGCGATCATGATCATTTTATTTGTCACCAGACAAGTGACTAGAGCAGCATCAGATAAATTGCAAGTTCCCAGGCAAAAGGCAGGTAGGTATAGGCCTATAGACATCAAGAAATGACCACAATTAAGTTGTACTAGGAAGTACCTTCATCATCCGAGGAGACGCCATGTAAACCGCGATGACAGCTTTTTGCACTGGTGACAGAAAAAAACGGCTTTGGGCAATTTTGCTACTCTCTAGAGATGCAGCTTCTGTTTTAAGGCTGGTCGCTGCTGATATAAAGGATTGAGTCATTCATCTGGTTTTAGAGGATGACACTTGTTTCTTACGAGACGTTGACGGAACGCCTATATGAAAAAGGAATCCTTTAAGTATCGTTTTCTGCAACCGCTACATTGATGGTGTTGACGATGATGATCATGACGATGAGCAAAATCGATTCATCTTTATCTTCTTCGCTGCTGCTAATCTAACTGCTCCTGACGTTTCGCTCGCTCCTTCGTTCTTGACAGTAATGCACGTAACCCTGAAAGTCATCGAAAAAGAAAAATCACATTAAATTATGCACTCCATTAGTAATGCTGAATAACCGTGACTTTGTGTTTCGTCGTTTTTTAAAGTAAGCATGAAATTGGTTGGTTTGTGACTATTGAATACTACAGCGGTGGTGGTAGCGGCGGCGGCGTTTCATATTTAATTTATTTTCATGTTTATATGCGTATAAAACACACACATTCACATGATGCATTACTACAATTATTTGTTATTATTGTTGTTGGTTTATCAAAGGGATCATCAGAAAGAGAATTTTGCACTGCTTTCAGTCATTACTACTATCTCCTTGAAAAAAATGTTGATGAAATATGTTAGATAAATTAGTGTATCGTATCATACGCCAGTGCCAACATGATATCATCAACTTTTTTTTATTCTTTCATCCTTCAAGAAAAAAAAATTTCAAGTCCGGTCGGCAGTCGGCGGCGTCAGCAAAGGCATACTTTAGTTTACATAATATGTGGATTAAAAACGCAGACTTCCGGAAATATTTTTTTTGCAATTTTTGCTTGTCTGACTTTGGCTGTAATGTGCAATTACCAATCAAATTTACTCGTTTTTAATGGCAAAACGGTCATTCGATATAATGAACGGTAATGTGCGCATGTATTGCAACCGAGATAAGCATGAAACAAGAAGGAAGAATGCGTTTATTTTGATCACGCATAATAATATGTTGTATGTGTGTATGTAGAAACCTATAACGGAAAATAACGGAAAGATACCTACATAAATACCTATTGTTGAATTGTGGATTTGAACATTGTACTAATTGAATGATTTTCAATTCTGACTTTCCAATAATTTGACATTCACGCTAATTTTAAAACGCTACAATACAACACGAAATAACATTAAAAATAATAATCTTTACGTCATAGTCATATTGCGTCCTTCTTACATAATGGGCAATAGTAATGATTAATAAGCTGCAATTATTTATTTTTAATACAACCATCTTTTGCAAATTAGTCGCAGTGTACTTAACGCCAGGGTCATGTCATACGCCAGGCTGCTGCTTTAAGGAATTAAAAACAGCATAATTTTAACCATTTCTTAAAAAAATTGACAGTTGTTAAGAATTCAATTTCATCGTGATGGCCAACTCTAATGGGCTTACTTTGAAACAAAATTGAATTTCTATTATTTAAGAAATTAAATTGCTCATTGTAAATATCTTTCGGTTAATTTTTAATAGCACGCTATTATTTCGGTAGACAACTGACTGACGGCAATTTTCACTTTCATCAGTTCACCACATTATATCACTCATTAATTATAGCTAATTAAAACAATGTCATTCTAAAAATAAGCTATGCTTCTATCAATTATCCATCCCTTCCAAAATATATAATTATAGAAAATTCAGTTCAACAACAACAAGTAGCACGTGTGTGCTTGAGTATTATACAGTGTGTGTGATTAAAAAGGTACCTAAACGTAACTTTATATTTTTTCGAGCATTGAAGGCTGCTCTAAACCACACACACTCACACACGTTACAACCCCAATCATCTCAATCGTTGACGCAGTGTCACCTTCAACATTGGAAAACCGCCATCATCGTCGTGTCATATTCATGATTATGATTATTAATTGTTTATGCATGTCTGTAGCTTGTCGCCTGTCACCAGAAATCTCAATTTTCTCAATCATTATTATAGTTAGTACTCTAAAGGATATATTTTATTATTGAAGCACACACACACACAGCAGCAAGTAGTCAGCCAGCAGCTACGGCATTTAAATTTTTAAAATAATACGCTACTAATAAAAATAGCCATTACGTAAGAATAGATACATTGTTCAGTCACAATGTCAAAACTCATGATATGACGTGTTGATGGTTGGTTAATTCGCAAATTTGTGTATGGATAGATTAGTGTTTTTTGTAGCGCAGATAATACGTCTATCTGTCTACCTTGTCATTACAAGTTAATGCCAATGTCAAGATTTCTTGTTGCGCACAATCAATGTAACCTCTGTCAGTAACCACATTAGTTATATTATTGCGGTAGCAATCAAAGAGTTAACGTCCGCCAACCAAACTAGCAAACTTGTATCTTTTCTACAATATTTTTATCATCTCACATACGTACAAGCTAGTAAGAAAGAGCGCATAATGTATTTTTATCAATTTCCGTCAATTTTTGCGTCTATTGGCAAAAGTACAAAAGCCTTTTCAAGAAAACGTCGAAGATTTTCTCATTGAGCCACAAAGCCATAATAATAATGAGCCCATTAACTCTCCTTTTCACCTTCATTTTCGAGCTACAAAAATATCCAGACTCATATAATCACTAATCAGTTAATAATATTAAAATCATGCATGCCATGGCATAGAAAAATGATAGGGAATCATAAAAATAACCACGTCACGTTGAAGTTGGGGCTAATTGCCAATTTCTTAATTAGCAATAATGGTAATTGAATCTTGAATCTCCGCCATATATACCAATAATAGCCATTTGTATGAAAATTAGCTGTTACTGCTTTTCAAAGATTTCCAGTCAGTTTTAAAGGTACTCGTTTTTTGCATTAACATTTTGATTGTCTTAACTTGATTAGTATTGGTTATCCCATTCGATTCCAAATTTGTCATTTTCTTTAAAAATCTTAAGGATAAAAAGGGATATAGTGCGTCATTTCATTATGGAAATTTGTTTTTATTTGAATGATTCTTCAACACCTACATTATTAGCACCATTCAGCACTCATTTCTGACTAATTGCGAGCACAGTTTGGAAAATTCGCTGAAAAGTAGTTAAATTTAATTAGAAACCTTCAGTCTTATTATTGTTCCTTATCAAGAAAAATATATCTCATAAAAGATGACGATGAAATGGGCTAAATATTCTTGCTACGCACCTTATTTTTAAAAAATGAATAATAAATCCTCCTTGATATTCGTAAAGATTAAAAGCTTTATGCGTTGTTGGATTTGTTGACCTTTAGGATTGGCAAATATGCAAACAAAAGCCACAAAGAACTATTAACACAAATTATTTATCGGGCATCTCAAAAATAACAGGTATTATGCGCAACATAGCCCTACAATCTAAATAGGTTTGCAGAAAATCATGTGGTTAAAAAAAAGTCTCAGAAAAATGTTGAGGTAGTCTTCTGGGGTATTTGTCCTGGTCTTTTCGAACTTGTACAGTTGTTTAGAGTAAATTAGGTACAAAAATGTTTGCATGTAGCGAAATGAATGGATTAACACTAAATCTAAATTGGCGAGTAGGAAAAAGTAAAATATGTACAAATACAAAATACATACAAACAAGCCTACATGAAAGGATCTACAAGTGTCGTACTGACTCTGCCTATTAAACCAAAAACCAGAGACAATGAACGTGGGAAGTGGGAGAGGAGGAATCAAGCAGTCAAGTCAAACAACAGTACACGCATTTTTTGCAACAAAGACAAGGTAAAGCCTCATTCTGTTGTATAGTCCAATGCTGCCCTGTATGTATATGAATGTATCACATTTTTCTTACTTCGATTGATAATCTTTGTGAAGAAACTTGAGTGAGCCACTTGGCGAATCAGCCAAAACATGCATTGTCGCAGTTTTAGTTCTTTAGCAATGCGCTAAACGTCGAATGAAAGATGAATATGATGAGTGTATGTAGTGGTAGTGGTGAGCACTAGAATAAGTTGAAGGAAGACACAAATAATTTTTGCATTTTATTATGGGCAAACGCCCAGAATAAAAATTTCATTTTGTCATTCTGCATAAGTCATTATTGCTATTTAACCATCCCCACCACTCGGCTATAAAATATACATATTCTGCCTATTACACAAGAAGTGTAAAAGGATTGGGTTACATATAGGTAGGAAAACTGTGTTTTAATGTTACATACGTCCCTGCGTAGCTAACCCATGTAACACCGATTTTTGCGAAATGTTCTTTCCTACTAACATCAAATCTATCTATTTCATGTATACCCATTCATCAACCGTTAACATATTCGCCACTACCCTCCACTACTCCACCACCACCTCCCACCGCCACACCACAGAACAGAGAGAAGGTGAAGGTGCCTTTCTAGGTTCCAAATTGAACAAGGCAATTTGACAATTGCACAAATCTCTCTCTAGCCTTTGACTTACATAAGTACAAGCATAACCAAACCACCTTCACCACATCACCATCATTGTAACAAGCAATAAGCCCGTTGGTTTTAAAACTACTCCTTATTCTTACCTCAGGGTTTTCATTTCATGATGACGACGTTATTCATACAAGATAGGATAGCGATTAGCAAATTGTTTTCAATGAATAATGTCACCATGCTGCTGCTGCAAGTCGTCGTATAAAGATAGCTAGATGGATGAGATCCTCCATTTTTTAAACTCCTATTATCATAATCTCCCTCCTCTATGCTATGCTGTTGAATGAAAACCATGTCTAATACTTCTTTACTCTATTTCCATTTCCACATTACTTTAAGCGATGATAAACCGAATTTTTTGTAATGCCACTGCCCATTTATAAACATTATCTTGTTTCTAGTTTCTATTATGAAAGGACTAAAAAGAAGAGAAAGAGATGGATTGAATATATGTATTTAGGTATTAAACCCATAAAAAGATTCGAGTGGCTGGGTGTGCTGTAAATTGCAATAAATCTATTCACCAACAAATCCATCCACACACACAATCTCCTCTTGTTATATGTTGTACTGCGGTCGATGTCATTTGTCACACAGGAAGAAAATAGAAGAGAGGATTGTTGTAAAAAAATAGGATTAGGAAAAAAACCAGCAGAGTGACTTGTTTCTTAGAGTTTGATCTTTCCTTCAAACGAAACGGGAATGCACGATGCAGCTTAACGTAACATCATTATTGTCAAACAAACAACAATGACTTTTAACATGCATGCATGCATGCATACAACATGAGTACCTACATATTATTGTTATTATTATTTTTGCACTTGACTTTATACCTGTTACAATTTTATGGTGAAGCAAATCAAAAAGGTAATAAGGATAAATCGTATAATGTGACGATGATGCACCTACGTTCTTTACTGGTACAGCAAAAACACATCAAAAATGCAAAACCAGAGAGAGAGATGGAAAGATGCAATGCAGTTTTTCAGCAGAGAGAGAAGAATAAACTGTATATGTAATTTGAGACCAGAAACGCGAATAAAAAGAGACTTTCAAGGTTAAGTGCGCAAGTAGAATAAACCTCCATCATCATCATCATCATCATCACAAATTCTGCAAACGCAGCAGCAGTTATACCGACGACGACCGAAAAAACTTGCATATTTTTTATGTGTGTGTGTGTTCACATTTTGGACTCATCAGACCACACTACAAACTGCAAACAAAAAATATAATAACACTAACAGCACAACAACAACAATAAATGATGCTGAGTTGAGTGAGTGTTTATGTAAGTTGCTTTTTTACTACAACAATGTATGTATATGCATGTACGACAATAACAACAATGATAATAATTATTTCTTTTTACTATAAACATTTTTGTCCCAACACATATAAATGTAAATTTTGGACTACCCACTACTATATATCCACTTGATTTTACCTACTTTGTGCATTTGCATCATGAGTGCATAGAAGAAAGAAGAAGAAGTGGAAAAAAAATTGAATCTTTTGGTTGAAGGAACTGATCTCATCTCTAGCTGACGTTGTTGCGCCTTGCATGGTTATCTTGATTCCTGAGTGTGTACTCTACTAAAGTCATGTTTTAAACAACAAAGTGTAATCAATAAAGAAGACACTCCTATTTTGAGAAAACGCTGTTTTAATTACAATGACAATGATGTACGTACGCTAATAATTATGTAGGACTCTTATTGTGAGTAATGCAAATGCACTTTGTTGTTCCTTATTGCATGTTGCATGAACTTAACAGAGATCATGTTACAATTTGCAATCTGAATTTTCTCTAACCATCATCGGACCACGGACCACCACCACCACAACAACGAACGCAACAGCAAAATGACATAATCTGAAAATGGTAAATTATAATCTTTGCCACAATAATAATAATATACCGTTACGTTTGTAGTGGCGGAGGGTCAATATGGATCACTCCCCCCGCGTTGTTAAGAAAGCAAATAAAAAATCTAAAACTACCATCATGCAAGTAGGCGAGAAAAGAAAGAGAGCTCATATACGACAATCCACACACACGGTTGAGGTTGATGGCAAAGTTAGATTGATAGAAATAAGAATAAGAAGCTCAAAAAAAACCACCTTCTTTTTTCGGTATAATCCACCGAAAAACACGATCTTGATAATAATATTATTATAACTTGTTCATGAAAAACAAGTGGCAAAAAGATTTGTGCACGGTGGCGGTGGTGGTGGCATGGCGGTGGACGGTAGTAAGTAGCCGTGTGTGTGTGTACGCGGATTTGTATGATAGTTAGCAGATTGTGTTGTCGTACACGTTTGTCATGCAGCTACCTGTTTTTCCCTTAACGTCTTTTTCATGACTTGTAGTTTAGAAAAAAAAGAGGCAAAAATGTGATAATTCGTGGCTAACATAAAAAGCTATGAGCTCACACGTAATAATAATCTTTGTAAAAAAAACTGGTTGAATCAAGAAGATGATGGTCATCATGACATGATGGACGATGAATCGAATATGCGTCCCTAAGAAGGAGAAGGAGGAAAAAATGCATCAACAACAAACAAATTTGTAATCATAACAAACAACACTTTCATTTCCACAACATGTTTTCAGTTGATCTTCAATTTTATCCCTAAAAATAGGGGTTTTCTCGGGGATTCTCGTGGAAGGGTTCGTTGTGTTTACAGTAGAATATTTGTAAGGGCTGTCGTGTACATTTAATTACATTTGCATACAAAAATATCATTTGTGAGAATACTCAGAACTGCATCTGATACTTTAAGATTATGATAGGTTTTGCATATCTTTTTATAGATGTGTTTTTATTGGTACCGGGTGGTAAGCACCTACGTGGTATAGACTATACCTACATTACCAAATACATATGTGTAGGTATGTCATTAAAAGTAATTGTAAAATTTCATTCACCTGGCCAGGTCGGTTACATACCGTGTTTTATCTGCAAATACCATCGACATGAGTCAGCGAAAAGCATTTGAAAGAAAATGAAACCAATTTCGCGTGATTATAAAAGATACACAAAATACAATGCATATGTACGTATAGCAAGCTGGAACGATGACCAGTTGATTGTTATTATTATTGGGGATTTGAAACCTGGAATATCCAATTACTTTTGCTGTCCCGGAGTTTCAATCAAGGATTTTAATGAGCATAATAAAAGTTTGTTCATCTTCTCTTCTTAATATATGTACCAAATGTAGTAATCCTATACGTTCAATCACTAGAATATAGCTTATCCAACAATGGAAGTATTAGGTGTCTGAGTATCTGCGTGTGTGCAATTTTTTTAGTTGTTAAAGGAGGGCAACAACTTTTGAATTTTTGCATTTTTACCATTCATTCACCGATGACCACATATACAAAAGTACGTAGGTATGTAAGTAGGCAAAAAATGAAGGCTGTATATCCATTTATGCATGTTATTGCTGGACTGAATTTTGAATGAAAACATTTCAATAATATTGATCTGGAAATTTGCCACATTTGGACTTTAAATGAGTTAAGATTCTCAATTCAATTCTCAAAATCCGGGATAATATTTCAGATGCCACCATCTACCTTCCTTTTCTTGTCAACTGTCAATTTCTTCCGAGAATCTTTATACGTAGTCATTGTCAAAACTTATTTTGTACGTGTGTACCTGTAAAGTTTGTTGTATCTATATGCCTACTATTTGCCTTATCACACACGGTGTTCGTTTGTTCATACACGCAAGCACTGTGCAAAAAATGCAATTCATACAAAATTATTTGAATTCTATTATTAGCCATTGTTAGAATCAACATGGAATGCAGTTTCACCAACTGGTCGTCGTCACATTGTCGTCTCTATGTTTTACCCAAAATCTCAATCTCTATGTCAGGAAGCAAACCCAGAGTGTAAAATGTCGGACCATTTTACTGCAGAAAGAAATACAACTTTAGTGATTTGCTAATTTTTTCGCTATAAACTTTGGCATTAATAAACAAAAAACATCGTGTAACAGTTTATCCAACTACTAATTGCACGACTACTGTCAACAGTTTTCACTTCATGGACTTTTTTACTTAAACGATAATTTTGTTTCGCGGTGAGGTTGTGGAATATTTAAACCTACATACATCGTATATCATCTATATTCCCCTCTCATAGCTTCAAACTTTGCTTGGTATGCAAAAAGTGAATGACTGCAATGGACACACAATCACAGCCAACGATCGTGATATGCAAAAAAAACAAGATCATCATCACGAGAATAGGCGTGATCATTTGATCATGAAATTCGATACGCAATTCTAGTAATATGAGGGGTTACTTGTGCAGACTGTAAATTGTAAATCTTGGATAAATCATTATCATCGGCAGAGACAAATAATTTTCTTTTTTGGTGGGCCCAACGCAAGATACAAGACGAGTCATGTCAGTATGGACCAAATAATGAGACTATGTATAACAAAATTCCCACACACAAAGATTTAATGAAAACGGAACAGGTTTCTTTTTTGCAAAGTGCAAGTTGAAGGGACGCTCTGGCGCTATGCGTGTTCAGTTCAGGTTCAATTCAATCATAAAAACAAGCAGAGTAGCAGCTTTAACACAAAGTTCAGTGGTAATGGTCATGGCCGACGTTATATTTTTCATTACGTGTCATGTCCTAGCCAAGCAAACGATTAATTGCATCAGAAATATATAAGCAATTTCAACTTTCAATGGTTATATAATATTCCGCATTAAAAATTAGCCAAATGTCTACTGTAGCTTTCACCAGAGATGTGAAGGAAGCATACTAATTTCAAGATCCAAGATCAAGGTAGCCCAGCACAAACATATTCAATACCAAATGATGGCTCTTAACGATGATGCCCATGCAGTGTAAAGATAATAACATTTCGATAATGAACTAGAATGTGCTATGCGACTTGAAGATAAAAGTTCAAAGCAGAGAGAAGAAGAAGAAGGAAAAAAATCATGGCCCATCACTTCATAATTCTCTGCAATAATCGTGACCACATTGTGATATCTGCTCGGTTGATTAATTGATAGATAATGAGTTTTTCTCTGCCTTCTCTACAATGGTCAAAATTCCCCCGCATCTTTACTGCACAAAAAAATAGATTGGTCGATGGATAAAATGGCGTTGGTCGTATACTCGTCAATATTTGTAGGTATTCTCTTTGGTTTTTCGACGCGAGAATATCAGCCATGAAAACGAAATCAAAGAGCACATGAAAATTATATATTTTTTAATCGTTTCTCCATACTTTATAGCGTTCATCTCTCTACTCTAATCACCTAATCATGAAGCTTAATTAGTGCCCGGTGAGGAAGCAGCATAAAGGCTTTTTCGTTTTCCTGACTTGATCTGCCAAAAAAATGTACCGTCATTTCTTTCGTATTGATCATCTGAAAAATCGTGTGCAAAAATTATAAAAAAAGTTGCGACTACTATTACCAGAGACGATACGATGATGACGTAGTAATGAAACGATTTTTTCCGATTAAACACAAACTCGAGTAGTGTTTTTTATTCTTTTGCTATTTTTTTTAGCTTCATTAGCTATTTTTATTTTTATATGAAACGTACCGTTCCTTTATGATGATCAGAGGAGCAAAACTTATGGATAGGTTTGGTGGGGAAGAAAAAGAAGCCGTTTTCTCGTGACGTTCCTTCGTTCAAACTCGTGGATCGTTATCAAAACAAAATGTACACTGCGACTCAACCTATCTTTATATCAAAATTCATTATTTGTTTTCGATAATGTAGTGTTATTAGCTGAAAATCATTTCAGGAGCATCATCAGCACTAATCAAATTAATAAGCTTTTTAGTCCAGGCAAGTAAAAATTCCACAAGAATTTGACTGTGTGTATTTTTATTTATGCAACCAGTTCCTTATAAAAGCCTGTTATTGTATTGTCCCCGAAGCGGCTAAAACAGCTTCTGATAAAGTGTAGATATCAGATCAGGAAGAAGATCGAAAAATATAAGACTTTTTATAATAATCCAAATGACTGTTCTGTGTAGCTGGTTTCAACGTGCATACCTATCATTGCAATGTAAAGATGAATGAATGCTAACGAACGATCATCATTCATTAATGGCTAATCAATTTATTGAACATTTTTCTGACTCATTTATATTTATAGCCCACTGCAATTTGCTACAACAATATAAATGCATGTACCTATTCTAAATAGGTATTAAATGTAATAATGAGCAAAAGTAAATCTATTTATAAGACGAATGCTCCCTGGAAATCAGTTTAAAAAGGCGCGATGAAACGCATTTTTGTGATACAATGTGATAATGCGTTAATCGGTGGTAATTGTCCATTCGTTTTCATTCCAGCAGGTAATTACCTGTAATTAGGAGACAAGTACTTAAATGAAAAAACAATAAAACTTTTCAGTACTTTTTGTCATCTTTTTACTCAACACGGAAATTATTTGCTCCACCGCTTTACCATGCTCAGTGTCCATGAAGCGATTTTATCTACAACTAGGAATGCCAGCTAGCTTCGCTTAGCAAATTTTATGAATTATCTTTCGCAAAATGTAGAAATCGAAAATCAGTCTGACTTAAATTTATACATGTTTCAGCGATCCCTCTATCCCTTTCGATCCCCAGCGATCATGCATTTCTTTTCGCCGCTGCTTATCCCACACATCCTCTGCCCAACTTCCATCTAATATTATGACTCATTCCCAGCTTATCAACAATTCGCTGCACATCACATATTCCACGTCTATTAACCCTTACCAGCATATCAACCTTTCCCCAGCATATCAACCTTCCCCAGCATATCGTGGTTGAAGCTGCAACAGAAGAAACATGCTTGGGCTGTTCATTTCAACATGCATTGGCTGTTCATTTCAACATGCATTGGCTGTTCATTTCAACATGCATTGGCTGTGCATTCCAACATAAGAAGCATGCATCGGCTGATCATTTCAACATACGAAACTTACGGCAAGCATGTTTCTTATGTTGGAATGCACAGCCAGTGCATGTTTCTTCTGTTGCAGCTTCAACCACAATATCACCCTTTTCCAGTAGGTCTTATACTTTTCATATCATACGTTCTATATTTGCGAACTTGAGACCGGGCACCTGCATTTAGAACGGGCACCTGTATTTAGAACGGGCACCTGCATTTAGAACGGGCACCTGTATTTAGAACGGGCACCTGCATTTAGAACGGGCACCTGCATTTAGAGGCGCATTGAAACTTCCAAGAGAACTAAAGCTTCCAAAATACAGCGACACCTACTGGGTGTTTTTGTAACTACTTCAAGCTATTCATTCTTGTAGTTCATATATTTGATACTGGGGGCGTCTCAAAGTGAGGGCGGCTTTCGGAAACGGTGCTTAATATATATGATTAGCCAAATGGCCATGTTGACGATATTAAATGAAAATTTATTTTTACTGCTCTTATAAAAATAAGTCCATGTACAGAAGCAGAAGCAAGAAGTTTTTGACGTTGATTTTTCATCGCATCAAAAGACAAATCAGCAAGAATCTCGTTTATTTAAGTTTTTTGTGGAACAAGAGGACAGATCAGAAAAATGCTGTCGCGCGCGTTACGCTCTTCTTCTTCTTTTATCCTTTTCATTCAAATTACACGTACCAATCCAGATTCGCATGTAGCTTGCATTATAATTCATACCTAAACTAAACCAATTACCATACACATTAATCTCTTGTTGCTGTGATCCTATTCACTTTTTTTCATCCGTATTGTTGTTTCACGCTGAATTCAACTCGTCCAACTTGGTAAATACGTACCTATATCGCAATTACAATTGGCGATCATTAACATGAATATTTTTCAACTGTGTCCTTTGTGCAGGATAATTATGATTACTGGTTAGTGATGTGTTGATGATGATGATCCATCTTTTTTCCTACCAATTTTCCAATTTTGTCCGTGTGTGTGTCAAAATAATTAATACTACTTCTTCATTCTCCACTTACTATTGTACCTAACCAGCCAACCGGTACCTATTACTCTCTTCTAGTGGACACTGGGCACCTGTTCTTGGAAACAACTCACTTGGCCATTCATCGATTTATCATATTGTAAAATATATTCCATAAATTAAAAAACTACAATATTTCATAACAATAGACAGACTCATCCTCCATGAATTTGTTTATTCAAATTAGTTACTGCTACCTGCCAATTTACTAAAGCAAGTATACTTTGAGTTTTCGACTACTGAGGTCTCAATTTCCATACTACCGTTCCTTTTTTATGGTAAAGTATTCAGTGCTGGTTTAACATGATTATAATGTCTTTTGTCAAAGAAAAAAATCCTTTAACAATCATCTAATTAAATGAAAGCCAGTCGTCTTTTCATTCATTTTTCTTGGGAAAAAATCTAACAGAATGAATGAAAAGGTTGTTGTCTAAAACATTTTTAGCTAGATCATGATCAGGGACAATTTTTTAAGTATCAAGTACGCACAACATAATATACAATATCATCGCAATTGAAAAATAATCATTTTACCACCTGCAGCATTACATGATACACATATTACCTATACTTCATATTCTACTACTACCTTAATTTTTACCTTGTTCAATGTTCGACATGCCTTTGGCAAAATTATTTTCGTCGATATTTTAGCATTCAATTCAATTTAATCTGGGCAATTACGTGTAGGTACCTGTTGTTGCTGTCTCGTCGCGTTGATATGTTCCATTAAAGCCATTTTATTATTTAAAAAAAGAATGCTAAAAAGTCGTTTTCATATTTTCTGCTGATGATGAAGTGCTGAGTGAGTGCTGATTTATTATAAATGTGTGCAAATTAGAGTCTTGTCTAAATTCAATTTCTTGTTTTTTTACCCGCTCCGTGTTCAATGTTGGCAACAAGTTAAAAGAAACAAACATGATCGTGTTTTTGAAATGTTCTATCAAGCATGTTATGAGTGAATGATCAAATTGGTAATTGATCACTGTACCCACTCAACTGTAAGCCCCCGAAAATTAGCTGGTATTGTTAAAACCAGGTAATGTTGTAATTTTCGTTAAATAAAATGTTAGTTAGCAGTTTTTTTAGTACTCAATTGGTTTCATTTTACATGTTGGTAATATTGTTACTCACTGAGAAATAACTAACGATGTAATAAGCTTAAAAGCAGAGATGATTAACAAATGATAATGAAAATTTATTTCACTGTGAAGCTAAGTTTTTATATGATGAGCTGTGCATATACAGCATTTATAAAAGTATACATCACACTTAATATTTTTTGCACTATTAACAAACTAATAGCTCATTCGGATAATCAGTTTAAAAAGGATAAGTTGTAAACTAGCTGTAGCGTAGCGTAATGGATATGTTTTCTTTCACGCTTTGTTTCTCCTCCTCAAAAAGACTAAACTTGCATTCATAACTTTTTGTGAACAAAAAAAAATCTTTCTGCTTCATCTCTCTTTTTTCTGCAAGGCAAGAATTAAAAGTAAGTCTTGTGTAGTAGGTAAGTAAGGATTTTATGTTTTTTTGCGAGTGCATTTCACGGAAAATTTAAGCCGTGCCGTTTTAACCTACTCTATATACATACATCATACAAAATATAATATACGCACGTAAAAAAATGTTCCGCCAAAAGTAAAGCTGATGATGATGCTGAGGATGATGATAAATAACAAGTGAGGGTTCTTATTTTAAACGGACGATAGTTTATTTTGGTTTAATGGAACGCATCATCCATTCTATAACCAACTATTATTCAAATTCAAGGGTTTTGTTCGACTTTTTCTGACTGGATATACCTATAGCACGTTTCATGAAGTTAGCTACCGTAAAATACCGAATGTATCAGCGAAAAAATACATTCATTCATTCTGCAGGCCTTAATTTAAAAATAAATGCATGTCTGAAATTTAGACATCACTGCACCGATTTTATGTTTTATACAAAATTGAACTTGAAATCTAGATCAAATATTCGTTTAAATAGATTACAATAAATATATAGTCTCAGAATGAATGGGTTTGCTGTTTGTTTGAAAAAATATCTTTTCAAAATCAATGAAATAGTTTTATAAATGTAAATTGAAGTAATTTATATCATATCCCACTTGACTCAAAGCATTGACTCAAACCATTTGTGATTATTTCATACTTTGCATTGTGATTACTAATTTTGCAAAGCCAAAGGGTTGCCATTATTATGCAATATTCATTAGTAATACGAGATAACGAGACCAACAAATTGTACCACTCTACATCAACTTGAACAAACAGCCACGGACGAACGGTAGCTACATTTCTGTTTAAAACGACATGATGGTCAGTGCCAGCCAGCATTACATACTATAATCAAGCATGTGACTACATAAATACAAAAGATCACTTCCCACATCTATTATTACACTTGTTACATACATTAAGGTTTTTTGTGGAGGTTTCTGTCTCTCTCTGTCCATCTCTCTAAATTATTGTTAGGCATGCAAAAACAAATACCACGAACGAATTAGTTGTCCTATAATTTATCATAGATCATCATCATCACAGTCCATTGAAACTTTTTTTTGATCTTTTAGAAAGGGGTGGTGTTTGTGCATTAAGCATGTATGTAGTAAAATAGGTACTCGTAAAATAATGCATATTCATATTTTTAATAAAATGACCTCATCCAAAATTAGATATGACTTTTGATGACCATGCGTACGAAATGCAATGGCAAGGTGAGCAAAATGACATGCCCTTCTTGTAATAAAAAAACAACTCCTGTCCTGTGATCTGCCACTTTATCAGGTACCATGATGCGTATTATTTTATTTTTTGGATTAATCATTAATAGACGCGTTACATCAGATTAATAACGACACTAAAGAAAAAGACAGCAGCAGCAGTGCCCGTGCCCTCAAGGCTCGATTCATTTAACTTGATCTTCTTAATATAAAGACACAGGTAATTGTACAAGATCAGGAGAGGAGGAGGAGGAGTATTACAATTTGCTTGCTGGTCACACAAATTTGCAAGTGAGATAATATTTATGCCATTGAACGAACGAGAGAGATGAAGCGTTACAAAGCGTTATAATAATCATTACAATTTATCATCTGCATAATCTCACGGCTATGCTGTGGTAGCAAACAAAGATCTAATGTTGTCCACTAAATGGACTTTAAAAAATTGAGGTTCAATTTAAGCGGATAATGAATGATAAGCTACACGGAACTACGTAGGTATGTACTATATCATTGAATTAGCACGCAGCATGTATGTTGCAGGCACTTTATCTAGTTTTAAATTACAAACATTAATACAGCAAGCAATATACAACACACAAATTGTGCTAATCCGGAACTAGATTTAAAATTTCAGCGTCTAATGCTAAGAAATTAAGTCTGTAATTGCGACACACGTAATACTTATGTCTTACTTACATGATTAAATTAATTATGTTACGTTATTAGTTTAATATACGCATTTTACATACTGTAATAATAATCAGTTCTACTTCTTTACTGCTATTACGACAAATTACACTGCATGTATATATTGATAAAATCCTCTGGATCCGATTATTATTACACGCTTAATGAATGTTAAGTGCAGCGAAACGTTTTAATGATAATAAACAATAGGATATCTAGTTGTAGTTGTATAACCCTATTAATTAGTACAATCTTAAAATTACTAGACTACTGTGTACTCTCATCTACTTTACTTCAACACAACCATTCTTCATGTAAAGGAGAACAGCAGCAGTTTATTTTCAAAAATCCGGTTTTCTTGAACCGAAAAACAAAAGCACAACATATCGCATTGCACATAGCTAGAAGGTAAATTGCACTCAGGGATTTTGCTCTCATTTTCAACGACTTTGTACCGTATGAACTAGGTTAGTAAAAAAAATTTGGTTTCATGTTACTTATTATAGCGTATGCTTCTCTAAACGAAGTTCAAACCATCAAATCAAACTACATATTTTATTATTCGACTCATTGTTGTAAACTATACAGGAATGTTTCCCTTTACACTTTAATTTCACTGTCACTGGCAGGCTGTCAGTGAGCCAGATAAAAATACATTTTTACAGTTTCATTTTCCGATGATGATGTATCAAACCCAGTACACTTACATTTATCATGTATAGTGAATGACTTAATGAAGAAAGCACGGCATTTTTTATATTTCTTTATCTGGGAATATGGGACATGTCACCGGAAGAACAAGCTACATATTATATTCCGCTGTCATGAACATGAACAATATGCTTTTATAAAGGCTACTTATTATGTGATGTATATTGACGTGTGGGGTGTGTGTGGTACGGGCACGTAAAATGATATATTTCTCGTAATGACCAAGTAAAACATATCGGATACAACGTGTTCAATATGATATGTCATTTAAGTTTAAAAAGGAAATAATCACAGAGTTTTTAGCTTATAAGCAGCAGATACAGTAATCTTAACTTGTCTCAACGCATCATAAAGTTTGTAGTCTACTACTAAAAATAATTGTTTGCGATCTTATGTATTTTTAGTCATTAAAACAGCAGTAATAATTGTTTTCCTCTTATTATATACCTATATACGACATTGCCAATTATAATTCTCTTCAATAAACAAAATCGTGGTAAAAGGTAATGTAAATGTAACGTACATACGGCCAATCTGAAAGAAATGATTTATGTGCATGTATTAATAGTAATACTAACTTGCTAACTACACGGCTTACTTCTCGTTTAGTAAAGCAAAGTTATTTTTTGATATGCTCGTGGTTAAGTAACATAACAAAGAAAAGTAGGATAACGGCGCGGCGGAAACAAAGCATAAATAAACTGCATTTATGATTGTGGATGTATCTCAAGTACCTTTCTTACTTACATTGTTTTGCTCAAGTTTAGTTTAAACGTTTAGACATTTAGAAATTATGTACCTATTCAATTTACTATAATCAGTTGTAGTTTTTAGGATGCACCCGACAACTCATATGCAACATTTTGATATCGCATATTCGGGTAAAACTGTAAGTGTGAAGTGATTTTGATGTGATAGCATAACAGCATAAATCACAATCAATCTACTCATCATAATACATGCATTCAGGATTTCATTCCTTCAATCCTCTGGTTTGCTTTCACTGTCAACATTATCAATTATATAAGCACCCAACTGAAACTTGTTTTTGCACCTGCAAACAACCCATTTATGCTCTCAAAACGACGAAGCGCAAAATCTTAAAAAATTGTTCGCTCCAGTTAGAAATCTTTAAAAACCACAAAATATATTTTGCAGCATGACCGATTATGTAGAATATCATTACTACTGCACTTTAACTTTTATTTTCCGGAAAACGATTAGTGTAGCACATGAACTTGTACTAACAAATTTTTAACATATTTACTTTCATTTGAAAATGCGTCCTATAGAGAAAAAAATATTCATAACTTGCCAGTAAATACCTTACTAAATGTGATAAAAAACAAGTGCACGAAATACTAAAAATTTTCGCACCATTTACGCACTTACTGTTTTACAGAGAGTGAATTTTTAATAAAAATCCAAGCCAAAACTGCTAAAAGGGTTCACACTACATGATTTTTTTTGCTGTTAACTTCTTCGCACTTTCGAACAAGACGTTCAGAAATTCAAGCTTCAAGCTCCTCAATATCGTATCATGTTTCAGGCAATAACAGATTTCAAAAACTTTTTAAAATGTTGCACTTTTGACAGGTAAGTTCAGGTAGTGTCGAGTCGACTATATGCCCATGTGCCCTATGTGATGCATGATGATAAGAGACCGCTACATTGACATGAATGTGATAAAAAAGTGATAGAACATCAATAATCATAATATTCGCTAACGAATTTATCAGATGCACGCGCGTGTCCTCCTTCCTACTCCACTACACCTTCAATTAGCTTTAAGAGAAAAAAAATGGGGAAGCAAAAGAAGCGACCTTTTGGTCAGGAGCAGATGATAAAAGGCAACCCTTGAAGTTTGAAACTCGAGATATATTTTATCCTCAATCAGGAGCTTATATTATAACTTCCATCACAATATATCACCCACTCTAAAAGTCACAGTGCTTTCACAATTCACAGGTATACAATATTATAGGAATTTTTTAGTGTCCTTAGTCCTTACTCACAGGCTGCAAATTGACGGCCAATAAAAAATGGATATACAAAAAGAAATTGTGCTCTGCTATTCACTTCTCCTGTGATTCATTTCGATGACCCTTCAACGTGAAGATGATGTGGAGGTTACAAGATTAAGAGTTAAAAGTTGAATCTGCACAATATGCATAAATTCTTAAAGATATTATGTAACCCAACAGCAAAGGTCGTAGAATTAGTCACATTTTTCATCGTTATACGTTTTACAAAATTTCGTCTTACGCTTCAATAGCTAGTCATCAATATGACAGGCTAAGTGACAAGAAATGGGACTAGAGAGAGAAAGAAGTAGACAGATTTATTTAATGCCACAGTTAAGGCCTATTGTGCGTAACAGTGACGTAAGTGTATAAAATGGCTTCTGATGTAAATTATAAGAAAATTACCTGCCTATTTTACCTACATCCTCTCTTTATAATAGAAGCTGAGCATGGCAATCATCTTAAAGGGTTTTTTATTTAAAACTATCATTTGTGGACAGGATATTTAGGAAAATATTGTCTTAGACATTATTTAGTGGACTCAAAAAGGACGATAACAACAACAACATGGCTATAAAATTGAAAGAAAACCTCAATTCTTTTACGACGAAGCAAAACAGGAAAAGATTTTTACAAGTTTTACATACATTTACACACACACTCATACAATTTGATTTGGAAAATGGGAATAACGGGAAGTTTGGGAAAAATAAATTTTTCAAGGGAAAAGATGTGCAGTGTACATATATATTCGAATTGATACACAACAGGAGGAGTAAAAACGGCTATTTGCAATTTACACTTGCAACTTACACATTTTATTTTTCTTCTTTTGTTTTTACGACCTTGTTTGTCAGGGTGAGAAAAGCAGCAGTATAGTAACAAGTAGCAAGAAGTGGTGGAAAGGCTCTGAATTCTCTATACCTGGCAAGTTCATAAAAACACAATACCGTCCGTCCTCTACTTTTCTGTAGATATGCAAGAGTAACTCTTACTGCTCCATTTTCACACAAGGAACAATGGACTTAAACAACTAAAAAACTGCTGCTCAACAAGCTCTCAAGTTCCGCCTGCCAATTTTTATGCGTACTTTACCCGAAAATGAGAGAAGGAATGTAAACAGACAGTTTTTTTGTCAAGTTCACAAGCGTGTTAAGTACTACAACAGGAAGCATGATCGCCTCTGCCTGTCTGTCTCTGTACAAAAATACGACTTGCGTAAATCGTTTCTTAAATTCACTACTCGTCATCATAAAAAACATGCGTATATTGTTCATTCGAAAAAACTCATAGTCATCATATTCGTGAGTGAACGTGGAGACTTTTTTTACGATGAGGAGATGCCGAAATGTCGATAAGCTCTTGGGTTTTACTACAACGGACATAGCTACTAAAGAAGCAAGTATAAAGAATGTATGCCAATAAATGCATGTAACGTATAAAAAAGTACATGTTGATCCCAAAAAAATCGGTTTGGTTTGTTGTTGGTGTTGCTGGTACACACAAACCCAGAAGATATAAAAATGCAGATGGTCGACACGACACAGTTAGCTGTTGACCATAATCGCTGTGTTTTTATATGTGTTTGCAAGATGATGTGTTTTTACAGGTGAATCTACATACCTACTTGCTAAAAAACCATTCCCCAAAAATGTACACAATGTCAAGTGTAAAAAAACATCACAAGAGTACAAAAAAATATGGGATATAAAATTTCAAAATAGGCACAGGTAAATGTATATATAAGGTGCTGCTGCTTATATAAAGACCCAATGCCAAGTACAGTTACGCACCGCAAATTGTTGTGAAGCGGCACTTGCGCGCATAGATTCTTTGCATGAAAAGTAAGTCTATTTGACTGTCACTGGTGCTGTCAAGAGGACGCAACCACTGGAAATGTTTGAAATGCATCTACTACTGTACTACAGGTGCACACGACGCTGTATTTATTGTGCAGTAAAGTAAACTGAACAATTAGCATTGTTGTTGAAGATGAAACGTCGTCAGCCGCATAAGTAGGTATTCATTGAGTCAGTCGGCCTGAAACTTGATCCCGGACATACTACTGCCTAACATGCTATTAGGTAGCGTCTGTTGTTGACTGTTGTCGCCAAGAAAAATAAGGCAGCCAATTTTAATGAGTAAATTTTTAAGTACCTACCTGTACAATCAATTATTACAAGTTTGCGCTTGACTTGTTCCTGCTGTTGTTTTTCACAAATTTTTAGCCTTATCCATTCATCTTATTCCTGTGTTGGGTATCTTGTGGTGACGCAGCAAATTTTCTCAATGTCTTATCTTCATTCTTTTTTTCTCCGTTCGTTTAATCTGAAAAAAAGGACAAAAGAAAAACGTACAGTGTCTGTTACCGTAATAATTAATGGAAGCAGGAGAAGAATTACTTTATTATGAAAGCGCGCAAGCGTCAATATGTGTGTACCTACATAAATTGCATAATAAAAAAATAATAACATCATTACCCCATATATTATATATACCTACATATTGTTACGGCCAATTTAATAAAAATTATTCACGACTGACACTACTGCCCGCATTTCCTATAGTAGGCTATTGTTATACACAATTTTTGGAATGGAACTGCGGCCTACTACCTCATCGATTAATTAGCGATAATGCCTGTATTACTTCGAACATTCTCAATTAATTGCTTGAAAGTTGATTACACAACGACAGGAATTGCCCGCAAAAAAATAGAAATGAACTTGAGGCTAGAATAAATTGCATGAAGCATCTTTTAGTGTTTTGCATTAGAGAACAATGACCAGTTTGAAAACTGCCGTAAAGGCATATAATATATAGGCAGCATAACGATATATATGGGAATTTTGCTGACAGACTTTTTTGTTTCCGCTTGCTTGTACAAGTAGGTATAGTACTATGTATGGCTTGTAATTTGCTTTTTGTTCCCTGAAAGTCAATTAAACTGCATTTTCATGGATGTTGATGATGACGAGGATGACAAAAGAAGTAAACAATAAATAAATTGTGAGTCAGTCATTACACCTCATCTTCTTCTTCTTGAGAGAAAAAAATACACCGTATGCTACTTTACAAACAAACGCATTATCATCATCATCACTTCACTACTTATCTACCAGCTGCTAAAAAATCGTTTTTAATGCACCAATCTGCATTTGTGAGTGTGTACCACATTCACTACTTACCTCCTTTACACACTTTGATGAAAACGCACACCTGACTTTGTCTCTTCTTAAGTGCAGTTGTAGTAATAATTTAATTTGCAGGTACAGTAGTTACTTTGTTTTCTTTAAGAATGCGCAAATAATAATACGCTATGCTGGTGCCGTATTCCACACACAACCCAGCCATATTCATCATGATTCACGATGACAGAATCAAAAAATATTTTACCCCGTGAAAAAAAGGCAGAGCACAACAACCCTAGTGAACTTAAAGCATATAAAAGCCGTTCATTTCGAATGAGAACGAGAAAAAGTCAAGTTCCATTCACATCTCATCTTACACACACATCCTCCTAAAAAATCATCCCCTCACATCATCATCATCATACTCCCGTAAACTGCCAACAACTTTTCTTTCTTTTCTATGACAAGCACATAGCCACCTCCAAATATAGCAGTGCAGATGAATGTGCCCCTGTCAAAATGACGTTGGTGAAATATAAATACACCTCCTCCTGTCCGGGATCTCCTCTCGCGCGTCTCTCTCTGTAGCACTTTCATTTGCATTTTCTAGTAACCCTCTCTACTCGTCATCATCGTCCTCGTGAAAGCATTCGAGAAACTAAGTATTAAATTGTCTGCCTTTTTACCACTATTTACTCACTTAGTACACAGATATAACCTATTTCATGAGATGATGAAGATGACCAACGGCAGTTGACCATGTATGCTATGCTATTATGGACTTGTTGTACAAATACATATACACGCACTTGCTCACTGTTGGGATAAAAATAAAATTATTACTCATACACCATTTTCATTCATCTTGAGAAGAAGAAGAAGAAAGAAAATCTACCGAAGGGTACGATTAACCGTGTATTATTTGCTGAGAAAAAGCAAGCTATTTATGTATCATCATCAATCCTGCTGCCCGCAACGACAACTAAAAAACCGTTTACATAGTCTACTTTTTAATGTTGTGTGTATGTATATATATTTGAGCACACACAAACCTATTAAAATATACCGTTCTTTCCATTATTAACCTAACTAGCCAGCCGGTCATCATCATCGTCATCATCGCCAAAAGTCCTTTTTTCGTCGCTGTCGTTGTCGTCGTCGTGTGTGCGTTCATCTCTAGTTGGCAAACAAACGTCACATACATCGTGTCGTTGAGCGAAGCCAAATCAAGCAAATCAAATAAGATAAGTGGGTATACAAAATATAAAAGGGTTTTTGATAATAATAATATTAATAATACCTAATAATGGCAATGACAATGAACTCCTCTGGTCTCGACTCGACTACAGAGTATGCACATGGAAATGATTGGTTGTGTAACATTATGCGATGATGCGACATGACAAAAAAACTGTACGTGAAGATGCATAATATTAATATGTAGGTATGTATGTATATACCTACTGCATTATTATTTGAAACTAATAGGGTGATGGTTGTAAAGTATTTTGCATGAAACTCACGTAAAGATTATAAATACTACCTGTTGAATGCCCAGTTTACATTTCAGTTTTTAGGTCGTCGTTGCTTTATAGAGAAAAAAACTGCTTTGCTTTATGTTGTTCCGCTTATTTAATTTTCAGCACGAACGAATGGCTTTGTGCCACTAGAGCCAAGTCAGTACAAAGAGTTATGCAGCTTCTCTCTTTCTTTATTTTCTCCAAGAAAAAAACCTCAAGAAAAGTGTATTATGAGTGTGTGTGGTGGTTGGTGGTGGTAAAAATGTCAGGTTTTGTCACACTTGGTTTGCAGAGCATCACTAACAAATATGAATCGACAAAGTGGCAGAATGAACCGTTCACTATTAATTTGCAGCATCAATAATGGCGATGACAATAATGACAAGCAAAAAAGGACGGGGATATTTTTTGCATCACTTGTCGTCGTCGTTGTCGTTGCAGCCATTACCTAATTTAAGTAGACGTAAGATTTATTATGCAGGTATATGGATGATGTTTGTCATCAAAATAAGCACAGCAACTGTTTTTGGAACACGATCAAGAAAACACAATGCTTATCTGTTTTTAAAACATAATCTATGCAACAAAGAGTGAGACGGCACAGCGTGGTCTTCAGTTTTTTTTTTTCATTCTGCAACTTTGACTGTGACTTTCCGTGCATTGTCGATCATCAGTCTACTTACTTACTATACTAGTTTTTAGGAGGAAGTTGTCAGAATGCAAGATGAAGCGTTTCAAAAGCATTTTGTCATCCTTGATTGAATGTCGTCGTTGTTGTGTTGTCCTGTCCTCTGTCTTTATAAATATATCCACTACTTCATCACTATCACTCTGCTCTAAAGCCTTGATCGTGAATTTGGTTACACAAAAAATTCTGAGAAACAAGTGGGATTATTTTTTTTAAACAGGGACAGAATAAGAAGAAGACTGATGTCATGCAATTGGACACACATGACTTTAGTGTCACCCAATTTTAGAGTTTTCAACGGTGTCATTAGTCAAATTACAGTACCGGTGCGATACAGATTTGAGAAGCTAACTGATTCTTCATTGTTGACCGCTATGCAAGGCTTATAATCTTTACTGCATTTCAATCAGCAACGGATTATCTAGGAAGTGTGTGCATACACAATCTGAACATTGTTACATAAATCGTAAAACAATATCAGCCAACTTACAAAAAAGGCTATATTTTTCATCGTGTTATATAATACCAAGAGCATGTTTAGCATTCCAGTCAAGTTTTATCTAAAAAATTCTTTTAAAAAATGTTTCCATTGGGCATTGACCATGGATTAGCAGGTGATATGATGTGCAATATTTCAAAACTATTCTACTGTCGTCGTTTGTTGTTCCATTGCATGATAGTCTGTCATAAAAACAAAACCGTTCCGCATCCAACACGACGATCACGTTTCGGAAATGCCAGTCAAGGATGCGAAATAATGAGCTAAAACATGTACAATAAAATTATTTTCTATTATAACACTTGAACAAGTGTGTTGTTGATGTAAATGTGTGCATTGTAGTAGCAAGGAACAATCAATTAGAATAGTAGGTAGATAATATGTAGGTAGTCCCAGTCACATATGCCATAGGCACAATGTTGCTCTTTAGGCCATTGTTACAGAGTGTTTGTTACTCTATACCTACCTATTGTCTTCTTTGCTCATGGTGCATTTCCTCATGGCAAAAAATATAAAACAATTACATTACATTCTAGTAGCTAGAGATATTCACCATTATTCAGGCAAGTTACACATCTACAATTATACAGGGTCTGTGTTGGTAGTTTTAAACTAGTAAAAATGATCACTCCTAATACGGTGACCATATACAATTCACCACGCACGATAGAAACAAAGTATAGCTTTTTTGAAATGTAACCATCATCATGACACATACAAAATAGCCACCACACAGTATAATAAAAGCTCAGACTTGAACAGTCAACAATGTTAATACGTTACACATTTGTACGCATAATGCATTGTTACACTGCATTATTGGTGCATGCCTCTCGTCATAACCATACTAATAATAATAAAGAGAATAATAATGTATATCATCATAATACCCAGTAATAACGCAGCAGCAGCAGCAAACGAAACAATTCCCTATTTTAAAAGAGAATGAAAGGATGTGTGTACCATTAAACTATATTCTTGTTTTAAGTAAAAACCTTGTTGCTGCGTGAGTATTCATTACGACGGGTGCAAACCATCATCGTCTTCTCTGCCACATTTTTTGAATATACTTTTTTTCAGACTTTTTTCTTGTATAAAACTTATAACGTGATAACAATTCATTCATGCCTACGACTGACTATAAAATTAAAAGTAAAATGCACTTTACCTTTAGAAGAAAACTGGGCGATACTAAAAATTGATGTTATGTTTTCTGCGTATCAAAAATGTGCGTATATTTTTGTAGAAGTGCAAGTAAAGTAATGTAAAAATGTAAAGTATATGCACGATTACAAAAACAAAGTACCTCCACTACTGCTTGTTATGTCGTGTCGTTGCTATTAATTAAATATAAATATTCCTGTCTGTCTCTTCTCTGTCTTCATTCTGCAGCAGGTTTGTTTTATTTTTATTGTGTGATGTGGTTTAACCAGAAGCAGTTTTCGTGGCAGGATAATCTCTTGAAAAATTACATGAGTAATAGCATTTTTTTAATATTATGATTATTACCCTTATATGCTCATTTAAGTTCATCACATGACTAGTGTGTTAAAAGTCTCATTTTCTTCTCTAAATCTCTTTCAGTAGGAAAGTGTGTTTTTCTCAAGAAAAAATAAACGTAGCTTGCACACGTGTGCTCCTGCAAATTTATTCAAATTGTGTGTGAATTGCTTGAAAAAGTAAGTCACTTGCACTTAAATATATACTCCTATTGCCTCAACGAAAGAATATAATCAAAAGAAACTATATATTTATGTATGTACCTATATATTTCTATACTCAAGAGAAATAATGCATTATTCACAGGGGGCATACCAATTTAACTGTCTACTCAGCTTCCTATATATCCCTGTTTGGTTACCGCAAGTATCCCTGCTCCTTGCAAAATAATATTTTAAAATCCCATATTTTTTTACAATAATTGATGTGATTACTTCAAAACAGTCAGCAGTAGTGACCAGTGACCAGCTGGCAAACAAATATTTCTTGCTGCGTACAAAAAACATGAAATATATTGGTAATATTAATGACAAAATTGTTAACGAGATGAAGGTGTGTGTGTGGGTGTAAAAGTTATTTGTTATGCTAATGACTCAAATACTGAGCAAAAACGCAATTTTCGACTCAATCTTGATTGCACTTATTATTATCATTTAAGAAAGAGATTTGCATAAAAAATGGAATAATGTATAGGAAAAAGACATGTGGTCATCTCTCAATAATCTTTATGGGCCCTGTCCTTTGTTCATTAAGTAGGCATTCAGTTAGCCACTCTCATTGCCACTTTTAAACATGTGGAAAAATTATCGACGACGATGGGCCAAAAAAATCTTAATATGACAGATTTTGGTAGTAATAAAACCTAGTCTAAAATGCTTCCAATTTGTCATTTTTGTGTCCTTACAGCCTTCAAACTTACAGTGTGTGTGACATTATGGCGTTTTTTGCAATAGGTTCCACCTGTTACAACTAAAAATGCGAGAGACAGATGGAAAAAAATTATCATTATCGCCAGCTACTAAAGTAGGTCTCACTTTACCCATTAAATAACCCTACGCATTTATTTGGTAGTGCTCAAGGTAGAATGCATCCTTCAAAATGGAGTCAAAAGGAAGAGTGGTTTACTTTTAAGAAGGTTTTTGTGGTGTTTTGACAAAAAATGTGTATAATAATTTTGCACTTGCGCTTTAGCTGAAAATATTACTTACTTGTGATAATAATAATGACGGCACGTTACCATAAAAAAGTACAAGCTGCTTCATGATAGGAGTGACAAACTGAGAGTAATATGGTAGGCTTTTACTTTTAAACTAGCTTCATTCATTTGCTATAAATCTACACAACTATCTCATCAAAACGGAAAATATAATATTACTCTTATTGCGTACTTCTTTGTATGTCTGTCTAATGGATCATTGAAAGTGAATTAAATTATACATGTATGACAGTTAGCAATCGTAAGTTATGTACACATTATGATTCTCACTGAAAAATTATTAGCATGAATGAATAAACAAATGAATTGCATGTGAATAATATTAAATATTTTACAGTACCTACTCAAAATTAAATAGGTAGGTGATAGGAAATGAGCTTTTGCTAGTTCCCAGCATAAAACAAAACGGACGTGCTTCAAAGACCCACCAACCCCAAAAGCCCCAAGAAAGTTGTTTTTTATTCGTATTTAGTATCACAATTCGTTTGTTTGTTAGGTGTATGTGGCGCAGTACAAGTTATTCATTTGAAAGTGAAATGCTTATTTAAAGTTATTCACACACTGGAAAAAGTTGGCAAGCCAAACTCCTATTGTCAAGCATGTCACCAGACTTTAAAAGAAAGTTATTTTTTTGTTGCAAATCGGGTGGAGATGCATTTTTCAAGTCATTCATTATTGTCATTATTTGCCATATGGCTACCCCATAAAAAATTCTGGTAACATACTTGCTATAATGGAACACACATCTACTAATACCACTCATTACATTACAGCGCAATTAGGATGAACAATGCGATAATGCCACTTATCACTATCACATTGTTCATTGCATAAAATAGCACCGCCAGAATCTCCGACAAGAAAAATAGGAACACAGAAATGATCAGAATGGTTTTTGGTATGCAGTGAATCTCACACAATCAAACCAGTAAGCGTCCACTGACAAGAAACACAACAATGGAGTCAATTAAATCACTACTACTACTACTCTGATTGAATTGTTGCACGAACCAAGAGATCATCCAAACTGCGTTCATTTTATTTTGGCATCTTACTTGTTTTCTTATCATTATCGTCCATTATTTTGTCACTGTCCTCCACAATCGACGACGAGACGACTCCTCTCTTACAGAGTTATTTACCATTCATTATACTCCATTTATATATTTTAGAGAGCTGTTTGCTACCAGGCAGGGCATCTCATCGTCGTCTCGTCATCATGATCACCACCTCCCAACCATTGTTTTCCTGAGCACTTCTCGGAACATTTTTTTTTCACAATTAATTCATACTGTGCACACAGAGATGGATTCAATATAAAAGAGAGAAAAATTGTCACATGGTGCCAGAAATAGATTGACTGAATGTGTATTGTAATTGTAACCGAATACCCCATATATATTAGATGATTCGTCATCTATGAAAATCAGGTCAATGTAGGTGGACTCCACACACACAATTACTACCAAGCACTAGGTATTATTCGATCAAAACTCGCTAATGGGATTTCGAAATCTTATTGTTGACTTATCACAGTTTCAATTGTTCGCATCTCACACACGATCTAATCTCATTTCTATTTAAGTGTCCTTGCATGGAACGACATGGTGTATTTGCTATTGGCGGCCTGTGCGTGTAATGTGTACGTATTTGGTCTTTCTAATAAACTGATTTAATCGTTGTAAGGTTATTCGTGATTTTAGGATATTTTTCTTGGATTTACCACATAATAATATGTGCTTGATTTTTAAGAGAGGACAGCAAGTCGTCTTTATAGACAGTCAATAATGCATTCAATACAAAATGGTTCAAGTGTGTGATGAGGAGATGATGATACAGGAATTCTTTTGAGCAAATTGGGCCAAATACTTATACATCTGCTTAATTATGATGCAATCATATGAGAGCAACACTTTCTTCGAACCAGTTATAAAAATACAAATTACCAGACCAGATTCATTACTGTGATTAGATATCATCTGAACAAAATGATGACAAATGATAATTTTCTGATAAAATGGATTGCTTTGAAATCTGAGTCTTGTGCAGACAATACGTTCAAGATGATGTTGCTCTGGTCGATATTCCCCAACATTTCAAATAAGTCATATCGTTCAACTAGCGAAACTAAAAGGGAGAAGCAGACAATGCTTAATGGCTACATTATTATGTAATAACGGTCGCATAAATTAAATTGAATAATAATACAAGTCTCAAGTATATGGCCCGTTTGTTAGTTGACGTTGAATGAAACTGACCGTCATCATTATGCATAGGTACATGGTATCATCCCCAGACAGACCAGTAATGAACGCGACTTGCCTTGTGAGTAACTGACTGATTACCACTAAAATACAAGCATTTAGTATGCCTATACGCATGATGAACTTTAGACAAAAGACAACAATGTAATGCCTGGTTGATTTGCCTACTGCTGACATGTACTTACTGTTATCCATTCTTCCTCTTCTATAATAATAGTACTATGGGCAGATTCAGTTTCAATCAGGTCATTGTCTTTGGGGATATACTTCTCTGCGCCGTGCCATCCGTCAAGATTGAAAAATGGCGCAAAATAAACGAATTTCTATCAGCACTCCTAGGAGTATCAGCAGCAACGGCGGCGGTGTCACAATTACCATAATATCTATTCACAAAATACTCCGTTGTGAGCAAACCAATAGGAAACTTATCATTGTCAGTTTGTTAAATGAAATGAAAATTTATTCGCCATTATTACTTAAGGCTTCCAGAGAACAAAAATTGACCACTGCTGCTACTCCTGTCAGTCATGTAATGTGTCTGTCTATGTGCACTCTACTCTGCAGTCATCAAACTTACATTATCCATCATTAAAAATAATTACGGTATATAGTTTCTCTCACCTCTCTCTCGAAATTGTCAACTTTTAAGACATTTGTGAAGCAAAATAATAAAACATATCAGCAGATCAGCCCTAGCTCACTTTTTGCAAAGTGAATTAATCATATTGCATGTCATCATGCGAGCAACTTTGACTGGCCTCAATCAGTTTCAGTTCACTATACTCCTCAAGTCCACACCATTTACAAATCGCATTTTCATAACATCGCGTCATCATCATGACACGAAAAATATATCGCCCACACACACACATACACAAGAACAGCAGACGGGCACAATATATTTTACTCTCAAACATTGACACTAAACCATGCACTTTAGACTCATAACACATCACATTATTTTGAACCAAGTGCAAGCCCAACTTTGCAATTCATGTTGACACAGATTCTTTCAATAAAAAATATGCGCACAATAATGAATAAGCAGATATTATTATTATTATTAAAGGTAGTGCTCTTTTACTCTTCCACATGCACTTAAAAAAGTGTTGCGTTAGTCGCATTGCACTACATGGCATACCGTAGTAAGGGATGACCATGATGTGACAAGAATAATGGGTAGAACAAAAAAAAATATATATATTGAATAATCGGTATAAAAACAGTAGAACTCTCGCATACGGCAGGCAGAGGAGGTATCAACAAAAAAGTTTATAATGCTGGCTGGTTTGGCAGTTGGCACAAAACCTCGATTTTTGGCGATCTTCCCATCGCTTCATTGTCTTCAATCAACATGAAATTTTTTAAGGGTTTCTTTCTGCATCGTGAATGAGTGATGGTTTGTCGTTTATAATGAATTGTAATGCATTCTCAATCCATACATTACCTACACACTCGTCCACAAATAAACAATGCGCAAAAAAAGCGTGATCTTGTCATAATAATAGCAAATGTGAGACTGTGACAGTAAATGGAAAACTGAATTCTTTGCTGCTGCTGCTCGGCAGCTACCCTTCAATTTTGCCATACGGTTCATTACAAACTGACTTGTCGTAGTAAATTTTTGCCACTGACTGTCACTCTACTAATGTTGCCTGTTGTACAATATATATTAGCTATACGCTACAATTGAGTCATATTACCTGTCATTATATTGTTGAATCTGACTCTCTGACGACGAGTCTGTTTGTGTGCTGTGTGGTCGAGAAAAAAAAGTAACTGGTTATTCGTCGAGTTAATCATTATTAAGATAAATCACAGATTGAAAACAAAAAAAAACATCATCATGCCTGACGAAAAGATAAAGTGGAGGTTGACAGAAGAGAGTGAGAAAAACAGGCGCAAGGAGAGAATGTGACCAGAAAAAAACACGATTTTTGGAACAAAAAGGGACCTTTCTTTCGCACTTCTCATCAGTCAACATTCAAATGTAATACGTACATACATACACACAAGTTTACTCGATGAAGGATGACAGAATTATGTAACAAGAAGATATATGCAAAATAGCTGCAAAATGTTGACACAAGTGGTGCATATAAGATCTATATAGGTACATACATTGCAACAATTGAAATAACCACATACCACACGAAATTATAACAATCGCAACAATAACTCATGTTTACATTGCATGGCATTCACACACACACAGACAGACGACCAGACAATTCCAAAAAACGAAAAGAGGATAATTGAAACCTTCAGATAAGTATTTGCACTGGTACCGGTCGCATGTTATTATTATTTTTTGGCCTGTATCTTTGCTGATAGATTATCCGTCTATCCGTCCGTCCGTCGTCTCTCTCTATAATCTATGGTGTAATCATCCAATTGGTTTTGTGGACTTTTGAACAATCACTCTAATTGCAAATTGCTACCTCTTCTCACAAAAAAATTACCAAATGTTTTTATTTTCAAAGTGTAGCAAAGCAAGCAGAAAACGGACAATTTTTGAACCGTGTGGACTGAAGAGAGTTTAAAGACCGAACAAACAAACTATTATTTTCCAATTGCAGAAAACACATATACGGGAGTAATAATGCGGAATTATCTGGGAGGATGGATGGTAATAATGACGAGACAACACGGAATTTTGCACAAACTTGTCAAAAAACGCCAATCAAATGTAACAGGCGAGCGATTGAAGAAGGAGAGACACACGAAACAGTTTTCTTGCCTTTTAGAAGAAAAAACGACGGTATTATTATTACCTATTACGTAGGTACACATTTATGTCATGTCACTGTTTCACTTTCGCAACTTTTTTTTATACTTAGATGCTCACATGCAGCGCGAGTGAGGAAAAAAGTCATCATGCATGTCTTACTCCATTTTTTATGTATGTAAATCCATAATCATAAAACACGCTCTTCTCGGGATGCTAATACCATAATAGTTGGTGGAAAACATCAAATTATTCCAAACAATTTTTGCCACTCTCGTTAATAAAGATTGTTACACATGCGCTTATTACGCTTGATTTGATAATCATACACATATAGGCACAAAAAAAATTATTAGCAAATCGAGATGTCGTGGAAGGAAACACTAAAAAACTCAAGAAACACTTTAGAGACATACACACACACACACGTGACGTTAGGTAAACAGAAACAATGTTGAGGATGAACCGAGAAGATTGTTTTTTTTGTTCAACAGTTAGCACATCAAAATATTTAGTTTAGTCCTTTCATCCATGAAGAAGCTTCTGTGTATGTGTGTGTATGGATATTTGTACATTTTTTTGCAGATGAAAATGCAAAAGTGCAACAACAGCAGCAACAACAAGCCATACTACTACTTAGTCTCTTCTAAAGATTTGCGAAACGTGTCGATTATTCTTTCAAAAAATAATAGACTTGTCACATGAAAAGTTGCAAATCAGAAACAAAAAAACCTTCAAAGAACAAAAACACACACACACGTTGTTACATATTATGCTATATATAATTTGCTTTACGCATATAACCATAAAAATTATACCATACTACACCACTTACATACGTTACAGTGCAATTATACTTTAAAGACGATCACTTTCCAAATGATACTGCTTCTCTCTGCTACAAGAAGACAAGAGAGCAATTACTCAACTCGGAAATACATATGCATTCATCACACACACAAAAAAACAACATTTTTACAATGCAACAACAGCAACAATGTCTACTACTGGGCTACACACACGAAAAACACTTTTGCAGAAGATGAATGGAATGTATACCTACATATCTTCATCCAAACTAATAGACTTATCATGAGAGAGAGAGAGAGGCTGAAACTGACAATGAATTTGAATGAGTCAAGATGAGATGAAATGATGATGATGGTGGTTGTTGTATGAGAAGAAGTAATCTAGCCAGAAAGAGTTAGTTAGTGTTGCTGTTTGCAGTAGTAGTGGCAGCAGTAATTACGCTGAAAAAGGAGTCAAGAGCACGTTGTCATATTGCTTCACACATGCCATAACAAAAAAAATCTTGTTTTTTTATGTTTGTGTGTGTGGCGATGGTGGTGGTGGCTGTTTTGTTTTTGTTCACTTAACTTATTACACTTTTTGCACAGAAGAACATCGTTATTATATGTTATTATGCATTCCTCTACTTGCATATAGACTACCGTGTGCGCTAATAGTAGCAAGTAGCAGCGCCGCCAGTATTAACAATAAGGATAGTAAAACCATTGCAAATTTAAGTCAGGAAGGTTCCATTGAGGAGAATAAAGAATCATTGTAAAAAAGTGAAAATACTACATAATAATCCATGCTTTATACAACTGCTACACGTATTATCTCATTATTATTATTGAAGTGTTCCTTTTTTGCACAAAAAGAATAAACTGTATCGTGATCAAAGATTACGTATTAAAGCCCAACTTTTTTCTGTACAAAACCAAACTAGACAACATTACAACAACAACAAGAGCAACAATACAATTGCAATCACAATCACGCAACATCTTTGACTAAAAAAATTTAATAATTAAATTTGGTAGCAGGTGAGAAAAAGGGTAGTGTTTCTTCTTTAAATCTTAACTCGACTCATGTCGCTCATTATTTTTTACACAAAAAAATAAAAATAAAGATTTTTCATAATAAGTTATCACATATATCACAACAAAACTTTTTGTGTTTCTTTGTTCATCTTTTGTTTCTGTTTGTTGTTTCATTTGATTGATCAACAACACTGACTGCTGTGCGTTTGACACAAAAATATAAATATTTTGATAGTCGTAATTTGCATTACCTGTACACTATCGCTGCTTGATGCTTGCTGCTACTCCTTCAATTAGCTTTATCGTTAGTAGGTGACAGCAAAGTGCAGTGTGGTTTTTGCCCCGAGCAAACTCTTGCAAAAATCATTATTACAACAGCACTTTCATCCGTAAATCTACCCCTGGCTGCTCAAAAATGTACGGAAATCTTCTTCTGCTGCTTTTGCTGCATGACGATAATGGCGAATGAATAGAGAACAAGTAGTAGTCCTCCTAGTCATTATGACGATACTGATGATCACATGCGAATTTGCACTTTTGTTTGTTTTTTTTGTAGTTGTGCCTGAATGAATAGCAGTATTTCGCACTCGTGTAATATACAGTAATTTTAAATTTGTTCCCAAGTCATAGGTGAATTGGTGTAGAGTACTAAAAATGCAGAGAGTGATGGCGATGAATGATGATGAGCACACTACTCTCAAATTACTTTCTTTTCCTTTTTGTCATGCAATCATTATCATCATCACACGTGCATTTTGCATTCCCCGACGACCATTCCATCCTGCACCCCACCACCACCACCTCCAACGGACCAACAAAATATTTTGCTTTATAATATCTTATCTTTTATACACATGTCTTGTGTAGTTATACGAAAAAAACACCACATGTCATAATGATCATAATGATGAGATTGCTGATGATGAGGTTTTGGTTTCGTTTTTTATCACCTTTTTGGTTAAGTCCATAAAAAAAGGATATAGACATATATATTTTTTATATTTCTCGCATGCGAAATGTTCCTTCAAATCGTTTCGTGGTGCAAACCAAAAAAAGACACAAACGGTACATATTATAGGCACATGATCATCATCATCAGGTTGTCTGGGCCTGCACTCAACTACTGACTATGATGATGATGATGTCGTCATTACATTTATATCATTAGCAGTCACTAGTAGAGAACAGAAGAAATAAAAAGAGAACGGTAACAAAACCGTAGGGCTTTTCCCCTACCCTTTTCTTTTCTCTTTTGGCTTGTTGGCTGGCTGACTTATTAGATTTATGTAGTAGCAGTAGTTTGAGAACCACTACCATCAATTTCCGTACCATTGAGCATTATGAGCTGTTTATAAATTGTATATTATCAATTTTTACATATACAACATACACAAGTACATATTATATGCCAGCCATCCTACAAAAAAATGTTTTGCTTTCTTCGGGGCATTCTTTTTGCACCGATGATGATGGTCGTCTTTGGACGTGTAAGTGGAGAGGATGATGGTTATGAATGCCTGGCGTAGTAATTATTGGACACACATGAAATCTTATACGAGATGAGATATATCAGTCCTTTTTTAGAATGCAGGAAGAAGGATGCATAATATATTACGTATCCCGAGGAGAAGAGGAAGCTCAGAACGGATAGTTAAATAGCGTTAGTAAACTTTCAAAAAAATGTACTCATAGGTTGTTGTGTCCGTTCGTCATTTTCACCACCACCACACCGCGTCACAGGGTTTTTAAGTCCATCCCCGTGTGTGGACTCGATCATGTAAGAAGAGTTTGTGATTATGATGATGCCAGCCATCCAACCAAGCATAATGCATCAATGTCCATTTTTTATATATTTCTTCCTTATACGTTTACATTATTGCCTTTGGCAGTGATTTGATTCCTTTTTTTCATTTATGGCTTTTTCAATTGTTGGACATGCTGATTGTTATGTAAAAAAAAGTGATTCATGAATTCTCTATACACTCAAGTGGATTTTTATGTCATCAAGCACGACTCACTGAAAACGTCAATGTCAGTCTGGCAAACCAACAATCATAATAATTTAATCTTTAAAGGTAGTACAATAAGTGATGGTGATGATGACGATGGAAATGCAACATGACTTGTAGTAAAGATGACACAGGATTAAGCTAAGTTATATACAAAGTCAACGAGGAAATAATTTACTGGTTGGTTTTTTGACTTGCTGGAACTCTGAAAACTTTGTAAAAGGGAGTACGAAAAAGGACTTTTGGTACACGACGAGTATAACATTTCTGTGCTATTTATGTGACTTCCTTCCAGACAATGAAAAGCACATTGTTGTACAATCCTCAACCTCATTGCCAGCTTCTAGTTTACAGGTACTAATTATTAGTTAGCAGTGCTATTTTGATCAATGCTTACCTTTTGTTATTTATTTTGGGTAACTCTTTTGTCCTCTCTCTGGTTCTGGTCATCAATTACACAGCTTCAGTTTGTATGTTGGAAGACGAGATGATCTGCAAATAAATAAACAAATATTTCAATGATACGTTACTCGTAACCCATAATTATTACGCGTACTTGCAGAGATGCACAAAGTAGATGGTATATTATAGTCAATGGCACTAGGTTAATAGTGGCGATATATACGATGCGGGTAAATAAATTACAACAAAACGCATCTCTCTTTGAAGCATGACGATAACCACCACCCCCATCATCATCATCTCATATCTCAACTTAAAAGCAAGCATTATCTTTTTTCATGATTCATTACAGTACTCCATCTGCCAAGAACACACTATTTTTTATGAAACGTGTGTAGCGCACATCCAACAATTACAAACTGCCAACTAACCAGTAAAAATAATTTATCGTGTGTGCTTAAACTATTCGATAATGTAAACAAAGTGGGAATGATGTGATAAACAGTATATGAGCAAAGTAAAGTGGTCACTGGTGAGTACAGGCATTTTATACATGTGCTCATCCATTCTTCGCCAATAAATAAAATACAGAAGCCAACAAACAACAGCCAACACAACAACGTGATCTTCATTGATTGCCAACAAGATTTCCTTACAACAATCTACTTTGTTGCTTGCTTCTAAGTGCGAAAATGGCTCGTACGTGCCATGATAATGCTCATACTCATAATATGTACCAGCATAATATAGCATAACCCTACAAAAAAAAATCACTTCATCTTTTCACTTATCACATAATATCATGTAATAATAATCTTTAAGAAGCACATAAACGTTCATCAAACAGATAGTAAAACAGCGGTAGAAACGATTAAGAGCTCTTCTTCTTCGTTCTGGTAAGTAATGTCATTCATACGAGCAGACAATGTTGGATTTTTAAAGGCAAAAACAATTACCACCTTTTTTCTCTTCTGCAATTCAAACAGCGGCAGCTCTATCTATAAGCTAATGAATATTACATCGCTTCCACTTCACTTTTCCATCTCTTCTCTGCGCAATAGTCGTTAAAGTAGGTAGTCATGCTGTCAAAGTCAAAGAAAAAGGAATGCAACCAACGAAAGCCAATAACGGTCCAAAATTATTTATGTGCATTTTCTTAAAAAGGAATCTTGAAACAATAATCACAATAATATAGCTCGTTGCATCAAACCACAACAATGCCATGCCATCATGCCACACCACCACCACTCATTCAACATGACATAGGCTTTGCACCTTCCTATCTCTTCTCATTAAAACTGTACGTAAAAATTTGCAGGAATCCACCTCCACCTCCATGTGTCACCGTCAACCACCACAAAAATTAATTCATTTTTTTACGTAGCATTGTCACTGCCTTGCTTACAGTTGTATTGTTATCAGCTAATTCCTTTTATTTTGAGGGAACTCATCCGCATGATTAAAAGTAAAGCTTAACGGGTCGTCGGGAGGGGCTTTTGTACCTTTTTCTTGTGGTTATTCATTATTACGAAATGAGCAAATGCAATACGGTCAATGTCAGTCAGGGTCATATGCATTTATATTTTTCATTTCAATATTATTTCCCAACAAACACAATTGTCGCCTACACACTCGTCTTTCTATACCTGAGATTGAGATGATCTCTGCCGCTATAGCTCGCTACCGTCTTGTCATCACTTTACTTGTACTAAACAGACGAACAAGTTTGTTAGAAGTTATTTTTTCCACTGTAGTTAGTACATTAGTAAAACAGCAATCATCACGCCCAGGAGGATGCAATGAAAATTGCAACGATTTTTGTAATGTAAGATGTATAGACAGCAAAAATTTTACTGTTCTCTCTTGTTGTTGTATTCAATGACCTTCCAAAACCTCCTACGATGAAGCACCACACCAAACGGCAATGCATTTTTGCGACAGTCTTGGTAGTCGTAAATAATCCATTTTTGGAAGTAGGAGTATAAGAAGCAGAGAGAGAGACAAGTGAGCAGAAATCGTGAGCAAATATTAGACTGGCATGAGAGGAGGCGACATGAAGTAGTAAACACACGATCATTCTTCATTATAATAATTTTTTTTACATCTTCACCAACTTTGCGTTGATGTATATATAAAAAGGGATTAAAGATGGATGACATTGTTCGCGCTCATACATTTTCCTTACCTACCTTGTCTCATCTCAGGTTCAATAGCATAATATTCTCTTCTCTAATCCATAAAGGCAACAGCCTCTTCTTCCCAAACAGATTAAATTATTTTTCTTCCAACCACACACATCATACATGCCTAAATAACAAAAGCAGTTTTTTTAAATTCCCATCTGAAAAAATGTCATCATCAGTTATAATATTTCATCTTCTTGTTCATTTTTAAATTAGCGGAAACGATGCATGTATACCAGGTAATGAAAGACTGCATAATACGTTATACGGATACGGATCAAGGGATTTACCCTGCCAAAAAATATAACCAGTTTTATTAATGCAGATTTATAACAGCTACCTCATTTGCTTCTGGATACATGTATTCAATTTTTACGGAGGTGGAAAGAAAGATGGATCTTTTCCTTTAATACTTTTAATGCATGACGCCAGCAGCAGCAGCGGCTTGATATTCAGATTAAAATATTTTAAATTAGCACATTCACCTTTTCCGTTTTCATTTCCTCTTTCTTGCGCGCATAATCTCTTTATCTCATAAAAAATTCTATCTTTTTTCCTGAGGACCAACGTTTTTCCTTCAACTGTACACAGGGAAGTTGGCGTCATCGTATATTATTGATTAATCAAAAAAGTTAATCTGTCGCTGACGCAGCTTTTCTCAACATTTCAGCAGCTCTCAGCTAACCTATTCATGAATAAAACTGTCAGAATGCTTACACGTTTGAATTCATTCATTCCACATGTTATTCTATTCTACACATTAAATTTTATTTCACTTTATCGGTTAAATCACAAATCATCAGTTTCTATCAGTGTTTTAGTGAGTTCATTAAAAATTCCCACAGGGATTCCGGAAAAAGGCCAACTCAAATACTTGAGATAAAAAAATATATTAGTTTGGTTGGTATACAGGTTTGGAGTGCATTCCCATCTCATAAGTCATAATGCAACCTGTTGCTTCACAAGTGATGACTACAAACAACCACCTTTTCGTATTTTATGATCACTTTAGAGGATTTTCTTCATATAATTTCAAGTTGCTTATGCATACACAGTAGTCTGCACATTAATATCATGATGACATGAAAACCACCCATTGTAAAAGAATTCATCACGTCACTTTTTTTCGACTTCCAGCTGCGCAAACTACATGACACTAGGATTACTATAGTCATTATTATCAGCATAACCATCAATGATGGAGATGAGTCAAAAAGTGAGCAATTTTTATTGAGCTTTGAAACAAAAATCTGGGAAAAAATTGTACCTCAAGTCAAAATATTTGGTGGCGCATCATCAAAAAGTGCATTAGTAAACCTTTTTACATTTCCTACTTGTCCAAAAGGGTTGTGCATGTCCGAGTATTCCAATGAGTAGCCGTGTTATATGTCTTTAGAAGAAATTATATAATTTCTTAACGGGCCACTAAAAACTATTAAAAATGTGAATGAATACCGGTAGCGCAACGTAATAACAACAACAGCAACAGTTGAACAATTGCATCATTTCATTACTCTTCCTGTCTATTTTTTCCTTATCTGATTGTAACTGAGATTTTTTGAATGAAACTGGAAAAGCTAGTGAACCCCATGGGAAAAAAACTAAAAAACTAGTTAAAAAACTTTTACTAATCTTGTGTTGTTTTTAGGTATGCTGTATATATCATTACTACAACGGATCGACTAGTTTTCTTTACAAATTGTATACTATCATGCTTTATAGCGTGAAACGAAAACGATACGGTTATATGGAATACCATGTTGTTCGAATGATTTGTTTAAGGAGGATTATTTCCCACAATTAAATCCGTCAAAATTAAAACTTCCACACGAAATGTAGCGCTACGTTAATTTCTCAGTTTTGCTTTTACATATAATCATGCTTCCCCGTTTTCCATAAATCTGCATTTCCCTGCAAATAACAATTAAACGGTCATGGAATATGAATATGAACACTTTCATTATTACGGCTTATCGATACACCGATAAAGAAAGCGGATATGATGATATATGGCTGCTAGCACAATCTTGAGGGCAGGGCCCAAATCCCGGCAAATCAAATAGAATACAGGATCAACCGCTCTGTGATGACCTACGAGTAACACAGCAAAAGGATTCTCACCAGTTTTGAACTTAACTGAAAAATCGTGCAGTTATTGCTTCATCATAACTTTAAATTACGCAATACGTTTCAAATTTCTCATAGCTCATCATAACTAGCTGCATATATGTGTGTGTGCGTAGTACCTACGTATTATTTCTCTGCTAATAAAACCGGTGCGGCGATATCATGCAGTTATCATAATAATAATTCTTTTTCTTCTGCATAGTGCTGCCGCTATCAGCCAGAAGCCATATTATCCTCCTAATGACAAGGGTGAGCAGTCGAGAGTTCCCATACTTTTATATCAATCAACTTCCATAACATTCTAAATGGACACACACACTGCAAACGTTGTCTCAAGTTGCAGCTAAACCATCGCACCATCATCATTTTCTCCTCTGCCTCTTGACAGACTTATACTGACCAGTTCGGCTAGCTACCGTAAATTTTTCCATTAAAACAACATAACAAACAAGGCAACTTGTTTGTTGCCCATCATCATTTTCATCTCATCGTCAGCATCATCAAACGGAACAGCAGCAGCAGCGGTAATAGTGGGAAAAAGGATAAAAATTAAGATACCGTTTTATTTGGACTTGTTTTTTAAATATATTTTTAATGTTTATGCAGTTAGTAGATGTTCATAAAAAAGAAAGAAAGAGCCTGCTTGCTTGTGGTCCTCTTTGCAAACTTTCATTTTTACTGCGTCCACCTTTTTTAATTGTTCTTTAAAACACAAATGGAGAAGTAAAACTTGCCAGTGATATTTTGAAAAGGATAAAAAACCTAAAATAATAATATGCATTTCAATGAAACCGTAGGCAGCCGGGCACCGGCACCCACACAAAAGGAATTGTTCCTTCAACCAGTTCAGTTTAAAAACAATGAACAAGTGGAAAGGAAAAGTAGTCGAGAGACTTCTCCGAAATGAGAATGACAAGCCGTTATTACTATTAATTATCAAAACCAACATTTTCACCAGCATAACAATTAAGCGCAGTTTATTTAGCGGTTTGTTTATACATCTTCCTGATTTCGATTTCATTGTCGGAATTTTTCCTCTAATTTGCACACTCATTTTTGTGCAGGCACTGCATAAGAAAAAATAATCACAAACTCAAAAAAAGTCGCTCTCACGTCACGTCATGCTTGACGTTAAGGTCCACTGACTGTTGGGACTCTCTGAGATTATGATTTTTTATTTCTGGCTTGACGTCTGCTGCTTAGCGAATTTTGAACCTGTCTCGTCCCGAGAGTCCCGTGTGTGTGTGTTCGTGTCTTGTTCGATACACTTGCCTGGCGATTTATACGCTTCATTGATACATTACATCATAAAAATATTCAATTTGTTAGCCACAAAAAAAATTATGAATTTCTAATGTTGAAAATGAATGGGTACGAGTATAGCCAATTTAATGGGTATATAGCATGATATGGTATGGGTGCCTTTCTGTGCTGCGCAGAGTTTGAAGCAGGTTCAGATAAGCGCTTAATAAATTTCTCTACACAGCTGCCGTGTTTTCTGCTTGTTTTGAAAATTGCACTACCTATATAGTTCATTTACTATATAGTTTTTGTAATATCGCAATATATAGCATTATTTGGCACATTGCATGATCATCATTCATCTTTTTACCATTTTGCAAAACTACCCAACTTCTGATTCTCGCTTCTTCTCTTTTTTTCTGTTGAGAAAGGTTCATCATATTTCATTGACCAGACCAAAAAGCTAAAAAAGCTACTACCACCATATAGCTTCTAGTATAAAATGTTCATCAATTTTTATCACTAGTTTTTTTTCCTGCGTGGAATGATTTAGGTGAAAGGGAAAATAAATTGTAAGTGTGACGTCTTCAGCAATGCTATATTACAATTACACCCCTTTCTTCTCTCTTTTAATTTGCATGATTTCTTACAATAGCTTCAAAACTCCCTTCATCATAACGCTTGTACACAGAAACAAGTGACTCTTGAAACATCACATTACGCGTTATTTATGCGCAAAAATTATAATGCATGTATAATATACAGACTTGAGCTAAAACTGGTCGGTCACTAGAAAAAATCGATTTGCGAAAATATAGCTTTGCAATTTCTTCATCATAAGTTGAGAGTTTGAAAGGGTCTCCCTCTTCCATCTCACCTTTCCTCTCTCCTTGTGAGCTAATCAGCACGCCCATTCTGTATCACCCATCTTTTCATTTTCATCCAAGATAAGTAGCGTTACTCTCAAGAGTTCATCGCGCAAAAGAAAAAAAACTACCATGTTTTATGACTTTACGCTGTCAATTTACTAGATTTTGTGCGAAGGATGAATCTGAGACTTTTAAATTAATGCAGAAAATATATACCTATCTAAGCCAAAAAAATATATTACGTATTGTTGGCGATTGGCGTTGATAACAATAACAAAAAAGGAAGAAAATAGTACGATACGGTATAAGACGACACGTCGTCGTAAGAAACTAAGCTGGGTTGACCAGAATATAGATTTTTATGAACCATTTCAACATACCACACAACATAACATTATATTTATGGTCAGCGATTGCACACATGTGTAGGGCCAGGTTATGCAAATCAACGTTTAAAATCATCCGACAGACAGGCCAAGAAGTCTTCCTCCAAAATATTTCTAACAATAACCCATCGTACTAGTGTTACTAATATCGAGATTTATGCAGAAGAACTGTAATAAAAAGTCCTGTACAGTAGGAGCAGGACAAGAGGAGAGGTGCAGTTGACTCACTCACTGATAATAAAAGTGAAGAGGTAAAACTTTGCAAAAAAAATATTATTATGCTACTTGTTATACAGCTACTTATTTAGCTGAATATTACTCCAATATATTTTTTCTTCTATCGGTTCATCTGAGATCATCAACAGCAGCAACAGCGGTACAGTGAATGGTGACACGCTTACTAATGAAATGAAAGAAAGTGGTTACGCGTATCACCATTATTTTTTACAGATAAATATTTTGTGTGCCCGAAGCAGCTCAAAAAATCAGAGCTGCAGATCAGAGATCCAATCCGATCAGTCAGTGTTCGTATTATACATAGCGGTTGTCTTTCTGTCATTGTTTTTTTCCTTGTTCTTACTTAGGTATGTTCTTTATCCTCAAGTTATTATTCTTGTTCCTTTCTTTTTCATCCCAATTTACTTGTATATGCATAAGTACATAATATACTGCTCGCTGCTGATGATGATCCTGTTTTCTTCCCTATACAAACAAGTCAATGTGTGGACGATGAGGAATCATCAGCAGAGAAAAATCCCGATCCAAAAATCAAGTTTTTATTGGTAACCTCTTTAATTATACTATTTTATATTTTTTAAACACAGGATTCTATCAGAGATCACTGAGAAGAACACACTGTTTGCAATTTGGGCAGTGCTGCTTAGCAGATTTTTTAAATGCGGCAACTAAAACAGCTATAATGAAGAAGAAGCCGTCCTAGCAAAAACTTTTTCTATTCTCTCTGCTCATCCTCTATCCTTTACAGTTGCTTTTTGTGCTTGCGCCTTTATTGGCAAAAGTCGTACCTGCGCGTTGTTATCCATTCCATACATTGTTTAAATCTGTCAATGCAAAGTGCATACCTTGGTTTATATAATATATACCTATATTGCCTATTAAACGTTTCTTTTTTGCTTTGTTGTCTTTGTTCTGGTTTTTTACATGTATTTTTATTCAGTCGAGTAATTGAGTTTGGTTTATATTTCAAGTTGAGCATTCAGCTAACGGTTCTTCATTTCCTTTAATTCCTTCTTGCCCTTCCCATCGATGAGGACGACGAGGACGGTGATGTGATGCCAGACCAGAAAAACCGAACCGGTGCAGCAGAAACAACAACACATAACATTATTATTATTAAAAAATGCATACCTACTTTTGAATGCAGTTTATTTCATTATTAATGCAATGAAGAAAAAAAGGCGAGTCGATGAACTGATTATGCATTATGTTTTTTGGATCTGAAAAAAACCGTGAATGAATGTTTATGTATGTATCATTTATTTGTTTTAAAAATTTGATTCTGGATTAAAATTCCGTCATTCAAGTCGATATCACGATCACGGCCACGAAACGTTCATTTAATAAAAATGGTGATTAGAAATTCATGAGTGCCTACTACATAGTGTACTCTCTGTACTCTGCTCTCCGAAAGAAAGAAAAACAGTAAAAAAGAATACCGGGCAGAAATTCACCTAAAGTAAATATGAATGCCAACAACTAACGAAATAATAATAATAATAATAATAAACGTGCTTGTCTTCTTCTTTTTTTACCGGTTGTTTAAGTGGCAGAGACGCTTCGCTCCTGTGGTATGTTCTCTTCGCTCATTTCATATTGTTATAGGTATTGTTGCGCTTAATTAGCATGTTCAACCAATCTCATTTGAATAATGCCGTAACATCACCACTCTCTGCTGCTGCTGCTAATAAAAATGGCGAGAAAAATGATGGTGATACAAAATGCATGATGCTCCATATTATAAAAGCCATCATCATCATCATTTTTTTGTTTGCTTTTTTGTTCAAGTTTGATAATACAAGCAAGGAGAACACAACACAACCAACACACACCTTTTGTCTTTTCTTTTTTTGCCAATAAATAATGAATCCTTTGTACTTCCCTGCTCCTCCACTATCACCACACATCTTTGTATTTTAACGGTTGTGAAGATCGGCATCATCAGACATTTTTATAAAAGAGATGTGACGTGATGAACGCATCAACATTTTTCGGGCTTCATTCAGTTTTATTGACATCTGTGCATGCAGCGACTTGAGAAAAAAATGGTTTAAAAACTGCAATGCATACATATATTCCTCCCTTCTTGTTCTAGGTGACCAGTTCGAATCGAGTGGAATTAAAAGGGCTGAGAAAAAATAATAATGCTACGTACAAAATGTTATTGCGCTGATGCTGTTATCTTGATAGCTGACGCGCTAATGCTTACGACGACAATGAGGAAGTGCATTTATTGTACCTAGAAAGCCTAATGATAATCAAATTCACCTTCACCTCGTCATATCATTATTATAAAGCTGCGAAATTGCATTGTTCTTATATATTCCATTTTATTGACTGTTTAGTACAGCTATTAGTTAATCTTAAAAGATGCCTTCAGCTAATAAAAAGGAATGGAATGAGTTTGAGATAAAAATGAATAATCGGGAATGTTGTCGAGAGTTCAACCAAGAGTCAATAAAAAACTTACACATTCAAGTTACCACCCAAAGCGAAAGGGACAATTAAGAGAAATATATAATTTTTCCGAGAGGTTTTTATCAGTTTTGTGAGAAAAATAATAATAATACATTTTGAGTTGTAAAAATATGTGTATAGTATTTTGTTAGTAGGAAGGTTTGCAGGGTTGTGATGGACAGATGTATTCAATGGGTTCATTTTGGCACTCCCGGTTCACATTATGCTCCACTCGAATGGTGGTAGTGCCATCGTAGTTATTCCCTTCCTTTTTCAGTTTGTACGGCGACACACAAGGAACTGCTCTGGGAGAGCAACGCATTTCACATGGACTCGGACAATAAGGTCTATCCTGTGGCGGAGGACATGGAGGCCTTGGTGGCTCCACTGGATTTTCCAGTACCCTGTCATCTTCCGGGTAGCATCTCACATCACAGCACTTATCCTTCGGAGGATACATTTGATCATAAACGTCTGCCGGGATGCACTCCAGATCTTCAAAGTAGAAGGGCTCAAAGGCTGCCTTGTAAGTAGTTGTGCCCTCCATTGGCAAAAGTTCCCGCATGTATCGTCTCTCCTTTTCCAGAACGGAAAGTGCAGGCGTTCCCTTCTTTGGAATGTAATCCCGCTTGTAAATGGTCAGACCATCGAATGGCACACAAGTGCTCGTGATTTCCGCCACCATTTGCTTCTTGGTCAGTTTTGCGACTGGAGGTTCCAGGGGATGTGGAACGTACTCAACTTGGTACACAGTTCTGTCATCCAACGCGGGTGAATCCGCATCAATAAATACTTTTGGCTTTGCTGAAGGTGCTGGTTGACCTTGCTTCGGAACGTAGTCTGTTTTATAGCTTGAGATGCCATTCATGCACATTTTGCTCTCCTCTCGCGGCTTCATGTAAGCCCATGGGGGCTTCTTGTATGGACACACGGGGAGCGGTCTGTAGTCAAACTTGGTGAGCGATTGCTGTTGAAACTCTCCTTGGGATTCCACCACAATCCTTTCTGGAGCAAATGACTTTGTCAGCTCAATGGCTCTAGGGACATAATCCGACTTGTACACTGACGCATTTGGCATTTTGAAGTGGGACTCTTGCAAACGAGTTATGGGAATTATGGGCAGTGTCCGCTCAACTTTCACTCCTGGGGGACACCGTGGCAAAGGACAAGTGTTTGGACATTGGTCACAGTAAGGGTCCCTATTGGATGCAGATGGCTGTCCTCCCATCGTCGTCATCTGCTGACCATAATATCCTTGTCCACCACCACCACCGCAATTAGCGTCATTATTAGCGTAATTATTGTTTGACGATGATACAGGGCACATTTTCAACTGGACGTTAATAGGAGTCTGATTTGACGGGGGTGGGATAAATCTTCGACCATGACAGGGATCTGGATTCTCTCTCACGTTCCCATCCCTCGCAATGTTCATGCCACCCTTGGCTGGGATGATGATGGGAGTATATGCCGGACGACATTCCGCAGCTCGGAAGGCTATCGAGCGACCAGACCGACCACAAGGTGCCAAGGTTCTTGCTGTTCCCCACCCAGGTGGAGTAAACTGGCGACAACGATTGTAGTTCTTGTAAAAATCCATTCTTCTCTCTTTCTTTCACTTTTTGACGTGCGTGGGACGAAAGGAATGTCAAGATAACAGAGGGAAGAGAAGAAAAAATAATAATAATAAATAGGAAAAGTACTAATAAAAAAGTGACAGCAGATAAAACATGTAGAAAAATATCTGTGTTACGTTGTAGACATGTAATATGATAAGAGCATTTATTACATTTGGTTTACTTATACGGTTTAGTGCAAAGTCCTTGCTCAGGTAGAGGTGCTCTTATCAACAAAAAGTTTCAGTTTCATTCAACAATGTCGTCTTCTTTTTCATAATTGTGAATTATTATGGTTTCGTATCATCGGTATCACTATCACTTTTTTTACAAGTATGTCGCATTCCTCTCCTCCACCTTCTCCTTCATCGGAAATAATCGCAGTAAAAGCACAGATAACGGATATTCCTGTCACCTTCCTCATATCACTTGAAGACATACACAGAGCATTTTTTCCTTGGTGACTTGTGTAATGAACAGGTAGAAGACATTTTTGCCAATCGCCAATTTACATGTCCATGTGTCCGTTCCTCCTCCTCCTCAGTAGATATATGAAGGGAATGTACATATCTACTCGTGTTCTAGGAAGGAACGACGATGAATATAATCATCATAGTCGCCACTTTCGGTGGTGCTGCACAACAACTTACTATTATTGTTATTAGGTATTATTATTATTATGGCATTGTTATATGTTGTTCACCAGTGAAGGGTTATTCACTACTAGCACACCACTGAACACAAGAAATTGTCTAATGATCATCATCATCATCACCATCAGACATGCATGCAGTTTTTTTCTTCTGTGAGAGGAGACCACATCTGTCCACATGTTACGGTTTCTTGAAGCGCACACATGAATTGTCTCATTTTTCAGTGAAAATTACAGGTTGTCGTCCCTGGTGCAGTCATTATGAAATGAGATGAATGTGTGTGCATACCAAAAAATGCAAGCACTAAATCTATGCACTGTTGAAAGATTTTTGTTAAGAAAAGGTACTTGTCTGTAGTGACGATAAATATGAAGGGGACTAACAAGCCTATTTAATGAAAAATGATTACATAGATGGATTATTTACGTTTCTCTGCCCGGCAATAAGAGAGTGAGTGAACGTCTTTTAGTGAGTATAGTAGTAAAAGTTTACTATTTTAAGTTGTTACGTAATACTACAGCGTACTAGACTCAGTGTTTAAAATTTTTTGAAACACAATTGATAAGGAGCGATGATGGCTTGGCTTTTTTTATATCGCGTAATTATTACATAATAAATGTCCGTTGTTGACGACAGTTCCACATGCGTGAAAAAGTAAAATAGGTTTATTGAATAAAATCAAATTTTGTGGGGTGATTGATGATAAAACTATTAATAACAGTAATAGTGCACTTTATGTTACAATCTAGTGCACGGTTGACGGTTACAGAAGAAACGCTTAAGCCATTCATTCATCAATTTCCTCCGATTAACTGAGCATTCTCAGTCTACTACTGTCAGTCAATTACTTACAAACTTATGACGGCTGATTAATCATGTAATAGCAATTTTAAACTTGTAAAATGTGTCAAATATCATTTTACATATAAAATAATATGAAGTGGATACAAAAAATGATTGTGCAATGTTATTTATAGCTCATTATTCAGTGTTGATAGATGACATGTGTTACACATAAATTTTTGCATTGAGTACGCCATGTAGTGCGTGTAGCGCAGTGACGGGAGCAAAAGATAATTTGCATGCTTCAAAGAAAATTATCCACTTAATTCATCAAAAAAGCATATAACTTTTTAAGTGTCAATTATGAAATCTATAGTTCTGGATTCATAAACCATTTACGCTTCAACGCCCGTTTTCAATACAAAAAATGGTAGGTAGACTAAAGTACAATTTTCAATTGGAAAAGATTTACATGCTTTTTTACAAACCATAAAATTTGATGACCTTGGAGCGATTAATTTGGGAAAGTTTGGATTGGTTTTTAAAAACTAATCCTTCAATTTCAATCGCAGCTTTACCCAATATCTAACAGCGTGCTAAAATGCAATTTAAATACTTCTAATTGTGCATGTCTCTACATAAAGTCCTAAACTACACGCTGGGATTTTTTTTCTTTGCTTAATTTTTCCCCGACTCGATTTTTCATTTTATCTGCCTGATTTGATGATGTAATCTGGTAACAATGTCTCCTGTCTCGAAAAATAACGACCAAGATCACGAAATTATCAGATTGTTTTAATACAAAGTTTTTTCTTGCCGTTCTGTACTAACTCAACCAGCACTACAAAGTAGTCTTTCCATCTTTCTTTCGGCTGCTGATAAAATCCGAAGATTTAAAAGTAGACTCGACTGTGTCAAATGGTAAATTCTTGGTTGTAACGTAATACAGAAGAAAAAGTGGTTAGTTTTTTTAGTGGTACGTGGCTATAAATAAGAAAATTGTGTGTGATAACAGTGATGATGATGACTATAGGGAAGATATATTTTTTGAAGGATCACAAAAATACGTGAGCCTCCTCAATTGAACATTTTTATCAGAATCTCTTCTTCTTCTGGCAGACACGGGCATGCATCAGATAAGAAGAGAGCCACTCGAGAAAATGCATAATAATAACATTAGTAGTTAAACAGAAGTAGTATTCGAAATACCACTACTACTGCTTGCTGCTGTTGTTACATAAGTACTTATGATTATGAGAGAGAGAGCAATAAATACACTGCTGCGTTTGTTGCTGCGCCGCGGTATAAAAAAATGCAAACACGAACAAGCCGAAGCCGAATGGTAGCAGCAGCAGCAGCATCAATATCAGTTTTTTGTAAGTGGCTACTTCTTACAAGATCATTGCACTATCATATCACATCATCAATCATTTGCAAAAATGCCTATCTATTCATTCAGGGATTTCATTACCGAGCAATGGAGCAATACACAGGAGGGATCAAGTATTGGCGCCGCCATTGCTGCTTGTTAACTGCGTTTTATAAATACTTATTGCAAGTTTTTATGGCATGTTTAGCGAGAGCATAGGCTATAGGCTAATAATATCTAGAGCCAAACTCTACGTCTTTCCAGCTAACCTGATAAAATAGAAATGAAATGAAACAGTAATTCGTCGGGTGACCCACAAGTCCATAAAATCACCGATAAGTAGACGAGTCGTTACCAACGATTTCTTATTCGTTGACCGTTACACTGTTTACGATGTCCTAATTGTTACATGAGAGATCTACAGCGGTCGGGGGTTTTCACAGAAATGCAGGAAAGCAAGCGGAAAGATTTTGTGAACAAAGTTTCTCTGTATGAATGACACTTTCATAGGCAAAATGTCTACAATAACCAAAATAGGCGTTTTAGTATCCGTTCTACTACTGTCACCGAGGTCAGTACGAACGGAAACACTACCTGATGAAGATCAAGGTATAAACGCCATGTTTGCATGAGGTTTATCGTCAGTGCATATAACTATTTACATAATGCATCATTTATGACTTTGCAGAGTTTTGTGACTTTGATGAACAGGATGACGCACAGAGAGAAGACGCTGAAACGGAACCTTCATTTTGCCAAGAAGTTGTAAGAAAATTATGCTCTCAATCCGTTTTAAATCTTACAATTAGGTACAAGGTGCCCTATAAGGTACAAGGTTTGTAGTATCGCTTATCATCAGTATCATTTATCCAATGCAGATTTTGAATGATAATTCCGATCTGTATAATCAAGATGATCACAATATCCTAGCAGCTTTGGCTACCTCAGTGTTGAATAAGACTTATCCGACTCGCGTCAACAGTTTGCAGGCGTTCACAATTTTTGATGAAATGCCGTATCCAGTACCCACAGGCACGTTTTATAAAGTTCTTATGAAACCATGTTTTACCATTAATTGGTTTTAACATTAAATGTTGATGCAGGTACATCTTCCTTCTTTATGGTACTCATCACCGTCATTTTCACCTGGTATTTCAACAAATTCATTCACTGGATCCTTCATAGAACTGCACAAACTTTGGATCTTTTCCCAATGACAGATCAGTTTCCAAAAGTGTATCTTTACATGCTCCAACAGGTTTGATGAAAACCAATTAACATTACTCAATTTCTGCCTAATTCCTTTTCGTTTCGAAATATGTTGTTATTGTCAGTCTCGCAGAGAAAGCCTATTGTCACGTGACGTTCGAAATACATGGGGCTGGCTTGCAACTGTAAAAATAATTACACATGTCAACTATTTTATACAGACAATCTGCATTTCTCTCTTCAGCTCTGATCTTCTCGTATTTTTGCCATTTTCCAGTTTTACTTGTTAAAACCGAGTGATCCTTCCGTAAACACAGAGGAAATATTTCGATCTCCCGGGTGGAACGATTTTGAGCTTCCACGCGACGTTTGGTGAGAAAAAGCATATTTAAAATTAATGTACAATTATATGCAAATTAATTTTACTAACAATGATAAAACTTTCTTTTAAAAAACACTGACCAGGGGCATAATAAAAGCTATACTCAGAGTAAACGCCGCGGACAAAACAGAAGTGAGTACGGAAGGTAGACACCACGCCGCAAAATCTGGAACTCGCCGAGTGATAAGCGAAGCGAACGCAGTGTCACGCAGAAACGTGCCTGCAGGGAAATCTGCCATTAGCAAAGTGAGGGCGAGTGCGGATGATGTGAGGCAGGGACAGGAAAACCAGCGATTGATGCTGTTAAGAAAGTTGCTGAGGAAGAAAGAGCCAGCAGTCCACAGTAAACAGAAATAGAAACATCTACTACCATTTTCCTTATTTCTGAATATAATGATGAATAAGTAAAAAATGGACCCACATTTTTAAAACAGATCCAGAAAATGATAAATCTTCAGATTCAGATGACGATGAATTTCCCAGCGTACGTGACGCTGCCATTTCTCATCTCTCTCTTCATCCAACAACCAACGTATCAAACTTTGACGTGGAAAAGCAAATGTCTCGATACAAATAAATTTATGGGCCTATTTACACTTTACATATATTTATGATTTATGTTAGTTGTTAAATATTAAAGATATAATATGCAATTGATCTCTAGCGCCATATTGTTTTAGGGAGTGATAGAGTGATAAGCATTTTGACAAGCTATACGGAGACTTATAGATGGATATATGTTATCGTAACCTGAACATATGAACCCGTGCCCTGCTAAAATAGTTTTTGTCTCACATTACAACAAAAAATTACCATGAACTTTTGAAAAAGGTTATTAAATGTCCTTTTAACGGAGCAGCCACACCAATTTCTATCCTGCTGACCCACACAAATGAAATATGCATGAATGCTAAATTTATGAGGTAATCAAGATTCCGTTTTGCACATAATATTAAAATATACGATTATGATAGTGTGTCATTTAAAAAAAAGTAATGACATTATTATTGCCGTACCATTGCATTTAAATGGTAGTATCAGCTTAGGAAAAATCAAAGTCCGATGAATATGCTACTACATTACATATCTCAAATCGGAGGGGCTGGGTTCATAACAATTTAACCAATATTATTATTACAACGATGACGAGAAAACGAGTTGTTTCGTTTAAGCCAACAATAAACATCTTCCACCAACTTCTTTTCAGGGCAAGTCAACCAAAGCCATTTGAATATATATACCTATATAAACTCGACAAAGATTAATATAGGTAGGTAGTTTTTTTCTGTCCTGTAAAAACTGATGGAATAGAATAATAGCAACAATAGGAGCAGCGCGGTTTCAAAAGCTCAGTTGGGGTTTGGTCGGTATATAAGATTGTTGGTCATTCATAGCCTCTCTCTCTGGTCTGGTCACTGGTCACCACTATTCGGTTCATGATAAAAACATGACATAAAAATGACGATGACGATGATGAAGCAATCACAATAAATGAAATCAAACACTACAAGGCTTCATAAGTAGCCATAAAAATTGACTTACGCAGAAATAAATCCTCACTTTACAAAGCTTTTTTTTCACGAACGAATCGTCAGTCAACAATAAAAACTGTACGGGTTTGAGCGAAACAACAAACTACCAACCGTTTTACGATTCAATATACGCACATACACACGACATACCTTATGAACATTTATAATAAAAATGTATGCATTTAAACAAATTGTTATAAAAACCCATGTCTGTGAATGTATGCATGTATATTGTTGAAGATCATTCCATTGTAGTAGCAACTTGAAAATCATGACTTTGGCCATCATCTTCACATAGAGCATGCATGCATAAGGGACACAGCAACAAAAATCTGCCCTACTATTATTATTGTTATTAGTACTTTTCCCACTACTGACCATTACTTCATCGCAGCAGATGAAATTTATCATCATACATCATGATGCTGCTCAAGCTCGAATGATTCCATTATTATTATTACCTGCTAATATAATGCTAATGTCGAATCAGACAGTTTTTTTCTAGGTTTCTACAATGCGTCTGTTGTACTTGTGTTCTACTACCCACGATAAGTCCTTGACGGGCGTTGTTACAGTCGTTCATGACATTTGCCGCTGCTGCTGCTTACTCCATCCACATGGCCAGCCATGAGAGAGCGATCATGTAATCTCGAAAAAAGGATGAACAATAATTATGATGGCTCTGTCTATGCCTATTTCACTTTAACATTTTCTTCTGGTTTAACCTCGGTTTTTTTTGTGCATTTAGCTCCGAGCACATTTCCTCCGTATATAGGGTATCAAAATTAAGCCTTGGACTTGTTCACTCCACTTATATTTTTCATTTTCGTAACGAAGAAAAAAAACTGAAGCATTTTACAATATGCCACACCACATCATCATCATCATCAATGCAAGCTTTCATGGAACATATTGCGCCACAATTATAACAATTATCATTTTTTTAAATCTCTAAAAATATGTACCACGAAGCTGTTGGCGTTTCAGACGTTCAGTTGGATTGAAGCCCCATTTCAAACACGATCTGATATGATTATGTAAATGACAACGATTTTGATTACAACTATTCATCATTCACCACATTGCAGTTTCTTCCTTTTTTGCACACGTGTTTGTATCCATTTCTTCTACGTACAAGTTATGTATAAGCGATTCACTGCAAAAGAAGAAGAATATTTTTGTTTGATTGTTACAATGTACAACAAGCGTTTGATCCCATGTTCATCAGATCATTGAAACGCTTCCTAGAAAAAAGTCGATCAAGAGTCACGAGTAGAGAGAACTCCTTTTGTTATGTCATTTGTTAGAAAAAAATTTTTATTCTGTATTATTCCTTCGCTTGAAATTGAATTCTACTTATTCTATAAATTGAGGTAGTGGTACTTTACATGCAACCGCTATCATTTCGTATTTCGTCACACATTTTAAAACTTATAATACGCCAGCAATATCAAATCAAACTTTACTCAACTGAACTAAATTATATAAGCTATCAACTAATGCAAATTATACAATGGTTTTTCATTTTTTAATGTAAGAATCTACAAGAACCCATCTGTGGTGTGTTGGTATGTATAACAATCAATGCGGATACGTGCATATATTTAGGTTCTCAATTCTTAAGCACATTCTCGCCTCATATTAGATGAGCGTATATGAAAAATCAAGAGCGTTTTTCCTATAAAAACATCCTTTTTTAATAAAAATAAAATTGCAAATAATTCACAGGAAGTGTTTTGCTGTATACTCGTATTGCTTTGAAAGCTCTTGTAAGCAAAGTACATAGGTACAATACGATTCATAATATTCTTATGGACAGTAAGAGAGAATGATGGGGAGACAATTGCTGCTGGCTATTTATTTGTGGTAGTTTTATTTTTACAGCATGAAACATCACACACAGCTTCCTTTACCGGTCGACGTTCTCTCAAGAAGATTCTTGTCTAATCGAAAAGCAAAAATGGCATTACAGTTTCGTTGACTTTACTTGCGCTGACTGCGACGCTCTATATTTCCCCCCTTAAACCATCCCTAATGATAGCTCCAAGAGTAATAATAACTTGCCAACCAACCTATCAGTTATCTAGGCATAGTGCGATATTAAATACAAATCCAAAACAAACCAACTAAATACTGATTATACATTTTTTAAAGTTATATAAACCTGGCTCAATTTCGTAATGCCAACTTTGGCGCAAAATGAACATGGTAATGATTAGCATTGTTCACGATGCATTTCCTACTGCTGCGCATAATAATTTTACTTTATCTATCGCAGACGTAGAATGCTCTGTACGAGAGAGGGAGTTAAATGAGGTGGCAAATGAGTACGATATATTTTAATGCATTTGATATAAGGAGGAGTAACGGTGGAAGGGATGGGTGACGACGATTAGCGATGAAGAAGTACTTTTTCCTTTTTTTCACACACAATTTTATGCATTTCTTCATCAACAAAAATTTTAACTACGATATAAAGTGTTATTTTGTGATGGAGTGAGAATGAAAGTGCAAATTTTGACTTATGGGCAATTATAAGTGGAGCTGGTGGTTGGCGGTGGTGGGATCTACAACGATGATGATGACGATGATAAGGAGTAATGATGATCATCGCAAAATGATCCTGCGAATATGCTGACGCGTTATTATAGCACCCTTGAGTACACGCTTGAATGCCCTGTAAATGACGATGAAGAAGGAACAATGTTCATTGTGGCTTTTGAATAATATTGGCACGGTTGGTTGTTTACAGAAGAGCACGTACTTCTCTCTCAACTCATCTATGTATCAACTTTATGGACTATCTTATATAGATACCTTAATCGTTTTTTTTTCTTAAAATGATATACCGAAAAAAGAAATGTGCGTGTCGGAGGAGTATAAACTTAAGTGCTTACAAAGCTGCTATATGTGCCTATGTTATGACGGCATAATAACATATTGTGTTTTTACGCATTTTCTTATAGCACAAAAAATAATTGAACTCTGAATTTTTATTATTTATGCAGATGACGATATACTACTATACTCCAAGCTCTCCGTCGTGTAGTACAATAGGAGAGGATCACAAACCATTCGTGCATTAAATTTTTTTATAGGAAACCAACCGACAGTGAAACTTTTTTAAACGAAACAAGTAATTTCAATCAAGAAGAACGAAACCAAAAACCAACTTTGTTGATGACGACGATGATGATGCGGCAATATAAAATGTTCATCTGAGATGAATATTGTCTCCCATGCCATAATATACCTACTCTGGATTTTGTTATGCATTTTCCATATGTATTTGTAATAGGATTAAAAATACAAGCGCGTATTGTTTCGTAGACAGAGACAGAGCTTGTCATATGTCTGTTGTGGGAGCTTAAGTAAGTACAAAAAAAATATAATCATTACTCAACAGTAACCAGCAGCAGACATTTTTTTCTTCTTCTTTTTTTGAGCTACCCACAAAAATAACAAATTAATGTATGCATGTGTTTTATATATATGTGTATTTTTCTCCACCAAAAATTGCCATTTTGGTTGGTTAATTTTCATGGGAAAGAGAAGCCACCCGGTCGTCGTCGCTGTCGTTGTCGTCATTGCCGTCACAGAAATAATGCTTCTTCTCGATTATCATTATCATCATGATAAACGCATATTATAACGTACTACATATTCCCATAATGTTAGTAATGATATCCTTCGTAAATTTTTGTGCATATCTGGGTACCTACACACCACACAAATCAAAAAGACCTCCAACAACAACAAAAAACAAATTGTTAGTTGTGTGGGTACTACATCTTGTTCTCGTGTAAAGTGGATTGGTTTAAGATTCAAAACTTGAAAATGAAAGCACACACACAAGCATACAATGTATATATTTCTAATAATAATGCTAGGCGTATTGTTGAACAAATATATCTGACTCCTCTTCCGTTCATCCGGCATTTATTCATAAACCTACAACAATAATGTGAATGCGACTATGCCAAAGTTGTAGACGCCACATTTTTTGAACTGTTAATATTTTTTTCTACCAATTCTTGTGAATTGTGTTACATAGTGCCACAACCTATACGTATATACCGCTATTGCTAATTCATCTCATATGCATACATGTAAAGCGAAACAATGACAATGTATTTACAACAAGCCAAATAATATTGTTGTATTTGCACTTACGCATAAACGATTTATTACGGGAGACAGAAGAACAAGTAGTACGATTTCCGTTTTTCAGCTGCTGCAACTTGGTTTGCCAGTATCACCAAACAACAATAATAGCATTGTCGCCAAGTTTTTATAGATAGTACGGCAAATATACCCACAAACAAACGACGACGCAACCAGTCGGTCTGATGATGATGATGAGCAGCTTTATCAAGTCATTGTCATCGGGAGCATCACATCAGCACAAACCATATCATGTCATGTCATCCACGCAACTTATAAAAATCTGAGGACAAAAAAAAGAGAAGAAACAAATAAACAAAGGGTTGCCGGATGTTAGCATTACATATTATAGCACATAGTATAATATTTTATTTTATTCTCAAAATTCATGTCGCTGTTTTGTTGGTTCACACAGGTTCATCAAGGTGTGCATGCATGTGCATAAAAAATATATATATATATTTTTTTTTGCTCATGCGACACAACAACAATAATAGCATCACGTACAATTTTTAAATAATTTTGCTGCTTCTGCTACTTTGTTTTTTAAATAAGTTTAAACGCAAGATAAGCAAAGTAGGTAGCTGGTAAAATGGAAGCTCAGCTTTATAATAGGCATGTACACGTATTGCTACCACCGCCACCACCACCACCGCTCTTTTTTATGGTTCTAATTTTAGAGAGAGAGGAAAATAACTTACAAGCATTGACATTTTGAAGTTCAATAATAATATTTAGATTTATTTGTCATTTTATTTGCTGCTGGCTGCTATCGTTGTTGCTAAAGCTGTGAGTAACAGCCTGATTTACCACTACTAAAAGCTACCATTTTACCACCCTCATTGTTACACATTTAAGCACATCTTTATGTGTACACATAAATATTACTTTTTGATGAGGGCGAACCGCCATTATTGCTGCTAACTCTTCTTACTTATACATAGCGTTCTATTTGCTTGCAAGCTGCTGTCACTAGTAGAATTTTACATGGCGTTGTTCGTTCCTTTTGCCCATTGTTACAGTGTAATGGTAATAATGAGATAAAATACTATGATGATGGGTGGTGTGTGTGTGGCGTGGTGGATGGATGGATGGACGGTCGTTTTTTTGCGAGCAAAAAAAATTAGACTGTGACTACTAACTGCTGCTGCTGGTAGGGATGTAGGTAGTAGTGGATAGAATTAATGTAAATAATGTAAAATAGACACAGAGCAGCGTACCGAGAGTACCGACCAACTGTCACCAGACATATTATACGGCCAACACACTTTTTTATGTGCACTTTACTATAACAGCAGCGATATATGAAACCTGAACCACAAAATGGTATTATCTTCAGTCGTCAGTATAGTGGTTGACATTTAAGTAAATTGAGTGAATTATAGTGTACTTTTGCACTATATGCGCATCAAGCAAAAAATAAGCAACCCAGCCCAGAAGAAGAAAATATTTTATATTGAAATATTTACATCTTGTCATTTGTCGTATGTCTCCCGGACGGAGGAATGTAGAGCACTGAAAGCATGATTCATGCACAGCAATTTAAAATTCATGACTATGCGTTGCGCTGCAGCTGCTGTCGCTGCAAAACTGCAAATAGAAATTATTACCTAAAGGTTGATGATGATAACAGAGGTAAAAGGAATTTTAAGGGTCCTATATTTACCTACGTTGGTTGGAAAGTTTATACGTGTACCTATTTATTTATGACTGCATTATAATCAATCAAAACATGATTTGATAAGAAAGCATAAGACGGCAAAAAAATGGAGACAGGGCTTTGGCTAATTGTTGCACCTGCTCAGGTGTGTGTGCGGTATGCAGGTCACTTGGACAAAAACTCGACCAGGTTTTTTTACTGCTCCTCAACAATGTATGTTTATTGAGCGTCATATTGACACTTTGTTTTTTGATTGACTGTCTGTATGTTTTACTATGCTTGCTAATCTAATCCTAAAGTGGTATCAATGTAAATTATCTCTTGCTATAAATATTACCTGTCTGTAATGGGCATATATCAGTGAGCACTGTTAAATGAGTAATAAGTGCTGTCGAGAATGATAATAGGTAAAGTGAAATGGATAATAATATGTGTATATAGCGTTTGATTTTGCTCTAAGGCGTGGGGGACGACGACAACTTATGGGAATCACGTCCAAGTCAGATCGTTTCTTGTTTAAAAACAAGCAATGTAATGTAGAATACCTCCCACACGTCTGCACAGAACAGTTACTTTACCTACATACCTATACACACACACAGACACGTTTGCTCATTCAGCAACGTCGTTTTTTTCAACCAAACAACAACATGATAATTTCAAACTGCGTTCCTTCTCTGCCTGCATATTATAACAATCAAGAAATGCACACAAAAGAGATTGGCATGGCTGTGCTGTGTGATATCAGAGAGAAAAAATGGTAACAATAACAATTTAACCCGAGCTTCCCCGTCCGTATTCTTCATTTATCATTATCATCAAACCATCTTACTACCTACTTTTTATCTCTCTGTCTGGTTGCTTTTCCTATCATTTTGCTTATCGTCACACAAACATACACAGAGATGCAAGTTTATTAGCAAAGAGGACGAAAAGGAGTAAAAGGCAGAAACATGATGATCCTGTTGATACGATATGACGTTAGTTGTTACAAGAAAGCAATTTGTTTTACTGCTAATCTCGAACTAACCATAAACATGCATAAAATAGCTTTTCCTATCAAATCCCGAGTCATGTAAAGTAAACTTAAAGGAGATTAGATGCCAGGTCTAATGCAAACACATACAAGAAGTTCAATTTAAGAACAGTTGAGTAATAAAAGGACGTACAAATATACAATTGGAATTTAAATGAAAGAACAACGGCACAAACAAAACTTTAATTTAATTAGCAGTAAATTTTTCGTTTCATTCAAAAGTCAATTAAACTTGCAGTTACACATACATCCTTATTGCGTACCTATACATAACTATTGACTTACTACAGACAAGTAGAAGAACTAACCCAATTCAAGAAATACAAATACGTGAGCAGAGTAGAATATCGTCGCGTCTTTCACTTTGAAGAATAAAAAGAGAAAAGAAAGATTGACTTGTTCTCTCTCACACACACAATAAGAATGAATGAATCCTTATATTACGCGTCCTAAAAATAAGCTGTCAAAAAAGTTTCTACCAATTTTATTTTTATGGTCTGAATTCTGAATTACTAAAATCTATGCATATCAGTTTTGTACACACACACACTTTTCATCAGAAATTCTAGTGCAGCAGCACAATTTCATTACACTTTTATGTCGTAAAAGCGTTAAGTATTTTTTTGGATATTTAATATATGTACATATATCTGAGTATCTAGATCATCTCAATTTTCCCTTTTTATATCTTCTCTCTTCGCAATTTGTTGCTGTAAAGTGAAACACTCGCTCACTCACTCAGACAGCTATAAATACTACCTGAAAGCCCTGTCCCTTTTCTTGATCTGCATATTTGATCCCATTTTTAATACGAATAGGTAATGTGATAATGCATGCATTTCACTCTTTTAGAAAAAGTAAGTCGAAAAAGATGTCCAACGACAACAAAAAATGACCATTTCTCAATATTTTTTATTATCATTCGATTGCTCCAACTTTTATTCGCCAATTCATTCTCTAATTCACACAACCACTTAACTTGCTATCTTCGCCATCATCGTACTCAAATTTTTTGATGTATGTAGTAACATTTATTATTATTATGTCCTCCATCCAAATATCCAACACTCTCTATCTCCTCACCTCAACAAATATAACAACAGCACACACACAACTACCTGAGAGCACACATGTCCGTATCAAATCTCAGTCAGTCAATTTCTACTTCTTTTCGTTTGCAAAGTTTAGCAAACATTTTCGAGAAATAAAAAAACAGATAGCCGAGAAGAGATTTTAAAGAAACTGTTGACATAAAAACGGGGTGTGTACTTTTGCTGCTGTCGACAAACGTTTGTGCTAAGAGCTCTGCTTTCATTCTTTCATTCATTCATAAAAAAGGTTATAAAAAACCCTGTGTGTGTGTCGTAAACTGTGTTGAAAACTACAAAAGTGGTAATCAGCAGCAGCTAAAAAGTATAATGGGTATATATTATATGTAGATTATATGCAGGCTCAGTGCAGATGATGATAAAAAAAGTTTTGCTCTTTTGCTGAAAACAATAATCAGACACAAAGCGTGGATGCCTTAAGTAAAGAATATAAAAAATAATCATAATAATAATAGCGAATAATGACGATAATGAGAGATTTTTTAGAGTAGAATAACTTAAAAGTGTGAGCACAAAACTTTTTTTGGTCTGCCCACGTCTGTCTTTTTGCCACTTGTTGCGAAACCTATAAAAAAACTATCCTCAATTTTTTGACCATGTGTCCATGTAACTTACGTAAGTATTTTTTGGAATGCAAATTACAATATATTGTGTGCATTAGCAAATTGTACGTTTTTACAAGATTCACCAACAACGATTGTATAATTTTCTGTTTATTGAACTCTCCTCTACTCGTAAAACAAACTAAAATACTACGTAACACCCCACGAAACTCATTGAAAAGCAATTAATTTAATGGGTATAAATCCCTTTCCATTGTTCTTACGAATTTAAAGATAATTCATATACTTTTCCTTTCTTTTGTGTAACTACGCTTGTGTGTTTTTCTTCCTGTGGGGTAACACCATTGCAATTAGCACGAGAGGCATAATGGGAAAAGTTTTTTTTCTCTGTAAATCGATTCTCTTCTTCTCTTTTTACTTTTACTTCCAGTGCTAATATTATATCCTCCTAAAAAACTATAAAAAATATTGGCTTCCTCCTCACCTTGTGAAAATAACAAGGTTCGTTCCGCAATGGGCGGAAAGAATATTATGGCATGTGAGTGCGAACACATAATATCCATTTTTCGGCAAATTACGAACAAGAAGAAGAGTACAACAAACCCAATCACTACTTCACCTGGTACCCGGTGGAACCGTAATATCTACTTCCTTTGATGACGATGATGAGAACGCGAAAAAATGCATGTTTTTTATTTTTTCTCTTAAGTAATCGTGTGTTCATGTGTGTGTGGTATAATGTGTGAGAAGGGAGATGACAGCATTAGCCACCACGCCGACGTGTTCCAAGAATAAAAAAAGTACACAAAGCTATTTTTTCTTTCTTTTTTCTGACATGCCTTCACTTTCCACTTACTTTGCCCTTTGCTAAATTACAAGAACCGGAAGAAAGAATAGAAAAAATGGAAGTGACTTTTAGAGGAATTACATGTTACTCTATTGATTCAATATATATTTGCCATGTTTTTAGTCATGTCGTGTCACATTAGTTGTAGTAGCAGTGGCATTGAGCAGGCTGACCATTTTCCCAGTTTCCAGTTGTGCACGCACAAATAAAAGCTGTGGACATGCAGTTTGTTTTTTGTGAGTTGGGAAATCAGCAGGAATTCAAATTCAATAGTGTGCAGAAAAGAAAAGAATAGGTTGGGTGGTTGCTGCGGGTGTTAGTCTCTGGCTGGGACACGTAATGAACTCACATTTTTTTGACTGGACACAACCACACGTGGACAGACAAACAGACAAATAATCGTTTTTCTTTTCTCCTGTCCAAAAAAATGTAACGAAATTTCATCAGTGTGTCGTGGCTATCGGTTTTACCCTGACTCGTGTAATATTACATTGGAATCTGAGCACTATCACGCATTATGCAAAAAGGCTCATTTTTCATTTCTGTTTAAATGCCATAAAACCCCATCTAGAATGCATACCTTTTTCCAACTCATCATCATAAGTCAAGCCAGAGTTGATATTACAATTTTGTTTGGAGAGATGATAGAGGGTCCATCCGGGAAAAAATGAATCATGATTCTGTTTGCATTTTTGTCAAAAGCTTATATAACCACGCATATTATATTCCATTTGACTATAAACCTGAGAGGTATGACATGAACTTGAAAGAAGAAGAAAAAATCGATTTGCAACCAACTGTGATTTTATAAGAATCACATACTATTGGCACATATTATAATGTGCTTGTTACTACACACAGAAGACAGAGAATATAAAACATTTTTTTGTAATAAGCAGATATATTAATATTTTTAAAACGTGTCTTCAAACGACCATGTGTACCTACTACAACAAGCATATAGCCTTTGTTGCATTTGACGACCACGAGAAGACGAGATGCACTCTTCTGCTGACTGTGAGATGAAGAAGAAGGATAAAAAAAATGTAATCAGGAGTTAGTAAAGTGGTTTGCACAGCTTGCTGTCTTTTTCTCCGAATGTGCGTAACACAGAGAGAAAAAAGGCAGTTTACTCACTTTACTTGCATAAACGATCCTCCTTGTGTCTGTGTGTCGTTGTTGTTGTTGTGTCGTCCTTTTCGTGAAGTAAATATCAACATCATTTATATGCACATATCCACATATCTCCACACAACCACAAAAATTACCTGCCGAGCCAGACTGCATGCCAAGAAGAAAGAGAGAAGACACATTACCACACAGTCTCGTCTCTCTGGATTGCAATGTAAATTGGGAGAGAGAAGAAAGAAAGGAGGAGCAGCAGCAGCGGTTTTAAATTTGAAACTTCTTTACTGCAGAAAAAAATCTTCAAGAAGTGTCCATCTTGAAATGTGGAGAGTGTGCGCATGCATAATAGATAAATATCCTTATGAATATGATAGGTATTCTTGAAGGAAATGGTCATCATTCTCTTGTTGTCCATGATAATGAGACTGTGATTGTGTGTGTCGGTCGCAGTGGACAAGAAAACACGCATGCATTTCTACAGCCTATATACAACTATAAGCTATTATGCAAGATAAGGTGCGAACGAGACAAGATTTTTTTGAGGGTAAATATTCTCTCTTTCACTTAAAAAAATATCTTGCGTTTTTTTGCTCAATACTCACACACACACAATGCCGTTTAATTCGTAATGTTTATGGTAATAACAATAATAATGATACAAACTGAAATCACGATTTCAAATGATGCTGAAGCTCAAAAAACTACTCATTCTAGCTCAATGGGAGATTGCTAAGCAGGTTGGTTTCCTCGCGCTGTTAAAAATCTTATCTTTAGGCCATAAGCTGGCAAACCAAGATCTATTACCAACAGAATGCGGGTCGGTAATAAAGAAACTTATAGCCTACGCATGATTGCAATAATGTGACTGTGAATTGTTTCTTTTTTGAAAAAATTCTTTTATATCGCATACCTAGATAGATATCATTCCAAACCACACTCTTTTGCTTGTACTTGCATTGTGCGTCAAGTTTCTACTTTAGCTTCTGGAATCTTGAGAAACGCAAGAAGTGTTCTCGTCTCGTTTCCATATACAAAGCAACCGTAACCATTTTTTTGTCCTGTTTCTCTACATTTTTGTGGAAAAATGATGCCTTGTTAAGGTAAAAATCGTGGCGCGATTACAGATGAAAATAACAACTTGAGTTGAGGGATGAAGAATTTTTGTGCTGTTGTGTTTGTGGCTAAATTTTGTCGTTTTCTGCATGCCTTCAGTTTCAGTGTTCTAAGCAATCATAGGTATTCATCTTCATGGTTTATATGGAAGAAATAGAAAACAAGGAGAAACGACACGTGTTTGGCTGATTTGAAAGATGATAATGACGATGAGGTCTGCGTTAGTGTTTTTTAACTTTTCCTTTATTTACTATGCTCCATACATACACAAGTCCATATAATAATAATAGGTAGGCATACAAAAAAAGCAATTTAGTTTTTCTTTTAAAAACATCCTCGTGAGTTATATGACAGTGGAAATAAAAGGAGCGCTTATTTGCATGACAGTTTACATTATTTGCATCTTGTCCATTTAACCCACTAGAAGTGTGTGGCATACGGGAACAGGAACAAAATCTCTAAACGCTAATGTCTTGTCTGTTTCATTTAGTCTGCATATGTATACCTAAAAATCTGTTGTGATAAACTTGAAGTGTTTTCTAAAGACTTAATTTGTGTTTATGATAATATTATCATTTCCACTTGAATGAAATACCTGGCCACTATAATAATAAATTATGAGGAGAATGAGAGAGGACACATTATTCCGTCGGCCGGATACAATTGTACTGTATGAATGGATAAATATCACACTTTCGAAAAATAACATTTTTAAACGTGGTTGAATCCCAACTCGCCACTGCAAGAATTTTTGCACGGTATGCGTTCAGTAGGCATGTAAAATTGTAAGTAGGTATGCATTGGCGATGTTACGGAACTAGAACCAGGAAACAGAGATCTCCAAACAATTTTTAAGACTTTGACTTATTGCCCATTTGCCCCTGTTTAGACAGATATGCATGATAGGTTGTATGTATTTATTCAAGAAGCTACCTTTGAATTTCTCGACACCAAAAGTAAGTCATAATTGCAAGTGACAAAACCTTTTGTGCCAAAAAACAGAAGTGTAGGTAGGTATTCAAAATTATTTCATACATTTTCATACATATTGAGAGAGAGATGCGCGTAAACGTGAAAGACAGTAGAAGTGTTTAAAGAGAAATTAAATTTCATTTAGTCACACACCTCCTCTCCGTCTCGTCGTTTCGTGGTGGTAGTGTCAGTGTATCACGAACAAATTCAAAAGAAGAAAAATGATGAGTTTACAAATTCAAAAGGATGTATGCAAGTAGAAAAAAATGAAGAGACTCAGTTAGTTAACCAAGCTTCTCATCATAATAAAAACAAATTGCGATTTTTTGGCCGCAGAGGAATTCCTTCTTCGTATTATTTTTTTACTTGAGTCGGAGTTACTACTACTCGCCTCATCTCATCGTCATCATCAAGACGCACACCACGCGCTGTGTTTGCAAATGAAATTGCGAGTTTTACTTCTCCTGAAAAGGGAAATGAGATTAACATAACAAAAAAAACTAGCTTTGTTGGGAGTTGGGACTTTTTGGCATGTACAAATCGTACAACTCATTGTACTACAGCTTACGGTGCAATACCACCAATCAAGCCACCAGCCAGCCAGCCAGGTACAATCACTTAACTGTGACTATTAATTTGTTTCAAAGTGAGTATGCAGCATGTAGGTTTGCATTATTGTTACAAACGACATTGTTTGCGTATTAAATATCTGTTTCTTTCTTTCCTTACTCTCAAGTCCCAAACTTCCACCACCACCCAACCCAACAAAACACCTCATCAAAATGTAGTGAGCATGAAAGGAAAACTGTAAAGAAATTAATCACAAATGAATGACTAAAGGAATTTTTTTTGAGGCAAGTCCATTTTTCTTTGCAGCAGCAGCAGCAGCAGAGCATTGTCCACGGTTGCCATTTAAAGATAAATCGATATGGTACTTATGTACCTACTCACATTAGTATATATGCCTTCCTCCAATAAATTGCTCTTCTAATCCTAAATGACCTATTGGATTTAATATGCTTTGCATTTACACGCTACCTTTCTGCCTGCCTGCCTGATGACCCTTGAATGATAAACGACTCAAATCTGCAAAAATGCATTCTGTTATTATTATTGTCTGTAATAATAATGCAGCTTTGTTTTGTTTTGCTGCTGCTGTTGCTGCTCCCACTTCATTTTGTTGATTATTTCCTAACGAAAAAAATACAGCACAATTGCAATGTAATCTACTTACTCGTTGCCACTACTTCCTTTTAACTCTCTGCCTAGCACACTTAACGCAGCTTGATTGCCTTCTATAAAACGAAAATACCTAATTTACAATTCTGCTGTGCTGCTGATGTGTTGGTGATGATGACGATGACCCTGATCTTGATTGTCTCCTTTTTCCCTCTGCACAAAACTCATGGCACACAGTCACACAAGTAGTAATAAAAATGAAATAAGTGCAGAGCTTAATACCACGACCAAATAACAATGCTAACCAAAGACTGACTACTGACTAGACATTATTTTTTCCTGCTGTGCGAGCAAGCTCAAATCATTAAGGTGGAAAGAGAGTGAGAGAGAGGAAAAGCAGTTAATTTTAGGCAATGATGTCCTTTTAGACACTGAATTTATTCGGCCAGCCAGAGAGAGAGATATACTTTTGATTTGATTGTTTTTATCGAAATCGCAATTTGCCTGCTATGATCGATCGCAGACAGGAGAGCTGTCAAATTCAACAGCAGCAGTCGCAAAAATTGGTTTTTTGCATTGTAACTTATTATAGAATCCAACATCTCTGTAATATGTAATTCTTTAACTCTTTGCTCCTGTCTGTCACGCGTCAATACTTTTTGAGCAGAGGCAGCAGCACAAACAACAGCTATTACCTATCAAACTTATCTGATTATCTTGAATGGCAAAACTAATTTCAATGACTTCATTTAATCCGATTGTTAACAGGGGGATTTTTGTGCAGATAATCCCTTGATGCAAAATTGACAAAGACCTTTAATAGTAAAGCTTCGTCGTATCTATCATCTCTTATAAGCCATTATTATTTGCACTGCTCACTACTTCACTGCTGCTGCTGCCCTTTTTTTACTACGAAGGTAGTATGTTTCTAATCGTTCCATTCCATCACATAGACAGATTGTCAAGGAGCAAAAATCCTTGCAAAAAATGCATTGTTTTTCTTCACCGTCAAGCTTTTTGAAGACAACAAGACAACGTATGTACATCAGAGAACAGATTGTAAAATTTGTATTTGCTACCGTTTCAATCTATCTTTTCCTCTAATCTCCGTTTTATTGGCTAAACTCATGAAAATTTGTGTGTGAGCCCATATATTATTATGCTCTATAGCCTGGCCTATTGATTTTTTGCAGTAAACTGGTTGGCCTCCAGACATGAATGAATGCTTGGTCAATGATGCTCGCATCGCAAATTACTGTTCCTCTTCAATCAACAAATTATGAATGGCCAACAAATTATAATTGCCTGTATATACAGGCTTAGGTATATACTATATGAACTCCATCACCCCCGAAGCTATAAAACAAGCAAAAAAACAAGGCAAGAAGCTTCATTTCATTCATTCATTTATGCAGTTTTTTCGCTTCCAGCTGGAAGTGGAAGAGGCGAGGTTTTACCGTTACGTAGCTTCAAAATGCCCCGTTTTACCAGTTTTCATCAGACTTGCTGAAGAGTTTGATTGCTCTCTCTCTCTAACAGCTTTCCTTGTAAAATGCATAAAAATTTGCATGTATTCTGAACTTACATAAAATTATACATGAACATTACGTGCGTACAACCATACAAGGTTATAAAAAATGTCTCATCGGAGGAGATAACGTTAGTTGATTGTTAAAATATATAGTAAACAATAACTAGGTTCTTGTAAAAACATAAAAAGGGAGCACTTCAGCAAACACCTTTGTTTAAAAGTTAGAACACAAAAATGAAAAAGTGTCAAAACTTCATTGCCGTTAAACGGTGACCTTTGACCCCAAAACGACCTCAGGTCTATGTGCTACATCCATAGACGAGTCGAATGATATGTCACTTGCAATTTGACCTTGTAACGGTTTCTAACCGTTGCCGTTGGCATATTGGGTTGGCAAGCATGAAAGAGTCCCAAATTCTTGGCAGGAGAGCATAAAACGAAAAAAATATTTAAAATCGCCGTTACCGTTAAACGATAACCTTTGACCTCAAAATGACCTCAGATCTATGCGTTATGTTCATAGACGAGTCGAATGATATGCCACTTGACATATGTTGTCATTTAAAAAAGTTGACCTCGTAACGGTTTCTAACGGTTGCCGTTGACCTAGAAGGCTGAAAATCAATGGAGCCCGTCCCTATGGGCTTACGAACCCATTGCAAAAAACAGAATTCAAAAATTCAGTTCCGTTCGGAAGATATCGCGCTCACGGACGGACGGACGGACGGACGGACGGACGGACCGGACACACAGAACAAAATTATAAGGTAGCACAAGTGCTCCCTAATAATACCAACAACTACAAAAGGATCCACCCAACTAATTGTTTAAATTTAAAACTTATATGTGCAGTATGTGACTTGATGTGTTTATATGCGGATGGGAAGGCGTGTTATATATATTTTCTCTCTGAGACTGACACGTATTTCATCCTCCTTCTTTCTTCTTCTTCTTCACAGGTTCACAGGCATTTTTTATGCTAATAAATTCCTGTATGCCACAAACAACCACATTATATGCAGGCAATGCCTATATGATAAAGTAACTAACTGCTTGCCTTTTTTTATTCTAGCTACATATTTCACAAAAGAAAACATATCCCAAAAAAATATCTTCCCTCCTCGCTAGTTCCTTCCTGAGAAATTAATTGTTATTGCTGGCAGATGTTTTCTGACAGAAAAACTCTCAGCAGACCACCTTTAACAAGACCAGGTAAGCAAATCATATATTCATTCATTCATACAGTCTATTAGATTTACAAGCACACTTGGCTTGTTGTGGTTGTTTCCCCCATAAAGATATCATTTGCTTATTTTTTTCTTACTGACTGTGTGTATATGCGAGTGAGTAAGTGAACACCTTTTTCGGGGTAGATAATTTTCATAAAGAAAACTGCATACTTTCCGACTCCTCTCTACCACATCATCATTAATAAACCCATCTTATCTTCCCTTTGAAGTTCTCTAGTAGAGAGATTGCCTTTTCATCATGAAAATTGTATATAATGAGATTTGTGGGAGTTGAGCAGAGTGTTATTTTGTAATTTTAATAGAGGATCGGAAAAGAGCATATTATATATTATTATTATGTTATATGAATGCGCACATGCCGTCGTCGTTTGTTCAAGTGCTATTTGATCGGAAAATTATTGATGAAGGACAACAAGCAAGAAAGAGAAGAGCACAATATCGCACCTCCCCCTCCCCATCGTGTCCCGCACCACGGTTCTCTGAATTTTTATGTTGTAAAAGCCGAGAGAGAAGAGTAATAATAATATATGATGCATTTTTATATGCACATTTCCTGGTTGCCTCTCTTTCTTCTTAACTTGTCAGATGTTCCGTTCTATAAAAACGATAGGATGATGATACACATCAGAACCGCATCTGCTGCCGATATGATGATGATGCAGCTTGTGACCAGCAGAACGCAGGCAGGCATATTATTGACAGGAGATAAAAAAGAGAGACAGGAACAACAATGAACAAAAAACTGTGCATTGCATTGCAAACCAACAATATGTAGTTAGTAATAACGCACAATTTGTGTGCGTATTAGCAAACAACTTTGCATCTGCTTTGCAGAGAGAGAGAGGCTGCAGCAGCAGCAGCGTTTATCTCTAAAAGCTGAGCTTGTTCTCTTTTGTTTGATGACGATGCTCATCTTTTGCTCGAGCTTGTACCTTTTGTACAAGTTTTGTTGTGTGAACTAACCCGTTTCAGCCGGCATGTAAATTGCTGAGGAAGAAAAACTGTTTTAAAGGACCTCGTTCATCCCCATACATTTTTTATGTATGCACAAATGCAGCGACCAGAGACTGAGGTAGAAACGAGGCTGGGGCTGTGAGCAGCAGCGAACGAACGGAAGAGATGAGTAAATGATGGTCGATTTAACAAATTACAATGATTTGTAAAATGTGAACATTATGGGAAAAAGATGGTAATGAAATATGCCACCATATAAAACACAGCTCTCTCTCTCTGGCTTTTGCATGTGATGATGATCATGTTCTTTTTTACGTCCTTTGTGTTCTTGTTGTTGTTGCTGAACAAATTGGAAGAGGAGTTAAGTGGTTATGAATGGAACTACTTGAGTAATAGCTAGTCCTCCGTCTCTGGTACAGGTACAACTAGTGAGGCTGTTGTACTTCCTCAATATTTAAAAATCTGTGGCCTGGCATTTTAAAATATATTTTGTAACCGTTTCCCTACATTATGATTGCCGTTTAGACTGACTTACTTACATGTACTACGACAACATCTAACCAGAACCAAAGCAAACCAGAAAAGCAGAGAAAATCTAAAATGTGGAATTATTTTAGGGAAAAAAATCTGCCTCTTCTTCCTTTCGAGATTTTTGTGGCAGATGTTAAATTTAAATTACTGTACAGTATGTAAGTGCCTGCTTTTGTGTACACACAACAACGGCAACAACAAGAGGATTTATAGTTTTGAAGCATGATTTTCTCATTGTCACACCTTTAAAAAGTTCTTTAATGTTGAAAAGATGACGATGACGGAATGGTCGAGTGATGAGATTTAGGATGATGAGAGGAGTTTTACACAGAAGAAAAAATTCAGAAATCCCGGACGTGAGTATTTCCATACGCGGTCCGTTATGTGAATTGCTCTGTTTATCTTCTTATTCGTTCTGTACAGCCTTTTTTGTGTGGAATAATTTTATTCTTGTATTTTTAACATACGATTCAATGTTGATGCCATCTTACAATCAGTAATACATACGTACAATGGTAAGGATGATGATGAAATGTGCAAAAGAACCACTTTCCATTTCAGACTCTCGAGGAAAATGAGTTAAAACCGGGGGAGAGCAATTTCTTGGTGATGGGTTCTATCTACCCATAAAGTAAGGCTCTTTCTAACAAAAGGGAAAAATTAAACGTGTGTAACGTACCCGTTGCACTCCTCAAACTCCTCTCATCTTGCCTGTTTTTGTTCACTACATTACATCATATCATCATACAACTTATTACTGCCCTGCCTTGCTTTCTTGTTGTGAAGTAGTAAAAGTGGCATGATAATAGGTAAAATGATATATTATAGTGTGTTGTCCTGAAACATCTGTGTGTGTTCTATAATAGCTCTCCACAGGAAATAATTGCCGACAATCTCAAACCATTATTACCAGTGTGGTGATTGTTGTGCTCTGAGCAAAGCCATGATCCTGTAAACCGGAACCAACTGCAAACTGTAATAAACCATAACAAACACGACGACGACTCGACTCTCTGCCTGCCAGATTTTCGAGGAAAAAGTAATTCTGGTTCTGTGACTGACTGAGAAAAAAAAGAAGAGGAAAACGGAACGTACATAAAATTATCACGCATAATTATTTTGCGACTTTTCTGAAGAAAGTATACAGTCTCTGGACATATGTACTGAGATTGTAACTGTGAAAAATAAGTGAAATTGATGCTTGCATTTAAAGTACCAATTCCGTAACTCTGATTCCTTTTTGTTCACTCACGACTTCCTCTGTCCTTCTCCATCTTTCCGCATAATCAATGAATCTATCGAGTGACATGCTCAAACGAAAGGTTATGAACCTTTTTAAAAAATATCCTCATGAATCATAACGATACCTTACAAATTGTGTGTGTACGTGTGCACCACTGATCTAGAGCTTATGTACCCACAAATCGTTTGGAAAGCCATATTTCCTGCTTTATTTAAATGAGGGTGAAATATATCATGTTCTTCTTTTACTCTACCTTTCAATTTTGCATGTCGAGATGAAAAATAGACTATACTAAATGGCATCGGCATGATGATTATGAATATTATGACGAATAGAAAAAAAATATTATCATTTTTTACCATTCAGTCATAAATACAATGCTCAATAGTGTACTGTCACACACAGGTCATCATATAATATAGCATTCTTTTTCTGCCATTATAACATTTTGCATCTCTCATCTCATTTGCCCCTTGTGATGCTCTCTTCCTTTTTTATCTTTTTGAGATATGAGATGAGATTCTACTGAGCTTATACACAGGATACTCTCATAAAGCAAAACCTATCACGAAACGCGATGTAGGGATGTTCACGTTTGTAAAGAGATTTTTTTTCACTGAAGAAACCGAGATAATCAGTTTGATTTCGCTTGCCATTTTTTTCCACTCTAAAGGGATGGATGCTGCGACGCGGTATATCCTTGCGACACGCTGGCAACTTTCAACAACATTGAACTCGTGGGATGCATGCGTGTCTGTGTTTGTTTACGACGCGACGTTAGTGACTTGGACAATACGAAGAAGAAGAGAAACCACCCGAAATTTACACACGGAACTAAAAAAATATACAATATGCACACTTCTGAAAGGGGGAAAGTTTTACCTTTTTCCGTTCTTAAAACCCTATCGCATAAATGATGGAATTGTAAGGGTGTAAAGATGGTGACATCGTGACTAACGCTATATTATCCATCCAACCAAACAAACCAAAGTGCTTGTGCATTTTACAGTCTTGTTAAATAATTTACTAACCACTAAACAGACCTCAGAAATTGAGATACGAGCATGAGCTGCATAAATGTAAAAAATATAATGTGTCTTTTTTAGGGTGAACGAACAACAAACGTCAACAACAATACGACAGGAAAAAAATCGTTTACAATTTTTTTTGTCTCCCAAAAATAAGCGAATGGGTTTATAATAAGAAATTTATTTCAAGACTCTCTCGCGAAAAATAATTTTGTCATCCTTTTACTTTTTTATTGCCGTATACGAGGAAAATTGAATAAAAAAACTTCAATTACCGCACATTTTAATGCACCCTTTTATTTACCTACACGCAATATAAAACTGCCATAATAGCGCACAGAGCCCATGTCATAAAACACACGTAATGATTCATGAGACTTGGTTCTTATATATTCCACTACTGTCATCTCTGTAGTAAACTTGGTCGAATTATAAATCTTTATATTAGGTAAATAGAGAGATAGATACCTTATGATCATGACCATAGAGCTTAATCATAAAAGCACACAACAATGAGTCCATCTGTCTATATTACAACTCTATGCAGTATGCAAATGTTGGTTCCTTTTGGAAAGCGAAACTTATTATTATTAATTGCATGAAAATTCACGGGATCGATGCAAGTGATTACGAGCATGTAACAGAGCTATAAAAAGCAAAGTTTTTATAGCGAAATTGTCGAACAAGAGCAGATAGGCAGCGGACTGTAATAATGATGATGATGATAAGTAATGTACCATTGTGATTACGATTATTGTAACCTGTCAATTGTCATTTTTGTTTGGATGATGACGGGGATTGCGTACAACAGCAAAACGGAACGGCAGAGAAATATAAAGAATGACATGATTCATGACGATGACAATGACGATATACATTATTTACTACATGAAAAATATTACATTTTGCTATCCATGCTAACTGCTGCTAACCTTTCGCATTTTGCAGAACAATCAACCTCCTCCTCTCTTCGTCTATTCTACTGAACTGAGCGCAAACGCTGAAATAAGCATGGCGATAAAAATGAGATGAGATGACTAACGACGACGCAACCAGGTAATCTGCATGTGGCCTCTTTTGAAAACGTTCGTTGAACGGACACAACCCTTCTTTATTTTTCTTAGGAACTATTTTATGGGAAATGTACCCAACCACCTTAAGCACATCATATAAAAAAATATTAATATGAATTTTGTTACTTGTCCCGTCTTTTCATCTATAAAAATGTTATGCAATGTATTTTGTTTGTAGGTGTTTATAGGACCTGAAGTGAATTGAAGATTTTGAATGGATGGATGGACAGTTATAATGTCTACTTGAGAATAAATATAAAAAAAGCGAGGAGAAGAAATTAAAGTTTTGTGAATAAATATCCATATACATCATAAACTGCCAACATAAAATTGTATAATGGGTTTGTTTGCGGATTGCAGAAGATGTGATCTGATGATGATGACGATGATAGAATATAAGCCTACCACCGGACCACCATATCTCCACCAAACACTTCCACCTTAATAAACAACTTATGAATATTACGATTTTTATGAGCATTGAAAAAATATATAAGAAGAATGTTATGATGAAATAAAAGACTTTTTCCTTTGAAACCAACCTCACCTGGTCTGGTCTGGCAATCACGAAATATAAGCTGTGTGTCTGTGTTGCTACTTCTTCGACTACTTTATCTTCTTACGAATGTGTTGCAATAGTGAGAAATCATAATATACAAATACTTTTGTTATTGTGTTGTTCGCAGGACGTTTACATTTCACCAGTCACCAGGAGTAGTAGTAGTAAGCAAAGCAAAATCTTTTTAGTGCTCATAAAGTGTTCGTATGGCAGAAGAGAGGCAGATGAAGAAAAAAATATTAATGGACACTGCACTGCAGAAATACTTGTCATTGTCAATATGCCCAGTTGGTCTCATTGTTAGCCAACATTGAAATATTGAAAAGTAAAGCCATATAATACGTAATAGTAGGTAGGTAGGTGTATTTATAAGATGGAAATGAAGAAATCATAATAACTAATAACATAAATGACGAGGATGGGCGGAGACAGGGCAGGGCAATACGGGAACTCAACTCGCATTCAGCGGACATAAAACTGCAAGACGTAAATTTTCTACCCGTATTGAAGCGATGATTGTCAAATAGCTGGTTATAGCATGATATTATATTTCATGGAGCCAAAGATACGACTTGCGTCATTGTTGTAAGCAGATAAAGTAGTAATATTGGCTTTTTTTGTCCATTCTCGCATTATTGTGACGTTTACTCTTTGCCCAGCTATGAGCAAACTGTTGCGTTTAACAATGGGCTTGTAAAGTACACAAGTCCACATATGTGCTTCTATATGCGTAAAACAATTTTTTTGGCACTGTACGCAAAAGTCACAACAAAGCAAGAAGAGAATAGGCATGTATCTACAGAGATGCAGATGACTCAATAGAAATCCTTGCAGCCAGAGAACCAGTGTGCATGCCGCCGCTGCTCTGTGAAAGAAAATAATAAATTACGCCAAGAACACAGTGTCTAACCTGTCATGAAAATATCCAGGAAGTGAAATGAAAAAAGAGAAAAGGATGAGATGGGAATGCCGCACGGTTACTTACACGCGCAAAACAAAAACAAACAAAAAAATGCGTATGAAGATGATCATCTTGTGAAAAGTAAGTAGGTACATAATCCATTGGAATGGAATTCGTATAATAAGCTTCATTTGTATATAAGGAGGTGGTTGATAGGTATGCTTTGTACACAAAAATGTAATGGAAAATGCAAATAGGTTTGGTTAGTAGGTACATTTGTTTTGTTTGAATTTTGCTTGAGTGAGAAAAAAAAGGTAAAAAAGAAACGCATTTTTTGTGTCAATTTTAAAAATCTGTTTGAATAAGTTGGTAGGTTAGGTAGTTAGTGAGACGACGACGGGGACATAGACAGAAGGAACGAGTTTTTTAAGTAGAAAAATTGACAAAGGACTTTGATGGAGTATTATTATTTTATCGGGGATAACGTTAAGATAATGTGCTGTTGATGTCTCTTGTTTTGATGGTGTGGTGGTGAGACTGGATATAACAATTACTTGATAGAACATAATCTCCTCTCTTGTGTTGTGTGTCTGTGTCTGCACTGCAACAATGACAAAGATGAGAATGACACAGCAATGAAAATGATCAAATGGCCTTGCCACTTCAAATCAGAGTTTTATTATTATCCACCTCAATAATTTCTATTTACCTTTTAATTTTTTTATATCCCCTGCCTGTACAGTTGAAACAAGTAAAAAAGGGTTAATCAAAAGATGATGATGAGGTGGGGAAGAAGATGAAGAAGAAGAGAGTACACACATTTTTTCGTACATGTCGTTCCCTCTTCAGATAAAATGTTGATGACAATTGGCTGAGTTGTCTGGATTGCGAAACCTCCCTGGAGAGAGACGCGAGAGACCTTTCCTCTTGTCTCTCATTCTAACAATGTGTGTGTACGCTTCATTTTTAAAACCTGAAACACGATCCTTTTCAAATCATTTATACACTCTTATATCATCATATTACATTGTTTATTGTTTAGAGCTGCATTATGTAATATGCACAAGGTATACATTTTTTATCGTGCTGTTTTTTGCAGCTTTGTTTTGCCTCTTCTACTTGGTATGCTCTCGACATGAGACCGTTTCTTATAAAAAATTGGTATTGCTATCATAATACCCAGTTCTTTTGCTGATCAATACAGATGGTTGGATTGAACATTTTAAAGAACTGCTTTATATCTATGCTTGTTTGAAAGGCGACATTCCCACACCCTTTCTTTTTCTTATAAACCTACCTATATTATTTTTTATAATATTAAGCATGTAGAGAGAGAACAAGACGAAAATCACGACAACTTTTATCTTCTTCTTTCAACGGGTCATAAGGGAGAATGCAAACGGAGAGGTACATGCATTATTATTCCATTCCGGAAGAAAAAAATGAGACAAGAATTACGAAAAGAGAGTAGAGAAAAAAAGGAAGAAAAAAGCCTTCATCATGCTTGCACGTGAAGCCCTAAGACCTGTCCCATAAGAAGAAAGAAGAAACGAGAGAACTTTAGTAACGCTGTTTGTTAGTAAAGGGTAGAGGGATGAGATGAAAATGACGAAAGACAACAAGACGTTGACAACAAAAGACAGGGAACAGCTCCATAGGAGGCTTTTACTCCTTTTTGTAATGATACGTGTTTCATATACTCGAATGATGATGTGTGTAGGCTTTGGTAACGTAACCGTGTAAGATGAAACCATATCTAAAAATACTTCTAGAATCTTTTTTGATGAAAGATTACTTTTGTGCACCCAAACGAATTTTTAGTGCGGTAACGATTTTTCTTATTTAAAATCGACATTACACTTAAAAAATTATCATGATTTATTTTGTGAATTCAATTATTGTGAATCGCTGGAGACTATTTTTTGTATACCATTTTACCCTATCATCAAATCGTCTTCATCAATTTTTTTTCACTAAAAATCTTGTCATTTTGAAGCAGGTAAGACGAGACCACAACAGAAGCTCATTTCAAATTCCATAATTCCATATCTCCATCAGATTTTTTTATCATCTTGAAACAATGACGCATGTACATGTCAAGATGAGATTCATCGCCAAGTGGCAACGATAGAGAGAACAAGTAGTGGATCGCCCGCAATTGCATCTCATTCTTTTGAGTATGCATTGTACCTATACGTATGTAGACAAGGTAGAAAAACATAATTCATGAAAACTCTGTTTTTCCATATAAGTAGTCAGTTTTATATATTTTTATGGAGAAACGACGTTTTATTTAGGTATTCTGTCTGGACAGGACATGTAAAAGGCCAGACCGTCTCTCTTAAAACGTGTTATGTACCTGTTGTATTGTTGTTCCATCAACTCTTTTAAAAAAGTGCGTGAATGCATTCATGCAAAGAGTTATAAAAAAATCAAAGTAATTCGTCTAGCGAGTCTATATGCATGTATTTAAATCCAGTTTATACAGTCAGGTCAAACCATACTCTTTTTATAGTTGTGTGGACCTGTAAACTTGTAGGAAGCAGAGGGAAGCACAAAGACAGAGTAACACAGTTACGCTTGAAACCTGAAGCTACAACAATTAAGGTCGTCCTTCTCACTTCTCACTTACTAGTCAGGTAAGTTGTACGTAATATTTTCCCAGTGTCAAGACAAACATTGTATGTACCTATACCATTATACGCACGCTACGCATTTACTTCATCATCTTGTTTCTCTTGCTGCCTGTCCGCTCCTCGTTGCATGGAAAATTTAGTGCATCTTACGTTACTACTGATGCACTCTAGTATACAGACCTACATATATGCATGCATGAATACATTATCTATTTTTTTTAAATAACTGAACATCATCAGCACTACTGACTTGTTTGAAATCCAACCACGTACTTAATAAAAAGTAGCTTTCACGTGCATTATCATCCTACCTAATAATATGACTACATAGCATACACAATAGAATTTGCTGTGGTTCTGTGTGATTGCGAGGAACATCCCTATAAATATTTCATATTATTAAAGGGGTTGTTTCTCAGTGTTAAATGATGATGATGAGACTGCAGGGTAGTAGTACTTATTTTACTACTTGCATTACGTGTCTTGCTATTTTATCAACAAAACTTGCTGATGCACGCACGCTAGACGTTATACTCTTCTATACATCGCTTGTCTTGTCAGAGAAATACAAGAGAACAAAGTAAATTTCTATCTACAAAATTTTCTTCGCTCACACTCATCTTTATCTTCATCGGTTACAATAACGCATCATTGATGATGATACTCCTCTACCAAATGCACCTGTAATCCCAAGAAAAGACCGTGTGTTGGCATTGAGCATGTGGTATGGAGATCTTGATAGAAAAACTGCATTCATCCCTTCTCCTCTTTGCATCATCGTTTTTCTTCTGATGAAGATAAATAGATGAACAAAAAAATGTAATAATCGTGTATACTATCCGTAGAATGTGTGTTACGTCTGCTGGTCCAAATGTCTGCCTGCCTCCCATTTTCTTATCAAAAGTTTTTTTTTCAACCAACAACAACAATAAACGTATATTTACAAATAGCGAGAGAGAAAATGTTATACAATAATACATACATAATATATACAAATGTATATTATAAATATCGACTTTTTCGCTCTATTAACACGCACCTGTTTTTACAGGAGAGAGGAGAAAAAAAAATCTTCGTGAAGATTCATTTTCTTCGCCATCGATAAGAACAGACATAAATACCTCAGCAGCATGCAAGATCAAACCTCGTACAAATGTAAGCAAGTAGATACATCTTCTGTATAGTAAGTAATACGTCAGTAGAAACACCGATTTCAAATCTGTGTAATGAGAACAGCTTTTTCCTTGTCCGCCTTTTTAATATCTCATCAGCAATTGGATTTATTATACAACCGTCTGTTTTATATTGAAAAAAAGAGGACACCACAACAAGAAGCCTTTTTGAAACCTTCGACAATAAACATAGATTGTCCATTTGTTATAATATAATTTCATGGATATTACTGTAGGTATTTTTTATCCAGCAGCAGCAGAGCAGTTAGCAGGTTCTTCGGCAAACACACTTAAAAAACGAACATTGTTTTAAATCACGCCATCACAACGCACAGATTCTCTCCCCGCTAATATTTATCCCATGATGTCGTCGTGAGACTGTTTGGAATGAAGCAATGGGAGACGCTTCAAAAAACGCACCTTCGATGCATCATCCTCATCATCATCATCATCATCACAAGGAAATAATTGGAACCTGTTGAATATTTTTTTGTGCTATTTAAATCGTATCAAAACCTAAAAACCTGTTGCATCTCATGAAAATGTTGCTGCTGCTGTTATTGCAGCCATTCGTCTTTTTCTGGTTCAGTTTACCTGTCTTACTTTTTGCTCTTCAAAAAATCTTTCATTATGCGCAACTTTTGTTTCCCATGAAATCATTTTGATGTCTTCCATTATTATCTTCATGTGCATTCTTACAGCATATCATCATATTAAATAGCCACTTCTATAATAACCTACATATATGTACTCCCGGTTCTCGGTCGGTGCACCAAGGCATGCAGTATTTTACCACTGACAGTACTAGTGCATTTTTTTGTCCTGAAATCATACCACCGCCACAAAAGCTACAATTTCTGGTCACTCCAAGTCCATGGAACCGTGCAGTTCAAAATTATCATTAAAGTTGCTCTATTCAATTCGTACATGGTAGTATTTTTTCCGTATCTATCTGCTACATACAACAATGTAATGTACCTCTTCTCGTAACTGACTGTTATTTTCTGTAGGAAACTCTCTCGACGTAGTCGTACGATGGATGGCTGATGCACCGTAATTACACCTTAATTTTCTATCCGCCAACATAAACTACTAACCAAACCCTATCGTCTATCGTAGTCATCTTCAGCATCTTTCGAAATCAACATGATGTATATGGGCTCTTCCAGTGTATCAAGAAGAATAAAAGATTTTCAGGTGGACTGCTGCAAGAGCAAGAGTGCAATGTTTTGAACGAGAGAGAGAGAGAGAGACTCCAGTCGGAGAGCGATCATCATTATTGTTATTATTTCTGGCTCATTAAACTCCTGCTTTACTAATCAGTATTATCATCATCCTATGAGCAAAAAAGTACAATGCACAATACAAAAAGTTACATCATAAAAATATACTTGAGAAATTGAGATTTTTTCTCCTTGCAGCACATTTACCTTTTTTAGATTTTTAGATGATAATCATATCATGATGATGTTGATACGGCTCATAGATTCCGATCAAGATGAGAAAAATGTATAATGCTTTATCATTTTTTTTGTTTAATTTTAGTACATGTGTCATGTACTACCTGCATTAAAATTGCAGATGAAACAAAGCATAATGGACTATTTGCACTATTTACTACTATCAAAAATATTTTATGATTATATCATCATCTAAAAGCTTTTGCACATTGTTTTGCTTTTCTCATTTGAAATTTTCTAATTTGTTTACAGCGTTTTTTACCCCCTCAAGTTGGAGTGATAATGGAGCTTCTGACTGAATCCCGTGATCTTCCGAAATCACTTTTATTTACACACAGACAGACAGAGGAGCTTTTAGCAGATTCCGCGTACAACAAAAAACAATAACAAAAAAGTTTTGATATAAATGCTACCTATTTTTCAAAAAGTACAATGCTCGGCAGAGTCTGCTGATGTCGGCAGCATCAGTTTTTTTTATGAAATACGTACTTGATTTTGACTTGCGTTTTCCCCTTTGTTTTAAAACCTGCGTGGAGATCTCTTCTCCTGTCAGTTGTTATTAAAGGAGCAAGAAACCATGTATGGCTTTGGCTACGGACGGAATCCCCGAAACGTAAACTTTTACGCATGCTTCCACTAAATATAATCATCCTATCGTATCATATAGTAATATATATAAGGTGCTTTATTACAATTCATGCCCCGTGCACTCTAATCCACAATATATTTTTTTCTCTTTCGAGTTCAGGGTCACAGAATCATCCGGTCAATTCTCACAATCAAAAGTTTAATGTACGCACGTATGAAAATGTTTTTTATTGACAAAAATATTATGTACCAACTTTGTTGCAACAACAGAGAGACGAGAAGGCAACAACCAGACTTGAAAATAAGCTAAAAACTATGATGATATGATGATGGCACGAATTCATGCATTATTACGCCATGCGTAACAAACAATCTACATAATATATCAGGCGCATATAGCAATCTCTCTCTGTGTGTGTATCTCGTGTTATACCCTGGACGGTTCCAAGAACTTTTTCTAATGTATATTTCATGGAATAAATAGCAATAATAATAAAAAAATATAGGAACGAGTTAGTTGTCTGCGTTGAGTTGATGATAAGTTTTGATTTGTATCTTGGAACAGAAAATAATCAAAATCCATCCACACCTCCTCTTGCTTGTCTTTATAAAAGCCTGACCGTTATGTTTTGGCCCTTAAAAATGTGCCGGAAGAAACCTTGTTGAAATTGTTCATCAAAATATTATTATTTTTCAAAAAGCCGATGAAGCGTTTTTGCAAATTATCTTTCCTGTAATAAATTTTCTAGCAAGTTATGAATTTTGATTTTGTTCTATAGAAGGCTATAATGAAATTTGCTTCTCTGAACCAAAAACATCAACAAAACTACCTGAAGCTATAAAAACCCACAAAAGCGGTGAGCGAAACCCCAGGAGATAGAAAACTTGCAGAAAGAATCGACACGGTCTCCCTTCTTCCTTCCGAGAATCCTTTAAGGTGCATCCTATAATATCAACCAACGAGATGGAAAAAATTTCCCCTGCATAAAAATGGAGAGTTTCTCGTTAGTAGACACAGAAGAAGGGACAAGAAACATGTTTCCTTTCAGATATCCACCAAGTCAACTCTTAATCTGCCATTACACGTAGGTATTAAAACCCCTAAAGAACCACAACGACCGCCTCACGTCTCCTCTCATGACCACAACTCACATTGGGAAAATTATTGGGTTTACCTTTTCATTCGATTACGATCCTATACTGCAATATGGCTTATCATTTACAAGCAAGGAAGAAGTACAAGTGCGTGGACTGCACCACACTCACTCTTGCATGGCACGTTATAAATGGTAAAGAGGGGCAAGAGGTCTTTTTTCTCGACTTCTAAAAAGAAGGGTCCATAAGTTACCAGGAAGTAGGTGAGATGAGTAAGATGTACAGTACATTTGCCTATTATGCTTTACGTGTTGTCGTCGTCGAGAAAAAATGATGTGCTCAGTCAACTCAATGCTCCCTTGAAATGACCTTGCACTTGAACTGCTCCAAGAACAAACATTTACCTATACATTCACACGAAGTAATAACGATAATACAGCGTTATCTCCGTGTTTATACTTATAAAGCAGTAATATGTCATTAACTTAATTCCTTCTTTTCTATAATAATCTATAATGCATTTTATGAGAATGATGATGATGGTAATGCAAGTTCAAGCAGGAATAACGCAGCATGAGACTTAGTTGAGACATGACAAGATTATTTTTGCTGTTATGTAAAAGTAAGCAAGTAAGAAGAAAAAGGGGCTCTCTTCTCTTTCTTCTTCATTACCATTACCACCAGCAGCACATCAAAATCATCATCATGATCATCATCTCATCATCATCAGCTTATACCAACCAACACTTCAACCTGTACATTTACATTCCAAGAAGGAAAAGGCTATATGTACCACTACCACCATCACCGCACCATTACCACCATCGCATTGTCTGTAAGTCTGTTGTGTTATAATAAGAATGAGAAAAAAACATTAATCGTAAGTTGTGAGCACAAAAACTCTTTTCATTTCCTTTCCACTACCAAAAAAACATCAGCAACAGCAGCTTGGCAGCAGCGAGCATTGTGAATTTTTTTTGCATATTATATAGACATTACACAATTTTTCACAAGTGAGCAATATTTATTTATTATAACAGAACAAGGGAGACTCTGACAAGAAAACAATGCGCTCATTGTAAAGAAAATTTTTGCTTTTCCTTCTTTCTAGATACTTATACTTGCGAACGTTCGCGGAGAGGATGACGATGACTATGTACTTATTATTATTGCTGCACTGCACACTTGATGATGTGCACTATAAAACGTTAAAGGTGTAGCATCATCGTCATCAACATCAGCAGCGCACAGCTAATCGTAATTACTGTTGGTTTCAGAAAAAGCAAAAGCAGCATCAGCACCCATCTTTCAAATTACTTGTGTATATACCTATCTATCTAATATCTACGCTGATATCACCTACCTACCTGTCTCTGCCTTTCTTTATTTCTTTCGTTCCATTAAACCGTTCGAGAGAAAAGCGCTCTTGAACTTAATATGTCCGCCTATTGGATTTTTATCATGTATCTTTACTGATGATGATGAGTCAGTGTACCATTGTGTACGGAGTGAACACCTTTGCAACACAAGTGGCGAAGGCGATGAAGAAGAAGAGTCCCAGTGGGAAAATTTTATTTCTCCCATCACAAGGTATTTCGCCTAAGCTATCTTCCATAATGTTCTCACGGCCCGCAAACCCAAGTACAGCTTTATATATTACATTTTTTTACGTTGTTGCTGGTACTGTTAGTAGTGGCGTTTTGCTGCAAAGTGCACAGTGCACAGGTCATCCACTTCTTTTTAATTTGATTACATCTCTCTGTAGGTTACTTCTGTGTAAAAAAAATCCCATATATTACTACCATTACTACTACTCATCCATCCGCCTGCGCCGTTCTTGTAAGAAAATGAGATGGAGGAGGAAAAACATTTATTTTTTCAACTAGCTCTCTAGCTAATAGCTCTGTTACTTTATATGTACATACTTACCTGCCCGCATTGTTAGCGTTCAGTACATAAATCGGGATTTCTTTAAATAAATCCTCCTTCTTCCCACCTAAAGCTCATTTCATGCTAAAAAGCTCCAGGTTTCATAAAACCAAGTTGTTCATAGGTAGGTAGGTATATATCTTTCAGCTTTCAAGTAAACATAAATTGCAAAAGTTATTCTCTACTATTTAGACTCAACTTGCTGACATATATTGTTTTGCTCATATGCATAACTATAATGCTTATGCATGTGCACTGAAGAAACCCACACACTTATTTTTTTTTACAGATTTGCTGTCTGTCTAGCCTGTCTGTCTTGTCTATAAAACTCAAGTAGTACTTTTTCCCTTCCCTTTATATATTCTTCTTTCTTACTGTACATTTTCATTCAAGTAGGTACATATGCAAAAATATGTTCCTCTCTTCACAACAATTGCAATTGCCTGTGTGATGATGATGACCGAAACCCATGCCCACACAAACCACAATCACCGTCATACATACGTTTCCCGTATTTTATTTGAACTCTGTTCTGTCGATTCCCCTGCGTCTCTGGGAAATGGTAAAAATATATCACCCGAGGCACATTTTACTTATGAGCTTGTTCATTATTGGGGTGTCTCTCCCTGATTAGCTCCCCATAGTTCTTATTACTATTTATGCGATTTACACGTAATAATCGTCTTCTTAAGCAAAATATTTGCATGATCATCATGTAGTCGGGTTATCATAATAATGAAGTAAAAGCTCTTCTTAAACAAGGTAACTTAAATTGGTTAATTAAAATTAAATAAAAGTCAAAAGTATTTTGTGCCATGGGCCATCATCATCATCAGCAGCAGCTGCATAGCAGCTCTTGTATATTTAAACAACGGTAATAAATAATTGTTTTCACAAGAATCCTTTTACTACGAATATTATTTAAGAGTCGGAGTAAAAGAAATTATGAGTTTTTTTTCCTACAGTATACATAATAATGAAATATTTTACTGTGCGGTTTTCGTATGCTAATCTCGACCAATGCTCTTATGAAATCACCGAGACAAGCAATTACAAGCGCAATAACACAACAAGAGGAGGAAATGGTAGACAGTACGCAGTCGCCAGCCAATAACAAAAAGATGCTCATCAGCAGTTGTACATATCACCAGTTAAATTTATAGATTTGAGAGATTATTAGCTCGGAAAAAGAGGCTCGTTTAGGCACTGATTAAACTCTCTCGGGTTGATGATGATGGAGCATGCCGTCATTTTTGCAACAGACGCAAAGAAGAAGAGAAAATGCCTCAGGAAATCGAATCAGGTTCTTTTTTTTTACAAAGATGAACTCTCTCGGCTCTCTTTTCTCCCGACTTGAGCATTCATTCGCAATAATAGCTTTAGTTGTGTGATGCTCCAGGGTTGACAGTTTTTTTGAATCAAGCAGCTAGGCAGTGGGATGAAAAGAAAAACGGAGCTTAAAGCTTGAAGCAAAACTAAGCTAAATTATCATGCAAAAAAATAACATTCCTTCATTCAATCCATAAAAATACATTGTTGCATGCATTCCTATACAATTTTTTTTATTTGAATGAATACATATAACTCCCACTTGCAGAACTCTGAAAAAAAGTATCACAAATAGCTGTACTATCACCAACAACTCAAATATTTACGTGTGAGAAATTCGCAAAAACTTGAAATTACCTCTGAAATTCCGTAAAATCTCACGCATTTTATTGCAGAAAAAAATACATATTTCATCGCAAAATATTTACACATTATCAGGAAAAGAGTGTAAAATAGCTGTAAATTAAGTTGCAAAAATAGTTGCAAATTCTTTCCTCTTTCCAGAATAAATGGGCACAAAACCTTTTTACGTAACAGTAGAATTGCTATCTATCAAAAATAAATTATGTATATTATGAAGCACTCTCCGTTTTAGATATGTAGAAAAAACGTACATCTAATTTAGCAACCATCATCAACCATGTAATTAGATATTGCTTGTTAGCTGTAGCATTCTTCTGCTCCTGCCTAAAAAAAGTCAAAGTACTCATTGGCCTGACTCGACATGGAAAATGCTGCATGGCTAAAAATATTTTTATACCTGTCCATATACGCTTCAATGCTAAAATCAGTTGTAGTTGTATTTTTATATCAGGTTTGCTTTTAATTAGAAACCTGAACCAGTTATTGCTGCTTTATCATAAAAAAGCAGGCAACATGCACACAAGAGAGTAATGGCAGAGAGGATGTGACTTGTCCATTCATATCTTTCCGGATGTTTTAGAAATTCCTTTTTGTAAAGTGAACGTTCTTGTAAATAATTCAGAGTCTCCTGATAACTACTTCCTTTCACCGTAAAAGTAACTGAGATTTGGTTACGTAACTTTTTTTTATTATCATCAACACCAACAAATCGCAACGTACCTAGAGCATTATTAGGTATTACTATTTTGTATTGGATTCATATGCTTTGAATCAAGTTTTAGGACCTTCACCTTACCAAACCCCACCACCCCAGAAGAGTTCAAATGCTACATACATACATAGTATATTTATCATCATTAAATCTTGTCAAAAATAGCGTGGCTTTGACTGCTGGCTTTACTCGCTGACGAGCACAGTCGAGTGTTCAAAGTTCTGCGATACATTTCAGATAAATATTATTTGTTGTGTTGTGCGTTCAGTTTTTTTTTCAGATTGTTTGGGTATAAATAGCAAAGTAGCTACCTATCTTGCACTCTCACACAGTTTTGCGCGGAGAAAATTGATAATGCTGAGAAGAAGATGATAATATACAAAACAGTAAGAGAAGTGTATTTGCTGCAGGCTAAAAAAATATGTTGGCAGTAGACTAGTCTGCTTGCACTTTTTTTCTCAAACAATCAGCGCATGATCATGATCATAACACCATGAGAATGTCCCTCTAGTCTAGTCTGGAGTTTTCACAGATGGCAAAAGAAAGAAAATCAAGTTTTTATAGGAATCTTCTTGAATAACGTGCACTCACACACACACGCTCCATCACATACGACGATCATATAACCGTAATTACAAGATTTCGCCGCACCAACATCTCTCAGCAACCGCGTCTTTCCCTAACCGATCCTCTACTTTACACGAGCTGTTCGTAATAATGCCCAAATTTTATTGCCAATTTGTCAGATGCCATGTACTAAACTTTACGAGTATTTTGCCCATTCTTCGTTCACGATTTTTTTTGGCAAAAACCAAAAGCATAGAAAGCAGCCAGACAAACAGCAACAATGCTGGTACGTACGTTTTGCTAAAAAAATCATTCAACAGGGCAGACATATAAATATAATTTTTATTGGTATTAAAATCAGGAGATGCATGGTTTCGTCCAAAAACTCTATTTTAACCTCTGCCGCTGCTGCTGATTTGAATGCGCACGCACGAATTCTTATTGCCAGGATTATAGGGATTAATTCCTAACAGCAGGGATACCATGAAATGACAAAAATTTTAAAACCTTTTCTCGTTCGAATAATAGCCAACAATATATTAGTGGTGGTGTGATACACAACAAGACTCGAAAGATTTAAAGTGAGTGCGATTGAGATTTTTAAAGCCTCTCGCTTAAAAGTTTGGCACGAAAAAACGCTCAATACCAAAAAAATATGTATACAAAATGAATATAAATTGTGTACAATGACACACGAACTCATTCTTTTCGAACGAAGAATGCGCAAAAAAACGGACGACGACGGCACATATTTATCTTGTTCCAACTTTGAAAACGTCAGACTCTCTTGGAGTCAGGATGTTAGTTTTATTTGCCGTATACGTTACAGCAAATGACAAAATAAAAGGTTTCTTTTAGCACCTTGTTTAGCTTATGGGTTCATGAATCTATGTAAATTTTTTAGTCTATGTGTAAAATATATAGAAGGCAAAACGGATACATTTCAAGTTCAAATGAGCCTATGCGTGATATCCTAATTGCTTCGAATCATTTAGGCTTTTTCCGGATTTGGCGATTCACTAATTATTTCCAAAGGAGGCGGTGCAATACCTTCTTCAGAAAAAATCTTTTGCATTAATTATCAATTGGCCCTTCTTGATGAACTCTAGCAGTTTAGTAAATTATTAATTCGCGTTGCACCCTTCCTCTAAACTTTCTTCAATCACCTATTTTACAGATTGACCAGTTTGGATGGAATTCTTACGTCCTGAGATATTTTAAAGTTTAATGAATCATCTCGATTCTTAGAACGGAAAAACGTGTTGATCGAATGAGAGCATTTTGGGTCAGCCAGCCAATAATGTTGACAGTGAACTTGAAAAGTGCGTGTCAGGAAATTAAAGGTGTATATCGAATTGCATTTTTACCGATACACTCTATATTCTATTGATTTGTAGAACAAAATAAAAGAGAAGAAATACTATGAGTGCTGAGAGTGCACAGTTGTTTCAGTTTTCGTAAATAATCAGATACAATGTTTCTCTGCCCCACTTCAAAAAAAATCATCTGTATATGGATTTTTTATATCAGGGTGAAAACTATAATGACCCAATCATGAAATATAATTTTTTAAATGTCAAAGATCAATCAGTCGAGCAATTTCAAGTATCACGATGATACTTGCACTAGAGAATCATATTCATACCTACCTACCTATTTACCTACACCCCATCGAGCTGACAAACAGCGTAGCTGGCCATTTTCGGGCGCATGATATGCATGAGATTTTGAGATTGTTGTCAAAAAAGCAATACATTTCCTTCGATTTGTTACTGATACTCATATAACATTGCATGATGATGATCAGGGGAAAGGAACACATTATAATATTATCTTCATCATTCAGCCAACCAACCATTCATACTCACTCGTGTCGTGATTAATACTCTGTCCATCTCACGGTTCGACAGCAGCAGCATCGTGGTTAGTTGTGGTCAATGGCCAACTGCCAGAGATTTTCATTTGCACTTCCCCTCAAAAAAAATTTCAATGCATTTCCGAGAGTCACTCACGAATGAATGTCATGTCATTATTACTACATGTTATCCATTTGCTCATAACACACAGACGGCAAATATAACATTCATTTTTTGTCGAAACTTTTTAAACCAGGACGGCTATAAACTCTTCTTTCCAATAAGCTCGCTAATATGAACGTAAATTGTTTGAAACGTATTTTTAAGTGCATAAAAATAATAACACGTTACTATTGTAGTATATAAGCTGTAGTTGGTAATGAAATTAAGCTCAAGCGATTATATGGAGCATTAACAGCGCATTAAATAATTAGCACATACTAAACAAAAAGCAAACAGGTAAACCTTTTACACAAATTTTATTAATGCTAATGCATGCATGCACTGCAAACCTACTAAAATAATATACCTAGTGGTTAATTGCATACAACAACATAAATACAACCAAGGAAAATCACTTATTATTACATCTCTACTTTACTTACTTTTTATTGTCCGTCTCTGCTATATAACGCTGCTGCTGCTGTTGATATATATCTTCTGTCTTTGAAAATTGTACAACAGCAAATTGTAATCCTACCAAAAAGCTTTTCTTCAGAGAGTAAAAACCAAACTTGTAAAAAAGAAAGACACCACAAACAGTTCCGTTCTGCATTCACTTACTTATAAACAAGTACAGATACATACGAGCTCCTTAAAAGGTCACCAACATTTTCATGTCATGCATGCATACAATTATCTATCTGTCTACTAGTACGCATTACCATTCATTATATTATACTTTATACTGTTTTAAATACTACTTACTTTACCACATCAGCGAAAAAAAACAATAATCACACAACTGGTATCACTCACAAAAAAAACAGGTGAAAAATGGGTAAAGATGTATAGTTTTTCTTTCTCTCTCAATCCTTTATTTCTTTTCATACGAACAGTCTCACCGAGTTCATGGTATTATTAGCCTCGTTCAGTCAACGAAAAAAAAACGAAATTATTCGCTTGAGTTTGATTGATTTATTGAAAGCTTAAGCAGTGGCATAATATAATGCATACACTCAACAAGATAATAATTGCTGCATAAATTTGTAGTGATTTTTTTTCAAAAAAGAAAAAAAAGTCTCTTTTTCTCTTGACCCTTCACATCATTGACAATGGTGATTTGGTTGAGAGTTGAGTTTTGAGATGTAAGCAAGTTTGCTGGGTTTTTGTGTTGATGATGTGATAAGTAAGCTAGTAAGAAGATCCTCCACACATCTTGTTAAAACTTTCATTAAAACGGGTTAGTATTCGTATATAAAAAAACTGCACAACAACAACAGTTCAAACAGCAACAATCGTTTTACTGACTTTTTTTACGATGATGATGAAGTAGGGATGGGATGATGGTATAGTTCATTCGTATAAAAAAAGTTGTGAATTTTACATAAACAGATGCATCATGCACGCATGATGCTGCCGGCCGATTGCAGTCATGAACAGAAAGAAAGGTTGCACCACAAGAAAATCCAGACTGCAAAAATTATTATTATTTTTTTATTTCATTTCAAATTCAAACGAATAAAAAAAACGCGTCATAATATAGTATAGATTTGCATATTATTATTATGACGAGACTCCAATCCACTGTTGTTTCAACAACAAAAAAAGGGCTAATTTTCCTTTTTGAAAATTTTTTCTCAAGTCACACAAACACACACACAAGACGAAAGACAAAATTGAACGAGCAACAATTCAAATTTGTCTAGGTCATTCCTCAAACACGCAAATACACTTATTATACGAGATTTGTTGCTGTATGCACTTGATAAGATCGGAGATTGTTTCCTAAAATGGTATAAGGTCTCAACCTATAAAATAATGCATTTTTTATAGTTGAATGAATAGTACGAGAGAAAACAAACAAGTCTTTTTTGTGCTTCTTGGGTATAAACAAAAATCTTTATTGCAGATCAGTAAGGCAAGCCCACATTATTGAAAAAGTCTCCGATAAATCCGTGTAGTTCCATCGCATCACATAATAACAATCACAAAAACAAGAAGAAAAGGGTTCACAATCATTTTTCGTTCTAATAGCTTCACAACATGAAAATATGCCCAATTACTACTTTCGTCCTATAAAAATTCTTCTTTACTAAAAAGCCAGGAAAAAAGGTCAAGTTGACCATTTCTTTCTCTCTTTCTCTCTAAGCTGAGCTATCAGGATGCAATAAACATTCAACATTCCACTACTCGTGTTCTATATCTGGCTGGCTTACTGGTTCACAGGGTTAATGCCAAGTTTTTCGTAAAACATAAAAAAAACAATAAGAAGAGTCACACAACAATAATATGTTTTTATGATTATCGCAATGCATTAAATCAGGAGTATAGAGTAGCAGCAACAAGCTCACTCCTCACACAACAACAACAACACATTTTTGTCATATCAAGTATTATTATCTTTTGGCTGGGCACACACACATTTACACGACTTTTACCTACGCACACAACAATAGGCTACTGGCTTACTTTGTTTTTCTTTCCCCTTCATCCAAAAAATCATACATATTGTTAAATGGTTGATTACACGAACGACTCCTCGGCTATGGCTGCGGTGACGCCAACTTTTTTTGTGCTAACGTGTCGTCGTCGTCCCTCTTGAAAAATGAAAATTGTTTTCACTAATTTTCAAAATCTCTCTTTCAAAACGCACACCTCACGACTTTTTTCCTATTTTGTCACCATTTTCACGAGCAATGTTATATGTATTTTTTTGTCACTTCACTCGGCTACTTGAGTCACGGCCAAACACCACCGAGATGAGGAGGTGTGTGTGTATCTGTGTAATTATGATGATTGTTATTTTGTCAGGCGCTCATTTCAGATTTCCTCAAGAATGAAATCCTAGGAACGCTGCGGCTTCAAGAATAAAAAAACCATTTTTACTTTTCATGGCTCCGTTTATATCTTCTCATTTCTGTCAGCAAAAAACATTCAATTCAGTAAAAAGCTCGGAACTGAAGTTAGCTGAGGACAAATTGCAATCACGTTGCATTGTTCAAAAAATGAAAATAATATAAATATGGACGACAAATACAAATGTGGGTCGATTTAATTTTTAAAAAACTTGAATTAAAAAATCCAACTCGGGGACTGCGCACACTTTTTTCATTTGATGTGTCTTCCGTCAATATTCTCACAAAAAGGGTTACACTGTTTTTAACACAGTCTTCAAATTCATAAGCAAATCTTATGCTTGTTTGGCGTTAGTCTTTGTTGCTTTGCGGGATGCAAAGCAAAAGGCAACAATCAACTTTTGCTGTGTTGGGTGCAGAGACAGACCGACGTGCAAGCAGATACTGACGGCAGGGTTGCCAGTGATCAACTGACTCGACTGGCAGCGACAGCAGCGCAAAACCTCTAACAAAACTCAACAATAAATTCTCCCTTACCCACAAACATACAACAACAGACCCTTCTTCTTTATATGCCGTGTGTGAGGAGAACGTTACGTTGCACTGAACACTTCACTAGTATGCATTTTGCAGGATTACAGGTACGCCAGGTATATCTTGTTTGTTAGGAAGCTGTACTAAATGGTGCTACGTATCTAAGCTGCTTGTGTTTGCATTTACGTATTTATTTACGTTACGTGCACTTATGACGCTCTTTTAACTCATCTGAAAGGCCACTGTTTAAAAAATTACGGATTTTCGCTACAAAAATATTTATAACTGTTGCTCTCTTCCTATCAATGCATAGGGCGTGGGGTGAAAACACAAATTTTTCTGGAATTTCAATTTTTCTTTTTCTGATTTTTTAACAAATAAGATCATTTCTTTCTTGATTTAATCGTAGACAAGTGTTACTAATAAAAGATAGCACAATGCAATTTTTATACAATCAATATTTATAAGAAAGCGGATATGGATGAGTTTTTCGAAAGTTGGATTTCAATGTAGCAGATTTCCCCATAAGTTGATTTTTTCTGGTCCAGAGAGAGTAAATGGTAGAAAGGTGAAAATTGAAACCAATGATTTTTGCGAGTCTTTTCAGTTCTTTTTCTCCACAATTTCTAGGTCGACTCTTCAGAGGAAAGGAATGAGTTTGTTATTTTATCAACGAGTAGTTCTGAACTAAAAGGTTTGCCTATCTTAAATTAGGCTTACCGGAAGGCGCTTACTTTGCATTCATAACTTTCTTGGGTGCTCCGGATTTAACGATCTTGGCCTGAGGAGAGACACCGCGTCCTGGACTCTTGGGGGTCTTTGGTTGACCAGCAGCAGCAATAGACTGTGGAGCTGGAGAAACAGAAGTCTTTCCTTTGCTGACTGGTCGCGGTGTTCCCTTTAGCGGAGCGGGTGAAGCGTTTCTGGGCTTGGGCTTCGTGGCCGGTTTTGATACAGCAGGTTCGATAATTTCTTCAACAGTAGCATTGGCATTCTTCTCATCCAAGGCATATGTCACCATTTTTAGTGCAGATGCTTCACCTTGAAAACCGATCTGCTGAGCTCGTTTATTTGCTTGGATAGCGGCAATTTCCAAAAAGTCCAACCGGTCAAGCACGCTCTTGGACAAAGATACGGGTTCAGCAGGTTCCGGAATATCCAATGCCTCCCTGTTCAGTTTTCCAAGAACCCAAGGACGATCTTCGTCGTAAAGGTAGCATTCAGATGGAATCTTCAAATCTGGTTCCTTGGAACGATCAATTGCATACTGACCAGCGGTGGGAATTGGCTTGTTCAAATCAGCAACGGCAGCTAAACGGGCGATTGGTGAAGTACCTTTCTGTCCCGCCTTGTAACCCGAATAAGGAAGGACATTTCCTTCTTGGTCCAACAGTGGTCCACTCGACCAAACTGTACCTCCGGTCCCCTTTGTTGGGTCACCGCTGCTGATGATTGAGGTGGGTGTTACGATAAGACCAGCCATTGGGTATAAAAGATGATGATAAGAAGATCAGCTGTACAATCAAAGTTATGAAGATGGAAGATAATCAGATGAAGATAACTGAAACGCCTGCAAGTCTGCAAACGGCAAGACTTCCAAAAAATGGTAAAAGTGAAAATTGGAGCGCTGGAATCAGGACAGATAACCTAGCCTACAACTCATCATTTTTCATAGCGACAAAGCGTTCTTTGTATTGTTGGTTGGTTCATGGCGTCTGTTTTTGGAGAAATGTGTCCGTTTCATTTCATTCGCCATTTTTTATTATGGCAAAAAGCAACAATTTTAGACAAATAACCAAAATGTATGATTGGTATCCACTTCTTGTTGTTTGAGTTTTGCCATGCCCATATTGGAAAAAGCTATAAATGATAAAGTGTTCAATTCTGTTTAATCATATAAACATAATTATTGTTGCTGTTTATTATGAATGCTCAGTAAGAGGCTGGTGGTGATGATCTCATCCTCATAATATTTATTTATTCATTCTTCTCCTTTTCCTACTACTGGACAACCAAGTGTTTAGCCAAGGTCATTTTTTAAAAAAGCAGGCGTGATTATTATTATTGGAATTCACAATGGAAATTGGCGCTTACAATAAAAATTATTACACAATCGAAGCATTTTTTTCGCATGACAGATTGGAAAAAACGAAAAATAAGAAATTGATAAAGTTCACAATTTCTTGACTTTCAATTTCAACAATCGTATCGGCCACTTTTCATCAATTCATTCTTTGAATTTTCCATCAGACAGCATCCTTCACAACACTGCCAACTTAAAAAACTGTTTTGTTCAAATTTTCAAAAAGGTTTCACGAAACGAAAAAATGGCCATCTCTCTCTCTGTTCTGCTCCGCTGCTGACGCATTTGCAATCTATTTGACCAAAAACCACACGCACTAAAAATGCCAACGAGCAATAATCCAATCAGGATGAATACATATAATCATAATATTATGGACATGGACATACATGCTCCTCCAACCAAACTACAACTACACACAATAAGATGAATTTATGATTAGTTAGTAGCAAAAGAAAAAGATGTAAAAGTTCTTTTAGTTCTATACAACAGGTAATTGCTTGAGCTATATATATATTTTATATTACCACTACTACTTACGTATACTTTGTTGTTGTAGCCCTGTCCCTGTCATGAGCCCAATAAATACCAAATGAGCAAGCTCATCAACAATAACTAATAACTCATCATATCCATATATATCAGTTACCTAAAAAAATGACAACTACGATGCTGCTCCTGCTCACATTATTCTCCAGTCCAGAGAGAGGAGTGGACAAAGATCGATGAGGAAGATAGATAACATTTTACAATTACAACTACGACGACGGCTCGGCTCTGCGGCTTTTTGGCTTGTTGTAAATTGTAAATGATGAAAAGAAAACATTTTTGATTCTGCGTTTTTGTGGTTATATGGATGATTGTAAAACGAAGACCAACTTCTTTTTTATTATTACGCCGAACATTTTGTACTTATGATGATGACTTATATGATACCAAATAAGTTTGGCAGTTTATATATGCTGTTTGTTGTGTGCTATGTTGTTTTTACATTTTTTTTGGCTTATTTTGTCTTGTCCAATTTCTGCAGAAAGGAATAATACGACACGACGACAAGGATAAATGAATGACACGGCAAAAATACTATTGAGGCATGTATGGAATGGCATTCAATGTAAATCAGGCGCTGTCGATAAGCTGAGGGGTTGAATATAAAACCGGAGAAGGTTGACTGAAATTGAAAGGCTTTCTGTAAAAAACGGTAATGCGACTGAAAATAGATTGCATAAAATTGCATTGATTCAAGGTCTAAAGGTTTCCAAATTGAGGATTTCAATTAGATTGGAATGCAACAGATATTAGAACAAAGTATCTGGAAAACTGATGTCGACTAATCTTCAGGGTTTAGAAATATTTGATGGATTTTGTTTATTTTTTACTGCAATTTAAAATACAAGAAGGATGCTGCTTGTTGAATCAGGAGTTCCATGAATGAAAAACGTCCCCAAATTGCACACTTAAAATTGATGGAACTGCAGCTTTTTACAAGTGGTCTGAAGGTTTTGGAAATCAGACGTCACATTCCATGACACAGTCAGTAAAATAAAATTGATTTATGGAGGAATGTGTATATGAATTGAAATCAATAAACCGAACACGTACAACACAAGTACATTCCAAGCACAAGGCTACACAAAGTATACAGAATTGACAACAAGGAGCATTTATCAATCAATAAGTAATTGATGATGGTGGTGGTGTCAGAAAGTGTATGATGATCACAGAAGAGTGGACGTTAATTGGAATAAGCTTTTTGCTCTTTTATTCCACTTGCGAAACAATCAAAAATAATGAGAAGCGAAAAGTGCAAAAAAATGAGAATGCTTTTGGGAGAAGCTATAATAATTATGATTAAAATGTGCATTCAAATGATTAAAACGCTAGGTAGTAGCAGTATGTTTAAGTCTACTGCTCACATAAGTTAAGTATAGAAAAGTTAAGGGGAGCGTTTCTGCTGATTACAGTAGTGCGAACTTTTTACAGTAGTAGTTTTCTTGTTAAGCCTGTTTGTCATAATGCCTTGCCTGTTCATTCATGAGTCATTAAGCCTGGTCACTAGTAGCAGAACTGGAATAAGAATACACGGAAAAAAATAATTATTGTTAGGCAAATAAATTGTCATTAGCTATAGGTATTGAGCGTTCAAGGTCACTTGTTTTGTTCAATTTCAATCAGTTGTCGATTTTGTCATGATCCCCCCATATACAGACCAGAGATGCAAAAAAATGATGAATAGAATGGAACATTAGACAGTGAGACAAGTACAAAAAGTGGGCTAGTGGAATCTTGGAGAATCATGGGAATCGCAACGCAATTTCAGACAAATACATAGAGGCACCGTTTGATTGAAAATTTCTTCCCCAATTTCTAAATTAGGTACATGCATTGTTAGATTTGATGATTATTTTGACTTACCGGTGTGATATCATAGTAGCTAATGCGCTGTGATATCATCCTGTATGCATCACATGACCAAATTATGAAACGTGTTCTATTCTGATCCAAGCTTTCCCATTCTGTTGAAATGAAAATATACATCAAGTCATGCTGCTAAATTGGACCCAAAAAATCATCAATTTTACCTGCTATTTTTTCGTCAGGGATGGCATTTCAGTTTAAAACTTTGTCCATACTATGCATGTATGTCTTGTTATTACTAAATGTGCAAAAATGCCATCATAATTTTAAAATAAAATATCACTTACCATCTGGATCTGTCCAATCGTACTCTGAATAGCTAAAATTGGAAATTCGTTGTAGGGTCGAATCTTTATGAAGAACTTGATAAATTTGATTATCGTCTTCTTTCGGATCTTGTGCGGGCAGTATCTTTTCTACTATCTTTTTTGCCAGCTCTTGTGGATAAAATTTCGGAATCAGGCTCTCAGCAATTTTCTTGTAGTTTGGTTCGTACCTTTTCGACCCATTGTTGATGATATAATCTTCTAAATCTTTTTTGAAATCCGCCAGTTCTACTTGTTTTAACTTCATAGCGGTGGACAATGCTGCACACTAATGGTTCAAAAAAATTGATGATCTCATCATAATCACGGGACACATTTCAAAGGAGGTTAGAAATAATTAGCAAGAGGAAGGTTGATGGGTTACTATTTACTCGCATAATGTTGGAGCTATAACTGTAGTTTGTCCATGTGTACTGTCCACCGAGAGACAAGATATTTTGTGCTGTGAAATTTTGCACTTTTTCCCGATCGAACATGGGATCATTAAGGAGAGGGAATGGGATTGGAGCCGAAGCACAGCACTCACCTCCACGAGCTGTACGCTGAATCCAGCTATAGCATCTATCTGTAGAATACTTTGTTTGAGACAAAACAATTCATATTACATCCGCTTACAAATAATATATCGATAGCTATTAAGATATCGGTTAATAAATACATGAAACATTACTAAGTGTTTGCTTCCACACTGTATAAATTGTTTGAAGAGGTATTTACCGATTTAATTTCATCATCGCTGGCCCCAGAGATCTTTTGGCATCCCTGTGATGAATAGTTTATGTAGCATAAGTTTTATGATTTCCCAAGTACGCATTTTTGTGTCGCCAGAATTTTTCCGGTCATTACAGAAAATATACCTCAAACTCAGCAGTGTAATAAGCATCCCAAATCCGAACGATATCTTCATCAGGAATGGCGTCTTTAAAGCTATCGAAGTAGTCAAAAACTGATATAAAGTCGTATACCGTTTTGTAAATCTTATATCTTTGGCTAGTAGTGGCAGGGGTGGAAGTGGTGGTGGGCTCAGTAGTGGTTTCAACAATAGGTTCAGTAGTGGTTTCAATAGGCTCCTTATCTTTATCAGCATCTCCTCCACTTGCAGGTGCCTCCGTTTCCGCATCTCCCCCAGTTGCAGGTGCCTCCGTTTCCGCATCTCCTCCACTTGCAGGTGCCTCCGTTTCCGCATCTCCCCCACTTGCAGGTGCCTCCGTTTCCGCATCTTCTCCACTTGCAGGTGCCTCCGTTTCCGCATCTCCCCCAGTTGCAGGTGCCTCCGTTTCCGCATCTCCTCCACTTGCAGGTGCCTCCGTTTCCGCATCTCCTCCAGTTGCAGGTGCCTCCGTCTCCGTATCTCCTCCACTTGCAGGTGCCTCGGTTTCCGCATCTCCACCACTTGAAGGTGCCTCCGTTTCCACATCTCCTTCAGCTGGAGCTCTTTTCCTTCGCCGGCGTGATTTATTGGGCATTTCCCCCTTGATTTTTGTAAGACTCTCTTTGATCGCTTTTCCTACCTCAGGAGCACTCTCAAATTTTTTAATCATAAATTCCGTAAATGTCTCGAGCGTCACACCTTTGTTGATAAGTTTCTCAAGAGCACATTTGTATAGCAGCCACTACAGAAAATATGATTGGTGTTGCGTTCAGTTTTTAAAAAATCCTACAACTTACTAGTAATATAATTTATGAGCATGAGTATCATTTAGTGTAAATATTCTTAACTGATTTTGTAGTAAGTTTGTTAGCAGCCATGATATCGGCCTTGCCGAAACAGTCCTTCATTGCGCCATCTTTCTCGAATGGATTTATCTTCGGTGGAGTATACTTCTTACTTGCACAACAACTAAGGCTGAAGGTATTGTAATGACGTTTCCCATCGCAGAAATTTTCTACCTGTTTAAAGTTTTAGGTATTACCAGATGAGAATTTAATATCCGAAGTAAAGTAATATTTTCGAAATTTTACAATGTTGTTGTGTGAAATACTAAATATCATACCTCAGGAATATCGTCCTCATCCCCGTTTACTCCAATTGCACAGATTAGCAAAAAGTAACAAGAACTGACAAACAGTTTCATTTTACGCAATATTTAAAATAAATTATAATTTAACAAACGTTCTTGAAAACAATATAATATGTTTGAAAATCCGTAAGAATTATCTACATGTCTGCATATATTTTGATTTTGTAGGTCAACTTGCTTTCCACAGACACTTCCAGTACTGCATAGAGTCGACGGAGATCACACCACAGCGCAAAAGCTAGCGTTTTGATAAACAAGTGAAGTATGAGATCGTGACATATTCGAGATTCATGAATTTATCATAATCATCAATAGAAATCATGGTTTTGTTAATCATATTTCATCACAGAAAAATATGAACTGGATTATATGGAACAGATTTTTTCCAAAAATAGTGTCTCAATAGCTTTTCGGTTGATTTGTACTCATTTTGTGGAAGATATAAGAGTTTATTTCCGCTAGTGGATCATAAGCCGTGTTAAGCGTCACGACAATCGGGAATTACCTTACCGAACAAGACAGTGTAGTACCAAAGAGTTTGAAAAGTATTTACTTTTGCGTCACTTCTTATTGACTCTTTTGGCTTCAGCAAAATGGCTAAAAATTACATGAGTTCCAATAATTAATTCTCATAATATTCATATTACTATAATTGCATCATGAAAAACTTGATTGATATCCTAACATACAGTAAATTAATAAAAAGATGTAATTAAACGCTTAAATTAGCTAGAGGCTTGCAAAACAGCGCTTTAAAATATGTTTAAAATGGTCCTCATGTCCTTGCGAAAGCCTCCAATAATGGGCATGGTCAAAAGTACTTAAAATTATGTCATGCGGTTGACCGATATCTTTGGAAAAAATGAAGACTAGAGCAAAACCAAAACTCTTTTGACAAGGTCTGTAATAATAAAGGTAACAACGGTTTCGAATTTTTCAAAGTATGTGGCCGATATATATATGTGTGCACGAGAAATTCACCGTATATACCTATATATTGTACATGTGGTCATTAAAATGGTGTAATCAACGTCATAATACAATTTACCTTGTGACATGCTTCACCTTCACCTATTGGATTACGGTAAAATGAGCAGATCACCTTTAGATTTTTTTACCTTGCTAATGTTTGCTGTGAGCACACTCATTAGTAAAACATCATAACTAACATATATATCGCATAAAACGTATGATGATGATGGTAATAATAAATGCAACAACAAACTTCAGAGACTGCAATATACTTGTGTCTTTTGTGTGTGTGGTATCGTATAATATGTATCATTAAAAGGAGAGAGAGAAAAAAATATCGTACAAAAATTTACGACGATAAGTTGCATGTTTTGAATGATCAGACGTTTCTACCCCATAATTTTCAAAGGAAATTTACATTCCCGTCATATTATCAAGGAAGACATGCAGATATGTGTAGACGATTATTATTAAATATTTACCCAGTGTGCAATGCGCAGTGCGTCGTTCGTTGGTTTCGTGCACTATATTTATGACCATTATAGTCCTCAAGATTCTAGAATCTTTAAAAATATACCCAAAAAATGATTCAAGCTTTTAGGAGAAAAAACTATTTGAACTATGATATAACTTGCTATTGTATGTCATTACATAAGTTAAGTTTGTCAAGTGGTGAGATGAAATAATGTGTCAGTTCATCTGCTTGGTTGATTTGTACTATCGTCATTTTATGCATTTTTATTCTATCGAAAAAATACATAGCATATCTTAGAAATTCGAAGTCATCTTCAAAAGTTGAGACAAAATCATACAGGAAGACACAAAGTATCCCATTTTACAAGCCATCATCATCCCGATAGCCTGGTTCAATCTGAGAAAGGGCTAACCTAAAGAACGAGTGAGTACCAGTGTACCGTAACAGATAATGATGGAAACAAATTACGAGAAAAAATACGATACTACGAACGAACGTGTACAGTCAATGAGAAATTATGTATTTTTTTTCTTCATTCAACTTACCCTCAACTTTATACTTTGGTGCAATATAATGAATGACATGAATGACTATTTTCTTTTGCTATTCTTCACTCACACATACACATTTCTTTCATTTTTTTGCGGTAATATTTGCAAAAGAGTATTTTTGGGGATTTATCATTTATTATCTAACCAACCACACTGAAAAAGAAGAGAAGGATGTCCAAATGTCCGTCATCATTATTATGGACCATGTGAGTTTGGCTCTTGTGAAAATGATATGTGTGCAAAACTGTGTGTGCGCAGCAGACACACAAGTTATATGAAGTGAAGTACGCATTAATCTTTTCTCCTTGATATTATTATTCTTTAGCAAAAATATATATTTTTTATACAAACAACAGCTAATATTTCAGAGCATCATTTCATAGGCAAAAGCACATAAAGTGTAATTATCATTAACATTGAAATCACTTCTCTCGTTTGTTCATCATCGTTTTTTACACCATTTTTGCCGTTTCTTCGTCTTCTTTCGGGCCAAACAAAATATTGTGCATTATTTGTTAAATCTGTATGACGTGTCTATTAGGATATTAGAATGGCTTTCGTGTGTGTGTAGGCACACACTGATTGCATTGCCGTTTCTTTCATAGTTTCGTGTGAGGATGATAATGACGACGATGTGGATGGCGCTAACAAACCATTCAATCATGCTATTTTTTAACAATAAAGACAAAAGATCCGCGCAAGCAAGCAAACCAAGCAAAATGTAAAATATGTGATTATATTCAAAAGGGCAACACCTTCAAATATTCTTATGACTTTGCCAAGTCAAGCAAAATGAAGCAAAAAAAATCTTACACCTTTTGTGCTCCTCATCATCATCATGGGACAGAAAAAGATGAGCAGAGATACGCACACACACACAAGCTGAAATGCTGATGATGATGACTATAAGGTGCCCGAGTGAGTATACCAGGCACCAAAAAAATAATAGACCTTTTAGCTTTGTTTCTTTTTAAGAAAATATCATCTTGTGATTACAAAGGAAAGAGAAAAAATTCATGTAAAAATGAACATATCACACCAGCCTGCACCCCTACTCACAATATTAATATATGGAGAAGGCGGCAGATAATCATAATGATCCTGTTGCGTTTTTTTTCTCTTCGTGTTACTTAATGTCGATAGTAAAAAATGACGCTCGGAAATTGGCTTTTTGGAGAGTTACATAAAAATGGCAAAAGGTTCCGTCTCTGATGATCCGTTTTCCTCATTTGCCCACTCTTCTTAACAAAATTTTGTGGATTTTTTTTTCATCGTCTTCGTCATTTTTTTAAGGATTCACAAGGTTGATGGGAGGATTTGGACAGAGACTGTTTGTGTGTATCGTATAGTATGGTGGTCATATTTCATCCAAATAATTTGGACAGTGTTCAATGAAAACTTATTTGCACAAGACTCACACAGACACCCTTTTTTCTTATTCACTTTAACTGTTACTTGTAAGCAACCAGAATGACTTTGACCAAGCAAACCATAAGCAAGCTTTGTGTTGTTTAATGGACTTGAGTAGAAAATCGTCTCTTCTAATTTTTCTCTCTCTCTCTCTCGAAAAAATCTTTTATTAAGCTCTGGTGAGTTCAATACACAATTCATCCATTGATTCAGATTTTTTAATAATGCTCGCTGCTCACCTCCTCCTCCTGTCTATGTGCTTTGCTGGTCGCTAGACAAGAAGGTAAATGACCTGCATTCTTCCTCCTTATCTCCATAATGAGGAAGAGTTTGAGGAAGGCTTCACTTTGACACGTCCGACCATCCATGAGTTTCAAAGTTAGTTTGGCCTAAGGTGTCATTCAACAAGTGAGATGTTCATATAGGTAATACCTATTCAGTAGGAGTAGAGGAAGATTTTTCCCTCTATACATACATAATCCATTCATCATCATCAGCAACAGCATCTTTTACAGGCTTCGTGAAAAAGTCTTCAAGCGTACAAGAGCCCATTCAATTCTTCTGAATAAATCCCGTCTTTAGAATTTCAATGCACCTGGTACGCCGATGTGATGTGATGGACGATGAACCATTATCAAAGATATTAAAAATATATAAAGCACACTCCGCGCACTCACTCGTGTGTGCTTCACCATTTTCACAACAATCCGCCATTATGCACACACTTTTAATTTATGTTTAGTAAATACCCACACAAAAAAAATCGCATTGCATAATAGATGGATGGGCAGGCATTTTTTCTTTATTATTTTATGCAGATGTTATGTAGGCACTTGAATGAAGACATCCGTTAAAGAGGATGACTTCCTTCAGTGTTGAGGTTGTGAATTATGCGCTTCAATTGACTCTTTCGGGAGATGGACGATTCAACCGACACATTGAAAGCTGTGCTTTGTTTGAGTCATGATGTAGCATTTAATACTAAAACGATAAATATAACAGAATAGATACAAACTGTGCTGGCCAGTGGTCAAAAGGATATAGTAGATAGGAAAAATATTATTGTTGAGGATCCCGTTCACTCCCCCGCTGCTGATCTCTTGGTAGAACGCCATAATTTCGTAGCTCCTGCCTGATAGCGTCAAGCTGACGCTGCACGTTCGATAAAGTACGGACCACGCTGTCCCGCATCTGTAAATGAATCAGAGAGGTTAGAATTTGTAATCAGATAGGAATATAAAATGGTAGTAGGTATTAAATGCAATTTCAAAATGAAAACTATACTAACGTTAGAGGGCATCCTTCCTGACCTTTCAATGTCCATCTGAAAAAAAATTACAGAAAAAAATTAGCTTTGTATAGGCAATGCTCACTGCAGAAATATTTTGTTATCGAATTCTACTCACATCCGTGGATATCCTCGTAGGTCTTGGTGCTTCAGGACCTCCCCCAGCAGGTTCCGTTTGCTCATTAGGAGTTTGCAGTGGAAATACAGGGCCACTGAACCGTTGCTCCTGGTTCGTATCCCTAAAGTACGAAGACGTCACTGAAGACGGCGGCAAAACACTTGTGGCTACATGTTTGGCTATTACATCCAGCAGTGTTTCACAGGAAGCGTCACAGGGTAACGTAAGATCACCACTGTCCGGAGCATCGCCAGTAGCACCCACTTGGCTCGATATGGCACCTTGATTGTGCCTTAAATCGAAAACGGGTAACTGTGTGCCCTGAGCTCCACCTGCTCCTCTTCCAAACATGTCACCTGTAAGAGCAGCTGAACCCACTCCGCCGTCACAGGCAAGTCCCTGAACAGCTCGAACAACCGCGCCTTTGACAAGACTTTCGGCGTCCAGAGAAGAGCTCACGGAGAGAACTGAACTCAACCGTTGCTCCTGGTTCATGTCACTAAAGTACGAAGAAGTAACAGAGGAAGGAGGCAAAATATTTTTGGCTAAATGTTTGGCTGTTAAAGCCAGTGCTGTTTCACAGGAAGCGTCACGGGGTAAGATGAGAGCACCATCGTCCGGTGTATCACCAGTAGCGGCCATTTGGCTAGATGACCCTCCTCCGCTGACTTTTGGTTGTGAAGCTCTTCGGTTATCACTGCTTGATATGGTATCGGGTTTGTGCTGTAAATCAGTATCTGGTAACAGTGCGTCCTGAGCTCTCCCTGCTTCTCGTCCAAATAAATCATCTCCAAGCGCAGTAGTACCGTCTTCAGCGTCACATGCAAGTCCCTGAACAGCTCGAACAACAGCAACTTTAACAAGACTTTCGGCGTCCAGAGAAGAATTCACGGATTCAGCTTTTCCTACAAGGTTCTCACCCACCACTGAGCTTCCTGTAACATCACTAGCACCGTCATCTCCAACTCCTTCTTCGCCGTCATCCTTTCCTGCTTTACTCTCCTCGCCAGGAAGAAAACTTGATATCCCATCACCTTCACCTGCTTCTTCGTCTTCATCTTCCATCCCTTCCAGGTCGGCAATCTTATCGTAGCTTCTACCTCCTCCAAACATGTCATCTCCAAGAGCAGCAGCACTCTCTTCACCGTCACATGCAAGTTCCTGAACTGCTCGGACAACAGCACCTTTAACAAGACTTTCGGCGTCCAGAGAAGAGTTGACGGATTTAGCTTTTCCTTCCAGATTCTCAACCATACCTGAGCTTCCTGTAACATCGCTAGCACCGTCATCTCCAACACCTCCGTCATCACCCTCTCCTGTTTTACTCTCCTCGTCTGGAAGTAAACTTGGCGTCTCATCATATTCACCCGCCTCTTCGTCTTCTTCAATCCCTTCCAGGTCAGCAATCTTATCGTAGCTTCTACCTCCTCCTCCAAACATGTCATCTCCAAGAGCAGCAGTACCTTCTTCTTCGTCGCATACAAGTTCCTGAACTGCTCGAGCAACAGCACCTTTAACAAGACTTTCGGCTTCCTGAGAAGAATTCTCGGATTTTGCTTTTCCGTCCAGATTCTCACCCTCTAATGAGCTTCCTGTGTCATCAATTCCAGCATTACCTCTGCCATCGTCCTTTCCAGCTTCACTCTCCTTACCAGGAAGTATACTGGACACCCCATCAACTACACTAGCTTCGTCGTTTTCTCCTTCCATTAACTCATGGTCCTCATCTTCATCATAACCTTCCTCCTCATATTCGTCATAGGTTTTCCCCTCATCCTCGTCATAGGCTACCTCCTCATCCTCGTCATAGGCTACCTCCTCATCCTCGTCATAGGCTCCCTCCACATCCTCGTCATAGGCTCCCTCCACATCCTCGTCATAGGCTCCCTCCACATCCTCGTTATAGGCTCCCTCCACATCCTCGTCATAGGCTCCCTCCACATCCTCGTCATAGGCTCCCTCCACATCCTCGTCATAGCTTCCCTCCTTATCCTCCTCTGCCCCTCCAAATTGGGCCTTACTACTGGGCTTCTTACTAATCTTACCTGCATCAGGTCCACCTGCGACGTTGCCGTGTGATTGACTACGAAGCTTCTCAGCCAAATCCGAGGATCTAGCACCCTTACTATAAACGTTGCTTCCATCATTTTCTGCTTCAGCATTTTTTTCGCCAACACCCTTTCCTGCTTCACTATCCTCATCAGGAAGCCAACTAGGTATCCCGTCATCTTCACCTTCCACTTCGTCTTCATCGTCCATCCCCTCCAAGCCATCATCCTCATCGTATCCTTCCTCCTCACCCTCATCTGCTGCTGCTCCAAATCTGCCCTTACTACTGGGTTTCTTACTAATCTTACTCGTATCAGGCTCACCTCCAACGCTGGTGCGTGATTTACTACGAAGTTTCTCCGCCAACAATGAACTTCTTCTTCTGTCTTTACTTTCAACAATGCCCCCAACACCCTCTGCTCCGTCACCCTTTCCTGCTTCACTGTCCTTACCAGGAAGTAAACTGGGCATCCCTTCATCTTCACCCGGCTCTTCGTCTTCATTTTCCAGCCCTTCCCGGTCCTCACCCTCATCGTAGCCTTCTTCCTCATCCTCCTCTTCTCCTCCAAATCGGCCCTTACTGCTCGGCTTTTTACTAATCTTACCCGCACTTGGTCCACCTGCAACGTTACTGAGTGACTCAGTAACTAGTTTCTCAGCTACCCGCGAGCTTCCCAAACTTCCCACATCAGCTCCAACTCCATCTTGGCCAGCGTCCATCTTACTCCCTCTTCTACTACTCTTCCCTTTCAAACCCTGCCCACTCGAATCGCCTACCAGCGACGAACGCTTACTTGGATCTTGACCAACCGTAACCTCGCCACTTGGCTTACCACTCGGCTTTCCATCACTTCCAACCGGCTCCTCTTCATCCTCACCGACGTCATTCTTTCCTTGTGCAAGCTGACTCGCAACGTTTCCAATTGATTTTCGGACCAGATTTTCAGCCACCCCTGAGCTTCCTGTATCCTCACTTCCACCGTCACCTCCAACGCCTTCCCCACCATCACCACCAACCCTTTCTCCACCATCACCACCAACCCTTTCTCCACCGTCGTCTTTTCCTGCTTCACTCTTTTGACCTGGAAGTACACTAGACGTTTCATCATCCTCTTCATCTTCATCATCCACCCCCTCAAAATCCTCATCCTCATCGTAGCCCTCCTCCTCCTCATACTCCCGCGATCCTCCAAATCGAACCTTACTGCTGTGCTTCTTTTTAACCTTACTCGTACTTGGCCCACCTGTAACGTTACTGAGCGATTCAGTAACAAGTTTCTCAGCCACTGCCGAGCTTCCCGAGCTTCCAGTTTCAGCACCAACTCCATCTCGCCCAGCGCCCTTCTTCTTCCCTCTGCCACTACTCTTCCCCTTCAAGCCCTGTCCTCTAGAATCACCTTCAGGCCGCCTTGTGGAACGCTGACTTGGATCTCTACCAACTGGAACCTTGGCGCTTGGCTTACCACTCGGCTTTCCACGACCACTATCCGGTCTATCCCTATCCTTAACGACGCCACTCTGTCCATGTCCAAGCTGCTCCGCAACGTTCGTAATTGACGCATTAACAAGCTTCTCTGCAATTCCTGAACTCCCTTCACTTCCGTCCTCGCCTCTTCTTTTACCACCGTCACCTCCTTTTCCTTCTTTTCCGACCTCCTTTCCGAACAGCCTCATTATCTCATCATCCGCCAATTCTTCAGCTTCATCGTACAATCCGTCCAGATCCTGCCCTTCTTGCTCATCCTCACAGCAAGGATCCTCCTCGTATCTCTGCACCCCAAGTTTCGTACAAGGATGGTTACAGGGAAAGTAAGGCTTATCAAAAGGCACATAAACTTTATCCCTAATTTTAAAGTCTGGTTCCTTAAAGTCCTTGTCGGTGAGGTCCTTAACTCCATGAATCCTCCTTCTATTCCCAAGATTTTCATATGCGTTAGTACAAGCTCTGTGTTGTTTCTTGTACGTGTCAAAAGCGGATTTGATCAACAGGTCAAGGATGTAGTTCATTATCTGACGAGCTTCTTCAGACTACACATGGATAATTATCCTCAAAATTACACATTCCAAAAAATATTATACGTAAATACATGTGCTAATTAGCATACCATTGCAGGAATGCTGTTCCTTCCAGGTTTCATTTTGATAAGTCCCGTGATGAAATTCGTAAAATTAACTTTGCCACTCTCGTTCTTGAGCTCCTGTACCATTTCCACAAGCTGTTGTCTGACCCTCCAAACAGAATCGTGATAGTTTTTGGCGTACTCGCGTTGTTGCTACAAAAGTAAGACAATAAATGTTAAACTATTTACATACCCCCACATAACGATAAAGTTTTTTTTTAATTTTCTCACCCGAACAAACGCTAACCACTTTTGACCAAATTTCCTCGCGAGGTACACCTCTCTCTTGGCTCTAATCTCTTCCTCCAGCGCCTTCTGCCTCATCCTTTCCATTTTCCCTGCTTCAATTTTGTCGTAAACCTTGATTCTGTGCTTCACTGCGCACTCCTTCTCGGCGTTCATCTTTTCCTCGAGATTACCCAGCCATTTGAGCTTCGTCTTTTGGAACTCTCGTTTCGCTTTGATGAAGGACTCCAACTAAAACGGCAGAAAATACAAATGTCTCACAACACCTCAGATAAATAACACATTATAGAAAAAAATGGAAAGTATATTTCTTGTCATTTCCTCAATCCCTCCTCAACTCACATCTTTCTCCCTGACTTTCTTCTTGTGTTCCATCCTAGCCTTCCTCATCATGTCGGCGTATAGTTGCTTGCAGTACCATTCCAAAATCATTCTCCTCACCCGTTTCCTCTCTGCCTTTTTCAGCTTAGACAACCTGGTCCTCACTTTCTCCCGCATCTCTTCCCGTTTTACTGCCATCAAAGCCGCCTCCCTTTCTTTTTCTTTGGACCGTTCGAGATACTTTACGTCCTTCAGTTGGGCAGCCAGCTCCCTGACAAATCAGACAACTCTGATCACTATAACTTACTGAGCATAATTGCTGCACAGAATATTATTTAAATATAATTTTCAAACCTTCTTTGTCTTTCTCGCTTTAGATTCTCAAGGTGCCTTTGTTTCGCCTGGGTCTTCACCTCCCTCAAAACCCTCTTATCCTCCACATCAATCCTCCTCACCTGATCCCTCTGGGCGCCATACATTTTGGCCTGATAGCCGAGATCCTTGTTAACAACGCAGTTCCTCAGTCTCCCAAGATAAGCCCTGTATTGGTTGAATTCCTTCATTGAAGTGTTAACGGTGCCGTCCTCCTCCACCAGTCCATGTTCAATAAGCTTCTCGAACACTCGTGGATGCTTCATGAAGTAGTCCTTGAGATGAGGGTCGTGTAAACTCTCGTATCCCCGAGGGGTGGCAACAATTTGGGGGTCATCAGTGTCAAATTGACACCTACTTGACACAAAAATCTAAACGCAACAAATAATCAACATAAAAGTAGGGACGCATTCAAAATGTTCGCTTTTTAAAACGGTTCCAAAAGTGGCTACCTTTTCCCCAAGAGCATTCCTCCCGATTTTAAACTCCTTGTTAGGAGCCGGAACAACAGGAAACTTTTTCTCGAGCGGATAGTCTTTCCAACCTGGGAGGGAGTTTTGAGGGAGCACGTTAACCGCTGGGAGCACTGCGTTCCGGAGCTTCTCGATTCGTGTTGGGTGCGGAATTGCGCGCATCTCTTGATGCTCCAGCATCGCTTGCGCTTCTTTTGGGTCCATTTTTAACGACATGATTGGCCCTTAACTTTATCCTTAACTAAAATAAGTGAGTTATCTAAGACCGATAAGTATGTATGTGTATCCTTTCACCAGAAAGCACACCCGAACCAATAATTATTCAATCGATTTTAACTAGATTAATTACAGCACTATGACTTAAATTGGAGACTCATTAAATTCCAGTAAGCCCATAGTGATATTCAGCACTGGGGTCATGAACCAACCTTGCGCTAACAAACTTGGGTTGTCGATGAGTTTTTAAACAGCTTATCATTTTCCTTCATTTCTCAACCAGTGCATGAGTTCATTTCAAAGGACAGGAACAAAGATATTTTTAAAGTACAATAATGGCTGCCGACTTTGTTAAGCTCCCTGTTGAAGACCACGATTCGGATATCCACTTGGCGCTGGTGAATTCCTCCTTATCAGACCTAAGATCAAAATGTGAACTGTTCATATCCCGTGGATGGCAACATGCCACGCTGAAGCATGGGGACTCTGCCTTTTGGTTTAGAGACGCCATTTCCGGATATAACGAGAACGCTGCCAAAAATTGTGACTTTGAGGTGATCCAGAATAACGATGAGATTCTTGTGCAACTGATCCATCTCCTGCCCCAGATTATAGACCAAGCCTTAAATTTGTCCAATCATATTAAACGAGAAGGAGAAATTTGTATTTTGAAACGTGGCGTTAACAAAGTTAATGTATTGTCAAGAAATCTGATCTGCAGCTTAATTGCAAACGGCTTCCTGTGCACATTACCATCACAGAACGAGGGACGACGTCTCCCATACTTTAACTTTTATCGACTTTTCGACGAAGGTCCCGAGGAGTCGAGGACCAACGTTAAACGAGAAAAGGTGAAATGCTTTCTAGAATACTTTGAGCAAATGGGCAACGGGGGCGTTCTTCCGGACACGGTTCTCTCCTTTGAAAGACATCACAACTCGACCCAAGTTGACTGGGCAAATTCTTCAGAGCTGTTATCCTTGCTGAGGGTCACATCAACGGCAAGGATTGAAGACGCAACCGACATGCTCCAGGTGGACTTTGCAAACGAGACCATCGGCGGTGGCGTCCTGTGTGATGGCTGCGTTCAAGAGGAAATACGATTCTGCATCAATCCCGAGCTAGTCGTGGCGCGTCTTTTCACAGAGCGACTGGAAAGTAATGAGGCTCTGATCATGACCGGAAGTAGACAGTTTAGCTCTTATAGTGGATATGGTCATACATTCAAGTTTGTAAAATCGCCTGTAAGCGCGGCAGCTGTCCAGGTTCAACAAGACTTTTATGGCCGGGAGCGCACCCAGATTGTGGCGATGGACGCGTTGAATTTCCGGTTTATGTATCAAATGCGCGGGCAGTACACACAAAATCGCATCAACAGGGAGCTCCACAAAAGTTACGTCGCTTTTAGGCCAGGTAATTTTGTGACACCTATTGCAACAGGAAATTGGGGATGTGGATCCTTCAATGGCGACCCGGAGCTCAAGTTTCTTATTCAGTGGATGGCCGCCACGGAGAATGGAAGGCGTCCCGTGCTCTATCATGCTCGAGATGATGCTCAGAAACATGAATTGGAAGAAATGAGAGACTATTTGGAAAGGAAGCAAGTTACCGTTGGACAATTGTACTCCACAATGGTCAATTATAATGGACAAACAATGCCTGGAGTCTTTCACTACATTCGTCGGATGTTGGGAAATTGACTTTTTAATAATTTAAAACTATGAGTGTTATTAAATTGCAAAGTGTGCAGTATAGTGTCCAAATGAATGATGAATGATAAATTGAATGTTCGCAAAACACAATAAATTTCATACAAAGATGCTAATTTTTTTATTCATTTATCAAAAATTTTCGGACATCGTGTCCAATTGTTTGTCTCTTTACAATTCCAGTAATCACCATTATACATGTAGATGTATTGACCTGATAATGGGTCTCGCTGTCTGGTAAACCAACAAGGCGTGTAATAAAGTTCCACTCCGTCATCTTCAAAAAAGATTCCAGATTAAGTTTAATCGAGATCTTATATTTTGTAATTTATGACAATAATCATTATAATGTCAACCTGGGGCAGTAGGAGCGGCATTACTACTTCTAACTGATTTAGTATTGAGTTTTGAGCTTGTGCTATAATTTGCCGCTCCTTCCGTTAGCCTCGTTTTTCTCGATTCCCTCTGTTTCTCTTCCAGTCTGACCTTCTCATTATTCGCCTCGTCCCACTGTCCGTTTTCCATGAAGCGCTGGTCTGGACGATTCCTAGAGTCAGTTGGAGCCACTCCTTCCTCCACTTCATTCAACTGACACGCAAACTGGGAAAAACTGTAGCGCTTTTCTGCATCTGCTCTACATAATGAACGGACATGAATTTCAATTCCTCAGTTGCACAACCAGTCAATTAAAATTAATCATAATTAGTAATGCCGAATTATTTATTATAACTGTCATTTTCGTACGGAAGTGTATTTCGCCGCCATAAGACCCTCGTCGTTTCCTCCATGGGCTGTCCAGAAGCGTCTAATCTAGTAACTGTAACTTCACTGTCCCATGCTCCGCGGATTTCTAACTTGGGCTCGTTCGTACGAGTATAAACTCTGCCAGAAACCTTTAAAATCAATTCGTTTGGAAATCATTTGCATTTCCCATTTCAATGCAATTTGTCACGACATTATGTCAAGTTACCAACCGTGCGATCTCGGGTAAACATGCCCCCACAAGAATACTTCATATGACATTTTTCGAATGTGGTGTGATTCAATATATCCATTTCTCCTTCCTGTTCAATATAAAGCTTTCCCATGTACAGATTTCGAACTATAGTTGACACCTTGCGCCAAGTGTAATGATTATCTATTCAAAGATCATAGCATTTTTACATACTTATAACATTAAATACAGATATGAATGGATTATATCTTATCTTCAGACTCACCGTCACGTTTGAAGCGTAAATGCGCAATGCCCAGTGGATGTATTTCAAGATAAGTTGCTCGAAAGTTTGATTTCATGGTAAATTGCTGCCAGTGGACCCAGCCTCGTGCTGATTCACAATGTAACGACGCGATTGGAGGATGATGACAAACTTGCTCGGCAATAAGTCTCCATCCGCGGTCATCCGTTCTGCCAAAGATAACCAAAAATGATAAACGGCTCCCTTTAATAGTCTAATGATAATCTAAAATACTTTAAAAATCTGTTACCGATCAAACTCAAAAGACTCTCCCAATAAAGGATTAAACGGCTTTGCTGTCCTATACGCACAAGTTGCGTAAGAGGAAACGGTGAAAGCGGAAACCGCTGCCAACTGTTCCAAAGAGTCTGCCATGTTGCTGGCCCTGTCCAATATCGCGCTGTATTCAAATTCCTCGGCGAGTCGTTGTAACATGGACAAAGGTTCTGAAAAGTTAACCGGAAGAGGGAATTTCGTAATGTCCTTCCCAATGGCGCTTTTGATAAGTCCCCAGAGACTCATGGGCTTATCAGGTTTTTCTGGAATGGTCGTTCGCCTTGTTTTCCTGGGTCGAGTTGCAACTTGTGACGGAGTCATGTCCAGTGAAGCGACCATACTTAATGGAATGACGTTCGCTGGGGTTACAATCAAGTCTTCAGCCGACTGAACGGCAAATATCTCTGCGGGGCCGAATGGCTCCTCGAAACTGTCGTAACTGGCGATCCCATTCATTTTTGAATTTCGCTTTTTACAACAAGCGCATCCGCACTTCTGCAAGTTAAGGTCACTGAATCATTTAAAAAATAAATGCAAAAATAATCAAGTCAATAATGCAACTAACTAAGTGCAGTCACCTTTTTCTTTTGTCGCCTATTTGTAGACTCCAGCTTGCTAAAAGCACTGCCGCTTGTGTACGTACTTTGGTCACCCTTTGCTCTGCTCTAAATGAGAAACGTGAGGCAAGTCAATTAAAGCCGATGGCAATTAAGTATTTTCATGACATTTACATAAATACATACGTACCGATATATCCGAAACGATGGGCTTCACTACAACAATATCTTCCGCTGGACCATCCCCGCCTCTCACTTGATGATTTTTTGGCTCGGGTGGCGGTAGGTCATCAACCGAGAAAAACGTGTCATCAATGGAGACAATGGACAAGGACGGATCTTCTGAATTTCCAATCTGCGGAGAACTACCGTAGTTGCTTGGTGGATAGTTGGAATTACTTGCTCCCATCTAAGAATATTTTTATTCTTTGGAAGAAGATAAGAACCAAAAATGGAGTGAATACATCGACATATTATTGCCACCAACGAAAACATGACCACCTGCCACTGCTTTTGGAAGTGTTATCATCATAGTTGTCGTCATACTCATTCCAGGTGGGTATCTGTACTTGTACATACATACACTTACCAGACCATGATAACATTATATCACGCACTGAAGTATCCAGCTCAAAGTTTCGACGCTGGGATTTCATTCTAATTATAGAACTTAATTAGAAATCACATTGCTACCGGATGCATCATGGCCGCATGAGAAATGAGTATGAGGACGTAAACCACACGGCACGGCAATGTGACACCAACAAACAAAGGTGTGACAGGTGGTCAGGATTCTGGAAGGCAAAATGGAAATTCAGTAGTCCTTCCTTAAAGCTGGATTGGACCACTGATAACATTAAGGTACAGTAATGTGTAGCATAAAAAGTATATGTATTGACTCAGGCATACTGTTGATCTTAATCTAGTCCCATATTATGTGCACTTTGGAATTTAAAGATGAAACTGAGCTAACTACCTGTGGTGGTATGCAGTACTTTGAACAGGAATTAAAACCTTGTACAAAATACAACAACAACCATTTTCTCTTCTTTTTGCAGTGATAGTAAATTATCATATCCATTATCACTATCACTATTTTTAATTTGCCAATATTTATATGGGGAAACATTCATCCATGGAAATCGAGTATATGGAGAGACGCCAAAACGACTACTTCCTAGGGTCACTGACCGTCGTCCGCCACCTCTGTGGAACCTCCATTCCATATGCCATACCTTCAAACTTGAAAAGAAGAACTTGTAGAACTAATATGCACCTTAACTATTACTGATTACATATGTCATTAACTTAATTACGATATAACGAATGATTTCATATGGACGCGTTTTACAATTATGACCTGTGCGGGTACTGCATGAAAGGTGCTGGAGAAAAAGCATCCAATTGTCGCCAGCGAACAAAGGAACGATCGTGCACAATTACCTTGTTTCGCATTGCCCCTTTGAACTTGGCGGCGGTACAAAAACAGATACCGGCCAAAGTGGTATGTGCACTTTCCCAACCCATCTCTCAAGCCAGCTACAGCATCTCGTGTGCTCTAATAAGTGTACACACAAAAATACGTGGGAAAAAGCATCTAACATCTTTAGTTGCTTATTTGATGCAGATGAATCGAATGACCAGTAAAACTGGGTATCTCACTCGCTCCATTCAATGTACATACCACAGACCACACACACAGCAGGGCTTCATGTGCTCTCGTTCTGTTTGTTTGTTTCCAATTTTTTAACAATTTAATTTAATGTTCCTTTCAAAGTGTTTTGAGGTCAAAGTTTAAAGTGGTCAGGTGACCAGTTTAAAATAACTCATACTACTACACATAACGTGTATCTTCTTCCAAAGTGCTACTACTGCTACACAAATTTTTAAAGTGATTTTAAAGCCATTTTTTTCAGTGAGTGGTCATTTTTTGCTAGACTATCTTCACTGAGAATACACTGTTATTGCTCAAGTTTTTAGTGTAATTAGTAATTATATTTTAACTATTGGTAATCAGTCACAAAGGGGTAGTGTCGAATATCATCATCATCTGCGGGTAAGGAAAAAAATATAGTGCATTAAAAAGTTTGACCACATGTCTCCATTTGATATCACCATTGAAATGGTTGGCTTTTTAATAATTTGGCATGGATGGGGAACGACGTATTTTTGTATTGTTAACTATTTGCAGGTCAGAGGTCAGGATATAGGGAAATTGGAAACCAGACCTATACGATTCGTATCTTCAACTGAAGGCCACGTTTGCAGTGGTGGTGACCAGAGATCAGCATTTCACCTAGTGCCAAGTTGAGAGTGATTAGATATTAATCATGCCACGAGCCACGAAGAAGGTAAGCCATTCGGATACGGATAAGATACATAATTAAATAATTCGTCATTTTTGTATTTTGCAATTATAGTTACGTAATTTGAACTTTTGAACATGTGGAAAATTTCTATAGGCCAGTCCAGCCACCGCTGATGCCGCACCAGTTGAAACTGCCAAAGTGAGGAAAGGAAAGCGCCCAGCGGAAGATGCACCAGAAGAAGGAACAGTACCCCCAAAAGCTGCCAAGACTGTGCTGGCAAAGTCTAAACAGCCAACGGTTGTGAATGGGGAGGCCACCAGTTCGTCTAAAACCGTTGAATCAACGACTTCCAAAAAAGCTGTCAAGTCGAAAAAGACAGTAGCATCATCATCAACTAAGCCAGTTGAAGGCTCTACTCTGCATTGTTTTGGAACAAATGATTGTGGACAACTGGGATTTCAGTGTGAAAAGAGAAAATTTCCTGCCCTCGTGCCGTCATTGCAGAACCAAAAGGTAATAAGTCTTAGTGTATTAATGAAAATTATCAAAAAAGTGATCTGGCATGAATAATTAAGTATTAACCAAGATTTTATTCTGTTCTAAAAATCCAGTTCGTGTCAGTGGCATGTGGAGGGATGCATACTTTAGCATTGGAAGCGAATGGCACAGTTTGGAGTTTCGGAGTGAACGATGAAAAGGCGCTAGGAAGGGCAACAGAAGAAGAAGAAGATGGTTTTGAGCCTGGAAAGATTGATATCGGCAGCGATTCGAAAATTGTGCAGATATCTGCAGGTGATAGTCATTCAGCAGCGCTTACTGAGGATGGAGTAGTTTATATTTGGGGGTGTTTCAAAGTAAGAGAGAACTATCATTTTATGGTTTCCGTACTTTATATTAGTTACTTAGTCAGCTAACCGCAGACCTTATATTCCAATCTTTATATAAATTACAGGACGACAATGGAAACTTTGGATTAATTCCTGACGGAGGTGAAATCTGTCGCCAAAAACCCGAGAAGATCACCTCTCATTTAAATGTAAAAATCAAGAAAATAGCGTCCGGGGCTCATCATTTAGCAATGTTAGGGGAAGACGGTCATCTTTATACCTGCGGGACTGGCACCCAAGGTCAGCTAGGTAGGGAAAATGAAGTACCGAAAAGAGTGACACGATCAAATCCGGCTGCCGATAATACAGAATTAGCAAAGGAAAAGGAGAAAAGTAATTATAGCCAGTCAACTGAAATAACCTTTGCATTGTTTTGTTTTTTCCAAGCAGTTTATAGAAACATTATCGTTATTTTTTGCCCTTATAGAATTTTTATTAACACCAACCCTCGTCAAATTTGGACGCAACCCTAAAATCAGTGACATTTGGACAGGAGAGTTTTCAACCTATTGCAAGTCTGAAAAAGGGAGCGACATTTATGCGTGTGGCTTAAATAACTACGCACAACTAGGTATAATTAGTGTATAATGTATTCAAGTTATCATTATAAGCAATGTAATCAAAACTTGCTGTTACTAAATTCTTTTATCCTTCACTAAAATCAGGTATAAAGAGAACGAATGACAAAAAGAACATCATACCTAAGCCTACAAAGAATACTTCATTTAAAGGAAAAATTTGGAAGCAAATTGCTGCCGGCCAACATCATGCCGTGGGTCTTGATGAAGAAGGTAATTTTTCGCTTTCTGCAATGAACTGGCATGTTTATGTAAATAATTAATTAGTCTACGATTAAGTAATAAAATATTATTGATGACATGTTACAGGAAAAGTCTACACACTAGGAAGAAACATCGATGGACGACTGGGTCTTGGTCCTGAAAATCGGGAAATAGAAATGTATGATGAACCACAATTGGTGAAAGGACTTGCCGATAAGATTTGTGTTCATGTTGCTTCCGGAGGGTCAACCTCGTATGCGATCACCTCTGAGGGTCACTTATATTCGTGGGGGTTTGGTGAGAACTACCAGCTGGCAACGGGAGACGATGAAGATCGGAATGTACCAACGAGGTGTTTAAAGAAACCGAATACCGACATTGATGGAAAAGTGGTTTCTGTCCATGCTGGAGGTCAACATGTAGGCTTGACTATTGCACTACCCACCGATATCAACGGGAACACATGAAGAATTTGAAGACTGATTTGATATGACTTGTATGCAGTTTTCGCACTGTGTGGAAATGACAAGAGGATTTTAAATGATTTTCAATGTATAAGTAGTTTAGTCAAGATGAACGTATCATTCACTTTTTTCTTCGATATATTGACCCCGAGATTTGTTTTAAAAAAAGTAGTAGCATGAATATTTTGAAGTAGATTTTTTCCTCTTTTTTGGTGTGTTCGTATTTTACCAAAAATGTCCATTAATTCAGATTAAGGTGTGTAGTTGTAATTAAATTAAATTCTGAAGCAAATTGTATTTGAGCATCTGGGAATATTTTAAACAGGATGCCGTGTTGAAAGTTGTTAGCAAACCGAATGAATATGAACTGCTGGTCGGGGCACATTAAGAATCGCCGTTTTTCTGTCTGTAGTACTATATTTTTGACTGAAGGGTTATAGCATGTGTAACCTTATAATTCAATTAATTAATTTAAAATAAAGTTGGGTGAGAGAGTTTAAACTTAATTTATTTGATTTTTTTGGTGTATGAAGGATGATTAAAACTAATGATTGCCTTGTAATAATATTATTATTAAAAACAATAATTAAAAACCTTGATTCAGATTGTACACATTTTACTTTTGCAAGTGTTCATTTATTTAACGTTTACGTTATGTGTATAGTGCGCGAATCTGCACTCAAAGCCAAGAAGGAAACAAATAACTAATGTTTTTAGCACTAAAAAATAACTAATGTTTCACTGGGCCTATGTTTTTATATTAAAAGTTTTATTGTGCTTGCTGCTGCCGCTCAGGTAATAAATACAGGATATAAGGAACCTCGACATCTTTACCGTTAGTGTCGTCACAGCACATTTCAAATACAAGGGCTTTCACGTGTGGGTCGATTTGCTTTTCTGTCGCGAGCTGGACTACCTGTAACACAACCACAAAATAATTTATTACTCAGGCATATTCAGTTAAACATAAATTAATGCTCAATTGGGCTAATTTTGCCACCCAATTACATACTTCACTCATGGGCAACTGTAGCCTCTCCACGAGCTTATCCTCGGCCATGAAGAACGAGTATAGCATGCACACCCCTTGACTGAGTATGGTAATCTCAAGCTTATGCTCATCCCTGAAGTGGTTCAGGAACCCTTGAAGCGTCATCTCGTTCGTTTCCCCCTCCTTCATCCCCTCGACCTCGAGCCTATCCCAAAGAGTCCACTCTTTCTCGTAGTACTTGTTCTTGGGCGCTGCGATAGGTTCGCTGAATCCGAAGAACGGAAGCGCGAGATTGATAAACCCGTTCTTGAACGCCTCAATGTTCCCAGCCTTGCCTTGCGCCAACTTGATCAGCTCGAGAGACACCAGCCCGGAGACTACAGATGTTGTGGTGGCGATGGCCGGAATGATCTTCCCCGCGATTAACTTCGATTTGAGACGGTCAGCAGGAGGGATCTGGTAATTTGCCGCGCGAGAGTTGGACGCAGCCACGATAAAGTCTATGTGCAGGTTGCTGTCGTCGTCCTTCTCAAACTCGATTGGGGTCAGCGTTGAGAGACCCTAACACACACACATTCCAATGTTTTAGCAACACAATTTTAGCACTTTACTCATTATATTTTTATCACTCACATTAGCCTTGAGTTCATCAGCGGGAGGAATGCCCTTCTTAAGATCCTCGATCCTATTCCTGTCGGCGTTCCCAACCAACTGAGCCTGCGCCTCAGCGTCGTTCACTGCGATCCTCACACCAGAGCGTGGTACAAACACAGGAACCTGCAACAACCCCAATTTCAAAAATTAACAAAAACCAACTTAAAATATTTCACATTTATAAATGACATAACTTGTCCTTAAACCCACCTCAACAGCGTCAGCAATGGCGTTGACAGAGTCCCTATCCCTAACCTGCGGTATCCCGTACATCTCAGCCCTGAGATTAGCGGCACAGTAAACAAACTCATGAGCAAGCCCATCATCCACTTCCCACCCAAGAGCCCTAGGACACCGTTTCGGCCCAGACCAAAACGGCGCCCCACTAGAAGTAACCTGATCAGAAGGAAAGTTAAAAAGCAGCTGTTGAATTTGATTATTAAAGTTCTCCTCCCAGAGCAGCCTACTCCACCGGACACAGTCTTGAAAATCCTTGGGTCTCTCTTCTACAACGGCCTTCCTGACGCTCTCAAGCACGTCAAGTGGCTGACTACCGGGCAACCTGAGAGTCCTCTCCATGAACATGGGATCGTTAAGATACTGCGCAGCGTTCTCCCCCGCCTGCTTGAAAACCCCTTCAAAAAGATCCCTAGCCCACTGCAGCGTATGCTCGATCGCGTTTGGAAAGTTCTTGAGCGTGCAGATGGGTATGCTCTTTTCTGGCGGATCCTGAGAGCTCCCGTAGCTCTCGGTCAGGTGCGGTATCACAACCTGAGTGTTCCCTTTCGTCCCAAGAGTCCCGCTTTCTAAAAGGGACTTCCGGTAGTAGACGCACCTCCTGTCCATGTATCTTCTCGCCTCCAAGTTGTCGAGTGCGTTCGCAACGCCATCCAACTTACTGAAAAACTCGTCAGTGTAGATATGTTCTGTTTCGGGACCAACACGCTGCCCCTGGTACGATATATTGATGGAGGGATTCATCTCTTGCACTGCTGACGCAGCCGTCCTTGATTTCGCTTGACCAACGTCCTTTGGACGGAACAGGAACTGACGGTTCAGGTTTGAACGCTCAATCAGATCCATGTCCGTCACGGTCAGGTTACCAGACCGCGTCGACACTCCCAACATTGCAAAGTTCTTCAGCAACTCGCAGCCTACAAATCAGACAAACAACAAACATGAATAAAAAATAACCTACTAATTACAAACTAAATACATTTGGTAAAGTAACTAACCGATGGCCCCCGCCCCAACGACAAAGTAGTTGAGGTTCCCAAGAATTTCCTGAAACTGTCTGCCGAACACAGCAACCTGAGCGTCATACCGACACTCTTCAGGAGAGTACTGCGCTCCATCAACAGGATTCTTGAACTTGCCCTTATCATCCAAATTCTCAACGCTCTCATCCGAAAGGCACTCGACAGCGTCAAAAAAGATCCACTGAAAAATCGGATGGAACTTGCCACTGCAAGCCTTCATAAGCTCCTGCGCGACAACGCCTCCAATGAACCCATTCATCGGGCACACCTGCCCTCCAGCAATGTAACTGAACAACCGCACGACTTTCAAGTCCAACGACATCTCGTAGTCCGTTGCAATTTTCTGGGATAGTTCGACCATCTTGTTGGCGTCCTCCTCGTGCCATGGGCGCGGTGGTACACCGTTGTTTCCCGAGATAAATTCATCCAGCGCCTGGAAAGCAATGTTCAGCGTGTCTGACCGCTTCATCTTGGCAGAGTCTGTGACCAGGAACAACTCGGGTATACGGAGAGACTCCTTGTACGACTTGAAGTCCAGCTTTCTTGGCATCTTCACTTGTGTCACATTTCCGCCACGGACGTACGGGCTAAAGTCTACAAAACAACAAGCACAATTAAATTACATGAATAATTATAGTCTAAAAACATAAATGAACTACTAAACTCTGTAATGCTAACTCACCCCTGGTGTCTTTAAGAATCTTGAACGTGTAAGGACCGATGACCTCGATCTTAACAGGTCCGATTCCGTTGAGTTCCTCCATCCCCTGAACCTCATTGAACGTGACGTGGTCCCCATCTTCGAGTCCGTGTCTCGTCTCATCGAGGCAGGTGACGAGTCCCTTCTCCTCATTGGTGACGCTAGCTATCATGGCGCTAACAGGGTTCTCCCCAGTGGTGTCAAACACGACAAAGTCCTTCCCAAAATCGCAGAACACGCGTGCAAACAATCCCCTAGTCTCAGTTAAAACGACATAAATCCCGTTCTCGTGACAGTACTCGAGAACTCCTTCCATTGCCTCCTTTCCCCCCGCAGACTCGCATCCTTCAGTGAGCACAACGACTTTAAAGTTGTTTTGACTGAGATAATCGATGGTAAGGGGTTCGGTGGTGACGCCGACACTCACGTACGGATTGAGTTGGGTCAACTGCTGTAGACTCTGAGCAGCCCGGTTTTTCCCCAAGTCGGATTTCTTGAGGTAGAACTGAGACGTGAGATCCCCCCACGACGTGTTCTTTGTGTCCTGGAGCGTAACGGATCGAACGCCACCGAGAATGACGTTCTTCGCGATCTCGACGCCGAGACCTCCCAGCCCAGAGATGAGGACGTTAGAAGACGCCATGCGCGTCATGGCATCTTTCCCGAGAACGTAGATCTGGCGGGAGTAGAGCCCCTCGTCAATTTTCATCGGGGAGGTTCCGTTCTCCTCAACCTGTTGATTACTCATATTTTCGTTTCCGTTCGAAGGTGCTGCTGCTGCTGCTGAGTTTAAAGTCACGGTGGTAGTCGAGTTTGTCGATGAAGACGTTCCTCCTGCCAGAACCGTCGCCGCTCCAGCCGCGTTTTGTAACAGTCTATCCACCCGTCAACAACAACAATATCACAACAAAGTTGGTAAAAAATTTAAAAAATTCAAACTCCAGAAATAAAATGATAATAAAAAAAGAAAGTAATAAAATGAAGAACCTCGGTTTCTTGTTCGGATGAACATTTCCATCACTGTAAGACGACATCGTGAAATGAACGATTGTTACGATGATGTTGGTAAAAATTATTTTTAACAGAATCTTGGTTCTTAATTTTAATCAGGTTTGGATCCTTTAGGATGACGTTGATTGAACTGTTTGTGAAAAAGTCGAAAAAGCAAATTTTCATGGACAGTGTCTGTGGCTACTGCAGACTAGACAGAGGTGTGAAGTTAGGGAGTTCTGGGGAAACGTGAGACTTGCTGCTGCAATCTAGACAACGAACTCGAGTGGCCAAGTGAGTGGTCACAGTGCAGTGTGACCTTCGCCTTTAATGCATGTGTGATTAGCTAACAGTTTTGCAAATTGTCGAATCTATCGAGTCGAGTCTATTCTGTCAAAAATGGGAATCAGCGATGTCGTGAATGAGATGAAGATGGTGTCGGCACATTAAATACTTTATTGATGTATGTGTAAGGAAAGGATGAGTAAAAATAACTGCAGCCAATTTAAACACAATTAAAATCTCAATTAAGATTGTGCACATTTTTATACTTTTGCTACGTGTTCATTTATTTTTAAAGGAATCATATATCGTCCTATAATCTAGTAACATAAATAGCCTTAAATATACACACGTTTAAAATAATTCATGAGAGCGACAATGGAATATACAGTTATAATTCTACAAAATACAGACAAATATACATATATAGTATTTAAAAACTATTTTTGCTGATATATGTTCTGCTCATATCTGGTAGCTAGCTAAATTATAGGTACACGTTAATTTTGAAACAAATATATAAAGTTTACAAAGGATAGTTTACACTGAAATTTGTTATCATCCATTCATTTAACAATATAACTAACTGCAGACTAAAACTAGCTATACTACACAAATAATTAGCGTGACATGGAAGAATGGGATTTGCTCGACACGTTTTCATAAGGTGCCTTTGGGAGTACGTATATAATATGTGTTTATATAGTTTAGTTTTAGTTTGTAGTGATTTGATAATATTTAAAGTGCTAATTTCTAACTGACTTACTTAACAGCTTGATTATCTTATACCCACGTATTTACGTAATACATTGGAGCCTAGTTTTCATTTTTTGGAAAATAATATGTACCGGTATAAATCATTACACAATCTCATCTTATCCACACTCCATGCAAACCTCATACATGAACAGAAGGTCACGGGAATATAATTAATTTGTTGGACGCTTAATCATCATAATTATTAAAACGTGTGACTTCAAGAGATTCTTATATTCTTTTTTTAGAGATAATGTAGGTACGTTTTGTTTGTAATTTAATTGTTTCAGCAATACGAAAAAGTAATTTTATGGTTATCAGAAATTCATAGAACTAATTGACATTTAATCGAATTTATGACGATTTCACTGTAATGTGTGGAGTTAATGGAGTATGAATCAGAGTACACACATAGATAACAAAAACACATACCTATCTATCGTATCACATATAGGTTGTAGTTTAACTGCACCATTTAACTAATTTGCTACATTGTTTAAAAAACGGAAACACCATTCGTTACTTAACTAAATTAAAAATTTGACACGATTTACTGATTTCATTTAAAAAGTATGTTTCATATACACATGTGCATACATACATACGTCTAACATGAGACGTAACGCTTTAACTGTGATACATAAATACAGATACAAGTATTAAATGATTTTCTCCACCTCAGCAGTGAAATCGAAGTCATTAGTAATGTTTATACAGCATTCATTCCTCCTCTCCGAAGTGTAAACTAACGACCTATCATTTAGCTTATAATGTTAGTTTACACAAACATAAAAAGCAAGTTCTCGCATTGTTCCTCATGATCTCCTTTTCACGGTACACAGATTCCAGTTACCTTTACACGTTTGTCAGGATTATAAGTATTTTTAGGCAGCTAAATTACATGTTAATAATGTTCCGTAAGTTTATGTAAGTAAGTAGTAAATGGTGTTTTGACTAGATAGGAAATAGGTACTTGTTTATAAATATTAAAGGTACAGTTCTTACTCGTTATATACCATTTTTTTAATACGTACTTAATCAGCATTATGTAAAAGTTCTTATTTTTAGCTTAAATGTGTACCCTGGATGTAGATGATTTTTTTTCAGGTTTCCATCATATAAAAGCACTTAATACCGTCGGTTCTAAAAAACGTAAGCTTGTCTAAGAATAGCTACACAAAATGACGAAATCATGTAAAAAAAGTATGCAAGGAAGATTATATCCAATTAAAACACGAACATTCTTGGGAGCATCCATATAAGCTTCCATTCATGCCACCACCCCCGCAAACTCCTTACCACCCAACTTTAATATGAGAAGCTAACTAATTAATCATTGTCACCTACACAATCCTGACCAGCATTATCGTTTTATCTACTGATTTAATTTCCCTTTAATCCAGTTATGCAAATGTGCTTTTACAAAATTAACGTTGTATTATAATACATTGCATTGACACGGCTGTGCGCAAATTATGTACTAATTTAAACACGCGTCATAATTACAAATAATTTTTATTTTGCTTTGATCAAGTACGTATGAATATCAAGGTTCACCCCACTAATTGGATTTGATTCAAGTACACAAGATTAAAGTGGGCACATTTATTCCTTATAAATTAATAGTTTGCACCGTGATAAATTGTAGTTCCTCTGAGTACACCCTTAAAACGTCGCCAGATAATGATAAAATCCTCTAACGTGGCTACATCCATGGCGTACGTTGTAGTCACATTGATCGTTAATTAATATATTATTTTGATTGTTTTAAATAATCCTTTTTATACTTTTCCTACCCGTGTAAATCGCTAACAATAAATAAATAGATATGGAATTTCCTTACTTAAATAGAGATGCACCTGTTGAACAGTATTTAGCTATTCGTCATTATATTTAATGTACCTGTATGAAAACCTAAACTAGGTATGTATGTTTAGAACATGTAATACAACAAAGTAGCAGGCTCGCAGAGCTACGTACGATCCAGTTAGCTATTAATTTTTTTGACAGAAAAACACACGCTACTTTTACATCAATTAACTTTCACCAAGTGAATCAAAGATATGATTTGATGATTTCATTCGCATCTTTTTTTAGGTATTTTCGTTAACTTTTAATAGCTTTTATATGTAATGTAGATTATGTGAATGAGTTTTGTTTTTGATGCTACTGTGTGAAATTTGTGTTGTTGTTGCTAACTTAAATCGGTTTGTATTCACGATATATATTTTTTCTAATCACATCATTAGTTTTTGTACATTTGTTTTAACATTCATGTTAAATCATTAGGGATAATTATACGTACAGCGTGTCCAGGAATAGGATTACGATTCTAACAAGCCATTACACAATACACGTGAGATGTATAATTGTGTGATTGGTCTCATCCTAATCTCAAGACGTCAATATTTTTATTATCGTCGATTAAAAATTAGCATGCAGAAGTGGTAAAGGGCCAGGCGGGTTGGAATTGGAAAACTAGCACTTCCACATGGACCAGATACGGGTAGCAACAAGAAAGTAAAGCGAGTTATTAACAAATTTGTGAACTTAACACAACATTATTCACGATAACATGTTAACAAATTAATAAATTAAGGAATAACAGTAAACGAGCCAAATTATTTTGACTTGTAAACTGGACCATCGCCGTATTCAATGCGTGTGTAACTTGCCTGGAACTGATAGGCATGACTTTTTTGCCATTTCTAATGGAATATCCCCACACGCATCCTGTTTGAAAGATCGAGGATTGTCGGGCCTTGGAGATCGACATACCCGATCTTTAAACACACCCAATAAAAAGAAGTCTGACGGAGTTAAATCTGGTGTCAGAGGAGCCAATCCAGTTCTGTCGCTCCTCTCCAAAGCTAGGCAAATTCTTTGTTCTGTGGAATGTTGACAGGCCATATGGATGCGATGACAAGCGATAGGTCAAAGGTGGAGTTGGAGCAAAGAAAGCATTTGAAAAAGCTGCCAGTGTCATGATGCCAAAGAAGAATGTGATTCGAAAGATTCGATTTGAGGTCAGTCAGGGTTTGACGTGACCGTTGTTACACGTTGCCAAGCTTTTCCTCAATATGCCCCTTATGACTTAGTATTCCATGTGGAAGTGCTAGTTTTCCAATTCCAACCCGCCTGGCCCTTTACCACTTCTGCATGCTAATTTTTAATCGACGATAATAAAAATATTGACGTCTTGAGATTAGGATGAGACCAATCACACAATTATACATCTCACGTGTATTGTGTAATGGCTTGTTAGAATCGTAATCCTATTCCTGGACACGCTGTACAATGGGTTAATACGAAGTAGCTCGGCGGTATATTACGGCTTGCTATATCTTCTCCGTTTTTAATGAAATGAAAATGCAAAGTTCTTCCAAACTCATGACATAGCGCTCTGGATATAATCCATTGTACTTAATCGACGTATATTACATTAATTAATAAAACCTTGCTGTTAATATAGATGACTTAACCAATTTTCATTAGCAAAAGCATTTGTCTACAAAACTCATTTATTTTTGTGTTGCACGGGTCATCGTCCATTCCGTTAATAAATACATATCACTACTAACCTTAATTAAGGAATTTAAACAATTTATTTTAAATAATACATACACATATATACAAAGAGATTTCTAAATGAGATCGGCTTTTTTTTGCGACGGACATACATAATAAAAAATATGGACACATAAAATAATGGAAACCTTACTTACGTTCTAACTACAGCATATATATTATATTGACAACTTTTGTCATGTAGAATATTATGACGGAAGAACACTGCAAAACAATTTTACTTTTTCGGTAATCTTTTACAGTAGTTCTAAGAAAAAAATAACCGTATATGTTTTTTGTAGTTTAGCGTGCCCACCCACACACACACCCATTTTGATGCGTTAAAATGGAATGACCTGATGATTTAAACCTGACATGATAAGTCATCAGTTTCTTTTTTTGTGCAAAATGATAAGCTTTATTTTATGTCATCCAAAAAAATCCTTTTGCGTGTGCGCGTCTGATAATCTTGTAACTTTTGAACATATAGAAAAATGTTGGCGTTTCATATAGAAAAAATTACATTGGAGTGCATCAAGGTAATATATTAATAATAACGTGTTAGTATATTTTTCTCTTTGTACAATAAATTGAATTAGACAGAGGGCGAGCTCAAAACGGAATACTCCTCCGATGATGGCGGACTCTTGTTGTGCAGCGTTGTCGTGTGAGTTTCCGACGGTGACAGAGAAGTAACTAGTGCTGAAAGCTCAATATCTTCATCCTTACTATTATTATTAGGCTTCCTGACTATCAAGCAACTTTTCACTGGCTTGGACAGCCTCGATTCCAACTGTTGTTGTGGGGGATGAGGAGGATGGTGGAGGTGGAGGTGGGAGGATGCCGGTGGTGCCACCGTCAGGTTCTTGACTAGTGACCCTGATTGAATTTGAATCGTTGGCACTTCGTTCTGTGGAAACCAAGAAAATTGCATTTAGCATCCATACTTGCATCTCTACTCAGCACAGTCATAGCAAACATATCATCAAGGACATATACACAGGTTACATACCTACACAGATAAATTTATATTACATGAAGGAGTACATTGACTTGAGACATTAATTAAAAATTACGTCACGAGGAACAGAAAGCGACACTAATCAAATGCCCATATAATATAATTAAGTAAAGTGCATGATGAACAGTTTCCCATTTTCTACTTTATGTAGAGTTCAAAGCGGGTCGTTCAGGGTGAAAGCAAATTATCATAATTACAATGGCCTGTCATGGTCATATCATTTCAGGTGACACATATACATAAGAAGATAATACTCTATAGCGAAAAGGGTTCAAGTATAGTGGTAGTGGTAAGTAGTAAGGTTGGTTCTGTGTGATATACGAGTGTATGCTATCAAGAAGAAGCGCTTAAATTACTGCACCTTGAGGCCCAGCTTTCTCTTGGCTAGACTAGAAATCATGAGAGTACACACATAAAGGGTTCGGTTTTTTGGGGTCGCTTGAGGGTCACAATTATAAAGGTGACTAAAAATACACACGCAAGTGAAAAAATTACACAAGATCCATAATAAATCCATCATGAAGTATTAATTTAAAAAACAAAATTACACAAACGACAAGGGACAGTTTTACAACAAAAAACGTGGGATGATATAGACGTTGAAACCTACCCCCAGAACGTACGTCGTAGTAGTAGTGGTCATCTCAAAGCTTTCTGTTGACCCGTTTAATTTATATTGTCAAGAAGACCCGTTATGTGAGTAATGAGTGACCATGCCGGAATTTGGAGTATGAAATTTCACTTCTGTTGTTAGAAAACGTATTCGCATGTACAAAACGGCAAACAATGTCGAGAAAAAGAAAACAAAAGAAATAGGCATAAGATTACGGAAAATACTTTTATATAAGGATCATCGTTTCCTGGAATGTTCCAACATTCGTTTGGCGTCACACAAAAAAATGCTTATCGTAGTAACATGATATGATATTATCTCGGTAAAACATGAAGCCGTTAGAGTAGGCTGTTGTGAAGAAATCTAATATTCTTCCTCAAGATACAGCTCATTGTGTTCTTTCCAGACGTTAGTTAAAATAATACCATTATTAAGACAGAATAGACAAAATAATGGTCTATTCTTAGAACGCTATTATGGCATACCTACTTATATAACTCCATAATTATTATAGACATCTTACTTATCTCACCTTTGTTCAGCGTGGCGGCCGATCCTGGCGGTCTCCGTACTCCGCTGTTATTAGACGAAGAACGTATCGTAGATTGCGTGATACGATCCGACCTTGTCATTAGTGAATCCGTCAAAGAGGTGAAATCTGTTCGTTTCTGAGACGTGTCCTGATTTGCTCCAGGTCCAAATCGTCGCTTGTTTCCAGTTGCTGGACTAGATTTCCCGAGATTAGGACAACACCTCGATGCAACCCAGTTGATGATCCATATTTTTCTATATAAAGAAAACCAATTTGACAGGCAAGAGAGATGAGAATGAGAAACCAAATTATCATTTTAGAAAATCTACGACACTTCATTAGCTGTCGTCTTTACGAGCATTCATAAGGGCCATATATGGCACAGTCAAGAAAGCCAAGTCGTAATAAACTACTTTTAACCTGACAATCAACTAGGCATATAGGCATGTATACGCGTCATTTTAAACCACATAGCCATAACTTAATTTTCTTGTTCTAATTAACCCAGCTCTCTCTCTCTCTCTCTCTCTCTCTCTCTCTCTCTCCAAAAAGCTAATTGACTTTCCACTTGTATAAACATGGCTAGCCCAGACATATTTATTTTACTCGAGGCAGTACATAGACATACTCTAAGCTCCAAAAATATTGCTTCTATCATTTTCTGCTCACACAACTGGTTTTCTGGGTCCGGGATCGAACAGTTTGCAAATTACAATAAATGTCGTTGGCAGAAGCTGGCTTTAGATTTAGGATCGATAAAGTTTTTTTTAAATGAACGTCTATACTCGTCTGCATACCTTAAGTTCCTGCAGATATGCGTAGAGAACAAGCAGTAGATGATTGGATTAGCTGCTGAGTTGAGAGGTGATAAGCTCGTGAAAAATGTGCTGAGAGCTGTCATCATTTGTGTTTTTGGAATGAAGTTGTACACTTGGAGCAGGGAGAATACAATGTATGGACTGGAACAGCAGATGAAAACTGTTGAAAAGAACAAAGGAAAAGGAAACAATTTTCTTACTGCCTTACTTTCTTGCATGCTTACTTTCGTAAGAAATTGTAATTAAAACGACAACAAGACACGATGCACTTGATATGCCTCTCTCGCTCATTCGTATTTTCTTACCGAAAACAATGACGAACGTCATTTTCACAGATTTTATTTTCGCTTTCGGAATCAATCCTCGGGACGAAGCCCGTCTGGAGTCGTCATCATGAAGGGGATCCTGCTTTCCACCGTTCTTTGAACCACCACCTCTGCGTAATATTCCATCTGGAAAACAGCGACGCAAGCAGCAAACGAAGTTTTTATTATTTTCTAGAAGTTTGGTAAATAAGTTACCTAATTAGTAGACATTTTTAAAATAATGCTTGAAAAAAGTTTTTTTCTCACTTGAAGACTTTTTGCTAGTTGGTGTGAGAATCCGAGACTGTGTCCATATCGTATGCACCATGATTGTGTAGCATATCGCGATGATGAAAGCAGGTATAATGAAAAGCGCAATGGAAATGATTGTCATATACACCTGCCATTGCACGGGCTCCTTCAATTCAATCCAGCACTGCGTCACAGTAGCTATTCCAAAAACACAAAGGGACCGACTAATTAAAACTTTTTTGTTCAAAACAAAATTTTATGGACAGGGTCAACTATAACATCAGAATTCCAACAAGTTGCAGACTATCTCTAATAGCCAGTTAATCAGAAAGTTTTATAATGATGATGAATGTCTACTCATGAGCTTAAGATTCTTTGGCGCGAGTTAATCTTCAAGTTAATCTGAATTTAATCTATGAATGCATGGAAAAGCTAGTAACAGATAGCCTTGGCTTCAATAATTTTCTCCCATTCGGCAAGTCATGCTGCTGGTGTCGCGCATTCAATGTTCACGCTGATTAGCACATTGAAGGTCAGTCAAACTAAAAAATCTTAATTAAATGCGCTTCCTGGAATAAAAACGCTTGATATGACATTTTAACGTCTTGTCAATAATATATAATATTTCGTAGAAATGAATTAAGCGCTTTTTGAGGAAACTAAAAGGGTTGATAATATCAACTTGATATTATATTCTTTACTGTCATCTTTCCATTTCCATTTCATCCTTTATATTTGGTAGGCTTCCACACTCAATTAACTAGAGTACTCTCTGGAACTCTCATCTCATGGGGCATATTTTTGTATGCTATATTAAATATATGAAAGCTTTTGACATACCTAACTGTTGCTGCTGATATAAATTAAAATTAAAAATAAGTATATATATTACTATGCACTAATGATAATGATACACGTGTTTCCTTTCAATTCATTCAATTCTGCATTCAAAGACGAAAAAAAGATTTTCACTCCCGTAGTCAGTCCAATAATATACTGTTCAAGATACTCCTCCCATAAAAGCAAAAAAATACGAAGATTTCTCATTATTTACTTTTTTATGGACTTCTCTTTTTCTTCTTCTGGCTTGGTAAACAATTTAATATATATTAACTTTCTTTCGTCTTTCATGAGTGCATTATACTTTGAAGCCTAGTCCGTGTCATCCCTATTTAGTCTGTCCTTGTACTGTCAACGACCACTTTGAAAGTCTGTAATAACATGCATTCCTAAATACCTATATCGGTCGGTACACAATCCACAGCTCCGATTTCTTTTGTTCACATTCCCTGAAAATGAAAAATCTCCAACAATGCGTAATGCAATCGAGAACTATAATTAAATAACGTGTTTCCAACTCTTCTTCAGCGGGTTAGTTCAAGTCTGTTACATATTTTGTTGCAAAACTACTACGCGGACTTTGTTCAGCAGTCCATGAAATGGGCGTACCTACACATAGTAATGTTATGTTTAAACAATACACATGTTTAAACACGTTTTAAAACGTTTATTTAAACATGTGTATACATTTTTGAATACACAAATACAGTGCACACAAAACGAAAAATAAAAAAACAATTGTTTTTACCAATAAACAAAACAATAAACACGTTTTAAACATGTGTATTGGAACGTTTATTTTCCTTTACATCTTAGTAACTTTTCAAGTACAATCAACTTTTAAACAATTACACCCACATTTCCGGATACTTAAAAGTTTGTCATCAAGAGTTATAAGTCAGACAATGTTTGTGAACTAACAGTAAGATATTTGGAGAACGTCTTAAATCATATTATGCAGCTCCAATGTTTCTTGTGGACGTTTTTTCAGTTCAACGAATAAATGAACTGGAATTTTCAGTGAAAATTTAAGTGCTACTGCTTCTAATTAATTCAAAGTTTCCCACTTTTTAAGATCTTTACCTGTCATTTTCTAGTATTCATCAAATATTTGGATTGTAAATTGAAACCTAAGAGTTGTTTGCACATAGCGGTCATATTATTTAATAAAATAAAGTTTCCGTTTTGATGTAATCAACACCAAGTTAATAAACAAAAATAAACGTTTATTTATGTTTATTCACAAAAACAAAACGAAAATAAACAGATCTGGGGCAAAAATAAACAGATCGAGATTTTTTGAAACATTTACGCAAAAAACAAAACAAAATATTTGTGTATACACATGTGTATTTTATAACATTACTACCTACACAGTCCTATAGGTACACATCCTCCACTTTATTCATCGTCTACATAATATTATATATGCACATTATACACATTTAATCAAGTTTGCATAAAGTTTCAAACACTACACAACTTACTTCCATATGGAGTATCAAGATCTTCTTCGCGGAAGAGGAAAGCGGATGGGAGCGCAAATGTGAAGGAGAGTCCCCATGCTGAAGCGATTAGGAGACGAGCTCTTCTCCCTGAAAAGCATTTTACAAACGAGAACAACTATTTTTTATCGCATTTCCACTTGGAATATTGTAAAAACCACCGTAGTCATCGTTGTCACATATTTAGAATCGCAAATTAGAGTGTGATCGAATATATTGGGGCGTATTGAGAAATCGGAAATTCCTCTGAATCTCTGCAGTTGATATTAAATTGAGCCGCATAACCTTCATTTCACAATTCTACCACATTTTCTGATTGTGACTGAAGGTATTATTGAAAAACTAGTTTTCTGTTACCGACACTTGACACTTTTATCAGGTACCTATCGGCCCTGAAGCAGTGCAGTTGCACTCAGTGTTCCAATGAACTCTATACTTTGAGAAATGCATGTAATCTGAATCGCTATATACTGCTTGTGTAATGTAACACTGCAAGAATATTGTACAATCTCATTCAAATATATACCTATTATATAAGTTATTCAGCATATTGTATTAAAAATTCAATAGAATTAGATGGGTTTCGGCATTCATCTTCATTTTATGCCTATTTCACCGCATTTTGCATTCAGTCAGTGGAATAAGGACATGCCTATCTAACTTTTTCGGTTTGAGTGAATGAAGGTCACGGTGAGGATCAATTTTCTTCATTTTCAATGTTTTGCATAATATTTTGCAATTTTTGCGATTTTGTGTTTTACTTTGAAGTTTATGGGGCACATTTCAATCGAAAAAAACGGTTGTTGTTTCCCCCGCTGTTGTTGTTGTTGAACACAAGCAGGAAAGGAATGTAGAGCGATACAATATACTAAATGTAGTTATGCAGTGGATAAGCATTATGTAAAAGATGTAATGTAAAAATTAGGCTTTGGAACTTCAAAGGACTCGTACAGTACAGCAGGTAATAAAATATCCAACCAGGGAAAATGATTACTTACAGCTTCCTGAGAATTTGAGAGGATGAGTAATAGCGTCATATCTGTCAATGCTCAGCGCGACTAGAACGTAGTTTGATGCGTAGATGACAACCGTCTGTAATAGAAAAAAGAGAGAAAGCAGAGCTTTATTAGAACAAGGCAGTATATATGGCAGTATGAACATTTAAAAAAATCTTTGTTCTTTGTATCCAGCCAGCCAACCCGACAATAAAAAAAGCTTTTATGTACTCCAAAATGAAGCGGCTCGTAAAACCTTGGGAAAAAACCCCGTACAGTGGCTACCTGTTGTTGCGACTTTTACTTTCATCTGAATTTGAGACCAATGTCAATAAACTGACAGCAAGAGAATTTAATCTGCTCTTTAGACGAAGAGGGGAAAAAATGAAATGTTTGCTTTGCGCGCGCCTCAATAATAGTTAGGTAGGCACACATAATAAAGATAATTAATTCACCTCTCTGGTCTGTTATATCATCGTGATCATCCCAATACAAGCTGTTATGAAATGGCAGGTGTGGCGGATTTACGTCAGAGGTTTACCACTGTGTTATCAGGATTTTGTATGGAAATGTACACAAACATGCATGCTGACAAGGAGGAATTTTCCCGACATAATCTTTGGAGTCTGAATGAAGAGACACCGCAGTCGCCTGACTAAAAAGGTTGAAGGATTTTTGATAGCTTCATTCCAGCAAACTTTCATTTTGTGTATTCATGATAATAATGCATTATTTATGCTCTTAGCGAATGTGTTCGTCTGTCATTTTGTATTAATATATTAATTAAACTGTTAATGAAACTGCGTAGAGAGCATCAACTCATATGTATGGACATTCTTCTGAACTAACTTTTTAGACACCTCGCATTACATGAAATGAATAATACCTTGTTTCTCAGATCACAAAATCAAAAGCAGTAGAGAAATCATCAAGTTTATGAAACTCATTCATGTTTTTTGGATGATGAGAGTGAAAGATATGACGACATTTCTTGTAGAAAATGAAACTTTTGCTGTATCCAACTTGTTTGGAAGTGTGGTTGTCATTTATATTTATACAACGATATGGATGGCTAGATTGGTTATGAAAGAGTACTTTCTTTTGCAACACTATTTTGGGATAGCCTGTTATGTTAATTCATAAATCTTTCTTAGAAGTAGATAATATAGCTACGTCACACAAGTGTCGGTGTATGCTTCTCATGTAAGCAGATTCGTTAAAAGTAATTAGGACGAAACTTGTCAAGGCTCCTTGGCTTATTAATGAGCTCCTACTCCACTGGTCAACAAGATAAACAAGTACACATTACGTTGAAAGAAAGAAAAGGCACCAAAAACTGCCTGCCTTCAAGAAAATGACACATTTTTTCTACGCATTTGCCCTAAGAAAACAGAAACGTGCCTTCACGAAAACTTGTTCTCCAGCCATCAATTAAAGACTATAATTAATTTACTTTGACTTTGCTGTAATAATATATTATTTACATTTTGCTGAAAATGTGTCATTATCAGTTATTTTTTGTCACAACATTCGCCATCATCATTTTACTTATTAGCCGCACAGATATTTGTAGTGGACTCAGCTTCCCGATTCTACCAAGTACAGGTAAAAGTGTTTTCAGTTTAAACACATTCTTTTTTAATCAGCGTGACACAAAATGTTTATAATTCCAGGAGGATCAAACCAAACACTTCCGCCAGACGCTTCTCCCGTTGCCACTCCGTCTTTCGATGTGCACGGTGGGCAGTGCCCAGAAATTAAGTTTGACTGTGAGAATATCCCGATAAGATACTATTGCGTTTCCGACCTGGCATGCTTTAGTTTTCAAAAGTGTTGTCTTTACTCGTGCAAGTATGTTTGCACAATCTCGAGAGGATGGAGAAACGGCACGGATACTCTTGACGCTTCTTCTGTTGAAGATGCGATACCGAAACTAGAGTCAACTTTGTAATGGGATACGGATACGGATATTGGGGCATTTTTGAACCGGCGTAAAGAAATAAAGAAAAGTTTTTTTGCAACGGTTTCGTATAGCTCGTAACTAATTTAAGCTGTTTTTTATATCAAAGTGTAGTTGTACGATAGGTACGTAGACTGTACTAATTACGAAACTTTTCATGGTTTCGAATGAAAATGTGAAAAGTTTGTTTTTTAAATACGCAATAACGCTGTAGCATTTTTTCTCCTTTTTGGCAATACTTTTAATTGTTATTTTATATACTAAATATATTTCATATAAGGATAATTTTAGTTTTAGTTATTGTTATGATTATGGTACTATTTTATACTGAACCCACCTGAAAATATTTGATAATTTTGCAAGCAATATTTCCCAAATACCACGACACGGTAACCTTCCATATGATGTCGGTGACCACATTTATCAGTCCAACGGCGAGATCTGTTGAATAATAAAAAGATAAATAATTTTAGTAGGCATTAAGAGTTTGTGACTGACATGCCCCTCTGTATTCGTCATTAATGGCAGGTGTAGCAAAGAAATGATTCGTAAAAAGACCATAACTTGTAATTAGATTATAAAAAGACCTTGAATGAGTACATCGAACGCTGTATCATATGTAGTCAAAATAAAGCCCGAATGAGCTACCAGCAAACTAATTAAATGTGTACTACCATAATATTATTCTTAGTATCAATCAACATTAATTATTTTTGAATTTCTGACATTTCGATAACACTTTGCGTCACTCGCATGTTATGAGATAGTGTCCATATGGACATACAGACAAGCAGAACAAACCCAAGCAGGTGTCCACACAACTCCTCCCCTTATCGGATAATCAGCACAAACTGTAGTACTGACTGACGTTTCCAGAACACTTCTTGCCATAAGAAACACTCGACTCCCTACTACAAAGTTCTTATAATAGCCAATTTTCTTGAGAGAAGAAAGCATCAAGTTGAACTCCACGTGTCATCCTCATCGATTAGCACCTACTCTGAAAAAACACGCGCTCGACCTAAAGGTGTGTAATAATGCTGCGGGGTAATAATTTGGACTACTTACAAAAGCACCAGTGTTTTATGGCGGTGCTAACAACCAGGATGAATGAAACAGCTAATTGTCTATTGTCAAAAAGTGGATGAGTAACATTGTAACATGCTTTCTCTAATGAAAAATCAGGAGTAACAGAAGACCCACATGTTTACTTTTCCTTTTGTAATGACAAAGTCACTCACAAATTCAATGTTAGTACTAGTAGGCAACTAGTTAGAGACGAAATACCTATTGGGAATACAAAGTAAGTGTCAAGCCCACAAGCAGCCAGGAGCACATTTTAGCACCTCTGCTAAATTGCCGAGAATTGTGTTTCTTTACTTGCCTCTGTGAATGCTAATTTTTCTGCTCGCTTAAAGAAGCTAGAAGTTTAGCAAACAAACTATTCTTGTTCTGAGCCCACCCGCACATTCGACTTTCATCATGATCATCTTTTTTTCTAACGAAACGCATTTATTCACCGTAAATTACTGCCCCCATCATCACCATCCTGTGTGTGTGTGCACAAACATTTTATGTAATTTAGGTTGACATTCAGCTTCATCGAGAGTGAAAATTATGTTAGTCACGTTCACATTCAAAACCAGCTTGTGTGATGTAATCGTACTCTCGAGCCGGGCACCACAGCACCAACACCTGCTTTTTCTTTATCATCATCAAAGCGTACATATAATAGCGCACTTAAATATCCACGTAAAAAATGCGTACACAGACAGACACATACAGCATGATGACAAGTTACAAGAATGTGAACATCTTCTTTTTATCATGGTCCACACAATGTGCGGGCGAAGAAGATAAAAAAATTTATGATTTCAACCTACGCTCATGTCGCGTACTCATGTACTCCCATTCCAAATGTCAACATGTATTATTGTTGTTATTAAAGTAATGATGAAACATGACACACGAGCTAATTTTTGGCCTTGCCATTTTGAAACAAGTTCCAAAAAAATAATGTGCCTGTTACAAACAGCAACTCTAGCATCATTTTCCCAGTAACCTACAAAAGTAATCATGCAACTCGCAAGCAATTATGTTCGGACATATTTCATTTCCATCCTCAGATATTCTTCTTCCTCATTTCTAAACAATTCGTATTTTCAACTTTCAAACTCGGCCTCTCCCCAAAAACTGGCAACTTTATTTTGAGGAATAGCATATAATGCGCTTTTCGGAAAAAAGTTTTGTTGGGCTTCCTGTCAAATTCATAAACTTTCCAATGGCGAAAATAACAAAAGAGAAATGATGGACATTCGGTAAGGCTTTTTCTAAGAATTATTTTGCTTTCTGCATAAAATTGAACTTTTTTTGTGTGATGATGGCTCGGCTCAATAGTGCCATAGTGCATATTCATTTGAATGAAATAATGTGTACATAATTGCAATTTTGGAAACCACAAAAACAGACCATTCTCTCTCTGGGCGCCTGCCATTTGGAATGCAAAATATTTCAAATTCCATGTATGTTTGCACCAACCACAAAATCATATTAGTTCTCCTCTCCGCGTTCTCCAACCACACAAAGAACTTGCATAAAAGTAAATAGGCATCTAATAAATGTCAAATGTGTAGTCTATTTCCATATTAGAATTTCACAAGAATTTTAAAGCTTGAGAGAGATTTACAAAGGATTCCGTTCCTAATTAGGGCTATGACTGCGGCTGGCTTCTGATCTGAACTTTTTTTTTACTTTTTACTTCAAGGGATTTATTTTTCATAATGTGTTTTTTTCAGACTGTTCTATTTTCATTTCCAGAGGACTTCAAAAAACCAAAAGAATAGGTACATATAGTAGACACCATAAAAATGATGGTAATTTTCCGTTTTATTTTTACTTTCCCCAGACAAATAATATGTAATACTCTACTTTTTCAAACGAGCACCATTTGTGGTAGTTTTGCTATTAAACAATTTCATGACACCACCAACGCATTTTCACATTATGGCCAACTGAATGCTATGCATCGACAAAATACTTTTTTTGTCCCTAGAAAAAACTTGTAATTGAGTTTTTATGATCTCGACATGAACTCATCTGTATTTCTTCGCAAAGTGAAAGCTGAAGCCTCAAGTCACGCGGAGAAAAGTGAGGAGAAACGCGTTTTAGAAGGTTTTTAAATATTTCGCCGAAACCTCTGAATCCGTGCTTGCTGTAACATTACTAGGTATACATTTTTTTGCCGAGTGAGTACCCAAAATTATGTGCATCCGTACACTTTTAATTTTAGTTACTTTTATACTTGATACCATAAAAATGAGCTTGGGAACGGCATAATTAAAATGAAGTGTACTTATGTAAAAAAATACATGAGAGAATTCTTCCAGAAAATTCAATTTCGCAAGTACAATATGAATTGAAGTTTTTAAAAAACCGGCAACTTTTTAATAGAAAAGAAGTGCAACGAACCTTGGGGTCTTTTTTGTCTGATAGCGAGTCATGTATCGTTTATTGCGTAACGTGCAGTCCTTATGTTTTTATGCCAATTTTTGAACGAAATGTAGAGAAGATTTTTATTTTACTGTAAATGAAGATGAAGTGAAGTAGGTTGGTAGGAACAAAAGAACAAACACACGAATGTTTGAAAAGGAAACAAACGAGGAGTAGAAAAGCACAATATTTTGGCGAATATGTACGTAATTAACTATCATGCATGCAACCAACTAAAAAGCTATAATGTAACAAGTAACAATACACCGACTGGTACCGACTACCGACTTATATATACTTTGAACTTTAATATCAATAACAGTAAAACAAAAATGAGAATATAGTTCTGTTTAGATTTGTAAAAGAAATAGACACGATCCAGTAACACTAACAGCTTCTGTGGGTTAGGATAATATGACATTTCATTATTCCGCATCCAACCCATGATAACTTTAACAAGTAACTTGAGATGATTACGAAGGACATGTTTTTACAAAAAACAAATACACGTTGGTTCTTTTCTAATTCGTAAAGTATATCATTTATGCTCTTATTACATTCATATTTTAAATTATTCAAGTGCAATGCATAATATTATGCTACTTATATGTCGGTTAATAAAGTTTTAAATGTACAGGGCAATGAAACGAAACGCGAGTTTTCCCCAAGGCCATTAAAATAACTAAAGTTTATTCCACTAAAATAAACGTAACAAAATGCAAATCATGTATGTAGACTTTGCTTTCTCCATTATACTCAAACCCTTTCATGTGTGTACCTTATTACTTTGCGCTGTATGAAGATTATTCAGTTTAAATGTCTTTGGTGTACCTTTTGTTTCAAGTTCCTTTGAAAATGAAATACAATATAGGTTAATTATAGAGAGATTTCATTTCTATATTATATAACACGTTACACAAGCATGGAAAATTGGTAGCATTATGAGATATTATGGATGACTAGTGCACGTGCTGGGCCAAAATGTCAGTAGATCGCTACATCCATAAAGCCGTATAGACGTTTTTTCAGAAACTTGTTTAGGCTCACAAGTAACATTTTATTTCATTTAACGTACAACTTAAAGACATCTTTAAATCACGGTGATGGCGAGAACGACAAATAGACTTAACTTATCCACCGAGAAAATATCCAGGCATATGGCCCCACATGCAACATAGAGACACACAACGGGATATGGGATGTACTTGAGTCGAAATAAATCCAACTTTCTTTTTCCTTTACATATTTGCTCAGTAGGTAACTTGAAGAACAAGTTTAACGGAAAGTTGACTTGAAAGGAGTACATTTTCGTCGTTCGTTAAAAAAGGATAAGTAATATCCGTTAGGTTAGCTGCTGCTGCTGTGTATTTATATAGGCAACTCAAGCATTCCACGACGCCTCATGCCTTGGTGTTCTCTGTTGGTGGGGAAGAGGAAAGGAGAGATTTATGATCTGACAGCTTTCCGGAAGAAAAGCAAGGGTCGTTGAATGGGTCCTCATCCGGCGATTTCACTTGTACGCATTTTATGCTACATGTACAAATTTTCGAAAAAATATATACATACCTATAATATTATGGGTGGTGGTGGTGGTAGTTGGTGTGCCTTCATCATATCCTTGATTTCTGTCTTCTGAGGTAACAGATTCTCTAGCGCACCTCACAAGACAATTTTTTTTCGCAATTTTGTCTGCCAATATGTTCCTCCGTTACCACACTCCAGCAATCCATATTAATGATGATTCGTGAAAGCTGTTATGAAATGCCCGAGATACAACGTGGGTGTCATACATACGTAGGTAGATGCAAATGATATTCCATCTGAATTTCTCCGGCGGAAACGATTTTATAATATCCTGTTCATAATTATTTATTGGAATTGCACAACCTGGTGCGCATGTGCCCTCTGCAATGTCAACTTTTGAAAGGACGCTTTCTGCGCAATTATGACTTGTAAAAATTAAATACTACCAAAGGTTGGAATGGCATAGGTTGGGCATGATGACATGTACGTGAATGTGAAGTGTGTCACCTTGTTGAATCTAACTCTCCATCATACTTCCAGCGAGTGGAATTCTTTTTAGCTGTAAGGACTCGACGAGAGGCGATTTTGTTTTGTTGAAAAAAAGTTAAATTAACTTTTTCCAAGCATACGCAGCCAGATGTTAGCATACTTGGATGGAATTCTAATAAAAGTTTGGAGTGTCATGTTTCCGTATCATGACCTAAATTTCCTGTTGTTTTGTTGTTTCATTCATTTTGTGACAGTAAATTCTTGTTCTTCTCAATTTCCCATCAAGTTGTCATATTTTGTTTTGTTTCTCTGCTTACTTATTTGCGTAGAAAAAAACTTTCCAAATCTTGTGCTAAATTGGGAAAGTCAGAAAGGTGCGAGCGTTGCGTGTATAGGTATATAAATATATAATATATGTACATGTTTTGAACAAAAATGGAAGAATGTCAACGAGCTTAGTGTCAAAGGCAAGCTTTACAAAAAAAACATTGAGTACGTTTTTATACACTCTTCCATTCTTCTCTCTTGTTTTTGTAAAAGTTAAATTAGAAGGAAAAAGATAATTTATTTTGTCATCTCTTCTTCTTCTCATTTTCTTACCAGCCAACGCAAGGTGCATGATGAAAAAGTTCATCCTACTTTTCCGCTGAGTTTTTCCCATCATCAGAGCGGCGAGCACTGCCGAATTGCCAATCACGATGAAAAAGAGGAGGATTCCGAGAAATGTCAGCGTTTCCACCTAGAAAATCAATTTTAAACGAATGAAAGATTGAGCATTATTATTAGTATTTACGCATACAATAGTACGTACAATTGCCATTAATTTATTGCTGCTGGCAGGTTAAGCGGTAAAAAGCATGAAAAGTGACTTTAAAAGACAAACAATTTAGGTATGCGATGCATGCACGTATAAAGGCATTGGCCTAGGGCCATTTCCTCATAACAATTTTTACCCAACAAAACGAGCAAAAATCCTATTAAAAATGTCGTGTTGTTTATTTGTTGCCCACACAATGTTTACCTATAACAAGCTTAATGGAGAGGGCTCCCAAGTTCTCCCCATTTCAAAATGACTTAATGATTTCCTACTGTTTTCATTGTTAAGTTTGCACTGACGACAAATAAACTTCTGTTCTGCCTCCTGCTAGTTCATTACTCAACGCTAACAGGACAGTATAAAAATATGATATCTTGTAAACTATTTTCTACTTCAATACATGAAACTTCATTTATTTTACCAAGCTCATTGAAAAATGTGAAATGTGCTACTTTACTGATGATATACCTTATACCTTGGGCCAAAATGGGTAATGGCAATAATAAGGATGGATATAATGACTACTGTCACAGTGTGTCTGTTCCATTCTGGCAGCTCATTATTTGCTAACTCCTTTACAACTTGTACAGCAGTTGCTCATTCTGTGTGTATAAATAGGTACAAACTATACAAGCATCCTCATCACCATCATCATGAATCCAATATGAGCTGGTTTTCTCCTCTACCACTTCCACAATTGCTACATTAATTACTTCATATTTAACACTGTCATCGTGTCTCTCACTAGAAAATAGGGAAAAAGCCAAGCAAGCCATGGTGTGGTGGTGGCGGTGGTGGCAGCAGTAGTCGTTTCACAATGTACCCCTTATTGTCTTTATCTTTCAGTTCCTTCCTCAAATGGCCCATTTACATCCTTTTCCTCTTCCCTTTTTCGTCAAGTTCCATTAATCACCTAAGACATAAAGCTTTTATATTCCTTTTTGCAGCCATAAGACGAATTAGTATACGCGTCTACGCCTAAAATAAAGTGTAAAGGAGGCTAAAGATTGTATTTTCCTTCTAGCAGCAGCAGCAGCTCTTCTTTTGCAAAACGTGCCAACACCACCATCTCCACCGCCACCACACCAACATGCCATCATGATCATCATCCACCAAAAAATATATAAAAAGAACAAGAGAGCATCTTATTCTCACTGAACAGCTTGCTCGCTCACAAAGCAAATGATAGTTTTACTTCGTTAAGCAAACATGAATTGGCTTGCTCCTGTAAAAGGGAAAAGTGAATGGATAGACCGACTCTCTATATGCTTGCGTGCTATATGCAGTCTGTATCTGGAATATCTGGGTACTGGATGCTAAAAACGGAAACGGAGAACTCGGCAAGATTTCTCACGTCGTCTTACACGAATAATTATGATACAATGCTGGCTGGCTGGCAAAATTACCATGTGGCTCGGCAGCCAGAGAAATGAATTTGGTAGAAGATTTTTTTACATTAAATCTTCATCCTCTTTGGAATCTTCCACCTACACATAAACCATAAGACTGTATGCTGCGTAATATGCTTACTCGTTGGATGCAATAATAGCCTAGTCTAGTCATTTATCTCATCTTTTTTATGATATGCTCATAGTGGCACTACTAAATCCTAAAAAAATGAAAAGATGTGTTCTGTCTGCGGGATTGGTTTACTGCTGCAGTTAACGTTTCCAGATGGTTTAAAGATTACAATTTGTGAGACTGGATAATTTTTATTGCAGTGAAATACACCAAGTCACGAACGACTTGTACAAAAGTTAGATAGAGTTCCTCATTTTACATTTTGGGAGAGTATCAAATATTTTGAAATCCAAACTGTCAAGAGAATTTCGAGCGCATAATGGAATTATATAGAATATTACTATTATGGATTTCTTTGAATTCTGGAAATGTTTCGTATTCAAAATACGAGATAATAGGCTCATAATGCCTACGATGTCAAATCTGATTACCTACACATTAATTTGACGTTAATGACCTCTTCTCCGGTTTCCATTTTGGGAAGATGAAATAAATGGAAATGAGAGACGAAACGACAAAGCTATAATTCATCATCATCAACATCACAGACTATGGATCCACCACCGAGATATTTCCTTTCCATTAACGTGATAATCAATAATAATAATAATAAAATGGCTAAATATACCATACGCCATACATACATACTTATTCGTGCATATGGATAAGTAGCTTTAGTAAATACTTTCTATAGAAAATGCAATTTGAGTAACTGTCACTCTTCTAAATTGAGTGAATTAGGATGACGGCTATATATGTATAGGCTGCTAATGACTTATTACATAACGAGATGATGGAAGCCTTTCAGACGAGTGCCTAAAAATATATATCTGAAGCCTTTGTTTTTAGACTGTCAGGCAGAATCAACTAATTGTGGTCAGAGACAGAGAAAGACTGCCGTTGGTGGTAGAAATGCACGTGTTCTTGGAAAATTCCAAGTTCCAGCCAAAGGATATTATATATATTTTATTTGCAAAGGCCAAAATAGGTACGGAAAAACCCTTTTTGCCAAATTCGTATTTTTAGATCTCGTATTGCTCAACTCTCGACCTTTAAATTCTCATTTATAGCCAACGTGGGCAATTGGAAATAGGACGAGATTTGTGGACGACACACCAATTGTTAATTATTCCTATCATTTAATGATGTAAGCCTCTTATGCAATCCAGTACTAAAGCGATAAATACACAATGCCACGCCGATATTTGCATACGTTACATAATGTATATCTTGGGGCATAATTGTAAGTTATTTTTATCACCACTTTCAATTTTATACCCAAAATTAAACAAAGGGCGACACTGATTTGTCCGTATTTGGTCTCGCGTCCGCCATGATTTATTTTCAAATCTCTGGACTGGACAGTATGGATGGTGGTGGTGGTGAGTTACACTTGCATTATCTGCGTTAATAATCTTGTTCGTTCAACCAACAACTCTTTTGATGATGAGGATAGTGCTCACATGAGACAGGTCATGATATTTATGGCATGAATGTATGCAGCATTGATTAGATAACATTCTCTGAAAAATAAATAAAAGCGCCATTTTATTTCTGCCTGTCTGTAACAATTATTTCAAACGCGGAATGGCCCAAATGCTAGTTTTCAAACTGATAAAAAAATAATACAAATAGCTTTCATTTTCATTGTTTCTCGCTCAATTCCACAACCAAAACAAATCTCATATTTCCTATGAATGGCTTTCTAAAAACAAAAGCCCTTTTAAACTAACCAACCAGAAAATGAAAGCAAACATAAAGCTGATAGACAAAACGTCCATTTCATTCACACACTCCTGAGGTTGTTCACATTTCCAACTTTATAGCACACACACTAACACAAGCTGTTGAATCGATTAATGTATTTTGGTACGAAAAATGGCGTAAAATAGATCTGCTGCTCTTTGTTTAAAACAATGACGCACGCCATTTGTCCTTATTTATAAACATGCCTGTCCATTCCAACCCAACTTTTTTTAGCCCTTTCTTTTCCGCGGAAACGCTTCCAGTTTGATACAATGAGAGGAAGAGTAACAAACAGCAGAACAGCAAAAGATTGTGGAAAGTTGATCCAGCTAATAAATTTTCATGGACATTTCATTTACATGCGGTAGTGGTGGTGGTCACAAGAGAGAGAAAAAAAGACAACGTGTACGTTACATCACTTGACTTTGTTCACTTGTTCCAGTGGTGGGGGCAAGTGAAATCGCTTGAGTTGGTAAAGGAGATCATATTTATTGTAAACACTGTTTCATTATTATTATTATTATCAGAGCGAAAGGGAAAGGAGAAATGAGGATACAACCCATTTACGCAACTTATGTTAGTAGTTCATTTGCAGTCAAACGACGTAGGCATAAGAGAACAAGGGTGCATTAAACCGTTCTCTGTGTTTTGACCCATATGTAAAGTAGAAAGAAGAAGAAAAACACGCCGATGCTACTGCCGCTCGTATATATATCGCAAGAACATATAGACAAAAGCTAGTTAAGTTAAACTGACATTATGCCAAAAAGGACGATAGTACCGACAGAAATGTATACATTTCCTCGTGAATGGGAATCGAAATCACTGCTAGACTCTCATCTCATCTCTCTTCCAAAAAACTACGACATGGCAGTTGTAGTGGCAAGTGGTTTGGCTTTCTTTTTTTCCAGCAAAACTGCATCAAACCACTTTCCATCCGCCACTGCCACCACCCTCGCTTCTATTTAGTAACTCTGTTGTGTCTTCTTTATTTCCATTACTCCCAAAAAAGACAATTTGCCATTTTCTCATATCATCTCTCTTCTTCTTCCTCTTTCTCTCCCTTTTATTTAATAGCCAGGCAAGCCATCATGTGTGAGAGTGCATATGGGCTTTTATTTGCCAATCTGTCCGTGAAAAATGTGTTTGAAACAAGAGAAACGATAAATTTCCAGTTTGTTAAGCTCTCAATAGCTGCCGATTTGAATAAATATGCTGCTGTTGCTGCAGTACAAAGCAAAATTCTTCATCCGTTCTCCAAACAAAATGATAAGTCACATTTGTGACTACATACATCCTACAAATATTTTATGTAATCCATATCCGGGTTGAGGAGGATATGTATATAATCCGCGATTTTGTACAGCGAGATTTTCGGAGGAAGATAATGAAATATAAGTTATTATTACGACTACTACGACTTTTTGCATATACATGCTATATGTATGTATATTATAGTCAAAGATGTACTGACTTCCATTAAGGAATCTCCATAAAATAACGATAGTCATTGTTCAAAAAACTCTTTCTTCTTTTCCTTTTTCTCTCTCCACTGTGTTTGCATAAAGCATTAACCAGGAATTGCTTCTCTTCTCCTTCGTCTTCTTCTGTTTCTTTCTCAGCGGCAGCGACAAAATGGGGAAAAAGATAATATGTCTAAAAAAATCTTCTGTTCTTTCCTACGCATTATGTTATCTTTTCTTCTGATCCAACATAAGAATGTATACAAGCATACGTTTTCAGCACTTGCCAATACAGCTGAAAGCTTTTTTTCTTCCGGCTTCCTCTTCCTGCTACTACAACACGTCACGTCACACTACAGTAAATTCTCACAACTTGTGATGATGGTGATGAAGATGAGTACCACCGATTTAACAAAAAACGCTCCAGGAAAAGTGTAAATTCCATAACAAGATGATATATATATAGGAATGCAGCAAGTATAACCGCGGATATCTTTTCACAGCACTTTATTACAAATAATATGATGATGAAAATGGAATATTATTTCGGCTTCATGGATTATTAACATTCCTCAAACCGACGGACACGGATTTTCCGATCTGATTTTGCTGCTGCTGCTGATGTGGATCTTTATCACTCAACTGCTTTGAAAGAAAAATGATATTAAAATACAAAATATCACAGATACATGTGGAAAGAATGTCCTCAGCAGTAAGTCAATACCCTCATTCTCATATCGCATCCGTCAAGAACTTTAGGTACTTAAGTATCGTATATATTTTTAGATTTTCTTTCGAACAATTTGAAGGCGAACTCATCCATAAATTTTCCAGTTACTTTTATCATCAGTGGAGAAAGGAGAGTTGCTCAACAAAAATAACTTTTTACTAAGAAAATGGATATAACATATAGGTAGGTATTCTTTAGTGTTACTCAATAGGTATATGTCCTGTTAATTCCAGTAAGCACCTTTCCATTTCGCTTTGACGATTCCACTTACTTTTGCACAGGAATGATTTTAATCAAGAAGAGAAACTAAACCACCACCACCACCACACTGTTCATTGAATTGGAGAGAAAAGTAACCTTTTCAAAGGACATCGTCCTCTGTTTTGTCCCTTTCTCTTATCGAATCTCTCGTCTTTATCTAAAAAGGGTATTTCCCCCGCTTCCAAAGATTTGGTCAAGTTTACTGGAAGCGCTACTGACTTGGAAGGCCAATATTGACATTCTGTCCGGTAAAAGTTAAATAATACCTGCGACAGCTTTTGTACCTACTACCCAGCCAGAATATATTTTTTGTACAAAAAAAGGGTACAAGAATTAGTTACATAGTTTGCAACTTGTGAGCTGTGAATTGAATACGTACTTATGTACCTGTCTACTCAAGTAGATGTGCAAGTTTCTTTAAGTCATGCTATAGTTAACTTTCCGTTATCATCCCTGTGCTTTCTCCTGTGATCATTCCGTTCTGCCTTTTCAATTTCTCCTCCTCCTACTCGTCCATCAGCTAGAATTTCTCTCGATTGTCTCTTTGTGTACTTGTACATTACTTGTATTGCTTTTTGCGGTGGAAAGAAACTAAGAAATATTTTTTTATTTTTTCTTCGCTCTATGTGCATACTAGCATGACGTTGGTGGGTGGGTGGAAAAAATTGAAAGCATCGGGAAACATAAAAAAACTTTTTTTAATACTTTTTCTTCTTCGTGCTCTATACAATAATAGATAGGCTCAACAAAGTTATAAGTACTGAATTGACAATGGGATAGAGCATGAGAGAGATAGTGGTGACTTCACTTCTTTTTTCTCCTTGAACAATTTTTTTTCTGTCTCTGTCGTTTTTTGTGTGTGCTTTTCGCTGTCGTGAACACGGTAAACGAAGGTCTTCAATTGTACTTATTGCTCAGAGCATCCAATCGCAATGTGTAATACGGATTTTTTATATTTAATATCACTTTTCTACAACACTAACGACGCATAAAAAGATGAAATAATATCAAGTGGGAAAATTACAGAGAAAACTTTAAATAAAGACCATTATCTACGTTTTTATGATCCTCTCTGTCGCGTCGAGCAAGTGGAAAATGATCACTAACTCGACGATCATATATTTTTGCATTCCAATCGTTTTTTTGGCGTCCCATTTTCAATAATGATGTGTGATAGGTACATACAGACATTCAATTACTGATAATATCATCACCATTTTCCATTCAAGTGTGTACTTGAGAAATTCACAAGGTTGACTTAATCATTTCTACTAAATACTTTGTACTACGCTACATCATGTCATTTTTTTGTAAGAAAAATTGGAATATGCTATTTTTTGTGATAAAAGTCCTTGGCAAGAAATAACGGGAAAAATTTCAAGCTGGCAATCAAACTTGTAAAAACAGGAAGTCTAAAGTACTCTTTTTTCAATGCGCAATTAAGCTTAATTTAATTTATTCTTCAGTTATTGTAAACTAACTCTAGTTGCAATTTTACTTCCAAACGTCGGTTTATACAAATCCATGAATGAAATTATCTGTTTCATTTTCATATAGCTTCCTTGTTTACGTCTAGTTTACATGTTCGCATTCGTGGAGGCGTGGTTTGATTGTTTAATTAAAAGATTACCCATACATCATGTACCGAGAAAAAAAATAAATGCAGAATGTTTTGCATGCTTACTAGTATGCACCAGTTTATGCATTGGCAAAATTATTAATAATTTTTTATGAATGCTCGTCTAACAGAAATCCGTTAAAAACTTTGGTCTTATTGCTAAAATGATGCAGTAAACTGACGCTATTTGTGGAACGGTATCATTTGCGTCAAAACGTGTTATTCTGTTTATCTCTCCATATCCCGGGCATGGACATGGCTTCACCACAAATCAAGTTTGGTATTTTTTATGAACCGAGGAATAGCGATGTGCAGGCTGCAAAAAAATAAATGTATTTAGCGGTCAGGGTGCAGCAATGCGGTGGTTTGTTTCATTCAGGAAGGATTATGAAACACGACATTGTGTATCCATTTAATAAATATTTAAAGAGATGAATGTCAAGGGAGAAACGTGTATACAAAAAGTGAGCCACAAGGGAATAGGGTTACTTACTAACGCAGCATGACACCTCTCTAGGACATAAATTTATGCCGCATACACACAAACAAACCTATATATTCTGCTGATCCGATACAAAAAAAATGCATCGCCATTTATGTGTACAAACATCCTCTTTTGGTATACTTTTCTTCCCACACTTTTCTCCGTCCACAAAAGCTACCCGATTTATTAGTGCTGGCGACAAGCTTACAACCGAAACTCTTACTTATCGTCATAAACCGAAACCGTGTGCTTTGCAAAATGGAAGACGCATAACTCATTTCGTATTTAAATATATTTTATGTTTTTGCCATTTTATGAAACAATACAATAAGGGGATTTACAAAAATACACTTGAGCCCGATGATCAAATTGTTTGTAAAAGCATTTAACATTCTTGTTAATACATTAAGATGACGACAGTTGAAGCGTTAAGTACAAAGTAATGTCGTAAAATCAAGGTTGTAAACTGTAATATGTACAGTCAGTGAAGATGTATTCCAGTTTTTTATATACAAGCTTCTGTATAAAAACCGTAAAACATGTATGTAGGCAGTTTAAAGTAATGACTTATGACTCTCAAACCGACTTTTATTTTGCGGAGCCATCAAGTGTTAACACAAATATTATACGGTACTCTTTATGCATGCATGAACTCCCAAGGATTTATATGTTGTTTACTTTTCTTGTACACATGTATTTCGAAAAGAGCACGCATAACTGATCTCCACGAAAAATAAGTCAAGTAAAAATAATTAAACTTGACGGTTATGGAGTTCCAACAAAAATCGCCACCGGCACACACCAAAAAGTAGACATGGGAAAGCACACAGAAAATGGCAAGTGACAGGAGTCCCGCGTCCGTGTCCGTAAAATTCTTGCAGGAAATGTGTATATACCTATATGTTACGTGGATTGTGAAAAAAAGCAAAATCTTTTGTTTGTCGGTCGAGATTGGATTGGAGATTATGTATGAAAATATTTTTTGTCACGGCCCAGTAAAACCTGCTGGCTCAAGGCTAACAAAAAGTATCCTGATCCCGTTGCTTGCTTTTCACTCAACTAAAAAAATGCAGCCTTCACTTGTTCTTGTTAATCACATTGATCCATCTCCAGGGCCAAAAAAAAGAAGGCCAAAAAAATGTTGAAAACGATACATTTCATGTTTTTCTGAGCTGCGGGATTTGCAGGAGTGCAGATTATTCTATATGGTGGGTATTGAGTATACATAAAACCTTGCTCATTTAATTTAAGTCGAAAGCCTTTTTTTAAAGACGCATACCTCACAGCCAAGGACATGAATTCAATTAGCGTTATCATCATTTTTTTAAAACCATTTCCATTTTCTTGGAAATATTTCTTAATACAGAGATCCTGTTCCCTTTCCTGGCAAATCCTTTTCAAAGAGGACGGCCACCCACATTGCACATTCATGCTGGAAATGCTGTTCCCACATAAATAAGCAAGTTACATTACACACCATCATGCCTACCTAGTCATTATAAGTAATTAGAAAAAGTTATTATAAAGAGATGATCATACACAATAGGAGTGCCTACCGTCACAACTGTCAACTTTGTCCTGTAATGTAGCAACAGTTTACTTTCTCTCCAGCTATAAGCTGTCGTTCTTGAAGTTGTGTAATTTTTTATTCTGTGCAAACTTTCAGCAAAGTTTTTCTTGGAAAAGCCGTTATGTCCGATTTTTTTTCATCACTCTGCTCATTAGGTATGTTCGATTACAAAAGAAATTTCTTGTCGCTTACAGCATCACTCGTGCTAGTTTAAGTTGTATAATAACTACTACGACTTTGTTCACTTGGCCTGTTTACTTACAACATGAGAAAGTCCAATAATAAACATGTTAAGTTTTGTCATCTTCAGATTGAAGAAGCGGGCCCGAGGGCTGAAGGAATGCATAAAACACGTGCTTGAGTATTTTCATTAGAACAAAATCCTACGCTGAAAATATATGGCCTTTTATATGCCATCATCATCAAAGCATACCTTGTCTAAAGGAAACAAACAAATGTTCTGACAAAAACTTGCATAACTTAATTTTGTAATCAGGATGAAGATAAACCCAGATAGAAACCCGCATATTCTATATAGATTTAATTTTAGCTGTGATATTTCAGCTCTCTCTCAAGGTGCAATAAACTCTGACAATAATCCACAAGAGAGTTATGCAAAGCTATCCCACTCCAAAGGTATCCCATTTCATCGTCATCATCAACACATCATCAAAAAGTTTTGGACGTGTGTAGAGAGAGATAGTTTTTTAATGAATCTTCAAAGCTGCCGCTAATATCTCCCTCAGAGCTCCATAATATTATATTCCGATCTGATTTCTCCCTTTTAAGCTCATTTCCACTCTCCACTTTTGTAAGAGGGGAGGGGAGAGAAATGGAGGCAGAGAATTAGCTTGTTAACTTTTTTGCAGTTTGCACTTTTCCACAAAAGCCATTTTGCAACACACACAGTAAAAAAAGTCATTGGCTATAGAGAGGAGGCGGATATGATGATGTTGATGATGATATTGCATGGTTAACTAGGTAAGCACAACGTGACTAAAAAAGAAAGGAGAAAGTTCTCGAGTGGCGAATTTCAATGGTGGGGAAAATGTTCCAAGCATCGCGGTTTTTCCTTGTGGGAAGTTGCCGTTGGATGTTACCTCTTTGAAATCTACAGGGCACATGAAAATGTGTCACATCTTGCGGGGGTACATGGAAAATGTGAAAACGCTTTCAAAAAGTGCAGCACCACGGCATATACATTTCATGTTTTTGGTTACGTAAATACAGAAGAGAAGAGAGAGCTAATAATTCCTTTGTGTGTAATATAAGCTTCAACAGCAACAAATTATCAAACTCTGAGGACCCACTTTTCTGTCGAACTTTCACCGATTCCTTTAGTTTTATGGTAAAAGATGGGGAACATAAACTTTACTCCTCGCAGTTTATAAATGTGTGCAGCAGTAGTAGTAAATGTAATGTCGATATCTTTCGCTTGAGGAAGCCATATAAAAAAAGTCATACTCAATCGTGGAGGAAAATGACAAAGAATCATCATCGCATAAATATATCTCTGTTACATGATATCATGGTATTATTCTCTGTAGAATTAGTATGTATGTACAATATTTATTCAGCATTACTTTCACTGTTAGTTATACGCAGAGTAGTATGCAGTTCAGTGAGTCGCTTTTATAGCTTCTCGTTTGTTCGCTCGTTCGTTCGAGAAAATATCTACTCTCAGGAAGCCTAACAGACAAATAATAAGTACCGCTTGCCCTTTTCCAGTTCAACTTTTCCCTGTGTACTCTCAAAAACGTAAGTTTAGGCCAAAAAGGTGGTGGTGGTGGTGGGGATTTTATAAGTTGCAATTTTTGTATCAGAGTTACGTTTACTTTGTATTGATGAAATAACTTTCTTCCTCTCTCTTTCTCCGTTAGTTGTTTGCATACTATTCGACCGTTAAATGAAATGAAATGAGAAACAAAAATACCTACAAACAAAGAACCACCAGCCGTGAAAAGCAAAGAAAGTAAAGTTGTAAGACGACGAAGGAGAGAGAATGTGGTTGTTGCCACTGCATTTTATGTACTACATACTTTTCTCCACTCCAGTCAGGGTGCAATGCAGCAGCAGCAGCAGCGGCCATACTTTAGGAGAAAGCTTTATATAAAAAAGAAGACAAGGAAGAGACGATAACCATTTTTGCTGAATAGAATTCCCATAAATAAACAGATACCTCTCTTTTCTTTCTTCAGGGACATACATACATACAGGATATTATAAGAAAAGCTTTTTACCAATCCGAAATGGACTTTTTCTATGCAGAGCAGAAGAAAGAATTCTATTTTTTCTCTCCAAAAAAGAAAAGAAGTAGGCATTGCATACAAACAAGAAGTAGTAACGAAATGAAAAAGCAATTTGGCTAAACATATGAGATCCCCAAACTGATTATTACTCTACTATGCCATGCGTGATGAAAAGACTCTCTCGTCTGCATACGGGATTCGAAGAAGGAGAAAAAGAAAGTATTTTATTTTGTTCATATTATTAAATAGAACTACTATAAGATCGAATTGGAGGAAACTTATTTTGATTGTTGTGACGATAAATATGTACATATTCTAGCGTCAGTTTTTGGTGAGTGGTGATGTCATCACCTACCACCACCGCGGATCTTCTAAAGTGGTACTACCAATACCTGATGGTGAAAGTGGAACATGAGACACAGTTTAGTTTTTTCTTCTTTCTGTCTCTCTTGAAAGATCTCTTGCTGTGTAACAGTGAGAACTAGACAGTATGATGATCTGTGTATGATTTTAATTTGTTTTTTTATTCGTTTCGTTTCCAATTTTTTATTACTTCTATTCTTTCCCAGAGAAGCAATGAAAAAAATGATATAATGATGTGAGGAGGAGGAAGGAAGAATGAGTAGGCGTGTTTTGTTTCCAAAGAATTCACTGTGCGAATATTAATGAGGTCAAATCTAACTGGCATTATGCACGACTGGCACTACAATAATAAATAATATGACCTTTTCGGAACATGTTTCCAGAAATTCGATACGATTACGTATACTTCGCAAGGAACCCACAAGAATTTTCGTGAAATCAATGCATGTAATATGTAGTATGTAATGCCATTAAAACTAACAAAGATGTGCGGAAAAGTAGCAATATTATTCCTTGCGGGTTGCCCCTTTTCATATTCGGCATTCCAGCAGCAGCTGCTGAGTTTATGAAATATATTAATAACTTTGTTGTGCTGTGCAAAAGTGTGTGAATGAAAAGAATTAAATTAATCAGAAATGACACAAAGGAGGATTTCCGCTGCGCAAGAAAATAAGTGATTTTAGTATTATTGTATTCAAATTCTAAGGAAATCCTTCAAAATAAACTTTGCGTCGTACTCACCGAAAAAAAATCATTCTCAAGCAAACCATTTAAAATACTACTTTGATATTGCATATGAAAATGTATCACGCTGTTGTGCTGTGATTCATATTTTACCAAAAAAAGGATCACACCAGGTTCCAAAAATCACTTTAGAAAAACCGGTGAGAATCGTTGTTGTGAAATCTGTTCCGTATTTTTCATCAAAACTAAACCACCATGATGATGGCTACAAATACTAGTCCCATCTGCCATACATTTTCAAATGTGTGTGATGATGCAGACAGGCAGAAAGGAAAAACACACACCTCTCTAACCTGCCATGCGAAAGAACGCTCTGAAGGTTCAAAACTTATAATCTTTCTATCCATTCACTAGGTCATAAAACAGCATGGTTTTATTAACAACTTTAACAACAGAGAAAAACAGACGCACATGCGAGGCGCTTCAAAAAATACAACGTGTGTATAGTGTGTACCTATGCACTTGAGTGATAGAGATAGATAGAGGGAGTTCTCATCTGTAAATAAATAGAAGCCGACATGTTTTCATGAATAATAAAATATTATGTCCGTGAATATTAAAGAGAGGCATTAGGAGTAGTAAGTAGAGAAGGAAAAATGAGTGCAGAGAGATTTATGGAATGAACGGAAGGGAGAGGAAGTGGAAGGAAGAGAGATTATTCATAATGGAATGCAGTTTGGGGACGGGACGGAAGGAAAAACTAGGATTATGGTGATTAGCCTTTTAAAAGGGTTCATAACTCGGCCGTCATGGAAAGGACCTTCACAAATCAGCACACATCTCTTTGCTGTCAGAATGTGAGGGGGAAAGCAAAGATTGGAACCCATTTTCATACGTCAGAATCGGTCGATGGACTACGTTGATTAGAATGGGTTGTTTCTCTAGCAGATTCAAGATAGGCTTCAATCCAAAGAGTCACAATTATCAATATGACCTCATTGTCATTGGTGGAGGCTCTGGAGGAATGGCCTGTGCTCGAGAATCAGCCAAGTTGGGTGCCAAGGTGGCTCTATGCGACTATGTTACTCCTTCTCCTCGAGGTTCTCAATGGGGTCTTGGTGGCACTTGCGTTAACGTGGGATGCATTCCGAAACGACTAATGCATCAAGCAAATGTCATCAAAGATTATGTAGCCGACGCTCCCCTATTTGGATGGACAGGTATACCAGAAAAGCCTGTACTTGTCTGGGAGACTCTTGTGCAGAACGTTCAAGATTACATCGGTTCTCTCAACTTTGGCTATCGCATTATTTTAAACAAAGATAAAATCACACATTTCAAAGGAATTGCCACCTTTCAAGATGAGCATACTGTGCAGGTCTACTATCCGGACGACACTTCTGAAAGTATCACTGGTCAGTGCATTGTAATCGCTGTTGGGGGTCGTCCAAAGTATCTCACCATTCCTGGTGGCACTGCCGAGGATAATCTTTGCATCACGTCAGATGACATATTTTCTCTGGAGCAGCCACCTGGAAAGACATTGTGCGTGGGGGCGGGTTACATAAGCGTGGAGTGTGCTGGCTTTCTGGCCGGTTTTGGATACGACGTCACTCTCATGGCGAGGTCAGTGATTCTTCGAAATTTCGACCAAGGTGTAGTGGATCTCCTTACGGCCAACTTGATCGAGAGGCAGGTCAGGATTATTAGGGATGTGGAGCCAAAGGAAATAAAAAAGTTGGGGGAGAGGAAATTACTGGTCAAGTGGTCAAGTAACGGTCAGCCTATTGAAGAGGAATTCAACACGGTTCTGTTGGCAGTTGGAAGGTCGCCTTGTACAAATTCGTTGAATTTGCAAGCAGTTCCTGGAGTCAAGCTCGACAAGGGAGGAGAAATCATAACGGATGCTGCAGAATGTACCGGAGTGCCTCACATTTTCGCCATTGGGGACTGCGTACACGGGAGGCCGAAACTGACCAGCACCGCCATCGTTGCAGGGAAATGGCTTGCGAGAAGGATTTACAGTGGACAAGTGGGCAAACACTTTGCAAAGCTTATGAACTACGGAAATGTTCCAACCACTATATTTACGCCCATTGAGTACGGGACGTGTGGCTTATCGGAGGAAGAAGCCACTGATAAGTACGGCTACGATAATCTGGAGGTTTACCACAAATCCCAGACACCCCTGGAGTTTGTCATGAACAAACGGGACGGTGAAGCAATGTACGCCAAGTTGGTGTGTCTCAAGGCGAAAAAACACGATAAGGAGAAAGTTTTGGGATTTCATTATTTGGGTCCAAATGCTGGCGATATCACGGTTGGATTCTCAATGGCAGTCAGGCGGCAGTGCTTCAAGAAGGAATTTAACGACCTGATTGGCATACATCCCACCTGTGCGGAAATCTTTTGCGAGATGAACATTTCCAAAAATTCCAACTTGAATTTTCAAGAGAAAGCTTGCTGAGGTTAAGGATTGCGCTGTGTATCTTTGGAGGAAGTTCATAACTTCCTCCGGAGCAGCGCATATGTATATTTTGGGGCTACGAGCAATATTTTCGGTGAAGAGTTACAATTTTTTTGCCGGTGTGATGACTTTGTTGCGAAACCGTTTCAAGGAACAACATGGTCGGATAGTAAATTGCTTAATGTCCGTCTTTCCTCATTATAATATCTTATCTACCATTAAAAACCAATATTATTCAAGTTGCATCAGGATAATATATTGTAAGTAAAACATTTTACTCTTATCCAAATTGCATCATCACTTGTCATAGTCATATGCATGAAATCGCTTCAATTTTCGTACGATATCCGATACACCAACCCAACCAGAAACAAAATCAACACAAGAAATCGTCGAAAATGTATACATTTTATGAAAATCAACAGGGACACTGTAGCTCGCAGCTCAAAAATAGTCTACACTTGCCAATTTGTCAATAAGCATGTTTTATTGCGCTGTCGCTTTCTCTGACAGGCAAAGCCTGTGAAAAGCCTCGAAGAAAACAATTTCCGTATCTCTTCTTCACTGTCATATAAACCATCATCATCATCCACTAGCCCCTTGGGCACTTTAAATTTGATCCATTTATTTATTCTCGCGCACGACTCAGGAACATACCTATTTTTTTAAAACTTTTTTGTCTGGTTTTGAAATGTGTGTGCAAGTGTTCACTCCACCTATTTGTACAACACGAAGGCAAATAGTGAGTATAAATACCTCGCAAAAAAAGTCATAAAAGGGCTCAAAAGAGCAAGAGTCGCAAAGGCAAACAATTTGTCATTTGAAGGAGTAGTAGGAAATGAGAAAATCTAACAGTTTGTGTGGGGAATGGAGAAGACTGTAAATCACTGGTGACTTTATATAGGAATCAATATGCCACATCATTCCAACCCATAAGTATATACACAGCGTGTTTTATTCTTCTTGATTTTCCTTTCCTTCGGAAACGGAAAAATCCTATCAGCAGCTCCACGAAAATAATGCTTTTTTTACAAAATGCTGTACATCTACATGGTTCACACACATACGAAAAGAATTCTTTGGGTGATGGCGGCTGTGGCGGTGTAGAGATTGCAACCAAACCAGCACACACACAAGTACTTATGCACGAAGTGTACCAAACAAAATCGGATTACGCTCAATACAAATATTTGGAAAAGTTTGCAATTTTATGGGTGATCATCAGATTCGTTTTTGTTCAATTTTCTCGTGACACTCTCTCAGCACTCTTGAGTCTTAGGGCATTTATACCCACGACCACGTATACGTACGATAGCAAATAACATCATCGACCAATTGCACTTATTTTGCTTGCTGCTACAATCTCTTCAACAAATGCGGCTTACATCTACAAATGCAATTTCCAAAGTTTTTCTACAATTTGTTTTCATTGTCAAGACTTATTGACTGTTGGAATTGTTTCCCGTTTCTAAAAGTGAGTTATTTCGAAGACCTCTCGCTTCCCCCATGTACTTCCAATCCAATGGTGTCATTCTTTCCTTTTAGCTTTAATATGATTATTATTTGTTCCAAGTTCCAACAAATTCATTCATCGTAAAACAAACAAAAACAGAGAGAGAGAAGAAACACAAAAGTGACTAATGGAGAGACAGAAATGCAAAAAGGAGAAAAAAAACTTGTTATGCACTGCATGCATGCAGACATCACGTAACAAACAACGCAGTTACGTGTACATAGTTTGTTAGCCCATCCATGTGGTCACTTATCATCACACTCTGCGCAGCATCCTACATACCAAATCAACTGTGATGAGTGACGATGAAAATGAGAACGAGATGATATTTCGTGTGAAAGTCATTAATTCCCATGCTCTTCTTCTTCTTGCTACTCGATGTAAGAATAATTACTTATCCATAACAAACATATATATTTTCTGTTTCAGACAAGTTCGTTCTTCACATTGACAAAACTGATACTTTTTTTTCCTTTTGCCCTAATTTTCTCCCACAAAAACTTATTAACTCGTCATGCATGCATGTATGCGTATGTAGCGTAGAGCTGCGGTTTCCCAATTTATTTGTATTATTGATTGTGTGCCACAAATAACTTTTTTTATCTGTCATTGTAATCCAAACCAAAGTAAAAAGGAAAGGATTCAGATCAGAAATCCGCCTGCCTGCCTGCCTCCTCCACTTCTTCTCAGAAGAACTCACAATCAGAAGGAAAAAAATTCTAACTTGGATTTTTCTAGTTAGACCAGAGGATAGAGATAGGAAAAAAGAGAAACAACTTTTTTTATGTACGCTCTAGCTTGTAGAAATACAAGTGAGCCGTAACATGAGAAGAGAAAAGAAAAAGTGTTTTTCCTCCTATCATCTTCATCATGCGGAACACAAATCACAGCCACACCACCACACATCACTATATATACTCCACCACACCAAAAAAATATAATGTTTACAAGCAGTTGTGGTTGTTGTGATATTCAGATAACACGGATCTACTATTAAGCTCGTCACATGAATCTGTGTGTGTGTTTGTATCATCTCATCTCACTCGCGAGTATATGTATCTATGCATTACACAACAAGATTTAATATGTGAGATTCAAAGCAAACTCATTCTTTTTTTAGTGTTTCATGCTTGTGTTGATGGCAGATTGCGTGGTGATGCTGAGGGGAAAAATAACACCACTTGGGTTCCTTCTTTTTTGTACGTAATATCTGAGACGACACCACCATTAACTAAGTATAAGAAGAGAGCGAGCTCCACTTGAACTAACGTCTAAGATTTTTTTATAACAAATTGCCATTATTATATGTATAGCATGTATATGCTGACGAAAGCGTTTTTTATTAAAAGTGTCTCACAGACTTGTTGACCAACAGAGCATAATATCAAGTAGATACAGGAGTTGTGTGGTGTACAGTCGATTTGACCACATAAACCATATTATCTAGGCTTATTGGCTAAAAGAAGGACAGAGAGAAAGTGCGCCGTCAGAAAAAGCTGCTCTTTTCAAGTCAATCCTAATTCATTTGACAGTATAGTGAGTGATAACAAGGAGAAAGCACACAACAAACATGGCTGTATTGAATTGCTGTGCAGTTTTTATTTTTGCTGCAATTTATTTTCAAGGATAAAAATATGTGGAATCACCAGTTCTGTGGAGTACATAGTTCAAGGATACGAAAAACTGCTTATCTGGTTTACACCACTTTTGGGATTGATTAGCGCTCAGACTGACCAATTTTACCTGTCTGGACTACAATCTTTGAATTAAACATCTCATAATCTTGGCAGGGATTACTTTATTAGACCATGAATTATAGTTAAATAGGCAATTGTTCACTTGATTTTAATGAATTGAATGAATTTGTCTGGTGATCACAGAGCATGTTTTCATAAAGGTAAATTATGCATCAAATTCTAGGAAATATTAGTGACTTCACTCTCAACATTTACAGCCAAAACGTTCAATCATCAACAGAGTTATGTGCTTGCTCCTATTAATCAGCACAGTTGAATGAATGGGTGCATATGTCTGAAAACAGAGTTCTTTGAACGAGCAATTGTATGAAATTTATCAAGTGGGATATTTATGAATAGGTTGAAGATGAACATGAAAAGAGTCTTTTCAAGCTGCTTGCAATTTTTCTCTGAAATTCCACGCAGCAGACAAATATTATCTACCTATTTATAAGAGTCAATTCAAAAGTATATTCATCTTTTCAATTTTTTGTGTGTCTGTGTATTGAAAAATGGCACTTTGTTTACCGTCATTGTAAACATGTTTCAATATAATATCGAAAAGTATAGCAAAATGTTTTTGTTTGTTTCCTATACACATTTTTCTCGTCTACTGCATCTTGTGTGGAAAACTTGGAACTTAACTCATGACGATCATCTCCCTTCCACCAATCCACCAAGTGAAGAGAAAACGAGAACTTTTATTTATGGTCGGCTGTCAGAGATCACAGTGGGTGCTTGTCATGCCAAGCCAATAAATTGTCATCTGAGAACTCCCCACGCACATTTGAAAACGGACAGAAGAGCACATGCACTGCATGGATGGGTGGATCCAACCAAAAAAAAGCAGTGCAGGAAAAAAACCGAGAAAAGTCTCTTCTTCCTCACATTACACACAACTCATGCAGGAGAAGAAAAAAAATGGTCTACTAGAAAAACCTGTGAAAAACATGGCGTGCATGAAAAACGCTATAATCTGTTATGTTTAAAAAGTTGATGCTAGTTTTTTGTAGTAAGCAAAATAGGAAAAATAGATACATATTCTCCTATAATCATTATTTCTATGAATTTCAAAAGTTTCCAAAAAAAAAGTTGCCAGCATCATCACAACATGACTTGCCTGCCTTTTTTTCCATTTGGTCGCTTTTCAACTTTACATCATTTTTATACACAGCCAAACAAATCCCTGACAGAAAAATCTCGCTAGAAATTGGCGGGTGAGCTCTTTTCCTGCTTTGTCAGCGTCTGTCCCTGATTCATAACTTGAGTTACTCTTCGTTTGCGTATAATAATATGTTCAAAAGCTGATATTTAGTTTTGGTGAAAGAACAAGACATGTTTGGCGAGAAAAACCTTGTGTCAAGGTATGTAGCACAAACTCGTGCGTTTTTATTCATTTCACACATAAATACCTATATGACTTTTGAACTAATAAGCTTCCAAGATGCTTATCATCTGCTATGCCACGTCTTGAGAAAATGATTTAAGACTTGGGTAGGGTTACGCGTTACGCCACTCATTCATACTACGATAAGCCATACGAACGGAACTGCGAACAAGGGTTCGTTCACACTGTCAAATTATTTTTTCAAAATGCTTAGTAAAGCTACTAATTTTAATACTGTCATGTCATGTTTCTTTCTGCTGTTCAATGACTGAGAATTTTTTAGCAAAGATTTAAATCTATAATTTATGGCTTTCTATCTTTTGATCACTCTGACAGTTTGAACAGGAGAAAGGGGAGAGGAGGACCAATTACTTTTACCACAAAATAAACGACTTTTGTGATCGTGACAGCAGATATATTTATGGTCTACCAATTGTTTCAAGGCAGAGATCCAAAAGTAATTCAAAATTAAATGACATTTTTATTGTTCAATGACCTACGTGACTATTTTCTACGTTGGGGGTTTATGATGGAAGGAACGATGACCCACTGCATCCTTGTACTGACCACCCCAAAACTAAAAAAAAATAGTCGATTATCATTTCTCACTACACTAGCCTTTTATTATCATCAAAATAATATTATCTCTGATGAAATGAGTTTTGAAACAAAACTCGTAGACATGTGGGGCAATAGCCTATAATGCGCAATGATACCACACGTGGCACTGGCACTCAAGTTAAATGAACGGTGAACAAAGGATCATTTCCCAAAAAAAAGTTCAGCTTTCATTCACTAAAAAATGTTTATCTAAACTGTTATTGTAACATGACATGTCATAAAGGATGATGATATTATTACGGCTCCGGAAATGGGACAATTTCCAGTTTAATTTTTTAAATCAACCTATATTTCATCTCATTTACTTTTTTTTCTAGAAACAACATGGCTGATGGCGGGTTAAGAAAAAATATATGTCGGCAAGGAGGGAGGTGCATGTAAATAAATAATGGAGGGGTGAATGGCGAGTTGACAGTTTGTTTGTCCCGTAGTTCCAAAAAACGGTCTAGTATTTTTATGGCAAAACGCTTTCCTTCTGTTAGTACAACTTCATAATATAATGGGTCACACCACCACCACCCAACAAGCATATTGCTCCTCTTTTATTGCCAATTTTTTGTACGACGACTCTGAGAGTGCAAAGCCCTGGAGCCCTTGTGTGTGGGCTTGGAAAAAGGGACAATATAATGGAACCTATTCCAACACAAAGAAAAGTGGCCACTTGCATCATCATTATCCTGTGTGCTAGTAGGCAGGCAGAGGACACACACACACACGTTTGTTTGATAGCAATAAAAAATCTTTTTATACATTTTTTATAAAAAATTGTTCTCTCTTTTTGCAAAGGTGACAATATTTTATTGCCCCTGTGGACTTTCATAGTTTTGGCTGCCAACAACTGGCATCTGTATCTGACTCATATTTTTTTCGCTTTCTGTACTCTCTTTTGAAAAACGAAAATGCTATCAGTAAAAACGGAAAGCTTATTACTTTTACTACACAATCGTTACAATATGCCATTATTATGCTGCTGGTGGTCAAGTAGAAAATGATCTTTTTACAGACATGATTGCCCATGTGATTTCATACGCAGGCCGCTTGTTATACCCATACTAAATTATTTTGTCATTTTCAAGTTTAAAGTATACCTGCCAATAAGTAACTGCAATTACACGTGCAGATTGTTATATCATTCCGATAATGAAAGAACAGCCAATCAAGTCACGTTTGAATTCAATTTATTACGAATGTTTATCCGCATGACTGAGCAACGTTGTATTGTTTCAAAATGTGAAAATTGTAACTGTAAATGAATTGATGCTAAATGATTGGATTATCTGGTCGAGTTGACGCGTAAAACGAAGCCCTTGATTAAAGTCATGTAATTAAATTGAAACTACGTTGGAGGTCGCTGACACTTTGCATCTCATCCTCAGCCCATCTACCTTTTCAAGTTTTCCCATATAAGTGGCAATTATTGAGTCAGAGGCGCATGTCAAAATTTCTTGTCATTCCAAATGCCAATTAGCATTTATCTTTTATTTTCCAATGTAATGATTCCTTTCTCTCTATTCTTCATAAGGAAACGAGAAAATGGCTTCTTATTGCGTCTGGTGTCCGGAGGAAAATTACGAAGGTGTGAGGCAACACATAAAACTTATCAATCCACAGCCATTACAATGTCACATTATTGGGTTCGACGATCTCTCTTCAAGTTCTCACGTCTCTCCTCACGTGTGCTTATCATATGTACACTAGTAGACATTTCTATGGCCTATCTATCCAAAGTGCTAAGTATTTACAAAAACAAGTTACCTAAACCAAACATTATTGCATTACTGCTTTCTGTTAGTTTTTTCCAACCATGTTTACACAGCAGCTTCAGCTAGCCCGGACCAAATATGGCAAAAGAGTATAGAACATATGCACCTATCTATCTGCACTACTGACTCTAAACTGATATAGCTTCCTCCTTCCCCTCCCACAACTTATCGGTAACAAGCAGCCAAGCTGGCAAAGTGGCCATAAAATTGGTCAGGGAAAGTGAAATAAAGTTGAAATCCGACTAGCGAGAGAGCATTAAATGTAGAGTGAATTTTATGACGCGTGTGACAATATTCTGCCAATACCATTACGTCATTTCCTCCAAAAAACTTATCATTCTAAAGATCTTTAGTCAAACTTATGGACCAGCACCAGTTAGTTCCAGATTTTCCTTCTTTGTACCTACATTACTTATGATACTTCCTCAGGCAACAAGCATGAAAGGAAACTCATACCAGTCAATAAGACAAGATATTGCATCAGTAATAAAGCATGACCAAGTTAATGTTACTCAGATTCACTTTAGTTTCCACACACAAAAAAAACTCTGGTAATGACCATATTTAGATACGAATCGTTGAGAATGATGATTCTATCATGAAAAGGCTCATTATACGCCAACTAATGGCTGGTAGCAATAATACTAGTAAAATGTGTGTGCAAAAAAGTGTCGAGAGTAATAAGAAGGAGAAGTAGTTGGGGAAAAATATCAGCATCATCAATATGTCTCTCGTTCTCAATATAATAATGTGTTGTTGTTCATTCCATATAGGAACACATCATTTGGGATGAGAAAAAAAAGTGGAGATAAAAAAATGTAGCGATATACACACAAGTCAGGTTTATAGGACTTTTTTGGGAGTAGCCTGGCGCAGTATGGTTTATGACATCATGCTTGAATGCAGTTTATGTTATAGGCCATAATATAAAGTGTATACATGAAAGGAATAACAACCAAAAATGATTCTCCTAAATCATCGATGACATGTTTTTAACGCAATACACAGAGAGATAAAATAGTGTGTGAGCAGTGAGCAGCAGCCCATTATAATAATAACGGTTTGAAAAGAGGCACGTCACAGAGGATTTCAACTTTATTTTCCGCCACCTACCAAAGAGGAGATGATGGTCGTTAGCAGTACGTAAATGGTCATAAATTATTGTGTGAAACTTTTATGTCACAACATTTGCCGTAACGTACAAAGTATAAATTAACGATTATAAAGTTAAGATGCATTTGGATGCTTTCTCACTTTGAATCAATTACACAAACGTCCATATAGGTGGAGCTTTGGACTGACTGCTGCGTTTCAACTAGTTAGTAGTTTTGATTAAAAGTGACAACACACAGTAATTATAAGAAGAGTTCTATCTTCACTTATGTACATTTTTTTGTGCGCCGCACGTGGCGCAAGCCTAAAGGGGTCATTGTCTGTCTGTCCGTCAGTAAATACGAACAAGAAAACGTCACCACGTGTGTCGTTTATGTACGTTGCTGCGTTATTGTTCCAATTACAATACCCGGAAAGGATCAATAAAACTAATAAACCTTCTTCGTCATTTTTATTCGCACCATCTGAAGCAATAGTAATAAAATGGGAAACACATTAACACGAGGAGAGGAAATATTATCGGGGCAAGGAAATTAAAAAGAATTTATGATGTGATGTAGGGACCCGCATATTGCTACCATTCATTATCATCCAGTGACGATATCAAATACGCACAATACGCACATTATGAACACGAAAAATGCGAGTTTTCTCATAAAAGTTAGCAATCGCACTACACAATAATTTATAGACCATCATCATTGCGAAGCAATTTGCTCGTGGTGCTATTAAAAACGTGGGGAAAGAAAAATGTAAGGAATGTTCTTCCAGAGTGTTAATTGTCGTAGGTATTTAGTTCTTCCCGTCTGGATAATGTCGAAAGCTGTATATTTGTTGGCTTTCTCCATGAACATGTCAATGTGACACAAGCCAACGACGACGATGACACCCTTGTTATGACGCACATGGCAGCTGGTGGTGTGGTTATCATGGTAGCTGCCCATGACCTCGTTTCCAGCGCAGCCATTGCAATCCTTCTTTCCAAAGAATTTTCCCACTTCATCTCCTCTTTTCATCTGCTCATTTCCAAAAGCTTATTTCCCAGAGTGAACGCATTTGATTGTTAGACGAGTCTACTTTCTTTTGTCTGCAATCGATAACTTTGACCAGATTCCAAGAAGGACGATTAAACATTAAAGCTTTTCTGCTCAAATGGCTAGCCAAGTAGATACCCCCTGTATCGGCATCGGCGACCATCCTGCCGTCCCATTGAAGAAGATGCTCGAAGAAAGAGTCGCCGAGTTGGCTGAGCCCGTGTTGGACGAAGAAGGGAATGTCATTCCCCCTCGCACTGTCAAGCCTTTGTACAAGCATTACGTACAAACATCATCGGCAATTGGCCGCTTGGCCGCTGCTGCTGATTTGAAAAAACCAATTCCGACCGCTGGCCAGTATGCCATTGATCGTGCCACAGAACCACAGTTTGAGGTTCCACCTGAATGCTACTTCTACGACGAGGACCGTCCTTGGGTTCTTGGAAAGCTGAACAAGGAGGCTTTGGATCTTCCGGAACCTGCTGAGCCCGTCTCTTTATCCCAAAACGTGCTAGACCGTTTGAATGCTTTGGAAATTTCAGCCATCAAAGCCACAAGGGCACGAGCTCAAGAGAATGCTGATGAAGCGGAAGCACCTGTCATCAAAGAGGTGACGACAATTGTTGCTGACGAAGTGGAAGCGCCGGTCATCAAAAAGGTGACAATTATTGCTGATGAGAAGAACGAGTCTGTTACAAGCGTTGAAGACAAAATCGATGCTGCGCTGACACATGCACCAAAGCCCAAGCCCAGAAACGCTCCACCCGCTCCGGCAAAGGGAACACCGCGACCAGTCAGTAAAGGAAAGTCTTCTGTTCCTCCACCCACACAGTCTGCTGCTGCTGCTTGTCGACCAAAGACCCCCAAAAGTCCAGGACGCGGCGTCTCTCCTCAGGCCAAGATCGTCAAATCCGGAGCACCCAAGAAAGTTATGAATGCAAAGTAAGCGCCTTCCGGTAAGCCAATTTTTGGGTAAATGAGAAATTCTCGTTTTAGGCAAAACCTTGAGCCAAGGACAGCACTTTAATAAAAATGAAAAATTCATTCCTTTCCGTTACAGAGTCGACCTAGAAATTGTAGAGAAGAAGAACTGACAAGACTAGGAAAAAAATCATTGTTTTCAATTTTTACCTGCATGCCATTTACTTTCTCTGGACTCGAAAAAATCAACCCATACTTGCTACTTTGAGAAATGCCAACTTTTTAAAAATCATCTATATCTGCTTTCTTGTAATGTTGATTGTATAAAAATTGCATTGTGCTGCTTATGACTAATAAAAACAAAAATTCTTCACATTTATAAAAATCAATCTAAAATAGACGGGCTTTATTTTTCACATCCTCATAGATTGTTTGTAATTATCAGATATTGTGGTATTTTTTTAAACACATGAACCAATTTCTTTCTGCATAAAAAATACGCATATATACGCTCTAGTTCAATTTACACTAAATGTTAATTTGCAGCTTTAATTGCCTGTCTTTTTTTTACTTTTTGTGTCACAAACACACAACTCCTTGTGCAAATAGCTTCATGTCATTTGTCACTCAACTATCACAGATAAGAATCATCATCATGTCATGTCGTTACTCCATCCCGTCAAAAAGGAATGCTGTTTAGCAGTTCAGGAAACGCTCACATAAAAAGGAAATGTGGTGGAAAGGAATGTGCTAAAAAAATTGACACTTCCTCGATTTGCACTAATTAGAAAGTGAAAATAAACAAAAAGCCGATGATGGCTCACTGCCTATCTATATCTAACTCTTAAGATAACGCAACATGCAAATTAAAAGCTTCTTGTCTCTCACTCTCTCATCCAAGTAAATAAACAACAATAACGTGTTGTACTGAAAGAAATGTCCTATCACTAAAAACCCAACATTTTTTTCACGGTTCCCAATTTTTCAAGACTCAACTCCAGCAATCCATCCGAGCAAGTCAAGTTATGCTTAGCCTAATTTGCATCCACCCACACTATTACAAACAACATCAACAACAGAAGATTAGAAGAGTAAAAGCAAAATGCTATTAAAAACAAGCGTTATCTCACACACACATACACACACACATGCTATTATCATTAGTTTTTTGAAGAACATTTTATGCGTGTAAAGTCAGGGTTACTCTAAAAAACTGACAGGTTTCTTCTTCTCCTTCCAAAAAACACACACACATGTAAGAAAGCAGGACTACAAAAAACGGTTCGTGTAACGGAAGGAGACAGCTCTTTTGGCTGGCATCATCACCATCATCTTGGTTTGTATTATAAGCAAGTGGAAGTGCGGATATACCTAATAAACTTGTGTGGTTTTTTAAAAGCTGTGTTCATGCTGTAGGTATTTACACGAGTAAACATTTTTATTATTATTCTCGATGTCGTATAGAGATGTACTTGCACTTAGGTACGCATTTTTTTACTATTTTGTGTAAGCGTTTCCCTTTTCCAAGATGTCCAACAAAGATAAGGCCAATTTCCTCATTGACTACTACAAGAGCATTTACTACTACACACAAAAAAGTATATTGCCAAAACGAAAATAAAAATAAAGAGCAGCAGCAGTAGTAAGAGCATCAGCAAGCAAAAGATATTTTTTCCCTGTAGCCTTTTCTTTTGAAAAGAATAATGTTCTAGATATTTGTACGCCAAGGGGAATGTACGGCTATTTTGCCTGCCGACAGCAATTTAGATAGAAAACCGTTTCACCACCAACCACCACCATCGCACCGCCATCATCATCATCACTAGTCTTATTTCTATAGTCATCCTTTTTTATTCATAAAAATTTTTAGCATGAAAAGAAAGAAAGAAAATAGCAAGAGGAAAGGGAAAATGAGAGTTTTAGTAAGTACGTTACATTATAGACAAGCCAGCATCCATGAATGAATGAATGCATGCATGGATGCATAAATAGTTGTATGGATGGAGGGCAGAAATGATGAAAGCAAAGTTACCCTCCATTTTCCCATCCGTATTCACTCACTTCACTTCACTTTTACTTCCTTTTTTTTCTAGGCCACCACAGAGAAGAAAAAAAAAGTTTTCTTTTTTTTTGAGAGAGAGAGAGACAACCACCACCGCCGCCATCATCAACGACATGATGATTCTACTACAACCCTGTTGACGACTATATGGCTTGATATAAAAGACTACTTGGTGAACAAGAAGAGAGAGAGAGAGGAAAGTAAATACACACAAAAATTTGTGCTGACAGTAATTCTTTTACTTGCCGCCTTATAGTGTGTCCCAGCGCGTGTGCCCCTTTATTGCCACTTTGCTTGCTACTATACCTAAATAAAAAGAGAATGCCTCTAAAAGCCAAACTATTTTCCCTTATAGTTATATAGGTACATATATTGACAAAAGCCTGACTACCTACCAGGATACTGTTAGGTATGAAGTGATGCATGAATGAATGCATACTAACAGGACGGAAGGAGGACAAAAGGGAGAAATGTTTTAATTTATGGAAAGGCACACAAGGGTCTCTTGTTGCTTGCTGTGCGCTTAAAGTGGTATTTACTTGTATAACAAAACAAGCAACAACAACAACAAGTTTGACTGGAGAAAGATACAAAACAAAGAAAAAAAAGTTGGATTTTTTTGCGTAGTAGATGGAGAGATGAGTTAAGTAAAGTAGGTAGGTAATTTGATTAAATGGATAAAAAGCCAGTAAAAGCATGACGGCATGTTGTGTGGTGGTCCAAAAATTGATGGAGATTGTGGGCAAAAGTGGACAAGGAAGATGAAGAGGTTTTTTTTCTGCTGTGTAGATAGTCACGTGATAGCAGTAATTTATATGTATAACTTTTGAATGTATTGTTTTAGTATAAATAACTTGATAAAAAAGGAGTACATGTCTGTCTATCTACAATACTTTTCGTAGAATAGTTGCTTAATAGGTTTGTGACCTCTCTTGAATGTTTCCCGACATATTTCTGCTTTATTATTGAACTTCATATTTTTTTAAACAATATTTGCCAATTTGTCGGGCACTTTGTCTTTCCGGCGAAAAGTGAGTGTGCGTCATCATGTCTGTTTGTTGTGTAGTGTAAATACACATGTTGCTTTTTAGATAGACATTGAGTCGGACAGACGCAGACAGGAAACAAAGTAAAAGCTCATACTTTTTGGACAATCAACGACGAAAAAAGAATTTTTTGTGGAAAAAATACGTTCTATAGGTATACACAAGGGATAATGCTATCTTCTTCCACCAACTTTAATAAACTGAATAATATTTCAGCCTGTTTTAACGGGAAAAGAGGCTTATGCGCTTGCATATAACCAATTTGTTTTTGTTATTATTACGACGAAATACTCGAGGGAGATTTTCATGAAAAAAAAACGTATGAGATTAATGGCCCCTGTGGTTTCATGGATATATAGTAATCAAAAAATACAAGTAGATAAATATATCGAGAGCCCTTCACATCCTGATCAAGTCATGAGATGCTCGTTAAAACACAATGTAAGGAGTGGTGAATAAAATACATGCAAAAAGTCATTCTCATCGTCATCACCAACTCCATTCGAAAGAATCTTCTCATTATGCACATCTGGGAATTTATAATGGAATCGAATATTTCATCTTCAATCTCTCTGAACTCTGAGCAGTACAGAAATTACAACTACTACTACAGCACACACCATATAACCATAAAATTGCAGTTTTAATTTAGTGGATCCATTTAATTGAATTTTTTTTCTGAAGAGGTATAATTTCGCTTTTTAATAAAAATGATGGTAAATCACATTAAATACACGCCCATTCAATCCGTCTTGCTCCCACACACGCTAAGCAAAACAAATTTCTTTTTGCAGCATCTCACACATCTCTCTCAGTTCACAGCACTTTTCACATTTCATTAAATTCAAAATGGCGTCAGCAGCAAAGGCTGTGTGTTTCTGAAACTGTGAAAGCAATTGTTTGTAAACAGAACGCGTATATAGCAGCAGTTGTGACGTTACTTTTTGCAACTGTTTACACACAAACAAAAACAGGCGCGCGTTCAATCAATTCCGTAAACATTTCTCTGCTCATTTAACCAGTTTATAAAATTATATAAAGGGGAAATTGAAGCTGTCAGTTTTTGCAACATCACGACAAAGTATATAGTACTGCTGAGTGTGTATTCGCACTTTGCCTTGTCTATGCTTTTACTTTTGATTTGCAAATTGCATAAATTAGCAAAAAATAAAACCTGAAAGTAAGTAAGTATGAAAGATTTTACGAGTTCATTTGCATGTGTGTGCAGGCACAACACACATTAATTCCTTTGTTGATGGTCGTAATTCAATAGGATGATGTGATGATGTTGCTGTATACGTTTGTAACATGAAGTCATATTATGACTTGCATTTTACTTAAAATTTGTCGGTGCGTTATATATGTGGGCATAAATACGAACATTTTGTACTTTTCATCAGGAATAATAATACCTATACGTTTTTATATCATTTGGGCGTCCGTCTCTCCCCGTAATTTTTATGCAATTTTTCTTCCAAGTTTAATAAAATTTATGGGCCAACTTTTCCAAACTACATATAAAAGCCGCACAATTCAATGTAGGTATTCTATACAGCACATTTACCAATCTAGCGGGGAAGAAGAGACCAAAAAGTAAGAAAAAAACGGGCATTTATTTTTCTCCCTCTTTCTGAGAAAAAGAAAGATTAGTTAGTGGGATGCGTATATGTACGTAAGTACGTAACTTTAATGGTACGTTCATTTCATTTCGTTTTTTTTTCAGACAGAATCCATGTTGCTTAATGGCACATGGGAGCAAGTGCCAAATATGTTGGGTCAAAAGAAGTTAATACCATTGCCATTCTTCATTTTGAGAGTTTCTGGCTACGTCTCTATGTCTTTTCTTCTTTTGTGTGCAGGTCGCAAGTGCAAAGCACGCCGTATGTAATTTTGTTTTGTGTGGCTGACGACTATATACTAAAAACTGCTTTCATTGCTTGAGTGAAATACTGACTACCAAGCAAACCACCGCCGCAACGTTGAAAATTACAATAGATTATGGTTTATGTTTGCGAAGTAAATATTATACCTACAATGAAATGCTGACAGGCAGACAAAGTTTTGAAAAATAATAATAAGCGATTCAGCTATCCAACCCATCACCAATAATTTTCGATGCAACAAAGGTAATAATTTTTATTGTTTGATTTCTCTCTTGTTCTTCTTTATTCAACGCAAGAGAGAGAGAGGGTCATGGTCGAACCTTCCCACTTCTCAAATCTCAGCAGTTTATCTTGCCTTTTTTTCGTCTCGTATGATATGATTTAATGCACAGCTTATCATAAATAATATCAGCGTACGTCCATTGTTGAAAGTTTTATCTGCGCAAAAAAAATCAATAAGAATTTTTATCATTTTTTCAGTTTGGCAATAATTTTTGCCGGCATTATAATAAATGACTGCGTTCTGCATGAAAAGTGGCAAATCCTCTCACAGATGTACCTAATTACACATTCAAAACTACCTAATTGTTTTCTTGGCAAATTAATTCGAAACATCCAAAACATCAAAGTGCACTAACATTATTACAACCGACACGACAAATCCGTCAACGTTTCCACCCATCACTCAAAAAAATCCTTGCTGTATGTATTTATTTATCTCCCTTTTCGTCGAGAGAGTTTGTAAAATTTTCCTCCAAGTTAGGTGGGTTGTGTAGTAGGTTTTCTACAACTTTTCCAAAATAACTTTATCCGCTAAATATACAATCTATTATAATACACCACGTCACGTAACCATTAACCAACCAACTGCGAAAAGTATCTAGTGACAAGTTAAATCGCTGACATTTGGCAACAACTTGCTGGGTGCTGATTTATAACTAGAGACCAGAGCGAGAGAGAGAGAGAGAGAGAGAAAGAGAACCCCGAAACATGGCTGTGCTATGTAACGTGTCGGATTTCTAAAAATTTTATTACTTCTTCGGTTCGCAATTTCAGCAAACTGTGTAGTTGTGAAGAAGAGTTGCCATCAGAGCGTGGTTGTGGTATACGCGGTGGTGGTGGTATAAAACGGATGTGTATAAAGTTTCCAACTTGTCTTTTTACATGATGAAAATTTGCGAAATTTCTATTGTGACTAGTAACTTGAGTGAAAATAGCAGTAGTCAGCTCGTCGTCGTCGTTGTCCCGTGTCTCAAACTCTCATCATCTATCTAGTCATCATCATGATCAACTTTTCATGGACTCGCATGGACTGTCGTTGTTGCTGCCGTTGTCCTATCTTTTGGGTAAAACTCGACGCGGAGGAGATTATAAGTGTGTGTGTAGGATTTTAAGACAAGACAATACAAAAGCAATAAATCCGCCAAAATACTTTTCATTCCTTATCACCACTCAACAGGAGCAGCAGCTCTTTTCGTATCTCCATCTCCATCCAACTTGCACTTTCATACAAAATGTCATCTTGACAATAATTCAATGCATGATGAGTCAGACAGCAGCAACAACAAGAGGAATGAGAAAATGGCAAGACAGCAGAATGTAGTGGAATTTCCTGTCTCCCTGTCTATTCTCAAATGAAGAGGACAAGGACGTCGTCGTGTTGTTGGTGTTGACGATTATTACTACATTCTACACCAATCTTTTACTCGCTAAAATAAGTCCAGTGTTGAGCTCCGTCTCACATTCAAAGTTACTTTCCCGTTTTTCACCCCGTAATGAAATCTCATAAAAAGTTTCAAGCATATACACCTAATACATGTAATAATTTCTCTTCAAAATAGCAGCAAGGAGAGGCATCAACGTTATATGAATAATGGGGCGAAGCACAGTATTTACTTACTACGAAACGTGTCATTTTGCAAACCTAATCACATTCAAGTAGAGGTAGGACTTTTTGTCAACAGCTTTAGTCCTTCTGTTCCTCCAACCAAATCGTCCCATCTGCCATCCAAAGTAGGAGTGCAAACATAACACACAGTAGGTAGATAAATACCATGTCATCCTACACTGTCATTGTCATTCAAAAAAGTTCTAGACACACATAATCCCACACCAACAATTTTGCAAAATATTTTGCAACCGAATCAGTATTCAGCACAGCAATCCCTTATATAAAACCGTAGCAAAAATTATAATATATGAGTCTATATGTTACATAATATATGGTGCTATTCCCAGAAGAGTGCTGTCCACACAGATTGTCTGATTGATACCACACTCAAGTAGCAGAAACATGACACTCATATTTGTATCGTTTCACCTTGTCGCCTTCTGGTTACATGATCCACAAAATCTATTTTCTTTGTACGATGAAATCTGGTGGGAAAAAAATCATTGAATTTGGGACATGCGGTTTGGAAAGAAATACCGTTCTAAAATACAAATGAGATCCAATTTCATTCTCTCAATTTGCCCCGTCATTTTCACTTAAAGAACATGTTGCCTTATTCTTACCGATACATCAACAAATTCAGGTACATAATAGCCCTTCCTAACGTGTTTGCCCATTTCCCCACACAACAAGCCGTAAATAAAATGGGAAAAGTTTGAAATCCCATTTTTCTTCAACTCTTGTTGATGTACAAACGTCTGATAAATGACAAATATTTTCAGCAGGCCTATTGCCATTAAACAGCAGGATGTTACTTTTGTGGAGATTTCAAACTACCTATGATCTCATCACAACACAGTTCATATTACTGTTCCTCGTCATGAAATCGTCATTGTTTTTGGTTTTTCTTTAAAAAATAAACATAATTTAATACAAGAATAAGCATAAAGTATCTCCTCCGCACAATCATAACTGTGCACTTTTGACTACTACTACCCCGTAAAACAATTTCAACCCTTTTCCATCTCCTACTGTTTCAACATGATACTGAAAAGTAATGGCATGTTACTACAAGAGGACGAACATTACCAAGCTCACACACAAAGCAAACACCCTTTCTTGCTGTTTGTCTATTGTTTCTTTATGGCCATCATTAAGACAGACATGTTCGCTCATATTTTTTTTAAATCCTCCATTATTACATTTCAACCGATACTCCTCTCCTCAGCTTCTGACGAAACAATTATTATCAAAAAAGCAAAAAAAAATACTTCAAAAACTGTGGAAATCCTATGTAATAAGTTGAAAACTACACCTGTAAATAATCTTTTCAAAATCATCTCATTCAGTTTCAACCCTTCACCTTTTTATCTTCTTTGTTTGTTTCTACTTTAAAAAATCCCAACAATGTCTCGTTCGTCACTCGACGTAATCCCTTTCTCTCTTTTAGCGAAATAAACGTGAAGTGATGAAAGAAGTTAAAATTCTTTTGAACTCTGCATTAATACATTATCTTAAGGGGGCTAGACAAGTCTAACATTTTGTTTGGCTGGTTTACTCACTTTTCTTCAATCCATTTGGCATCCATTCCTACCGCCGTCAGTACCAAAGAGCACGCACAATTTCAAAAAGGATTTTTATTAAATTTGATAAAAAGAAGCTATCCAGCTGCGATAAATGCTTTTTCACAATTTCTCATTTATGACGCATTGTTAGAGAGGGCATGAATGAGAGAGTGTCGGTGTGCTTTAAAAGCCAAACAAACAACCACGCAGCCACCATCACCACTATCATCTTCATGATCATTTTGATCATATCATCAAAAGCTCATTGAAATTTAAGGTGATAGATTACAATGTACTCACTCTCATTCTCATATAGTAAAAATAATATATGTAATGATCCCTATAACGTTATAATGTAGACACATAATTCAAGTTTAAGTTTTTCTACCTGCTCAAGTAGTGTAATTGTCAGATATATTTTTTTTATTCCGCTAAAATGTAATTGCCGCATTCATTAGTATGCGCACCGATAGAAATCTAACCTATAAAATGCTATCAGCATCACAAAAGGAGATAACTATCAATCACTACGAAATGTGTACGTACCATCCTCTACACTCTCCGGTAAAAAAATAACTTGAAACTTAACATGACATCAAAAGCTATTATTATGATGCATCTCTTTTAATACGAAAAGAACTCTCATTCCATTTATATCTCAAGTTTATATACCTCTCTCTACGAGATATTTGTTTATCTACCTGATTATTATTATTATATAGTTCTCCACTTCACTACCAGAGAAAAAAAAGTTTTACCAAGAGCCATTTCATTTCATCTTTCATTCCTTTTAATGCTTCTCACTTTGGCTATAAAACCTTCAAAGTGAAAAAAACGATGAGCTAGCGCCAACAAACAAGAACTATTATTGATCATGTTTCCTCTATTTATGCTGACGACTGACGATGTCGGGTAACGGGCTAGAAATGCATAGAGCTGTTATATATGATGAGTGGATTGGATGCATCTTATATACTCTATTATAATATACTTTGAAATCATCATCGTAAAAAAATTTCAAAAAAGCAATAACGTATGCAGCACACATCTCTTTTATTTTTTTATATAATTTAATACTATTTTCGAGTCCCGAATTTAAAAAGATCAAATCATCATCAACTTTAAATATCATTATTATTATATGTAGGGATTAGGCTTGTTTTGATTATATACTGCCAACTGCATATTTTTTATCGATGGTAATCCATATTGAAGTGGACATGTTATTTGTGCGCCTGAAAATTGACTACCAAAAAGAAATCAAGTGTATTTTGTACACTATTTTTATAAGGGAAACATATCATCGCCACAAGGATATGTATGTACATACCTTAATATCAAAACCAAAACTTTTACGGCTATATATGTATAGCGAATAACCACAAATTGAGATAAAACAGTCATAAAAAACTGCACACATACTTTTCTCTGGTTGTGGTGGCTGCGAGTAAACATTGCCGTCAGCCCTGTCCGTCCTTTATTACTTTCAATGCAGCTGAATGTCTTTGACATTTTCATTAAAGTCAAGTCAGTGTAAATACAACACAGCCAAAGAAGGTCATCCTGATGATGAGAGAGAGTCTGGCTAGATATTCGACAGGCAAAATGCATCACAGATCATCTCTTCTTCTAAAACATGAGGACATCAGTCCGAGCCCGAGTTCGGAAAGACAAGAGTATTCATTTCTCAGGCTAGTTTTGATCACCAAATGTACATTATAAGCTTACGCGAATAATGGTCAATGTAATTTCATCATGGCCATCATCGTCAAGAATTTAATATTGTTGGTGATCCTTTTGTTTGCACAAAATTTAATGGGGGATAAGGCGCTAGGGACGCACGTAGAATGAAGATGGATGATGACCACTACTACTGATGCAGCTGCATCTTAGAATTTGATTGTTGTAGGAACCGCCCATGAAATAATCGGTTTTTGTGTGCAGTCGGGAGAAATTATAAAGGCATAAAATAATGAAACCGTACTACAAAATGAGCTACCCCGAGCTAAGGGGAAAATTTTTGCATTCTTTATCGTTCCATTATACAATTTTTGCATAAGATGTGAATAAAGATAGGAAACAGGTGCAGCCTACTGAGCATGAAAACGAGGGAGACGGCGAGAAACGGATATTGTGTAGTTGGCCACATGAGTACAGACATAACTTGTCTATTATGTAATGCAATTGTAATGTTCAGTGATGCACATAACGTATAATTATGATTTTACAGAAAGATATACGATACTAGCAATGACGTATATGCTCTATAGGTATTCAAAATTTGTCTTTCTCTCAATCATAATTGTTTTGTACAGCAGAAACCATTTCTCTTACACGGAGAAGGAGGTCTAGCGTCTAGTGAAATGTGAGGAGTAGTAGCACCAAAAATGTAATTACATTTATGTTTCATTTCTCACCTGACGGATTTACTAATTGCTGTTTGTGCATGAACGTATATATGTACATAAGTCAATCACGTATTCTTTCGCTTGTATTAAATTAGGAGGAAAATTAAACAATTTTTTTTCGTCTCTCATTTACAATGCGAGATATTTAGTACCTATGTTTTATGTCATTTTATGTTTATAATCCAACAAGCTGACGGTATTATTAATGAATTTACTTTAATAATATGAACTCGTGTTGTTTTTGGTTCTCGATTAATTTTACTCGGAAAATGTACATTATTCTGTTCTCCATGTTAATATTTTCGACACGTTGTGCCGCCTCTGTTCTCTGCTCCTTTTTTATGCAAGAGAAACTTTCAAGCAGAAATAATCATAAAATAATTAACCTCGCTTTCCCACCATCTTTCTTTAACTCATTTGCAAACACATCGTAAAATTCAGCTGCTGCTGCAACTATTGCTACTTTACTTACGCTGCTGGTGTTGGTGTCTGTCTTTAACCAGCCATGATGGATAATTAACTATACACATTGTTATTTTGCACCCAAGCAAATAGAGAAAGTAATATGTACATTATTTACGTAATTCTCCGTTCGTTCCACCCACATTAAGATGCGATGAGGTGCATTTACTCGGGTTATCATTATTTAATTTTTGGACGACTGCTCCCACTAATTATTTTCTAGAAAAATGCAAAAGCTCAAAATATATTATATTCTTTTTATCTACCATTCCATGTAACAATTCCATTGTTAAAATACGATTCTATTTCTGTATTTTATATCAGTTTTGATGAAATAGATAAACAATAGAAAACAGAATCCAGTTTAGTTCTCTTTTTCTTTTGATTTATGAGTCAACATCTAAAACAGTTTGCGTTGCCTCACTGACTATCTCTTCAATTAAAACTGACTGCATTGCCGAGGTTCAGTACGACAATGAAAAAGAGCGAGGATGGAGTTAAAAAGGAAATGGTTTATTATTTGGTTATTTCTTCACAAATAGAAGCCATACTAAAGTCGATAGATGGAAACTACACATAAATGTTTGTAAATAGGTATCACTTCTTCTCTGGTCCCGAGTATTCTAGCTTGTTTCAATGTCTTCGAGCTAAAGAATAATTGCGTACCCAATTTGCTCTCAATCTCAAAATATCATCATCCAATTCCAACGTATCCATACATCATTCAAATTTAAACAATATAAATAAAGTTGTTTGATCTTCACAAGAAATAAATTCGCTTGTAAATAACCTTGAAACGACCGTTTAAAAAATATGAATTTATTTCAATACATTATTATATATCCATTTAGTTATCTATGATTGTTTACTACAAAAAACACTTCATTTCAAACTACACATCAAGAGATGAACAAAGCTTCGAGGTACTCACCGCTTGGTTTTGAAATGGAAAGAATGCATCGATACACTTAGATATACACATTTTATTGAAAGTTGGATAATAAATAGAGTCAAAAGAATTCACGAAGATGTGGCTATATGGCCGTTATTTTGTGCGGTTTATTTTTTGAAGCCTATGATGATGTCCTATATTTCGCACACTGACTGACACACAGAGAGAATATCCATAAAGCCTGAGAGTAAAGTTACTACATCGGATGTGAGAGAAATAAGATTACTTATGAGAGAGATGCTTTTTTTCGAATCGTCATGAATCATACAAAAGAGCAAACTGCCATCGCATCTCTGACGATGGCATATTATAGCTGATGGCTGTTGTGAGAAGTGTACGGAGAAAACGGATTATGATGATTACGACGACAACGACGACGGTGTGTTTGCGCACGTACGTACCTAGTACACAGGGATTACTACAGAACAGCAAGAAAGCTCGTCCATCTCGTACAATATGCTTGAAAAATGTTGCATTTTTTCGTTCTTATTTCTGCCGACTTATTTTGTTTCAACTTGCATTACCGAGCGTCATTCCAAAAAAAAGATGAAGAGAAGTCTATCTGGAAAGTGTGTTATGAGTTATGATGATGAGGATGATGAATGAATCTGCTGGAATGAATCCGCCGCGTGTATGATGTAGTATAGTATTCTTATGAATAGTATGACAATATTTCCCATTGTTAGCTTTTCATCTAAAAAAAGTAAGCTTTCCTTCTTAAATCTTGTAGTTATTCGTACTGTTCGAATTCCCTTCAAGATGCCTTTCAGCCTTGAGATAGGAGGAATATAAATTTTTGAGGATTTGCAAGTGACGTTTGAAAATCTCGAGGACGGAAGGGAACAAAAGAGAGAAGTGGGGTTCCTATACATAAAAGATGAGCTGGAGGATGGAATGGAGGATGGAGTAGTTGCTCAGGAGGGACAAAGAAAGTAGGGACGACGTAGTTTGGCGTTTCCTATTATTTGTCCTACAACGTCACGTCTGTTGAGAAGATCATGTTTCTCTTCTATCCTCATTGTGTGCCAGTTTGCTGACGCCCAAGGAACAAAGTAAACACATACACACACACACGCGCGCTCACTGTTGTTGTGCGAGATCAGTATGGTGTTATGTATTGTCACGTTTTATGTGCGGATGGATGCTAACAACCTAACATTTACATTTTAAAATGGCATTACATGTATCAACGGCATTATAACCGTCACTGTGAATGAACCATGCCAATTGTTTGGTTTACGATTTCCATTATAAAACTTGTTTGGTAGTGTATGATATGTCAATAAAACGTTTTGGCGTGTCAGGACGTGTGACAAGATTTAATTTCCTCATCCAGGCAAAATAACTTTTCCACTTTACTTGCTATTTTCATGTCCCATTCGTCCACTTGACTTTGACTCTTTTACATATATGGCCTTTCAAAGTCAAACTTATAAAAAAACGATTGATATTGTTGTTTGTTGGTACATAGGTAATTGATAAAGCATTTAAATTCCCTTTTTACAAAATTATTAGAAAAGTGAACCTATGCAATCAATTTGTGTGATGATGCATATTTGATGGATTTGAAAGCAAGTGTGTGAACACGCAAAATTTGGTTCGTTTTCCTTGAGAGTTCTTTGATCATTTTTACATCAATAGATCTTTAGTTCCTTTTGACAAGCTGTGTACAAATTGTAGATTTCCAAAGCATTTTCACTTTTTCCAAAAATTTGAAAAAGTTTTCAAGTGTTCTGGTAAATATTTATGCTAAACTATTGGCAAAAATATGCCAAAACACTTCAACTTTTCCTGGAGCAATAACTTTGAAAGAGATGTTTCCTTTATAATAACCGCCCTTTAATTTCTCAAGTATTTACCTCACACAACCTTGGGTACCTTCACCTCCAAACCGTGAAGGACACTCCGATAAAACGAACTCATTACCAGGTCTATTTACAAGTTGCATCCCTTCCTGTTTTGACACAAAAGGAACGGTGATTTTGGTATCAAATTAAAGCACGATATCTAACGACTAGTATTCCAACATAGTCGAATTACTTCATTAGCTGCAATGTAACAAACCAGGTTAAACAACTTGGGAACCAAGAATATGAAGTCGTAATAAAAGATCTTCAATCATTCTTCATTCATAAAAAAACTGTTACAGGTAAATACATAAAACCAGGAGCGCCCACTCGAATCCATTTAAATGACTCAGCTTTCCTAGGAATTAATCCAATCTGACAGTTGAATGATTTCCTGTTCGATACTTTATCGTTGTTGAGCTCAATTCCAATACTCAATTTCTGAGTAGCTTGTCATGTCACATAATTTTATCGTATACCTTGCTGGCGTCTGCTGACTATTGAAATGAAAATGTCATAAAGATATAATATTATACGAGAATAATACAGTTGGGAAAAATGATGGATTTTCTACACACAGGCATATGTAAAAAAGATAATCCACGATGTCGTTTCCATCATCTTTATATTGACAAGGTTGGCCATGAAAAGATACGACTGACATTTTTTATGCGTGTATAACTAGATACGTGAAACATTCTTATTATGTGCACACGTGAAATGCAATAGGAATAAGTTTCCATATACTTGATATTACGTATTCCAACTTTCTTTCTTAAGCCATAAACTCACGTCGGTATAAATTCCATCCCCATCTTCCACGAATTTGTTTACTAATGCAAATCGAATACAATTTAAATGAGCACAGAAGTATATCGTCAATTTATATCTTTGCATAATATTCACAAATGTCAATTTATGTCAACCATAAAATATATTTCAGAAAGAACTAGAATCGCTGTTAACTGAGAATGTAGAATATATTTTGGATATTATAAATTTTTCACCAAAAAGGATTACCGTGTAACCCGACATGGTTTTTCCTGATTTCTACCCGGTTTATTGGTGACACAAGCGGATGTGTAATCTTCGACCTTATGACGACATGTTCCCTTACTTTATATGGTTCCACTTAAAAATAGACGCGAAAAACGTAACACCTGAAGATTTGTAATGTCAACATCATTAAAAAATGGTTAATCCACTCAGCACACTTATGACTTCCCTACCGTGTCACACGCGCAATCTGTTGCACAGCTTACGCTCTTTGAAAGTACATGTGACTCTAGTACATTTCCTACCTAAAAATAATACAATTTCTACGAAAAGTCTAAGCTGCTGATTCATCAGTCATTTTCGGTAAGCAGGAGATTTTCCCCAACTTTATACTACATTTTCGGCGTAGGAGAGAAAGTTAAAAGTCAAGGAAAGTACTAGAGAAGCTGGATGGGAAACCTGGCAAGTAGTTAAACAAGCAGTAAACATTTTTTACAGCTTTTGATATTTTACGAAATAAACTTCAAACGTCGTTTTTAATGAAGTTCAAATCATAAAAAGAGGAATGTTGAGTGTAACAGAGCGTAGGTACCTACAACCAAAAAAAGTTATAAAAAAGTTACTGTTGCTGGTGGAATGTGTGTGTGTGTGTTCCATCAAGAAAGAAGCTTTAACCCTTTTTGGTTCAAATACCTTACAACATTTCAATAAAATTAGACGGAGCAAAGCCCTTTTTGTTCCAGAGAAGAGGGGATGATGAAATGAAATTGAAACTTTCAAGTTGGGTTATATGCTGCAAGAAAATTTTGACAACAGATTAACCACTATACCTATATAGTTCTTGATGGTACCAGATTGAGATGTCATTAGACCATACTTCCACCTACTCACATAACTACTAATAAGTTTAAAATGTGAAGTCAAAGGCATTCTGCAGGTTAAAGCGATATCTATGAAAATAGACAAGGGTTAGCAAGAATTCATGGGCTCTTTCTTTGTAGCTCAAACTAAGCATATTATACTTTGTTGAGATTCAGAAATCAAGAGAAGAGATGATGTGGTTTAGTAGTCGTAACAAGCTAGGGACATAAAGTTTTGGCAACACAACATATTAAGTAACGTAAAACGTAATCCATCAAATTTAATTAAATATGAATTATCAAGACTAACTTTATTTGCAGCTTGTAACAAACAACTATGCCTATAGCCAGCAAATGGCTAATAATATTTTTATTGACAATTTTGCCCCAGAAGCTATGAAAATTGTATGTTTTTAAAAAGCTTGACAGAAATGAGCTGTTTTGAAATATTCAGAGTCGTAAACACGGCAAAACTGTAAACCAAACTACTTGTTTGAATTACTCGCGAATTATTTAATACCCCTGGACAAATTTCAAAATTTGCAACATTTACGATTACTCTTATGACTAGGTAAACATTCAACTTTTATGCTCTACAATAATGCGTATGTAAACAAGATTGCCAATATGCCAAATTGCTTCACCCCGTTTTACAAACATCGCATCACGAGTATCAACTTGGTTTATCTTGATAAATAAATAAAGAAATGTAAGACAACACAAAACTACAGAACGCACACTGGTTTCAATTTAATGCAACGTCTATTACTACGCATTTGTGCGATAAATCCGCCGGGAATTGTGGTAAACTATTTCGCTTCACAGACAGTGTGTTTATACACCTACACGCATTTTAAAGATATACAAAAGTAGTTACCTATGTCACATATATTTGTACTTACATAATAAAAAATTTGCATTAATAAGTAAGCCTCCACGTCGTGATCATGATTCCTTATCCCTCTATTCGGTAACAAGTATTTTACGACATGAGCAGCAATATATGAAAGCAAGCAATTTTGATGTTTCATTTCTTTCAACCTCTTTTTATACCTGATGTTCAGAACTGAATAGACGCTTCGACTTCTCTTTTTTATGTTTTTGTGGAATGTTTTCCTAGCATTTCGATTTCGATGTTTTTACCCTAATTAACATTCAATTCCTTTTGTCACAACATTCCTCTTACCTTTATGCATCGAACCTTTCCATAGATTTTGATTGTTCATTGTCCAAACCGATGGGCAAATGACCTACATCGATTGTAAAGATGTACGTTTCCATTTTCTATTTTTATCCATTTCTAACATTGTAACTTCTTTGTCTCTTAGTTCTAAATGAGTGATTTTTCATGTAACATGAATCTTTCCTTTGTCTCATTTTTTGTACACTTTATGCTAATTTTTACCTTTTTTGACATTGGTCATTCCTAACCACTTTTTCTATTACATTCCTAATGTATGTATTTTCATGTGAGATATGCCTATAATGTCAATGTCCAGTTCGTCTCTTGTATTCGCGTTCTTTTCGTCATTATATAAGGAGCTCTGCTCCAGAGCTTCCTCACTTGCATTTCAGACTCAGTCCTTGGCGGTGCATTCTGCCACTGAGAATAAATAGTCATTCTTTGTCACTCGAACTCTTGTCGTTACTCTATCCATTTACTCCGTACCAGTGATCCTAACTCCATTACCATCGCCTTCTCATTTCATAAGCCTTGCGACTACTTACTCTCCACGAGTAAGGAGCGTCATTGATAGCCAGAGTAAGGAGCAAGCATTCACAGCTTACTACTTACTCTCTACAGCAGCAATACCAGCATACGCTCAACACACACCTTAGATTGCTACGTACGCTCAGCTACCGCTGCAAGTTAGCCGATCACCTCTCTTATGCCATCATATCTCTCCACCTGCAACAGCCTAGCCATTTCTCTCACTTTCGAACCATCAACTTCAAATCAACTTTCTTCCCGAACACAGACCAAACGCCACGTTAAAACATGGTCCTTCGAGCCGGATACAGTGATTAGTTGACGGATTTTAAACCAACTACTGAGCCGACAGTTATTTAGTGAAGGTTTGGTTTGTGTCAAGACAGTTCCTGTGTTCCAGAAACATTTGTGAGTCAAGATGGTCAAATTCAGTAACGTGCAACAAGTCATTCTTGATTCCTTTCAAGAAATCATCCATGTCCTGCAAGTCAAGTCGCGACCCACGGGTCATCAGTCAACCCAGTGGGACCTCGTGGTCATCATCGTCATGGAGCTGGACGCTGTCACTCATTGTATATGGGCAATCAGCCAAGTGTCAACAGCGCTCACAACTCTTGATGAACTGACCCATCTCATCTTCAGTCTCCATTGTGGCCTACTAGCCCCAGCGGCTAGTAGGAAATCATCCGCCGGATCTCAGTGTCTCATCTGTTCCGGTTCTCAGCAACTTGGTGTCCAGTACACAGCCGGTTCTCAGTGCCTCCACTGTTCCGGTCCTCAGCAACTTGGTGTCCAGTACACAGCCGGTTCTCAGTGCCTCCACTGTTCCGGTTCTCAGCAACTTGGTGTCCAGTACACAGCCGGTTCTCAGTGCCTCCACTGTTCCGGTTCTCAGCAACTTGGTGTCCAGTACACAGCCGGTTCTCAGTGCCTCCACTGTTCCGGTTCTCAGCAACTTGGTGTCCAGCACACATCCTCATCCTCCACCGGATCACAGTGCCTCCACTGTTCCGGTTCTCAGCAACTAGGTGTCCAGCACACATCCTCATCCTCCACCGGATCACAGTGCCTCCACTGTTCCGGTTCTCAGCAACTTGGTGTCCAGCACACATCCTCATCCTCCACCGGATCACAGTGCCTCCACTGTTCCGGTTCTCATCAACTCCGTTCAAAGTCTCCCAGCGAGCGCCTCATTAGGAGCAAAGAATCTCTTCTCTGCTCAACCTGCTTCCGTGCAGATCATCCGTCTTCCAAGGGTCCAATCTCTCAGTCCTGCAAGGAACGTGTAAAGCGCCATCACACTTTGCTACATTCCGTGGAGGACATCTCATCTCACTCGCCTTCATCTTTAACTTCAGCAGTGGGTTCTACCCCACTTCACACGCATCATAAGGGGACACTCCAACCTCATCATCTCAACATTGGTTCCCAAGTGGTGCTCCAACCGGCGGTAACTCACGTTCCAGACAACGCTGGGTCGCTGCAGTCATGCAGTACCTTCATCTCAGAAACCTATGTCCGCCGTATTCAACTCAATCGACAATCTGGATCCGTCATCCTCAAAGGATCCAGTGGCCAAACAACGGTCTCCTTGATTGGTCCACACATCTCATACCAGTCAGTCACCCTCGACGTCCTCATCATGCAATGGCTGACATGCACTCTACCAGACTGGTCATATAATTTCGCCACAGTTCATCCTCAGCCTGACCAGTTGAACCCTGCAGACCCAGTAGTGGACCACTGGCTGCAGACGAATGTGGATAGCTTCTCTCATGCCTCCAAGCATTCAACTTCTCTAGGTCAAGTAACGCGTCCTCCCGAGTGGAGTAGGAACCCTGCAGACCCAGTAGTGGACAACTGGCTGCAGACGAGTCTCAACGGCACCGACAGTGCCATCGCAACCTCAACACAATTTTTTTATAAATTCGTATAAGTAGTTAGGTTCAATCATGCATTTCCTATGTCAATCAATTCCAATTTCCTATCTCAATCAATTCCAATTTCCTATCTCAACTAATCCTTATTTCCTGGGTTCCAATTTCAATTATTGTAGCAAGTTAATTATATAGCCCAAATTCATTTAATGACAATTAGTTTCTTCAACTTTTCATTCATTCTATTTCATGTAGAATTTTACTATTCAATTTTTATTGTCCAACTTTTAATTCATTTCACTATTCAGTTCATTCATTTTTCTATCATAATATTCATGTCATAGACTGCTCAGTTACATTTGCGTTGGACAGACAAACCTAAAATTTCAGTCAGGCAGGTTAACACCGTAGGACCTGTTCTGAGTGTTGTTTTGAAACCGCCGCCACAGGACCCTCAGTCGGTGTTGCCACTTCCACCCTATAAACGGGCGGCTGAGGTTTCCTTATCTGTCCACTGCGCGGCTATGACCAAGTGAATTATTTCCCTCTTTGTTCTTAGATTTCCATTCAATTGTCGAGTTTCATTTCTTTAATTCAATTCAAGTCAAATGTCAATTCTTTAGTCCTTGTTGTATCTTTATATTGCCCATTCTGGGCAATGGCGGGGTGTGTTCAGAACTGAATAGACGCTTCGACTTCTCTTTTTTATGTTTTTGTGGAATGTTTTCCTAGCATTTCGATTTCGATGTTTTTACCCTAATTAACATTCAATTCCTTTTGTCACAACATTCCTCTTACCTTTATGCATCGAACCTTTCCATAGATTTTGATTGTTCATTGTCCAAACCGATGGGCAAATGACCTACATCGATTGTAAAGATGTACGTTTCCATTTTCTATTTTTATCCATTTCTAACATTGTAACTTCTTTGTCTCTTAGTTCTAAATGAGTGATTTTTCATGTAACATGAATCTTTCCTTTGTCTCATTTTTTGTACACTTTATGCTAATTTTTACCTTTTTTGACATTGGTCATTCCTAACCACTTTTTCTATTACATTCCTAATGTATGTATTTTCATGTGAGATATGCCTATAATGTCAATGTCCAGTTCGTCTCTTGTATTCGCGTTCTTTTCGTCATTATATAAGGAGCTCTGCTCCAGAGCTTCCTCACTTGCATTTCAGACTCAGTCCTTGGCGGTGCATTCTGCCACTGAGAATAAATAGTCATTCTTTGTCACTCGAACTCTTGTCGTTACTCTATCCATTTACTCCGTACCAGTGATCCTAACTCCATTACCATCGCCTTCTCATTTCATAAGCCTTGCGACTACTTACTCTCCACGAGTAAGGAGCGTCATTGATAGCCAGAGTAAGGAGCAAGCATTCACAGCTTACTACTTACTCTCTACAGCAGCAATACCAGCATACGCTCAACACACACCTTAGATTGCTACGTACGCTCAGCTACCGCTGCAAGTTAGCCGATCACCTCTCTTATGCCATCATATCTCTCCACCTGCAACAGCCTAGCCATTTCTCTCACTTTCGAACCATCAACTTCAAATCAACTTTCTTCCCGAACACAGACCAAACGCCACGTTAAAACACCTGAATTCCCATTTCCTGTTGAAATCCTTCCAAAAAATGCCGGTAGCTTAATCACTACGCAATTCAATTCATCCTCTTAACATTTAATATTATATTGCTCAAGCTTGCGAATTCTAAGTAGCTTTTTATGCATTAGTCTCGTTCTCCAACAAAAAAACCTAAACACACAGTTTATTATAACGGCATATATGAGAGGAATTTCTTTTCTACAACCAACCAACCGAGTAGGAGGTTTGTTATGCATGTTTTGCAAGCAAAGTATTTAATTTTAAGCTTAAGCAAATAAAAAATCATTTCTCTCTCTCTCTCTGCCTATCAATTTACTTTCATTTGCATACCTACAAAAACACAACCAACCTTATAGCCAAGCATTTTGCCAGAAACTGCCGGAAAGCTAACATGATCAACATAATATAATATCATTATCATCATCAAGAAAATCAAGAGACGACAAGACGTGAAGATGGAACCAGAAGAAGATTGTTTGCTCTGGCTGTCTTCATCTCGTTGCTCTATTTTCCCACTTTACTCACTCAGTTAAAGATTCATTATTGTGAAACGATGATGCTGATATGAGGATACACACGCATGCATGCCTATATACGAATTTTCTAAATGAGCTCTTTGGGATTCTCTCTAAAACATTTCAAACTGCAATTTACTTTGCATTATTCTTCCGCTCCTGCTTATTCTTCTTCTCCTCCTCCTTTTATTTGCACTGGTGCATGATCAAATGCTTTGCTTTTGCTCATTTTCTTATATGCTTCCATGCTCGCGCATCCCACAACACACACAGCAGAAATTCAACTTAAGTGGTATTAAGTGCCTGCTTACATGCAATTGACATTCCAACGTATCATTGTCATATTTGGCATAGCTGATGTTCCATTTCCACATGTTGTGTGAACACACAAGACGCTATTTTCCCTCGAACATGAACTTGTCACGCTGCTGCTGTCATTGAATCCTTTCCCGGAACATACACACATACAGCTAGAGATCCTCAGAGTCATCCCTGCTTATAGCTTTGTGAGCAGAAATAAGAGACTAGGAGGCAGACATACTTCTTCTTGTGCAGAATGCATGAAATTTAAGTAAGTACGAATTTCTTCATTCTTCATCATCATCACTAGGCACACCCGAGGATCTGTTCCAGTTTATCCTACCCCCGACACCGCTACACCACCAGAGAGAAAGCACAAACCTTGCAACATCTTCCTTATCCTTCGTCGTACAGAGAATTTATGCAGGCGTGCATGCATGTATAATCCCCTTTAATAAGCCCACTTGAGTAATACGTAAGAATAGATAAGAGAACCCCGTCATACGACAACGGTTCACCACCGCCGCATATTAGAAAACGAAGGAAATTGAATACTGCAATCCAGGCATGTGTCGCGTAAGACGGTTTTTCTTACCACACAAGAAAAAAAGGCTGTTTGAAGGACTTATTGACGATATAGCCGAGAGCAATGCACGCATACAACGAACCAGAGAGTTAATTCGTTATGTGCACTTGGGTTTTGGGTACGTACCCAAAAATATATGGTGCAGCTCGATAATATTCTGTTTCTAAGTAAAGAAGGATGTAAGATAGAAAGGAGAAACCAAGACCAAGTGGTTTATATAGAACATCCAACCAGCTACACTGACACCGACACTATACCAGTATCATTTTTTTTAGGAAAAAAAGCTTGCGACTTAAGTCCTCCAATGGGTTCATAAAATCTGGAATTTATTCTTATCATTACGACAAGCTTTCCGCAGTTATTACCAGGATTTTTCGGATAAAAAGAATGAACATGTTTGACACAAAGTGAGCGAGAAAGTATTTCAAGAATTAAGGAAGTCTTTTCAAAATCATGGTTCGGCTCGCTCATAAAAAAAGGCTTGTGTGTTCGTTCCTCCTTTGTGAAAAGTCTCTACTCTTCTGCACAAGAAACATACAATTGCTTAAAGCATAAAAAGTATTAAGCAGAAAAAAACACGTGCATAATCATATATATGTTTATACTGTATACAGTTTTGACTACGCTCGTCAACTTTAACTTTTAATCGTACTACTTGTTATTATTACATACATAGTCAAGTACAAAGGCTTTTTTACTTACTATGCCGTATTCATTAAAATAGAAGGAAAGTTTGTATATAAAAGCTTGCAACAGATTATTATGAATTTCCCAATGAACTTTAACAGTATCTGCCTCACTCTATTTACAAGTCAAAACGGGCAAATCTCGAAAGAGGATCACACATGAGCAAAATTTATCTGCTCATGAGTGAGAAAGGGGAAGATAGTTTGTCAATCAAAATCTACACACAAACAACATACCAGAACTAATGAGAAGTTGCCGAGTTCGAAATCATGGATCAAAGTTAAATGTTACAGACAAGTAAAAACAAGATCGTACATGATACAATGCACAAAAATCCTTCGTAACTTTTTTTCCAAAAAGTGTGTGAGGAAAACATCTCCCACTGTACCCTTTGTTTTCAGATGAAAGGAATCAGGAACTGCGATGTTTCAACTCAACCATCATCATGACACATGACCTCTTCCTGCAAAATCTGATAACAAAGGCGGTGTGAAAGAAGATACACGTTTTTTGTTGCTGGTCAGATATACTATTTTTCCCGTGACATATATGCAAGTCTATATCGTTGATCATTAAACATTACAACTTTTTACAAACAAAAGTATTCAAAAAAGGTTTGTATTTAAAAATGTTCCATTTTCCCCTTTTCTTTTATTTTCAAAGACATATCCACCTAATTACATTTTCTATTCCTTCTAAGCAGTCTACTGAAAACCGAGATGCTTGCTGCCATTGATGATGATCATGATGCTGTTGCTGACGCTGCATAAAACGATTTGCAGCTTGCTTTTCAACAAGTCAAAGAGATGAAAACCCGTCAACAGCACACAAACACCTTTCAACCCTCGTCAAAAGAACCAAATCAAACAGTCTTACTTTTTGAGGAGGTCGCTGTGTCGGTCTACTCTACAGTACTTGTGGTGGTGTGAGTGGTGATGATGATGGTGACGGTGAATGCGCCTTTTTTTTACTACTACTACTACCACTACTTATACTACAACAGCATGCCATTAGAATAATATTATGTAGATTTGGCAGCATCGTGTAAAGTGACTTCTTCTTCTATCTCTTCTTTTCCTCCTTTTTACGTACGCTTGGCAAGCACTCCAAGAAAATCTGAAGCCACAGGCAGCAGCGCGGCAGAGCAGTCAACAGCTTACTAGATCCCAGAAGAGCCGTTTGCATTTACATTTCTCGTTGTTGTTTTTCCTCTGCTGCTGTTGTGTGTGCTGAGGAGATGTGAGTCGAGTCCAGCAAAAACATCTTCTTACTCAACATTTAAAATGACATGCAGTGATAAAAAACTGTTGCTCAAAAAGACGTCTTCATGTCTTAAGAATCTTATCTCTCGCTGCAAGTTTGCCTCGCGACTACTGAATACCTAAGCTAAAAACTTAGGCCTGTCGAAATCCATGTGCTTACTATTTACTATTATTACAAATATATTTTTTCCAAATTTTAATAAAATAGCGTAAAAAGTAATTTCCTTGAAAATACAACTTGCATATTATATTGCCCAGCATAATTTTCCTCTGAGGCTGCGAGGAATTAATGGTAAATAAATAGATTCTGGTCCAATTTCTGGCAACTTGGATCTCACCCTCTGAATTCTGGAGAAAATGTTCTCATAAATATCTTGAGGGACTCCTCACCAGATGTTGCATTTCGTATTGGCAATATTATAGCAATAAACATAGGCATACATATAACCTCACATACACAACTTTGCCTTTCTCATTTGAATCGGAAGTAATTTTATTGAATCTTGAGAATATTATAAGAAGATGGTGTTTTGGTGATAGACGAGAGAAGAGTCGGGAATTTCGAAAGCAGAGGAAATTCCATTATTCCAACCCAGCAATTTTAAATATTCCGATTCCGATTTATGCTTTCCTATTCCTCACACGACAATACTTAAAAAAGTACTTTTACATTTTCTTCATCCCCCGCATTCCATTGATGTCATCTAATATTCCAAGAACTCTTCGGTATCGAATGTATTTTAAACGGGAAATGAGATGGCATTTTTAAAAAACCCAAAAAAAGCATTATAAAATTTTCCGGAGGCAATCTGTTTTGCAATCCAATTTTCGTATCAGGAAGAAAATGCAGTACAATTACATTACACACAAAAAATGCATCTACTTTCCTTTTCATTTTAGCGTCATTGACCGATATATGTAGATATAAAAATATACAGCTTGCACAATGTACTAAACACGCACACGATTCCGCCACCACCGACAATTTGGAGCCGGCGCTGCCATACACACACTCACTATCAACTATTACAACTATACTAGCCGTCAGAAATAATAAATTAAGTGAGCATGTTTATTGTTGCAATCTCTTTTTCCTCTCCAAGTGAATTCAACTCATTCATTATTGCTAAATTCTCTGTACAAAAAGGAATCTCTCTTTTATTTATTTATTAATATGCATAGAACAAGCTCACATAATTTAGGTGTAATGTTCAATAATGTCATACGCATTTAATACTACTACTTCTCTGTTAAACCGTCCACACTCAGGAAACTTGACCCACTACCAGTTTTCTACACAAGACGAACATTTTCCTGAGTTGCCGGATGGACCGGTTGGCTTTTTTACAAGATGAGCGCACAAGTTATTATAATGCAATGCATGATGCTCATCTTGCTTGCTCTTGTCGCTTTTCCTCATGGACATTTTTTTTGTAAAGCTGTATGCTGTTGGTATGAAAATTGCATTTGCAACAAACTGAGATGATGAGATGAGTACCGAGGACCCACCACCGTCATCTTTATTCTCGTTCGTCCCCAGTTCCCATGCAAAAACTGCACACTACACCAAGCCATTCTTTTTTATTATTGCCTCAGACAAGCAATCATGACAATGATGATGAGTTGGGTCGTCGTCGGTAAGCTTAGAAAACGGACTATTTTCATGTAAAATATGATCATCAGCCTTTCCATTGCATGCATGTGCATGATACTATCGTTAGTCCTTTCTAATCTAGAAAAATGAGTGCGAGTACGAGAAAAGTCAAGTGTAAGCGGTAGTCTGCGTACGTGTGTGTGTGTTTGCGCGTAAGTGAACAAGTTGTACTACACACAACAAACTGTAACATAAACCAAACGCTCAAATTACTATGATTATTACAGTACTAAACTACACTATACTGCTGTTGTTGAAACCATTACGAATTACGACCTACTAGCAAGAAAAGGACTGTACCTATTTCATGTCAATTCGTGATGATGATGTTTGTCGGCAACTTTCTTGATAGTACATTACAAAGCAGCAAATTTTCTCCGAGGCTATCAACATAACATGCACTTTTGCACTGACAGACGAAGACAGGCTAAAAAATAGAAGGAACGTGTGCCACATTTTGCTTTTTTCTTAAAAATGTAAGATGAACAAATCTGTGAGGATAGGAAGCGAACGACTTGTCCTATAATAGGTAGGTATGTATAGTGTAGGTACAAAATGTATGGTAATGATGATGAGTTGCTGTTTGCTGCTCAAGTGTTTCATTTTGGCAGTCTCATGTATCCATTTAGCTTTTTCTCAAGGTTTACCCAATACACCAGACACTGCTGTACATGACTATGATGAAGATGACTGCAAATTGCGAACAACCGTGAAAAATCTCTTTTTTCCATGCATGTCCTATAAACCGCCCAACTTGCCAAAATGGCACGTGTACCGTAATCCTTTCTTCAGGCTACCGAGAGAAATAGTTCGCGAGAACTCCAAAATGAATCTAAATACGTGCACACACGTATTGTACAGAGTAATGTTATTTTCTGAATCTTATTTCGGAGACAGTCCATTATATCCAGTTGTCGACACAGTCGACAAAGATGCAGTATGCAACCACCAGCGCGTTTTTTATGGACATGATTGCCATGTGGTTTCCCTTTTCCCTCTAACCTCATACATCATCGGTAAAAGCATCTTGTTAAAAAAACTCCTGCTGCATACAAATAATCATTTTTACATCTTTCAACTTTCAAGTACAAACTCTCCTCGACAGATTTTTTTCTTTCACGTTTTATGAAAACCGGAGCCGGAGGCATGTCATGGGCAGCAGCATTTACGGATTGATTAAATATATTTGGTAATGTCTGTGTAGTCAAATCACATCTCGTCTAGGTAGCTTACCTGCGCCTGTCAATGTCTTTTTTTATATACAGTTAGGCTAACGTCATCTTCTTCTCCCCCTCATCATCGTGATGGCTATAAATATTTGAAGTGAAAAGCAACTTTCAAGAAAAATCACACAAGAAAGAGGAGGATGGATGAGAATTGATGGTGGCGGTAAAAAAATAATGGATGTCATGCTCACAGTCCAGTACTGTACATGACAGCAGCGTCGATAGGTTCAACAAGACAGGTTATCCATCCATATGTACGCGTTAAAAAACGTGACCCGATCGTGTGCTGATTAATGCTCGCCCCTTATCCCAAGCAGTCGTTTGACGTGCTAGTCGTCTTGTTGGATATTTATAAAAATCGAGAGATGGAAAAAAATCTTACTACATACCTCTCGGAAGAAAATTCAGAAGGGACGAGAGAGGTTCTTTAATTTTCAATGGAACATTACCCGTGAGTATATTTTTGCCGACAGCGTTACCTCGAACGCATAAATAATGCAGAAGAGGTTTCAATCTTTCTTTTTATAGATACACCAACTTAAGCTGACTGACTAACTGTCTGAATAATACATAATCTTATAAAACCACTAGAGAACTCGTGTTGTTGTTTACACGCTGACCATACCAAAATATTTAGAAAGCTATATGGCCGAAATGACGTAATAATATTCTGCCCAGTCACCACAAAAGCGCATTGCATTTCCTAGCATCATAGCCAAATAAAAGGGAAAAGAAGTCTATTGTGGGATTTCTTTAACGCAACAACGACAATCGCTAACAATCTCTCTCTCTCTCTCTCTCTGGCTCGACCAAGAGCACGTTGTTTAAAATCCGCAGTCAACAAGTTTATTCAACAGCAGAGTTGAGTTACTATCATCATCACCATCATCATCTTCACCATTGTCGTTCTGCTGTCCATCTATTCAATTTTTTATATAAAAAAGCGCGACTCAACAACAACGGGCTGTGCTTGGCTATATAGCTGCCTGTCACCGAAGAAGAAAAGACTGAAGCCTTGTTTGAAGATTTTTAAAAAATGAGCAGCTCCTTATATGTAAAGCTTTTTATGAGGAAAAATCCAGCCATAAAAAGAAAGCAGGCATTAAATGGAGGAAAAAGAAGCAACAGAAGGATGCACTCTAGAGAATACATAATCACCGACTATTCTCTCCCTCCCTCTCCTCACAGAAAATCTCAGACATGTGTCAGCAGCTTTAGCCAACCCAAACACACGCTCTACTCTACTACATATTCTCATCTTCTCTAAGCGATTGTACATCTTTTGGATTTCAATAAAGCGTAAATTTTTACAAATGCCATCATCAAATTCATCAAGAAGAAAATCTGGGGTACAAACGTGTGTTGTCATACGCGGGGGATGGGATGATGATGACTTATGGATTTCTCCTGGCTCGGAAATGAGGTTCCAACATAAAAAAATGCCATTTACTTTTACTGGAGAATGAGAGTTAATGTAGCATGCTTCTGTCAATCAAAAGGTAATTCAATATTGCAGAAACGAGGGCGATGAGGAGGAAAGTAAAAGGAGGCAGGTGTTCTTGAGTAGGTCTCGCCATCATGATCATCATCATCATCACCAACTGCACAATCTGTAGGTGAAGGAAGGCGACAGCAGTGATGTCATTGTGTTTAGGTAAGATTGTTGGAAGCAGACAAAGTGTTAGTGTTATGAAAACTGGAAGAGATTCCTATGACAGTGCCGTCAGTCAACCAACAGGTTTTTTTCCTCCATGATGAACTGTGACGAGTGAGGAGGAAAGGAAGGAACAAGAATTTGCTCTTCAGATTTCGCCTCAATTTTTTTTTCTCATTCCAACCAAAAAAAATCCTATTCAGACTGATATTCTGAAAGTGTCAGCGTGAAAGGGAGAAAAGAAAAATTCAATGAGGATGATGTTCTCTGATGTGGAGGAAAAGATGAAGAATAAAGTCAAAATATTTGTAATATTTAGGCATGAAAGGAAACTGGTTCAGATTATATATACAGTTCGGTTAGTTATATAAATTTTGCGATACAGACACAGGTATGCTTGCATCGGATATGATTTTCTTAAACCGGCCAATAAAATGCAGTTTGAATGGATAAAAAAATAAAATAAAAACATATGAACCTATAAAAGATTTCAGCCCGCAGCGCATCGTGCCGGCAATAATAAATATAAAAAAAGTGTTTGAGCTGTTGTGTTTTTGGGCGGTGCACAAAGTTGTTTACTTGATCTGACGATCTGACATGACTGAAAAGTGAGTCACTTTTTATGTAATGCATGCACTACATGTTTTATAATCTGCATTTATATAGATAGATGCATAACATATAAACTATATACCTACCTACTTGTTTGAGTTGAGCTGTCTTTGAGCATAATCCACTGAAACGAATCGCAATTTACCATGAAGTGTAGCAGCAGGGTTGAGTGAATATAGTACCGCGTTCCTAACCTCATCTCTCTCTTCTTTCTCTTTCCCGAAAAAGACGTGAAAGCTTTATATACATTTTCGCAGAGATTTTTACGTAATATTTTGGCTTCTCTAAACGTCGTCCTGGTTCATAGATTACTTTGGAGAGAGATGAAAAAGAAATCAACTCTGGGTATAAAATATGAGCTGAGCAAGCCAGCAAAATAGCGGAAACTTCTTTTGACACAAAAAAAGTCGCCTGTGTGTGTGGTAGCAGCTCCTATAGTAAGTAAAGTAACATGCTTTTTTATTAGCGGTAGTAGTGGCAGTAGGCATTACATTATTATATGTATTTCTGCCAGCAAAACCGTTTTGAAATGACAGGAAGACGCGTGCATAAAATTTTTTTTTGTGGTTTTCCTTTTTACTCTCTCCTTCACTTCACTTTTCATTTTCATACAAAAAAAAAGTTTCAGGGATATTACCATTGTGTGCAAGCAAAGTAGGTAAGTAAAGTGTGGTTTCTCTCGACAAAGTAGTGAAGGAGGAGAAGGAGGCTAAGTGGCAAACGACGACAATGATTTGATATGGTGCACTTTACTCTCTTTTTTGTAGGAAGTACATGCGACGTAGTAATAATATTTTTTATGTTTTTTATATAAGGTCGGGTCGAAAACACTGGTAGTGCTTATCGGGCTAAAAGGATCAGCATACATTATTATAATAAGAGTATAAAAAAGTGTGTATTTTTATACAAAATGCGTGTTAAAAGCAAAAAACTAAATAGTTTTTAGCACGACAATAGCCGGCATGTATTTTCCTGGCTTAATCTCTTATTTTCCTCCGCTTATGCCACCAGCAACGTCGTGCTCTAATTAGGCGATTTTGTTTGAAATGCCTACTCTGTTAATAAACAGGGGAACGTGAACGAGCACAACAACAAAGTATTCAATTTAGTCATGTTCTCTGTTTGACGTGGCATTACACTTTCTTATTTCATTATTCATTACATGGGAAGAAGGTCAACGTCACGAACGAAAGGAACGGGGACGCTTTTGGAAGGCCTCGTTTTAACAAAAACGACAGCTTTCACTTTAAAATATTCATAATAAGCTTATCGCATGTGTCAATGTGCTGGGTTTGACGGAAATGAGATGGCATTTATGTGTGCTAGGACAACACAAATTACATTCTGGAAAAACAAACAGCGATAGGCCGACAGTGATATATATAACAACGATACACCTGCTTTCTCTTCTCACTCGAATTAACTTTCTTTTGAGTTGCGTGTTGGAATGCTTCTTTGAAAACCAAAATTGCAAGTCGCTTATTATTCAGGCCATGGAATTCCGTCTGTCCAGTTGATGAAGATGGTTGCACATTCTTGACTATTTTAATTCTTTCTACTTGAAAGCATGATTATTGTTAGCAATTCAAAATAGATGCACTTCCTTAAACAAATTGTAGGTAACTTACTGAGATGCCCCACAAAATTGCACCAAGGTGAAAGTAGTTGCCTGCTTCTTTTGTCAAATTAAGGCGGAGACGGAAAAAACCTTGATACTTTCTTTTTCTCTACAAGTACTACCTATGCTCGTACTTTTCAAGAGATATGCAAATATATCAACGAAATGGGGTGGGACGACTTGCGATCACTTTGTTGGTTGTTATTATCCTCAACGCCTACCTGCACATCACGCACGTGTTAGATTAGGTATCTGTCTGTCACCTGTGTCACTTTCTTTTCGTGTTTGAGTAGAAAATTGGAATTTAATGTGTTGTTGTGAAGAAGGGAAACAAGAAACTGTCGAGGTGACACGTTAAATAATGTATGCACACACTTTGTAGAAATATAACATTGACTTTCAACTTTAATACTTATCTCGATTCATTTTTCATGCAACGTGTGTAGGGCAAGAGTATCTGACTTCCGTTCCAGTTTCATTGGAACAGGCCTTGTTTCTAGTTGGCTTTTTGTAACTTTGCATCGTTTCTCATCATTCTGATGTGACCTTGTAGAAAAAAGTCAGTGAAAAAAAGATGATCATCAAGAGTTTGTGAGATGTCATTATGGAAATTTTTGAGGAAACAAGTGTTTGAATAGCTTGTTCAAAATACTGAGCTCGTCACGTAAAACAATTTCAGAGAAGACGCGTGTGTATGATGATGATGATGAAATGTAATCAACAGTGACAAGAGTACAATATACTGATAAAGTATGTGTCTTGGTAAACATGAATAACCTGACGGTACATTTTTTGTCTCCTTGTTTCATCTCATTTTCGTGTCATCCAGCTTATTACCAGAGATGGGAGAGATTCTTCATACTTCCGTCATTTGTGTTCATTTTTTTCTGTCAAACCTTTTTCATAAAAAATGGAACTTTTCCCTCAAGTCTATTGTCGTTACACTTCATTTCTGTCAAGGACGCGATCCATATATACCACGTCACTAGTCAGGTAGGTGCATAGACTGACATTATTACTACCTTGAACAGATATAGCATTATAGATTCACTTTTGATTCACATTCCTTTCTCCTGTGCAGTTTGCAACGTACAAAGGAATGCTATAAAACAAGTAACGTGAATAGAACGTGAAAAAATGTGACAAAAATTGCACGAAATTTGATTCCAATCCAACATACACGAGGTTATAGTTACGTGTCCGCATTTTGTACAAAAAAAGCTCGGCTATATAATACATGCTTACATCATCGTTGATTTCACCATTCGCTTGAAATAAAAACTAAATTACATTTGTTCTGAAGTCAAGCGAGCATAAATAGCGGATATCAAATTCTCATGGAATCCGTCCCTAGCCTCATTATCTCTAAAGCGTAGTCTCTTTAGCAAAAGTTTATTGTAGTGTACATAACTGGTACACTATTTCGTCATCATCTTCGTTACGTATCCTCCTCATCACTTCATCAGCAACATGCTCATTCATGCCAGTGCATCAGCTTGTCATGAAATTGCCTCGTCTACATTTTTGCGTTGGTGGAATTTAAATTAAGTATATGAGTATCAATTACACAAAAAAATGTTTATTCATGTGAACCAAAGAATAAATCCTACTAGAAAATATTGTAACAACTCGTAGGAAAAGTTTATGATTCCACTTGTGTGCCTCATTTTCAGTTTCTCAAAAATATATATATTTGTTATTACGCTTTGACAGTTTCACATTCAAATATTAGTACAATTGCAACTTTCTTTTTGCTCATTAGATACGCTCATGTGATCTCATGGAAAGTTGTGCTACGGAGAAGAACATGCCAGAACAAAATATTATACAAGACAACCTACTAAACCCAATACCAATTTCGAAACAGTAAATCTCTTCAATTTACTTTCTATTGACGCTCACGCGTTGGCTTAATGGATAAGGAGTGTCTGGATTGGCATGGGGCGATAACTCGGAACAAAGGACGGCAGCATTATTAGATAACTGACAACCGAGAAGATTATAAGTGTAAGTACATCTTCCTCTCTCTCTCGCTTCTTCCAAAATTCCTGTTTGTGATAGATTAAATTAAATACATTGATACAATTTCTACCACTGCACTTGCTACAAGAGAATCAGAACAAAGAACTTTCAAAGAAAACTAAAACCAGTTACGTTTTTCGCTCAACTGGTTGATCGCGTGTAAATAAACTGCAAGGGCAACTGGGGAAATAGAAATTTATAAAAAGCGACTACACACACACACAAATGCTCATCGCCACATCACGAGCAAAAGCAGATAGTGAACGAGTTTCAAAGAGTAGTTAGCGAAAGTGTGCCGTTATGTCAATGAAAAAGAAACGGAACAACAATTTGCTTTCAAGTTGGAAGCACAACTGTCGATAATGGATAGGATGTGTAAACCAAAACTACGACTCCACCACTACTAACAACAGATCGTAATGATGATGATGATGATGATGATGATCGTCATTTTGATTTAAAAGCTTTCTTCCGTGTTGTCTAAAACATGCATTCATCCAGTATGTTCTAGAATAAACTGGAAAATTGCTTTTCCCATGAATTTTCACTGCCGTTGTTTGATTGAGTGCTTGCTTACCTTCACGTTTTATCTTGCTGCTCTAGCTTTCTCATTACGTCTTTTGATGATTTTTGATGTAACTAGTAGTGTGGGTGGCGGTGCATGGTCCCTACTCACGTGCTCAACATCTCTTACAAATTCGCTAACGAGGTGTTACTCATGTCCCTCAAAGCTCACTTGGCATACATACAAGTGCATCTATGAATCTACTATATCATCAAATCAAACAGAATGAATGGCCTTGCTTCTTTTCTCTTGATTACTACCATGTTATTGAGTACAACAAAGCTGATTCCGCTGCACGTGTCTTGCATTCTTATTAGAGCATTAGGTATAGCTTATACAGAATTAAGCTTTTGCGAAAGAAAGTTATAATACGTGCTTGCACATGGGCATGGACAAAAAATATTTATGATGATGCAAGGACACTTGAGAATGCGTTGTAGGTGTAAGTAACACGAAACGAGAGAGTGTGAAAAAAACACAATAGAAACCAGACCGGAATGGCTAATCCAGATGTGATGACGCCGAAGGAATATGAAACGCCTCATTTATGGAATGAGGAAAAACATGATTTTATTATCCACTTAATAAAATATGTGGTAATAACCACTAGAAGCCTTAGTAAGTACACTAGTTCCAAGTGTTAATTGATAAACATGAGCATATTGGGGGGGACTGTTTGGAAACAAAAACTACTTTATGATGGCGAAACAGGTTGTTTGCGAGTTTGTTTCTGCTACCACCTCCACAAACTCTATTTTGCAATTATTTTTGTGAGGTACCCAAAATACTTCCTGTTTTCTCAATTATAACCACTTTTTCCAACATCTACTTGCTAAACTACTGAAATGTCGAAAATTTATACTTGCCGGAAATTCTCCTGAAAATTATTGTTATTTAAGAAACCATTTAGGAGAAAACAAAAACTCGTTCTATGCGATTTGCTGTAAAAGTGAAAGTAAAAACTTTTTCATTTGCAAACTTTCTCTCTTCGAGTGAGCACAAGGTAGCATTGTAGTGGATTAAAGGTGAAGGGTGCAAGTATACCTATTAGTCTGCACAAAACTACTAAAACCGCCACATTACCCCTTTTACTGTGTGCAGAGCATGCCGGAGAAAGTTACAATGCAATTTTGTGGGGCAATGGGCAACATAAACTCGCATCACCACCACAAAAAGAGAGAAAAAATTGTAAGGTGTGAGGGGATTTGTTCAGCAAGTTCACACTGTTTTTTATGTCTGTATATAAATGTTATGATGATGATGATTACCACACCACAGAGAGAAAAATGGAACAGTGCAGGCAGTCTGGAAAGCGGTGTATCAAAGGAAAGTTAGAAAAAAATATGTCTTTGTTTCCCTACAATATATATATATTTCACGACAGCAGCAGCAGTAGCAGTAGAGAAAGCAAAGCATTGTGTTGGAGAAAGTGAAAGCAGTAAAAGAGTTTTTTTGTGGAAATGATGATGACGCTTACCTCGTAAAAGTAGAACATGTTGATACTACTCCCGACGGTTCCGTTATTGACATCAGCAGCACCGGCTGCCGCTGTGCAACTCTCATTTGTCCCATTGAATGGGCAGTAATCGCTGGTCACAAGAGGGACATCAAATCCAAGAGGTGGTGTTCCAGTCCCCGTCAAATTGTAGCCTGCGTCTTCGGGTAATACTGACGGCAGGGCTGGGTCATACAACCGATTTTCCAAAGGGTCCTCCATCAATTCCCCCTCCATCTTTTATCCGGTTTTTCTTTTCTCTGCTGCTGCTGCAAGCTGCAGCAGCAAACGACTTTCTCTTTTTGAGTTCTTTTCTTAACACTTCCCCACTTTTAAGTTTTACGTGTCAGTCAAAACGAACGCAAAACAACACACAAGTTTTGTCCCCACCAAAAAATCTATACGAAACTGTTCAAAAGGGAATGGAATCTGAATGAAATGAGTGGGGCGCTCTGGGGACGTTATATAAATACGCTCACTTATTTCCTCGAAAACTGTAGTGGAACTTGTAGTCACTTTATAGCAGCAGCAGTTGTGGTTTTTAAATGAGTGAAATGGAAAGTCCTTTGTTGATAAGAAAAAGACTACTACAAATACACAGCGCTGCTTTTTTCTTTTGTAGTCGGAGACTTTTCAACACTCCTGCTTACTGTTCCCTTTGATGTCAACCTAAATGGGTCAAGAATAGAAAAAAAAGAAAAATCACATTTTTGATCGTTGATCCCTTTCACGTGCATTATTAACGTAAGCAAAATCTTATGACGTTAGTGATGTTTTTAAGCTAGCCAAAATACACACATGACAAGGGAGAAAACATCCACTACTACTGGCTAACCAACACGTGCAAAAAATAATTCGACATAACACATCAGTCAAAAATAAATCTACTACACAAGCACATTTATCAGTTTTATACATCATCTCACATCTCTCTAACAGATTGCTGTAGTAAGTGGTCGTATATTTTACACCACCAGAGAAAATAGCCATTTCCCTTTCCTCTTATTGACGTTATTCGATCACTCTCTCCACCCCCATCTCACCACATTCAAATTCATATCACATGCTATTATTACGTGGGCCAGAGAGGAGAGAAAAAGATTTTTTGCAAGGAAATGCCATTATTTACGGGGAAATTCAGTGGAAGGTTTAACAGGAAACTCGAGATAATAGCTATTTGAGGGGAAAGCTGTAAGTACACTTGGTTTGATGGTGGTGGTGATGGTGGTGGCAGAACAAGTGGAGTAGAGTATATTACTAGACAAGCATGCAGAAAAAGGGGGCTATCTACAAGTTAATATCGGGTTTTCGCACAATGACTCCGCATGCACAATTGCCATTTCTTTATAGTGTCTATACAAACTTGTTCGACAAAACACACACACACACACACACACACACAGGTTCATTCAAAATGCAATTGTCCTCCTTGAGCAATAATCGTTTTGTGTGTGTGTGTGAAATGGCCTCCAGTGTATACCCAAAATGTTCACTTGGTTAACTACTGGAAAAGTACAGATAGCACAAGGCTGCTTACTTTGTCAGCTTTAAGTAAAATGTACACCGAGACCAACTGTGATTTTTTTACAAATACCTAATTTTTATGTATTTCTCTCCGAGTCAGGGATTTTTTTTCTTTCCCTTTCTCGCTATAATAGCGTGTCATCTTAACATTGGCTTTAAAACCTTTTGATGAAAACGGAAGAAGGAAAGTTTTGGCTTTAAAATGTTGTCTATTTACTTTCTCATTCAATCAATCAGAAGCCGTAGCGGACAGTTTCTTGGAAAAAATAGCCTTTAGTTAAGTCAATACCATTACTTCCATTTATTATTTTATTTATTTTCCCTAGGTCCTCTATGCAAACGACGACGTAGGATTGGATCCGGCGGACGGAAGCAGCATTCAAAAGAAAAAAGTTTGTTGTGAAGGAATAAACTTGTTTGTTCGAGATCCTTCTTAAACAATTAGGTACGCGCATCTGTGATGTAATTCTTTCTTTTCTTATTTTTCAGCCTCAACAAAATAATATGAAGATGAAAACAGAGCGGGGCACTATGCATTATAAAGTATTTATTTTTGGTCAGATTGAAGCAGAAAATAAAATATAAAAAAGAAAGCTTCTGTTGTTGTGGGCGGATGAAAGAAGAATGAATGAAAGAAGAAAAAAAAAGTTTACTGTTGCAAGAGAATAATAGAAAGAGAGGAAAACGGAAGAAAACAAGAAACAGATGCAACGTTAATGTGCCATGTTGGAAGTTGGAACCCAAAAAATTGCACTCTCCAACAACAAAAAGAGGAAACAAGTCAAGTCAAAAAACGTCACTAGTCTTCCAACCCACGACGATGGCATGGTCTCCGTCCTTTTCCTCTTTTTTTATATTCCTTCTTTCACGACCGTGTTTTGTCTAGAGAGTCTGGTTGCTTATTTCTTGCAAGATTTTTTTTTCTTCCTTAGAACACACTATCCTCTCTCTCTGGTTGGTATGCTATGTTGAGTTGAGTGCAACTGACTTTATATTACATCAAGCATATAATAATCATGATCATCGTCCCTGAAGCCATGTATGTCTCTAGTAAACCGTTTTATGTAAACACAAAAGATATAAATATTATATGGGTTATGCATCGCATCAATGCTACTACAGCAAACAGGGATATATTACTGCTTTGCTACACACACAAAATGATTGTAATCTTTATTCCATGTAGTTTTACATAATAATAGCAATAACAATCCATTCACTCTTTTCAGACTTTTCCCCGCCATTCTTTGTGAATCCACTACAGTTTCTATCAGAGAGAGAGCGCATCTCTTATTTCCCTTTTCACGAGAAAGAAAGAAAAGTTTGCATGTATAGAAGCGGCGGGTATTATCGTCCGTATCATAAACAGGAGTAATATCAATGCCCTTTTTGTTAGCACAGTAGTAGTAGCAAGAGCTGCAGCCATCTCCCATAAACAGCAATCATACAAGAAAATAACGACATGTACATTTCATTCACACTTTTGCACGCACAAAAGTTAAGCCTATATGAATGTATAGGTACTTATGTTCTTACGACACATACCAACTGGTAACATTTGAGGGAATATTTTTGTTACACACATTCCACCGTACTCAAGTCATTCACTTTCACTTGCTATACAAAAGTCGGATCCTGTGCAGAGCTATCATATTTCCATCTATAGCCTTTCTATATGTTCTCATAAAACGTGTTTCGCTTTATTGGGATAAATCTGGCTAAGATTTTCCTGACTTGAATTCCGAGAGATTGTTCAACAAGATATCCCTTTTGCTGCTGCGACTACGGCGATGATGATGATGATACAAGAGATTCCACAGTTTGATACAGAGTTGGACTTGTTGGTGGTGGTGGTGATTCTGGTGATGGTGGTAGTGTTACCGAAAACATTTTACTGACTTGACTGGTTATAAAGAAGTAACATAGAGGAGAAGAAGAAGAACCCAAGCAAGAAAAAAAATTCCCATTAGATAACGATACAACAATGCCAAAAAACAACTATTTTCTTGTCCATAGCACATTTTACCAAGTTGTGTTGGAGAGGTTCATTTTTTTCATTTTTAAAAGTGTTCCTTCACACACACTTTGACATTACGGTAGTTTTACAGAGAGAGTGAGGGAGAGAGGAAACGGAAACTAAAATCCAGTGAAAAATGTACACGACTCCTGTACACACACACACAAGTTGTCTTGCAGCAATACAAACTCGACTTTGCTCTTTCCTTTGAAAATATTCTTAGTATTTTATATTTTGCTAGGAATAGTAGTCATATTACTTGTGTGTGTATCTTAAGTGAGCATTGGGCACAAAGAGAAAAGTCAGTAAGCAATATTATTATGGTTTTGTGAAGAAGAATAAGATGTGTTCAGTGTGTACTTGAGTATACACATCTTGAATTACAAAAATAAACCAACCATTGAAGCTACAATTCCTCTGTCCTTTATTTCCTCAAATCTGCGCTCACAACGCGTAATAATATTACCCGTTTTTCTTTATATTCTTTTCGTCGAATTTACTATTGGACACAGGCTCCTCTTCTGTTTACGTTCGTACATTTTTTTGTTACTTTGTTGTTCTTTTTTTACTACGCTGCTACTGCTGCTATTATACTGTCGATATTTTATTTTACAACGTAGTTCCATTATGAAAAAATATTTGTGGCCACTATTTCAGATCATTTTGTGTGCACATTTGAAAGCGAGAGAGAGAGATCTAGAGCCAGTAGCGAGTGTAATGTTAGTAAAAAAATACATAAAAATAATAAAGCATCATAATGGAAATGTGAAATATCTGGAAAAAAAACTCAGAGGCAGCAGCGGATTCTACATCCTCCGCCTCCCATATTATCCAAAGCTTTTTTTCTGGTAATATCCCAGTCCTGCCCTGGTCACTTTTCGCAGTTTACAGTTTGATAAATGACGTTTGATTTGGCAAAGGGTCTCTCTCTCCCTCTCTCCCACACATTTTCTCCATTTCCCTTGCACTCCCACTCTCCAAAAAGGGTTCGTAACCCAGTCAGTCAAATGCCGGTAACAGAAGAAAACCAGAAGCGAATAAAGATACTAATAATAACATACAACAACAAAGAAGAGAAAATATAGCAAAGTTTTAGTGATCGTATTGTCATTGTTGTTCTCATTCTCTCCCAGTTTTGATATGACTTTGTGAGTACTTTCATTGAAATTATTATTATTACCGTATCAAGTTGGGTAATAGAAAGGGCAACAAATGTGGCCGAAACAATAACGCATGCATTTTGCGGTGGTCGGGTTCTTCGGGTAGTCCTCATATAAAATGAATGTAAATTGCCATTTCTCCGTGTGCTAAAATGTTCTACATGGAAATTGAGGTGGAAGAATAAACGTCAGTTTCACCCTCTCCCAACAACGATACTATTTCATTCTGGTTACGTATCTCATTTGAACTCGTGAATTGGGGATGCAGATGCAATGCAGATGCAGCGTTAAAACTGGTTGAGAAAGGTGAATGTATAGCTTTTATTCTGAACGGAAATATGAACTCCGTTTTTTATTATTCTGTTTGAATGGAAAAATATAGGTATACACAAAAACAAAGGCAATTTCTAACTATTCCAGTTTTTTTTGGGTATGCATCCCATTCTCTTGTTAACTTAACGGTTATTGTTCTCCCAAAAACTTTCCCATTCTAAATTGTCTGCCTGATACATTATAGCATTATATTGTTTGCTTTGATGATGCCGGGTTTTATCTCGGCCAACAACCGATACACCCGGTCAAAAAGAAAAGTTGTTAGTTCATTAAATGGTGTCAGCAGCAGTTGTACTAAAACAACTCAACAGTTTATTTTGTTGGCTGGTCCAAAAAAATTCACTCCCGTATCTCGTCGACAGAGTGAGAGAAGAGTGATCCAGGAGAGGAAAGAAAGATTCTGATGTAATTTAGTAATTTACTCGGAGAGAATATCAATGACTTTCTTCTTTCCGTCTTCACTTTCTCTTTCTCAGAAATGGAAGCCGTCAATCTATTCAACTTGTCGTTAGCCGTTGCGACCAGCTGCACATAAAATGCACACACACATACAAAAGCTCTCGCAAAATTCAATGTTTCCAGATTTTTCGAGTTGTGTAAGTCTATCGGGAAAATAGGAGCGTTGCCTTTTTACTGCCCACACGTGAGATTTTTTTAATGATGGTGACCGTACAGTAGTGAGTGGGTGACGCCTGTGTAGACAAAGAGAATGGCCGCATTATATTCGTTTTCCAAGATTTGTACCAGCGTGTGTGTGTGTGCACTTTATCACCTACAGTTGCTCGACAGAGAAAGATTACAGCAGCATTAGAGGAAAAACTGTATTAATTTCATTAGATAAAGTCTTTCAATTTATTATAGGAGGCATATTATACATAGGTAATGCGTATATGGTTTCAGGTCTAATTTGACAAACACACAAGTTGTTTGTTAGCCCAGGTCATGTAAAACTGCTAACAAGCAGAGCAAGTATAATTTACTCGTGTTACGTAACAAGAGTCATTGAACAAATAAAACTAAGGGAAAATCTAACTTGAGTGGAGTGCACCAAGTAATCTGTCTGACGTGCTATTTGTGTCACTGTCCATGTTTTCCTCTCACTCTCAGAGAGGAGCAGAGGCTGATTTATTGATTGTTTAATTTGATTCAGAGACCCAATTAAACTTATTGTGACGTGAGGAAGCACATGGTTTATTCTTCAATTAATTCTCCCTTGTCGCATTCCCCTTTAATAGGCCTATCTAATATACACTTGTCCTGCTTTAGTACGTATCTTACGCAAAAGTAATATATAAGCAGCAAATCCAATCCAATATCGACCAAGTGAAGATTTGTGATGCTCAACAATCATTCGATTGCCGTGCGCTATACTATATAGCTGTGTGTTTTGAAACTTTTTTGGCAGCTTCAACTGGTCAAATTCTTAGACACCCACGGGACAAACATTTTTTTCTCACTGTGTGTGTGTGTGCTCCGTGCATAATAGACATTTACTCATTCACTCAGCTATAAGATTTTCCCTTTTTATCTCTCGCTAGAAAAAAAGATATTATATTTTTACTACGCCAACATACCTAACTAATAATATATTCTACTAAAAAGTATAACGAGTGCATACATAGTTTCGTTTTACCAAACTCATCTACACTTCTCTACTCCTAGAATTATCGCTGTCATTTTCAGATTACTAGGCATGCATACTACTACCTATAAGCCTTTTAACTGAACTAAAATACGGTGAACCTCTGTCGTATAATAAGTATGTAAAGTAGGCATGCAATATTTTTCGATCTCTCTACGATCAAGATCTCTATTCCATTTGGAATGCATGTATATTTTATGACGACTTCACTAGCATCATCAGCGCGGAGCAATTGTAACTCGGTGTGGTAGTTTCGGAGTGAAAATTTAATAACAAGAAAATGTTACTTGTGTCCTGTCATTTTCTTCACTACCACCACCACACACCACAAGCTACTTAGCAGAAACAGGGTTTTCTTATTTATTCTATAGCTCGTCGTCATCAGAATAAGAAAAAAGAAGACAAAAAGGGAAACGGGACGATGAACTAGAAAATGTACACACATATAATTCTGAATGAACTGCTACTTGCTGTTGCACAAGGAGGAAGAGGATGAGAAAGGTTGCATAATTCTGTTTTGGAGGATATGGAATGGAGGAAAAAGATGGAAGTTGTGTTCTATGGTTCCTTGCTCTTAGTTTAGTTTTATATTGCACGTTTGTTTCATACTTCTCCTCACATAAGTTGACTTGGCACACTGAGGAAAAAGACCACAACCGCACACTACTACCATGGCCATAAAGAATGTATTATGAATCTCAAATCATTCTAACTGCTCGTATTATTATTATATATAACTAATAACCATTCTTCCAGAGAAAGGGTTATGGTGGCTGTCTGCCTCTCTCTGCCTGCGTGCGGAAGAGGAGGAAAAAAACGAAAGAGTCTACAGAGTCTGATGATGATTTAAGTTTTACTTTTTGCAAGTTTCTTAAGACGCTGCTACGCCTTCCTTGGTGATTTGCTCGGCGGTGGTGGTGGTGTAATATTTCTTGATATATTTGTATTGCGTCTATAAATGCTGCGCTGGTTGCGAAAAGGAAATTGAGAATGAAAGTGTACAATATGTCTCCTTACGAGTTGTAAAAAGTATGTGCATTATACACATTCGTAGAATATCTTTGCTAAAGATCAAAGAGTCTTCTTTTGTCACCACCACGAATTTTCTTGGATTAGCCATCAAACCATGTAATTTTTCAGAGGCATGCCGGCTTGCACGAATAGCCAAGAAATCTATGAAACATATTATTGCTATTACGCAGTAAGTGTGAGAATGAGAGAAGAGGAAGCAGATGAAGCCAGAGAGAGAGAGAGATGCATACATCAAACAAGCATATTTTTCTTCAGGGATGACGGGTGGTTGTTTGACCCAGAATGCCACTCTTCCCGCATAACCATGTACACTACTTTTGCTTTTTGCATTCATGTCGCCTATTATCTTACATATAAAAAAACCTGGCAAAAATATGCATATAGTGACATTATTTGCGAAATTACTATTTCAGCCATGAATTCTTCCCCTCCTCATCCTCTACCCCAACTGTCGTGCTCCTGTCTTGTTGACGTCGCGTCGTTGCTGTTGTTTTGTTTGTTGAATATAATATGCAAGGAGAAAAATTACTTTTTTGTTTTTCTGCACCGCTCACACACAGACAGTAAAATAGTTCAAAGATAAAAACGACATTTCACGTTTAACTCTAATAATCTCAAGAAAAGAAGGCTAAAAAGGACTACACGGAGCTTTGTGCTGTTGGGTTAGGTTTTTCTTTTTGGGGTTTTTAGACCTCCTGTTTTTTTCTACTTCTCCTCTTTCATTTCCCTCATTGATTCATTGCTGTTGTTATGTGTGGTGGTGGAGTAGTAAAGCTTACTTGAATTTTTTTCACTACTCCCTTAAAAACCACCACAAATCTCTCTAGGCAGAGGCAGAAGAAAAGGATTCTTGAGATACATATGTATATGAAAGCAAATTAATCTTGTCAGCATTTTCATGCTATTTTCAGATACATATAAAAAAGTTTCTCTCACTCACTCTCCTCTTGTTTTCCTCTTTGTGTTTTTGAACTGCTTCTCTCTGTGTGTGTGTGTATTTGGCAACTACTTTTTTCTTATTTATACCACCCCGGGATGTGAGTCATACTCATAATAATAATAATGTGAATGACTAAATGACTATCAACCCGCCTCCTAAATCTTATTTAGCACCCAAGCTGACTAATTTCCTACTTTTGATATTTTCTATTGTTCATTTTAGTCTTCTGGGTTGTCTCCTTGTCTCTGCCTTCTTTCTATTCCACTTTCGCTGGCGGAGAGCTGTCATAAGATGAAAATGTAATTTAAGTTTGGAAGATCTATTCAGATAAACTGCGAGTCTGACATGGAATATGTAGTTAGGTATATGGAACATGAAACATGATCGTGATATGTGTTTTGTTATGCCATTTTTTTAAAAGAATGGTAAACAGATAGACGTAATTAAGGTATGTATGTACATTCAAGAATTGAGATCAAAAGCCCATCATCCAATATTACATGCAATTTTGCATGCCCGTGTGCATCTGCATATTATTACACTTTCTTTAACGAGAAAATATTTGTGAGTTTTGTGCAGCACAAGAGCACAACAAGAGGAAAAAATTGTAATTTGAGATTTATTGAAGGTACGCCAAAACTTTTGCAGTTTCTCATAAATAAAATTCCGATCGACAGTTGAAAGACTTATGTTTGTGCTCGTTTTGCTGCTGCGGTGCAGTAGACAAGGTATGCAGTTGATTGATATCGCATCTTTGATCTTTGTAAAATGCTCATATATACCTCGCCTGCTATATAAAGGAAACGCCACCACCACACCACCTTGTCTTTGATAGAAGATAAGTAATTTATGTGGCGTATCGATTCTGTAAAGGCACAACTGTTTATTTACATACCTAGTAAATACATACAAACATCGTTACAGTCTCTAGGTATGTGTCAACAAGAGGATAAGATTTTTTTCCTATTTATTTACACAACCAATCATTGAATTAATAGAAAAAAATATCGAAACGAAGCTTCTATTCCCGCTACCGCTGTGAGTTTTACTAGTTTGCACACAAACAACAACAAATAAACATTATTATTGCGGTTACAGTCAACTATAAATATTAATGCGCTCACTTCCTATTTATCTTATCATTTCAGCACTCCATCAATCCTTCTCTTTTACCTTTCATAGAAAACGCATCATTGACAACATAACGTGCAGTTTCTTTTGATGTACGTACCAACTTTTTTCATATAAAAAGCAGCTCTTTCTCCACATTTTTTACAAATAATGACGATGTAGTACGTCTTTTATGTCTCTATAAGGGAGCGCGTTATCGCAATTAAGACATATAGGCACAGTTTTTTACGGCTATTGTTTTCGATAACGCGATAATATAGCGCGCTGCATTAAATGCTGTATGGTTTGATAAAAGTTGTACTTTTTCATAATGCACTTTATTACAGCCAGCTAACCTTAATGGAACTGAAGAATCAACGACGACCACTTGCCAATAAAGTCAATTCCCCTCCATTAATTTAGAAATTCCCTTCCGATCCCAGACACAATCAGACACGAGGCAAACAACAAGTCATATTTATAGAGGGATAGGCATTTATATAGATCTGCCAGTAAGCTAAACCAGGCAAATGAGGTTGACTCGATGATGATGATGATGGCGATGATGAGATGAGAGAGCAAACATGATCAAAGTCAATAAAGAAAACCTTGTGGTAGGATAAGACTAAAGTGAATTGATCCGCAAGAGAGGAAATCTGATATGATAAAGATGGATGGATGAGCAGAATACATTGTTTTATAAGAAATATCTCCTCTAAACATATAAAATGCATTTTATTATTAATATATCAATTGTAAATATACATTGTCTGTGTGTGTTGAGGTTAAGTACAGCAATGATTAATGAGCCATTAAATTAATATATATTTTTTATGCAAGCATGTATGCACTCACACATGATCTTTATGTGCCGGTTTTCATGGCTTTTTTATCTACGTATTTTGCACAAGTGGCAAAAACGGAACACGCGGGAGCAATCTTGCAATAGCAAAAATATTACTACTTGCAGAGTCAAACGAAGAGAGAAGGCACTTGCGGTTCTTGAAAAAAAAAATGAACTGATCATCGTCCTGGGAAAACGTTGCTTACAGAATCCCAGCAGCAGCTATATAGAAGCTTAATAGGTAAGTAGCTTTACACTTCTTGTTAAGCCGGAGAAGTGGCCTGGCGATAGCAAAAGATAAAAAAAAAAATTTTTTTTTGCTCAAGTGCTTATCTCTAATTCCACTTCATTCACTGCTCCTTATACTTTTGCCGTTTAACTACAACTACTGATGGTCTGGCACTGGCTTGTAATGAACAGCGAGTGCCGTACGAAAAAAAAGGTTTTTTAGAACAATACGCTCTGTTATAAGAAGAGAGGAGCTTTTTATAAGCTGTATAAAACCTACATACTTTAACTGCTTGGTCGACATAATATAATGTGTGCAGTGCATCCATGGATAAATTGAAGGGCTAACGAAAAAGTGCTTAGCTTGTCCTTTTTTTTCTTTTTCGCCAAAAGGAAATCCAATAACCCACGAGGCTTTTACCCTCTCTCGACATACATTTTTGCGCAGTATAATATTGACTATTGACACTACCAACTATAATACTGAACTAGGACGAAGAAGATGTCATATTTTATAATGGGGCTATATGTTACCAAAAATATGACATTTTCTGTCTGCTTTCTGCCATCGCCAGAAGAACAAGAAGAAAAGACAGAGGAGACGGATAAAAACACCGATCCAGCAACATAATGGGAAAAAGTGACAATTTGTTGATAGCTCTATAAAAACTTGTTACTAGATACCTCTACGTCCAAGGTTTGTTTGCCATTATGACAATTAGTGAACATAATATTTGTACCAATTTAAATGTAACCTTCTTCGCGTGTGTGTAATTAGCAATAAATAAATACATGACATCAAATTGTGGACGTTCTGTCGGTTTTTTTTGTTTTGCTGGTTTCCCGTGTGCATGTCGCATAACTTCATAGTGCAAAAGTGGAGAGAGGACGGTTAATATGTTAATTAAGCCAGGAAGCTAACTGTCAAAAGATAAAGACAGGTTTTATTACATTGTCCGCCTCTGGTGACAAGACAAGATAGGTGAACGTATTACAAGCCTGGCGTCCTGATTCATGTCATCATCGTCATCACATTATGAGTTAGCGACTGTTCACAAAACATTTTGAGTTAGTTTAGTTGGTATAGAAGAGATGACATCATGTTTGATGGTGTTGGTGGGTGATGGAGCAAAAAGCAGTTATGAAAATTATTTTGTGGACGAGGTAATGAATTTTGCAGTTAAAGCCATAAATTATTCACCAGCTACATCACCAATACATATTATCTCTTATATTGATACATACTAACCAGCTAACTGAATATTGATTCATTATTGGCACTCTTTTTTTTGCCTGACTAATAATATGTCTGCAGAAAGCGTACAATAGACAGCATGGTTCTGGTTCTCATTTCTGACGGGCCGTTCTAAATTTGTCTTTCTAAAACCTAAACCTAAACAAATTTTTTTTCTACTATTCAAGTCAAGTTGAAACTACTGCTGAGTATATGTTATGGCTGCTATGATCTGGAGTGGAGTTGTCTGTCTCAACACCTACTCAGCCACCACCACCTCAGTTTATAGTTTATGCCAGCTATAGACTTCAAAAAACACAATCGGATGAATAATAATAATAAATAAATAAATATACATATACATATGCCATGGCGTAGTGTGGCGAGTGAGAAGATTATTTACACCAAGATTGGCCTATTAAGAGAAAAATTATGTATACGAAAATGTTTTAATGATAAACAGTAATGAAGATTGTATTAGCACACCGCACCGCTTGCTGTAAGCGCTATATAGAGCCAACAGGGAAAACAACATTGTTTTTACAGATGAGAAAATTGTCGGACAACTTTTCTCATTAATTTCTCACCTCGTTGAAGTAGTAAAACTTAAACATGAGGAATTATATATTTACTTACACTCTAACATTTCACTCTCTGCTGTTTATTGTGAAAATATTATTGTTAGATTGGAAATGAAGCTTGTTAGTTAAAGTTGGGCTGGCTTTTATATTATTTGTCTTCTTGGTTTTCATGCTGTCGTCATAATTTCATAAGAACTTTTTCTGCGTCCAGTCCAGAAATGCCAGATACAGAGAAAACAGCAAAAATGAATGGCTTACTTGTTCCCTGTACCGTAAATCATCTCAAGCTCAAATCCAACTAAACTCATTCATTCCCTACAGCCTAGATAAATGTTTATGATGTGATAATTACTGATATTCCTGATAAATATCTAACTGCTACTACCACATTCGGTTACGCTTTCCTGTTTTAATTAGTTCTCCTTCTCTCTCCATTCGTCTTGTATTGCTTAGCTTAATAAATTCCGTTTCCTTTGCCTACCCTCGGGATAAAAAAGTCTAATTTCTTGATGTGATGATAACATATTATTTTTTTCATGGTTCTTTCAAGAAAGCAGAGAGATGGAACTCTACTAATAAAAATTAATTAAATACTTGTAGCAGACACGTACATAAACATTACTCCAATGATAAAGCTTCTGAAGATCATCCGAAGGTGTTGCAAAAGTTGCAATTTTTCTACATAGAAGTAAATCAAGGGAATCACTCTAATTTTCTCCCAACTTCATCAGCCATTCTCTTTGATTGCCCCTTCCTTGGCCTGCCTGGGAATAAATTAGGTCTCTTGTAACCATTCTATCATATTCCTGAGTCGCACATACAGGATAACAGGATACATTACCAAAAAAATGTAACATTTCCGTACGCTCATCACGTTCATATAACAAAATCTGTACAAGGTTGATAATGATAAGTCATGTTGCTCTAAATTAATAGATTCAACGTTACTCTTCCGAGCATCCTCACTTGATTTGATAGTATCCTTTTTTCAAATATTTTTTTTGTTTCCGTTTTATTCAAAATAAAATGCTCAGTAAATGTGTCATCATTTACACGAAAGCAACGTACGGAGAGCACAGAGCAAAGCTTGGCGCACAACCCGAGAAAAGTTAATGTACCTAACGATTCACCTACACACACACGCGTTGCACGTTGAGCAATTTCATTCATGAAGTGAAATTATTTTACACTTGGGTACGTTACTCTGATGATTCATAGCACAACAGAGGGTCAATTATATGTACAATTTCATTTTTGAAAGGAAACTGTGTGCGGAGGAAAGGAGCTGTGTGTGTGTGTGAAAAACTGATCTGCCTCATCTTCATCACTTCATCTTGTCCTCTTATTTTTCAGATTAACCACGTCACATCTGCAGTAGCAGATACAGAAAAAATATGTATAACACGGCGACTACTACTACTACTTGCAAGACAACACCAGTGGCTTTGTCCTGTCATTGACAAGTTACGGAGGCGTTCCTCCCCGAACGAAAAAATGTATACTGCAATCAAAAGGCCTGAGAGAGAGATAAGCTAGCTAAGTACATGAGTAATCTCTTATAGCTTGTTTGTCTTTTGCTCTGTTTGTGTACACAGAGCATGCACAGTTACTAGAAAGATTCGCCAGCGCAATTTCGCACACAAAAACCATGTGCAATATATTTTCTCGTTAGGAAAAAAGAACCTAGTCAGTCTTTTCCAAAAACAAACAATCACACGATTTTTCTTTTGATTATGTTTGTTTTGTCGGCAAAAAAAGCAACCATATAATTGAGAAAAAGGACTTGACTGGGGTTTGGGTCAGTATGATGATAATGAATGACATTCGAGAGAGTCGAGAGCGTCTCAAATTAGTTCATGTTGAGAACAAAAAATAAATCGGTGACAATCTGAGAGTGGCTCTGTGGCACACTGGCACATCACCGACATTTTCATTCTACCACTTATATTATGTTACATGATCTAGAGAGAGAGGTCATATTGCGTCTATTTTGTGCAGATACTCATTTAGTTGGACAGAGTAAAGCTATTTTATTAAAAGATTGCTTTTAGTCTTTGTTGTTTCTGCGTATTTACCATTTATTTCGATGATGACGACTCTGGCCAAATGAGTGATTGAGATTGCTAAGAATGTTGATTTTCTGCCAAAGGGCTTAAGAGGTCCCCCCATGTCTGCGTGAAGTAAAATTTTCGAATCTGGAGGAAAATACCCTTCCTGAGTGAATTCATTTCACCAAGGGAAACATGGATGAAAAGGGTCAATTTTAATCTTAAATTTCACCTGATGAAAGTAGTTGCTCCCAGGTCAAGTATGTGTGAAGCGAATTGTGTACGGCCATAACAACGACACAGAAGAAGACAACATTTGCAAAGTGTTGTGGTCTACTGAACTGACATTACCCCAATAATATGTACCTATGTACTTGTAAACTTACATACATAGTTAAACTACATAATTAAACTTATTAAATTAGCTAGCAGATTTGGAGTGAGCACAAACATGTATATTTGAGATGGAAATGTCGATATTACCTTGAAAATCAAGCCTATGTATAAAATAGACTAGTTCAATTAATTTTCTATCATTAAGTTCAGGTTTATATAAATATTCCTAACCTGCTTACAACAAATGAACCCGTATATTTACTTAAAGTTAATTAAAGTTCTATAATTTGCTTAAATTGGAGTTCGAAGCTTGAAACAGTTTGTGGTGCATATTCATTACATTTTGTATAGTAATGGAAATACAACCCACGAAAACGAAATTCTTACAAAAGTTATATTTAGAAATGATATATGCACCTTTTAAAACATATGGTAATGAAAACGCATTAAATTGTTCATAAAATTCCTAAAAACCTAGTTCAAGCAATTATTCAGTTCATCCAGGAAAAGGGGGTGCCATTTCACGCATACCCTAGGTGAAAAATAAGGTATTTTTCATCCAGGTGAAAGTTGAGCGAAATTTCGCTCAGCTTTCGCTCAGTGACCTGGGAGCGGGTGAGTGAAATTTTTCACTTCGCCCTTAGTTCACTCAGAAAAATGCATTTCCCTCAGACGTGGGAGAACCTCTTTAGAGTACAATTGTACAAAGTGATTAATGTGGGCAGTATCTGGTGGAGACGATGCCAACTTTTTTTTGTGTATCTACTTACTTTGACCATTTAAAGTCAACACACGACCTTAATATTCTGTCATCGTCAGTGTCAAACTGTACGAAAATATTTAACTAGGTATACGAAAATAGTCACATATTCTATTCTAGCTTTTTTGTCACAAATATCAACGATTAGCATGCAAAACACGATCATTCTTTTCTTCTTTCATACAAAAAACTTTTTTATTGGCTTGATTCTATTTTCGTAAATCAAAACTTCAGTTTACCCCAAAAAATGTTCCAGAAGTCGTTCTCCTTGTAAGTCAGATGAAGGCGATCACTCCTCTTATGAATATTTCTCATGCTACTTATTTCTCTACTCTTGTCACATGCAAGCTAATGAACTCTCTCCGGTTTTCACTTTCGTCCTCTTCATCCAAAGCTCTGTTCTGGAAAATGACTGTTTTCTTTTTGTGTATTCTCTCGTCCTTTCTCTCTCCCGGCTTCCTTTTAACTTGATGAACGAAAATTTTCACAGCTACTCCAGTATACAGTGCTAATAACTACAATAACAACAACATCAACATCTACTTCAACTGTGTGTAAACTTGAACAAAGCCATAACATTTGACGCGGTACACAAAATTATAAACGGGCACATATTTACGTACAAAATACCTAAATAACAACAATGCCTTTAATTCTTACTGCTACTACATTACTACACACAACAAGAACAACAACAGTTTTACACAAAATATCATCTTTTTGTTGGCTACTTTATAAGAAGAAAGTCTCATTTCTTCCTCAAAACAACAACTATGCAGACTACCAAGGGAAAATAATATACAGAGAAATGGATAATAATAGTAATAATGGAACTTTGCATACATGAACTACATACTACTACTAATACAACGGCTTTTAGAAAAACTTTTTTAACGGATTTATGAAAGCCATTAACTTTTGGTTTGATAGTTTCAACTTGAAGTACTTACTTTTGTCTCTTGTCAGTAGTTTGTAGAGAGCACTGCGTGGTAATAGCGCGCAAGGCGCAAAACAGATTTGCTGCTGTTATAAATACTTCCACAAAACAACTTGTTTCTTCTTCCGAGTAATGTTTGAACTTACTGTTCAAGATGATAAAGTTCGAAACAATACTGGAACGTTGGAAATTGGCGTGACGCTGCAAAATAGTCCATTAAACACTCGTCGCGTCGTCGTCGACGCTCTGTCCTTCAACAAAGGTAACTGACATGTCCCGTTTTTTGCTTATAACTTGTTTGTTTGGAAAATGACGTTTGATGCACTTGGTCTTATAACTAATAAAACTTGTATTGACGTAAAGTGTCAAGAAATTGTCTGCTGTCTCTTTTCACTTTTTTTTCTTGGAAAACAGTTTTCTCTCAATAAACTCTTTTAAACCGCTTTTTTATAATAGACTTAAACTATTATGATAATGATGAGTAAAATGGCGAATAAGCACAAGAATGGGAATTAGAGAAGAGTAGTAATTTGGTTGGAAGTGAGTAAGGTACTGGGACCACTGTCACTATTACTGGGGCTATGATATACTTGTGCATGCTGCTGAATGGGAAAACAGATTCGCATGGTCTCTAAAAAATTCCTTTTTCTTCCTTTCGTCGACGATACAAACAACAAACTGCTCTGCTCCGGCTGGAACTGTGAGAGTGAGTGAGTTGAGTAACTGGCAAGTGCAGGAAAGCAAAGAAGTGCGAAACTGTCTTCTTTCAGCTTTTCAGCAATGTAGGCTGCTGTTTAGTAGTAAAGCCGCCAGTATACCAAACTGTACGTATGTATGCCTTTTAATAATATGAGTCAACGGAGAACGAGTGAAGTTTCAGGATTGACTCTTTTTCTCATTCTCGTCGAGAGTCTGATATACTGGGCAAAAAGAGAGTTTGACTGTTTTACTTAACTCGTTCTTAACGCTGCTGCTTTTTAGCACTACTACTCCTACTTACGACTACATATTATTATTACTTGTGTGTAGTAGTATGCCTGGCTCTCTTGCAGTTTCACTGACACTGCTTTATTAACTGCGAGTTCTGCTGCTGCTCATTCCGAGATGCCGTTTTGTGCAAAGGCATAACAAAATGTATGCAACTTCTTCTTCTGTACATATCACAAATAAGCAAAGAAGATGGTGAAGATGAAGCTCTCGCATCTTTTTCGACTCCCTTTTCTCAGACTTTTCGCTTTTATGGCAAAAACTGAGAAAAAGTGAGTGTGACTTGATCACATACACACACTACCACTTTTTACTTTTTCTCAAGTATTATTACGATCACAGGACGACGACGACGACGATGATGGGACAAAACAAACGCGAAGGAACTGTGCAACTTTTTCTCTCCGGGACTTTTTTTTGTGGGAAATGGGCTTCTTGTCATTAAGATAGCTCTAGTTATATGAATTTAGTAGGAGAGGAGTAGTAAAAAAATATACTGCGGGACCATCGTCACCAAATATGGCATATTAGCAGCACAGTGATGAGACTTTTTTGTGAAAGTGCTACCAAAAAAACTAGTTTTTATTACCTTTCCGTCTTCGTTACGTATTTAAGAGGACCGGAGGAGTGGGGAAAATAAAAAATGTAACTTAATATCCTCCAAATCAAAGTTATAAACATGTAGGCTAAAAAAACATCCAATTAAAGTCTCTTGTATGAGCTATTTTGGTAAAAAAACGTTGCATCTTCTTGACTAAAAATGCTACTATTACCGACATGTACAAATCGCTAACTTGACAATGACAAGTTATTTGTCGTGTGTTTGTGGACTGATTAGTTATGCACAAATCTGGTTTGTTGACTGCCTGTTGGTTATGATTTGAATTGTAATGTCATCTTCACCGTCTCCCGTTTCATGTAAATTGGCCATGGAAAAAAATGACAACAATAGTAATTAAATTATTCATAACCATAATACTAGCGTGGCGTGTGGTGTGAGCGCACCTGTGTGCTAGAGATTTTGGCCTCTGTGACACATTTGAATTCATCAGGCTCCATATTCTCTCTAAACTTGTATATGACGGCATGAAACAAGTTGTTACTCAGATTTTTCATTATGATAAATTGAAAAAATGCCCGAAAATGGAAGATTTCGTATTTCACATTCCTTTTTTTCTGCAGAGAGGGTTGTGTTTGCGAAATCAAAATTCCAAGAAGATGAACTTGATATTTTGGAGAATGTAAAATTTCGCAAAGTAACATTAACAAACAGAAAAAAAGTTTCAAATGGCTTATATCAAACCACTTGAACCTTATCCGCGAGTCTATTCACGTAACCAACAACTCGGCTTAATTCAATTATCGCTGTAACGCTACAGTAGCTTTTATTGATTTTGTTGCAATGAGCGCCGAAGCAATAAAAACTATTTTAATGTTTAAATCTGTGTAATTGATTTTAAAACTGCAAAAATGCATCTTTAACTCTTTAAGTACACCTACCTGTTTGTTTGCTTGATGTGGAAACAAACATTTTACAGATTACGAACCAAGTGGCAAATATGGTGTGGGCGAGTGTAAAGAAACAGGAAACAGTTTTGTTTCTAGCACTCTGCAACCTTTTACATATTATCTGTAGCTGCTTGCTAAAAGTATTTTTCCGCTTATTGAAACAATTATGCATTAGATTAATTAAAAAGTTCGACAACGGAGAAGGAAGAACCTTCGTCGAAGACTCGAAGAAACAAACAAAGAGTCAGAGCAAACCGGAACTTTTACATAACACGTCTTGGTTCATAGTTGGCCGGAAAAGGAAAATAGGGCTTGAAGATATTGAAGTTTCAGTCTGAATTAATATCCTCCACTCCAAGTTTTTGCCATAATAAAGTCGCTCATCCTTAGTGGAGCTCCATGTAATTTTGTATAGACATTTTTTAGCAAAAACTGTATTTTATTCGAATTTACCTACTTAATGTTTTATTAGAGTCATCATAGCACTAAACTCTCCAATTTTTCTTGTCAAGAGGTTGAACGTACGGTAAAGTGGATAGAATTCTTGCATCATCGTTATCGCTAAAAAGTCATGTAGTAGGCTTACCGCTTAAACCACCACATCTTAACAAGGCCATAAATACATACATATATTCAACGCAACCACGACGGATGGACTTGGATTTTGACAGTTGCATAAAAATGTTTGGTTACCTATTAAATTGCGTTATCTCACAATCTCATTTTTAATTAGTCTGCTCTGCTGCGATAAGCTCGAGTGAAAGAGCTCTAACATTGAACATAAAAGTGAACATTGTAACATTGAACATTATTTTTTCATCGAAAAAGTGAACTTTCGCTGTTGTAATAAGCTAGACATTTCCTGTTTTTCTTCAAAATCTTCCACATAAAAAATTGCAGTAATTTTACTATTTCTTTGCAGTGTTTCAACCTTCTTACTTTGCAGATTCGTTTGAATTTTACTAGGGACATTTTTTTCCCAATAAAGTACACGGGAGCCAGAAAACAAACACCATTTTTATTGCTGATGCGGAAGGAAGAAAACTAGGCAGAAGAATGAAATTCATCTTAACTTTTAATTAACAAACTGGAGTGGAAGTGCAATATAGGAACATGCAAAACAAACTACATACTTACATTTACATCATAGTTAACTTGTAAAAGTAGAACATTTTTCCACTGTTATGTCAATAACCTGTAATGTTTTCAGAAATCCATAATAGTCAGACAGAATATTCAACTCCTGGGAAAACTGATACATATTGCGTGAGCACTATCAAACAAACAAGGAAGAGCCCATCACTTTGTAAGCATGTCATAATACAAGATCCTATATTATGTCTGTGTCAATGTTCCGTCAAAGTTTTGATGCGCTTTCAATTAAAATTCAAACATTCAAAACAAAAAAATACACGGAAATGATGAGAGAGACGATTGAGTTGCATGAGTATGAATTCATTAACCGACTTTTGTTTGAAGAGTTCAGTGGGATCAAATATCAAATTAATTAGAGTGGCTCGGACAAATCCGTATTAAAACAAACGGAACATCTCCAGTATAATAGATTTCATGCAAAGTTTCATCATGGCGTTGATTCTGAAAAGCAACAAAAATCATACTCTTCTAAAAAACCAATACATACATTCCTACCACATTCCATGTAACAAAATATTATTGTATTGTAGCATGTTTTCGTGATGAATAACAAGTTAGGCATAATCCTGCTCCTGTCATGTATGTACATATCTTGGTCGACGATGCTGTGGTCACAACTGTCGAGCCCCTTCATTATAAGATTTTCACATGAGTACTTCATTTTGATGAGCACAGAATTTTGTAAAACACTCCACAACTCAACAATTATAATAACGTAAGTTCACCTCTGGAATCTGCTCTTTCGAGTATTGTACGTCATTAAAACCGATTATTATGACGCTTGCTAGCCCAGCCTTCACGAGCAAGGTCCGCTTCTTCCAAGCTCCAGTTTCTAACTTCTTTTGTGGATGTAATACAGTAATGGAGTGAGACATTTTATTAATTCCCTTTGATGAAATATACAACAAAGGCATTCAGAACTAGTTCAAGTCGCTGCTACCCAAGAAACGTTTCTGAAGAGAAAGGGACTGGACGCTCGCTCCTTACCTCTGAACCGTGTTGAGTTCTTTAATCTCAAAACTTCTGCGAATGGATCAATTCAATTCATTTGAACATAAGATATGTCTGTGTATTTATCATTATACGAAGAAATCGTGCCCTATCCCGTCACCACATCAGGCAAAGGGGATGAATGGAGAAACGACTAGAAGGAGAGGTGGGATGACCCTAATTCACTGTAAACATTCACTATGACTAGAGGAGTGACGCGCAGTCTTCGTTTGAAAACTAAATATACAATGATCCTCCTTTGGTTTCCTTTGTTGCCGGAAGAGAAACACAAACTTCAATTTCATCGTTCACAATAATGTCAAAAGTACATTAAGTAGGTATACGCTCCTCTCTCAATTTTTATCATTTTGTCCACCCACCCCGGCATATTCCCCCACCCTAATGGTATCCTAATATCCTGTACGTTCGCCTTCCAGAACGTGATGGCCGTAAAGAAGTGAGCTTATAAAGTTTGATCATCATGATGAGGCCATTATAGGAGCGCAAACGGCGGCAAATCTTTGAGAGAGAGCCTCCATCATGATGACCGAGTATACTAAACCTCTTTTTCAAGAGGATAAAACTTTTCCCAGTTTAGTTTATGTGTTTGTCAAACCGAGAATCTTACAATAGGAAAATTGTTATCACCCTTCGAAAGAGGAAAATAAGCTTTCTCTCTTTTCTTTCTTTCTCCAGGAGTCTTTCTCTTGTTTTGTTGAATCCAGTGCAGTGTAGCGTAGAAAGTTCATGCATGTAATGAAAGTGTGGGAAAAATCATGTTCCTTCCTCCAACAAATGCATATTCAATTCACCCATGCATACCTATACATACATGTTATAAGTATGTTTTTTTGGGCTTTCAAATAAAATCACCATTGCATTTTTCCGTACTGCTTGAATGCATCCGTACAAAAGGAAAAGGATTTTTTTTTTGGATTTTGGTCCTTCAAGAAAAACATGAGATGAGAACAAGAAGAAGTTGATGTCTATTCCTTTTTACATAAATTCTTTTTGTTTGAACTGAACCGGAAACAAGGTTTTGGTTGGATTACTACTATTTGCCAGTCTTGGACTATTGTATGAATATGTAGAAAAGGGACACGGTGTTTTTGCAAACAAATCAAGTTGACAGAGTTTTTTTTCTTCAAGTGGGTTTACAAGCCTTGCTTTACTCGCCATACTTGACTTGGGGAAACATTTTGCTCATTAACTTCATTAAAACAGGAGCATCAACTTTACTAACGGTACAAATGCTTTTTCTTTGCAAAGGATTTGCCTAATCTAGTGGATTTTTAGTGCTAAAGTTATCTCGAGTGAAAAAAAAAACTTCTCAATTTTTTTTCTCATAGTAGTCCAAATTGTATAGGAAGCATTTAGGCAAGCTATGCTTGTTTTTGTTGACGTCAGTCGTCACTTCCTTTGTACCCGTTCACCTCAACTCACCTGTAAAGTAAATGAAAATTTAATGCTGTCTTTCAGTAAAATTGAATCTTTTTTAATTTCCCAAGTGACTCTTTGAATAACAGAAGACAAAATCTAACGAAGCAGTCAAGTTAGGTCAAATCAGGTCGGAGTCCTCTGGAAGCTTTACCTGTCGGCCATTTCGGTATATAATATGCAGAATGCAGATACGCTAAATTTTTATGCAATTGTCGACAACCGAATCAACCGTTTAACCAAATAACCTGAGGGCTACCACCTTTTCTCACTATTGTTTGCGAACATGGCACAATCACCACAAACAAACTGCAATCCTATTCCATATTAAACTAAAACTACAACAGAATAAAATATACTTACATACGTACAATCACAGAAAACATTGCGCATGTAATTAATTATGGTCATGATGGTCGCGTGAGAGTGGTGCATATCATGGACAAAACATCTACTAAATAGGTAAAGTAGCTAGCAGCGGAAATAAAACTCATGTTAAAAAATGCAATCTCACTTCGCCCTGGTTTTGGATGAGTGATTGATACAAATTCCCAAGACGCTGCCACTGTGACACGAGCAGACAATGATGAATTGGATAAAAGCACTTGGTAGTCCTCACCTCTCACACGGAAATATCTGTAGCTGTTTAATTTCCTTAATGTCGCTTGTGTAAAAAAAACATGTATCAATATCCATTTTTAGCCATTCAAACTACCGTTTGAAGGAAAAACTTCAAAATACTACATAGTAGCATAATATTCATTAGCTAAAATTTGGCAAAAAAATGAGTGTGGTGGAGACGGTTCCATTTGATGGAACATTGCTACGTTTAGGAAAGGATTATGTGAAGGATTTAATCTTAATGCTGCGATTAGCAAGGGTGATGTATGCGGCAATAACCCTGTGTGGTATTCCACGACATTACGATCATGATATGTTATAATAATGATACGCTTACGCTATTTCCTACGACGTGCTTTCTACTACACCACCACCGTGAAAACGGGCACGCTGTGAGTAAACAAATAGCTTGCATAGCTATCACATTACTACTATGAGCTCAAATATTATACGGACGGATCATGAATTGCATCAGATTTTGGCGATAATCTTAATTAAACAAGCCTACTATATATATTCATACATACCAACAACGCTAGTAGCTTTTATTTTGTGTGATGTCTCTAGACTTTGCTTTTAGGGTGGGATTTGGGATTGCGAAAGACAAGAAAAAGGTTTCGGGATGACGGATTCAGGATTAGCACTCGTGCATGCGCTAAATGAATAACGGACTATAATAATAGACTGATATTCAACATTTTTTTCATGATTCGGATACAATATTAAGTTGTCTGCGTTAGTGGTTTTTTAAGGAGATATGAGGAGTCCAAAGTTCATTGAGGTCTTAATTTGCATGCATTGTTGTCGGTGGTTCGGTTCGGATGGTGGGAACGGGAAAGTGAATTATTATTATTTCCACTTGTCATGCTTTCGTGTGTGCACTATTTTCAGCTAAATGACACTTTGGCATGGAATGCATCTCTCAATCCTTCTCTGATTCATGATAATGATAACCCTCTTGAGAATAAACAATCTTATTCTTGCATGCAGCAGGATGTACAATGCACCATTTTTTTCTCAAGGGATATGTTATGCGATGGGCTGCATAGCTCGTTAAAATATTTAAAATAGTCCATCTGTTTTTTAACAGTTGAGGTGATGAACAATGAATCGTTGCACTTGAACCAGAGAGAACCAGACGCTATCTAGAGCTGAAAATATGATTTGCCTGCTGTTATGCCTTCATAAAAAATGCAATTCCGATTTTGTCGACATAGTTCATCTGCTTCTTTCTTACTCAATTTTTTCTCCTTGTGACTTGTGGATTTCATTTTAATTAGATGATAGGCCACAAGGTTACAAGTTGAGGTATTAAATCATTATAATTTACAGTTATGCTATACGTATTGATGACGATACGCTTTGAACATTGAAAACATGCAGCCAGCCAGCCAGCCTGACATTTGTTAATTTACATTTGTGTATAAATACCAGAAGAAACCAGAGAGTACCTATATAATGTGAAGTTATATGGTTCGTATAAAATGAGGGGAATAAGTTATCTAAATACAATGTACAATGTACATTTTCCATAAATTATGCGTGTGAATGTCGAAATGCCAACCCTTTTTTTCTCGAGTAAATTGAAGACGATTATTGGAAAGAAACCCAACGAGTGCTAATAATAATATTATGATATATATTAGCCTTTGAACAATTCAAGTGTTTATTTGCATTTTCTCTTCAAAAAATCAACATTTCTCGCAATTCTCGCTACGCGTTACATAACACTTGTGCGATTGACATTCACACTCCTTAAAGCTATAAATACCCACATGTAAAATATATAAAAAATGTACTTTTTTTGGTATGTTTGCTGAGTCAACTAGTTGAGTTCATTTTATGGAATATCAGTAAAATAACGCAAGAATATTTATATGATTAAAAAATAGCGTGTAAAGCTACACCTTAAATATAGCAAATGAGTTAAAAAATTGCGAAATGTTCACGCTACAAGTTCAAGCTAAGATTGACTCTGTTTCTCTGAAAGAAATTAGAGCTCAAGATTGTCTCAGAGTTTGTCTGAGTCCAAGACACTGTACTAATTTTATTAACGACCACCTTTAGCGCTAATCTTCTCTGATGTTATCTTGAACTTGAAACCTTGAAATTGATTGCTTTATGAAAGCAGCTTTGTTTCAATATGGCTACACTAGAAGGGGGCCCATTGGCGACTAAGTCGCCAACAGTTAAAGAGATCGCAGTTCCAATTTCAATCTATAAGGTTTGTGAAATCAGTTAGGATAGCCGAACTTTGAACGATCCCCCTTCCAGCTGTCAGTTGTCTCACTGATCCCCATTTATCCCCATAAGGTGACCAAGTTTGGCGGTTCGTTCAAAAGACACCCAGTAGTACACACAGCTGCAGCTGCTCGTTTGTTTACCGTTGTTTTTAATACAACCAAGAGCAATATTCAGTATAAATATGGCGTAGGAACCCAGAGGATAACCCCATTATTTTTGCAATGCCCGATTACATATGCAACGGCCCATTACATTTGCAACAACATATTGCATTTGTAAAATCCCATTGAATCTGCAAAATCCCATTGCATCTGCAAAATCCCATTGCATTTGCAAAATCCCATTGCATCTGCAACATCCCATTATATTTGCAGTAACCCATCACTTGTTTCAAAATGCAATGGAAATGCTCCACGACACCAACACCATCTCTTTACATACTCACAACAACAAAAAAACACCACACAAACAACAACATGCCACAACAGTAGTAGTAATATGAACGTGACGTTTGTAATAACCCTTCACTTGTTTCAAAATTCAAATGCTGTAAACGCGCCACGCCACACCATCTCTTTACATCCATCCACGTTGTAAAGCAAGAAGGAGAGAGACGGAGAAGTGGAGCATTGCTGCTGGCTGTTGTGTATGTGTGTGTGTTGTGTAGGAGAGAGAGTGAGAGAGACCGCGTGAGTCTATTCTCCCTTTCGCGTTGCTTGATATCTAAAAGACATAGCAACAGAGGGGTATACTGTCCTGCATTAATTTTTTAGAGATGCTTCGCTCTCATTGCCATACCCTTCCACGTTCAACGTTGTAAAGCGAGAAGGAGAGAGACGGAGAAGTGGAGCATTGCTGCTGGCTGTAGTGTATGTGTTGTGTAGGAGAGAGAGAGTGAGAGAGACCGCGTGAGTCTATTCTCCCTTTCGCGTTGCTTGCTATCTAAAAGACATAGCAACAGAGGGGTATGCTGTCCTGCATTAATTTTTTGGTGATGCTTCGCTCTCTTTGCCATACCCTTCTTTGCTATGATGACGCGAGAAGGAGAGAGAAGGGAAGCAGCTGGTGATGATGATGATGATGATGATGGATCGACAGATCAGCTAGCTACGTCGATTTGTAAATTATATATATGATGGGTATATATACTAAATACATAACGTATATACTACTTTTGCAGCCCAGCGCAATTCATTTTCGATGGCGCTATGAAAATACCGCTGCTAATCCTCTTGACGGTACGGTAATTTAGATTCAGAGATGCTGAGAAACGAACTAAACACTTGGAAAATTCATTAGAACCATCCAACCAACCATTCTAATGAATACGGTTTGCATTGAACATTTGGGACCATTGCCCCATAATAGTCACACATGCGAATATTTATTTTATGATTATGATAGATTATATCCCAAAACGAGACGACACACAAAGCGACCATTTGAAACAAACTACACACTTCATAATATATAGTTAGCATAACATTAAATGTTTTTTGCTTGTGTGGTCATTTACTTACGTGCTTGAAGAAGAAGCTTGCTAATAAAAAGTTTCCATAAGTAAATATACATGATATTATCCAAGTCTAAGTGCTTAGCCAGGTATATTTTTGCTTTTAAATATTTGATCATCACGTATACGAACAAATTACGAAGCCAGTACAAATATCGCTCCAGAGGACAAACTGTAGTTGGAAACACTCAGCATTTTGAAATGGCTGGGGAAAAACTTTACACTGGACAAATTTATGGTGGTTGCATGTTAAAAACGTGGAGCCCTTTTGGGATATAATTCCAACGAATAACTCCCCGCAATAGACCAACTGCTGCATTTTTGGTCTTCAGTTCCATCCAATAATGTATAGGCCCGGACACAAACTTTGCAATTTGAGTATAAATAGGTACATTTATTCTTATGATTAGTAGGTATTGGTATATACACAAAAAAATGGCAATTACATATACACTGGAAAAAGTTGGTTGGTGGTCGGTTTCCTATCTTTGTCCTTGTGCATATTATACTGGCGCGTTGGGAGTATGTAATATCATCCTGTAAAATTGCAGATATTTTTCTTTCCCGTTAGTTATGCTGTGTGTTGTGTAAATGTAAAATGTAATGTGACGCATAAGCATAATGAGCAGTAGGTTTAAGCAAATGTTTTAGAATGAAGTGCTTTGATAATTGTCGACACGCTTTGAAGTTGCTCCCACAGGTGCCAGAAATGAGAAGAAACATAGCACTACTCCATCAGCAGATTTCATGAATCGTTTCACTCCTATCTCAAATTTCAATGTGCATTGCATTTCTCTTTCTGCATTCCAACACTCTAACGACCGTTACTTACTGCAAAATCCATATGGACCCATTTAGTAGGAGAGAGAGATGCACAAATTTATTTCGTTTCCCTTTTCTCTCTTGACTTTGACTCGCTAGAAATACGGTTTAAAAAATATATAAACTGCGCAACAATAATGTGGTTGTGTAAGGCAATCTTATGTATGTATTATATGAATTAATGATAAAAAAGACGTGAAATGAAATCTTACACAAGCTTATGATCCGCTTTAACTTTGTTAGTAACTCTGCTCAAACTTTTTTTTACAAAATCATGTAGGTAAATATACGATAAAAGTAAAATTATAAACATTGAGGAAAATACGCTTATAACTAAACAACGTTATTAAAAATTTTATAATTTAAAAAGCATTAGTTCTTTACTTTTCCCTACTTTCCTTTCATTTGTATCTCTGTGAAGTAATTTTAATAGCAGTTCGAAATAGGGAAGGAAACCATCCAAGTGTGTTAAGTATAACGAGAGATCTTCCTGTAAAAAATAAGTGGTGTCTGAGCCGCGGGGTGAGCGAGACTTTCTCTGGAAATTCTAACGGGTATTATAATGCAGTAGTCATTTTCCTGGAAATCTCAAGCTGCCCCGCATATTTTACTCCAACTTTCAGTCATCATCAGTCATCACTTTCTCTCATGTTGAAATGCAGCTTATTTAATAGGTACGTAATTTGTAAAAAAAAAGTAAGTTGTTTGCTTGCATATAATTTGCGTCAAATGCTATATAGAAAATATGCCAGTATCAAAAGGTATGTTTTCTGACGTAGTCGATTTGTGAGCTTGCAGTAACTTGAGAACTTGAAAACAGACAGTTTCAATGTCTCTTCCAAATTCCATAAATACGTATTATATACGCTTTCAACAACTTTTATTTATTTACTTAAAACGTAGAAGACGTGATACAAAAACTATATACATAATAATACGTACATTTAACAAGGAAAAATAACTTATTTGGCAAAAAACTTTACATGCAAACATTTGTACTCGGGTGATAATTGGCTTCTCGCGTCTCCTACTCACAGGTCTAAAATCTGAATTTTGTAACTCAGAGAATCGCTGGGCGTTAAAAGTTTTTTAACGATCAGCTCCAGTTCTTGTAGCGCCAATTGGCAATGTGTTTTCGCAACAAGATCGCCTTCACATTGCTCCACGCGTGTCAACAGTCTTCGAACGTCACGAAGATGCTGGGAAACAGTGGGATCGCTCAGAATATCTTTCACTGACAAATCCTTCTGCACGCCCTTCAACAGCAAAACGAGGAGATGTAACGCTGCCCTCCGCACATGTATGTCTTTCTCTGATGACAGAAGGGACTCGACGCAAAACCAAACCTGTGTGAAAGCGATACAGAGAAAAAAATACAGGAAATAAAATTTATTTTCGTTAACTTAATAAAACCAGTCGTAACTCGTAACTTCTCCCACCTCCTCGTAAAACGTAAGAAGCCATGTGTCGTGTAGGTGCAAAGAACAATTTCAATGGGAAAGGAATTTTCCTTTGATTTTGTGAAACCAAAAACCCCAACTTGTCCTTTTCATGCTGATGTTGATGGGAATATAAAGGCTTCGATAATTTCAATGTGCTTATATTGAACATTCTAAGTACCCAACTCACCTCAGTAAGAACGGCTCCCAAAGAGAATCTGAGAAGGTGACAAAGTTCTCCGAGATTTGATAGGGCAGAAGTTCGGATCAAAGGTTCCTCGTCTCTCATCAAACGGAGAAAGACGTTCGTCAAAGGTGTACGGTAACTTGGAGCGAGCTCATTCAACTTTTGAATAACCTTCACAAGAATTTCACCGACTTTCATTCTCGTCTCTGTTCGCTCCCAACTGTCAAGTTGCAGGTACATGTTCCTGCTTCCACCACTTCCTTTCCCAGAATTACCGCAGCTGTCAACGTCATCATCACCACCGTCGCCGTCACTGATAATAAAATCATATTCTTTGATGAGCAGTGGAACCACAGTTTTATGGAACTTTGCAGCCAATCCTGCCATTCCTTGGATAGACATGAGATATACGTAGGAGTCGTCATTTGTCAGATTCTCTCGGAATATTTTTAGCACATGAATCTCATTTTCTAACGTTTCCCTGTCCCTTTGCTCAATTAGCCGGCGTAGCTCCAAGAGACCATGTCCTTTCACATGAACCATCGCACTGGAAGCGTCTTCCATTGCATGGTGGAATCGAGTCTTGAGAGGAAATTCCGATTTGCTCTGGCGGTCCTTTCCGCGCGTTCCAATGCTCAGTAGGATACCACTCGCCATTTCTGGAACGCCCTGTCTGACCAAGCTTGGCTGGGAACACTGACTCAATTTCCGTAAATGCGGAACGAACATTTCCAAATTATCCCATAGCTCGTTGATTTCTTTATTGATCTCTAATGATGATGACGATGACAAATGACTACCACTTCCTCCAAATTGAGATGACATGGCCGCTGCTGATGCCGCTACGGAAGCTGATGCCGCATCAATAAGCGCTCCAATTATCCCCAAAGCATACATAATTAGCTGACTAGCATCAAATGCATCTTGTTCCAAATCCTCCGACGAGCAACTAACCTCATTTGCAAACTTATTCAATAACAGTTCCAAGAAGCTCAGCGTTTCCTCCATCGACTCTGCATTCCCAAATTCTTCCAGTATTTTCTCTTCCTCGCCCAACTCCCCTAACAATTTGAAGGTAATGAATTTCTGACACTCGTGCAGACTGACTTTCACATCATCAACTCCCTCCAACCTCGTAGGTAATTCATCACTTTTAAAGCTTCTTTCTTTAAAGGAAGCCTCTGCCTTTCCTACATCCTGTCTCGTTGTGCCCCATGAAAGTAGCTGACGAAATAGAGTTGGCCATACTCCCTTCAACTTTTCATTCTTCAAAATTTCATGTGACACACATGAACAAATCCCGTCCAAATATTTTTCGTACACCTCATTATAGTCACTTTCCCCAGAAATGATCTCTTGGTGGGTTTGAACTATCCGAACTTCCGCCTGGCCCAGGTCATCATTTTCAGAGAAGAGTAGATCAAACGTGTTTAGAGTTGGAACTCCATTGGATTCCTGATTAAGAAGTAGCGTCATGATGAAATCGCATAAATTAAATTTCTCTTTGGCTAGCTCTCCCACCCTACTCCTTGTTGGCGGCGGCGGCCGAGTTGGAGGAAAAGGGATACTTGTTCCTCCCGTCGTTGCCGACGCTGCTGCTGTTGGAATACCTTTGCCACCACCTCCACCGGCACCATTAGTAGGCAGCACTAAATTTTCGCCTGCACCGGACCCGTAAATCTCGAAAAGTAAAATGAGTACATCCTTTAATTTATGATGCAGCTGTTCAGCCGCTGCAGCCACATTTGGCTCCTGCACAGGTTTCCTTAAGTACCTTTCGCATGCAACAAATACTTGCACCAACAAGGACCACACAGGTTGTAACAGTCTCAAAGGCAAGGAAACGTTCATGGGTTTAACTAAGGACAGCAGAAGCTCTGAATAGACTACACACATTGCTACATTTTGAACACTGGAGGAAACATTGGTCTTCTGGGAGGAATCTAATATTAAGTCACTTTTTCTACCGCCGCGGTTCTGGCACGTGTCCAGATGAACTACATGATGAAACAAGCTGTTCCAAAATACTGACTTTCCAAACTCAAAATCCATGTCCATCAGTGTCAGTCCACAGAACAGACCGATATGAATTAATTCTACATTTGTGCCGTATGGTAATTTAATGGATGCACTACTTTTCTTATCCTCAGACATTTCATCCTGCTTATTACCGGCGGATCCCGATTCCTGACTTTGTCTCACCATTTGAATGCATTGTTCTGCAAGATTGCATAGTTTCCCACGATCCGGTCCAGATTTTAGCAAAGCACTTCGCATTAAACTGGATAAAACTCGCATTAGCTTCCAGGTATCACAACTTCCGGAAACCTCCACCATCGTCGATGCTACCACGATAAGCCCACTTTTGGCAAGAATCATTTCGTACAATAGGTCATTACATGAGGCACTTATCCAACGTGGTTTTTCAGTGGCTCCGATAAGGAACAGGGAATTGATAAGGACTTGCCGGGGAACATTGACTAGAAAAATTTCTGTCATTATGGCAGACAATTTTTCCCTTGCTTTCATGACATTCTCATACTGTTCCACGGATAATGCACCAACTTTGCTTTCTTCAGTCTTGTTGGAGACTTTAGGACGGGCAATGGGAGACTTACAAATTTGCAGCAGGCCAGCAAGCAAATCGCTGGAATACTTTGGAGTAATTAGCGCATTGAGAGTCGGATGCTTGGAACAACATCCAAGGAGAATTTCCAGTGTGTGTGCTAGACGCAGGAACTGGTCGTACGGAGAGACGGCTTTTAGATCCACAAGGAAATGAGAGACACTGGGATTCATCTTGCGGAGCTTTTGTGGAACTCCTAGACCAGGGAGCAGATATGGAACTATACCAAATCCAACGACTAGCTCAACAGATTTTTGAACAAATATTTGAGACTGGATACTCAAAACATCAATAGACTTTTCCTCTTCAGTTTGCTCAGCTTCCACATGTTCCATGGCTGCTTTTAGCTCGGATAAGGCTGACAAAATGAGACAGGCCAATTTCCATGAACAAGTGGGTGAAGATGTTTCCGTGTTTAGTAAACTTTTGGAGGATTCCAAAAAGCCAACGTGCTTCAAACAAAACTCCGAAACTCTTTGAAAAACAGCGTCAGGGCTGTTGATGAGCATGTTTCCAGCGCGTGCTGGCTCCTCTGACCCATGATCTGCGTGAAAAGAATACAGCCAAAACAAACATTTAGTACAGCAATCCCCCACAAATGTTATAAATGCATTAAGTAACAATATTAATTAAACTACAGAGAAATCCATCATGTATTTGCACTGTGTGATTAACAGCAAGTAATGAGATTGAGGTTAATTACTAATTACCGTCAAAAGGAGCTGACAAATATTTGAACACTTCCAAAAGCCTATCCAGTTCCATTTTGTTTCCTATTTTCTCACTCCTCCGTTCACCTTTCCAAGCCAAACGCCTCTGCAATCCGGATTTCACCTCACATGTGGGAAAATGAGTAAATAATTATGGCTTAAACTGCTAATTATTATCTACTCTTGCTCCAAACACACCACATCCAACTTCATTCACAGTTAAATGTCACTGAACTGCACACGTGTAACACCTCTCACCTCCCCATTTACTAAATGACCTATTCTTTCATTGTCCACGAATTCGCTAATGAGTTAACAACAATAAGTACTACTTTTTGTGTAATCTGTCAACTTCCACCTTCAATCTCGCTCAAATCCGGTTGAACTCCAACATATCCGATGGACAACTAATCTTGTATTATCTACTCACCTCACTAAACGCTTTTTAAGGATTAACTAATGAGCTGTGTTGCAGGTGTCAAACCGTAGGAGGGAATCGTTAACTAACTACACGATTTTCTTGGGGTTTTGACTTTTACGTACAACCTACTCCAAGCTAAGCTGTAAAACACAAAACACATGTATGGAGCTCCGTTCCCGCAGATCCCATTCCCTTATGGCTTGCTGATGACCACGATGATCACGCACTTTTCTGTGGCACTGTAAACGTAACATTCTACACAAAGACACCCACTCATGTATGGCGTCACAATTTTTTGTATATGATCGTATGGAAAGAAATTGAAATGCGTTTGTCAATTTAGGTTATGAACGACAACTATTAAAACGCTTCAGATAATTATCACTGGTCAATTTATTTTATTGGGGTCAATTGAGACAAGTAATTTAGTGACACGCTTTTTTCCCACTGCAAAGATCAAATGTGACTGGTTAGCTTGGAGGAGGATTTTCTGGAGGGGGTTGTGGTGCTGGCTGCTCCGCAGTGGGTGGTGCAGGTGCTGGAGGAGGTGCTTCGCCCCCACCACCAGCTTGCGAAGGACGAGAACCCCCTGCGTCACCTGCGGAACCTGTGCTCTCAATGCTAAGCCGCACTCCATCTACGTCTTCATGATGACGATGGTGGTGGTGATGGGTTTCCGGCGGGGCCTGCGTTGCTTGGACATGGGCTTTGAGGGCGTCAAGATCGTGGGCGAGATCAAGAGTTGTTTCCGGTACGAGTGAATCCTTGGGATCGTAAACTTGCCATGAGGGAATCAAAGAACTTCCTCTCAGGCGCTTGACCACTGTCCGTAGCTTGGCACTTTTCAGGGCTCGTAGGTAGGATTTCTTTTGCGCTTCCGACATTTGTTGCTCTGCTTCGTCATCTTCGTCCTCCCGCATAATATCTTTGATGGCACGCTCAAATTTGTCGTCATCAGCACCGCCCACATCTTCTGATGGAACCAGACTCATTGTGGATTCCTTTTCTTCTCCGGAATGCAGTTTGGCGTAGTTAACCAGTCTGGAGGTGGAGATGCCGCCACCAGGACGGACGCTGGTTCCAGTGAACACCCACGCCAAAGCAGCTCCCACTGTCTCATCATCTAGTAGACAAAAAACTAATTGGTAATCTGACACCATCGCCATTTATCTCATTTAGAAATGATTCTCCGTGCCAATTTTTTATACCCATATCTACATCAGCTCGCTTAATGGCAGAATAAACTTGAACTACGCTAACGTCTCGATTAAGAGCGGGATCCGTTTCACTTAGCGCAGACGTTGGACTAATGTCCATTAGCATTGCCAGCGCTTCCACAATCTTTTCAATAAAAAGCTGCCTATCATGTTCAAACTGCTTCACCAATTCCGATACCAGAGCACCTCTGAATCCATCGTCCCGCAGGTCAATCAACTGCGTTATATAATAAACGCTCAAGTCAGCGTCTTCTCCCGGATTCAACTCGGCGTTTAGCTTGTTTGTCACACGAACAAGGGACTGGACTTCAGGTTCCGTCTTCTTTGGGAATGTGGCTTCCAGAGCTTCCACGTACTGATTTGAAGACAGGATTCCTTGGTTCATTCCCTCCTCCACAGATTTCTGTAAGAATGTATTTCGTACTCTGAACAACTCGTTTTTCGTCACAAAGTAAATCCCTTCATCCGATTTGCTCTGGAGTACATTCAGGAAGTTGGTTAGTCGATAGTCCAGACTAAATCTTTTACAGCACTCCACCAAGTTGTACGTCCATTCCATTCTCACGTCCACGTCTTCATACTGTTCCTCAAAGTAAATGGCCACGAAATCGGGGAAACTTTTGGTAGCCACGTTTTCGGCAGGCTTTCCAAAGTCGTACTCATCTTGCTTGGGAGCGTTCTTGTTTTCCTCCAGTGCCTTCTGCCTACTCAACCAAATGTCTTGGATCAACAGCGCTGCGTCTCTGGAATGCAACTGGCGGTCAGCAACCTTTTTGCCATATCTCAGGCACCTCAGAACTGGCCCATCTGTGCCAAGCGGTGGAAAAAACTTTTCTCCTGCGCGACGACTTCGTAGTTCAGTGAACAGCTTTTCAGTCACGTCCTTGGTCGACTTTCCTTTAATCATTAGCTCCCACTTTGGAACGCCACCTTGAACAAATTCTCCAAGCTGCTCCCAACTGGGTCGGGGTGTGACCAGCGTGCGAAGCTCTGTCAACTGTGTTTTCACTTCCGCCAGTTCCTCCTCCAGTTTCGCCTCGAGCTCCTTCAGGTTTCCAAGTTCTTCCTCCAAAAAGCCCTTCTCGTCTGCGAGGAATTTTGCCGAGACCTTTTCGTCGATAATGCTTCGTTTCATACTCTCGTGCTCGTGACGGGGGACCACGTACTGGTATTTAGTTTGGTACATATTTATTCTGTGATTATAATAATTACATTTTACTTTTAGGACCACAGGAGGAATTCAACTTAATTGTACGGGAAATGCCACCTACTTTTTCTCAGCCTCCTCTATATCCTTATGACAAATCGCAAAGGCCATGATCCACACCATCCTCCGTTCCTCATCGATTTCCTCTACATCCATGTTATGAAATGGGTCCTCCTTATCCTCCTCATCAGAGTCGATTACGGGAATTGGATTGTTATCGTTTTCCGTGTTTTTATTGGCACTTTTCTCCTTCACCTCTTTCTCTTCCTTTTCCCGCATGCTATACGCTTTTTGTCGCCGATTCGCAATTTCCGTGTCCACCATAATGATTTGCTCTTCCAAGTCCCGGTGCTTTTCAAAGTGGTCACTTAAAGCTTCCTCCATCCTACAAACATAAAGTATAATGACTACTGTTGATTTTTTCCAGCGCCAATGTTAGCAAAATGTTAAATGAAGATTTTTGCACTACTTTTTCAGTATTCCTGTGATCACTTTAATGGCTTCTTCCTGCAGCGTGATCCTCTGTCTCAAAATGCCCAAATACTTTTCCTGCTTGAGAAGTTGCCGATATTCCGGAAACTGGTACTCCTGCATTTGATGTTTCATGTTGCGCATGTGAATAAGAAGCCGTTTTTTCTCAAAGTGGGCGACCTTGATCTGATTGATCCGGTAGCTGAGCATGTCCTCGTACGTCTTTTTGATGAAGAACAGCGCGGGACAGTAGGCCTTGAAGTGCATCACAAGGGAAGAGAAAGCTCGCTGATACACCTTCAGACGCTGGAAGCGTTTTTCCCATGACTCTTTGTGGTGATGATGATGTCTGTCCTTAACACGGATTTTTGCGCTGGGAGTCCCCTGAACGTCGTGGGGAACGTTCCCATGATGGTGACGATCACAGCCAAGTTTATGGAGATCCTCTTTACATTTCTCCACGAGTTTATTGAGAAATTGGCAGATGGGGAGGACTGCAGCGGGTCGGTACTGTGCGTTAACGGGAGAAAATAGTTTTTATTGAAAGGAAGCTTTCTCTTTGTAGTGTGGACACGTGGGGAAACGTAAGAATATGTGAAGAAAATCACCTCAATGGAGTCAGTGACAGCTCTGGTGAAAGGAAGTGGCTTGGCGAGAGTAATAAATTCCTCCTCACTACCCTCCACTTCCTTTTCTCCGAGGCCCATGACGTCATTGTCATTTTGTGTATTAGCCATTGAGCTGGAACTGGACTAGAGAGATGAGATAGGGACTTTTGGACTTGATCAATGGAAAATACGTGCACGTGTAGAAACAAAAAAGAAATATAGTGTACTATGAAGCTATGCATCCGAATATAAACGGAATTACGATAAAACTATTGACTATAGACTAAAAATTAACCAATCAGGAAAAAACGAAACCTACTGCAACTCTTAATTATTGGTAATAGATAATCATTCATCTTTATTTGCTTTATAATCGTTGCTTAGTCAATCAGGGTCTATTATGTGCTACTCGAAAGGCTTACTTTCCTTCCAATTCTGTTTTGACTTTTCGAAGTCGGAGTGACCCCGTCTGACTTCCGAATTTCTGTGAAAGCATAGTTAAATATGGCGTTCTCTTCTTTACCATTTTAATCAGCGGCAAAAGAACAAAGAAGCGTCAGTTTGAAATCATGCATAGGTATTCTGGGATGATAATAATAACATGTCTATGACTTCTACATAGCGCTGGCTGATGCAAAACATTGTTCAATCCATGAAACTTCTTATGATGTAATACGACGCAGAAGCATCCAACAATGACGATTGATGTATGCATATTATTATTGAGTGTGCAAACTGCAAACAATGAGTTTAATCTGCTCTTGAGCAAAAATTTACAAAACTGGCAAAACTACCCAAACTCTTAGGAATTAGTATGCTCCCATCCATACCTACGCCATACTCCGTATAAAATTAATACTTTGTACTATGGAGAGTCGTGTTCGCTTTAACATTTTCTTTGTTTGCAATCAAATGTTTGAATTCTAACTTGATCGTATATGTTACTTTTACAACGCAATAGCAGAACATATAGGAACATCCATCATCACGCACAGCAAGCCCACGACATACAGGTAATATTAATATATCGCTATGTACCTACTACGTAGTTTTTCATAACAACTGTTTCGCTTGTTGTATGAGTATGCAGTTCTTATAAAACTTACATGTTATATCGGCTAAGATGAGGTCATGAACACTGTCATCGATTGTGTAGATGTTTTTTCTGTCTGTCTGCCATTTACTTTTATGCAACCTAATTTATAATTGTTGGCAATTTTTTTTAGTTCCTTACATGAATTATTCTGCTGACATACAAACCTGAGTTGCAAACAGTCTAACCGTTACCTACACTAACCGACATTGAAAGGATTTCGATAGTTTTCGGAACATCGCTATTCATGGAATGTCAGTTACAATTATGGGGCTACCTGAGATTTAAGATTTTTCTTAAGAATACCGACGATTTCTCATCGTGTGTAATTTCCTATAATGTCATAAAAAATATCCCGAGCTTTTAGGATTCGCTACTTATATCCATCATCTTAACGCTGCGCTGGTTACATAAGGATGATACATCCATACATACAAAGAAATACGAAACCAAATATACGCTTTTCTCACAATGCACTGCATTGTTCGTATATTCCATCGAGCTACCACACATTATATACTGCTCCTATTACAAACCATTCACCTTGCTTAAACAAGCATATGAGAAAAGTAAAGTACATTGAGTTTTGTTGGAGAGTTGCTGTTGCTGTGCAGGATTTCCTTCTCTCTATATACAGCCGTTACACACAAAATAGTGAACTTGTAAAAGTCTTCTAAAGAGCTCTCATACTAGCCATACCAAAAACTAGCAACGATTGTACCAGCAAAACCAACCTTGATGAATACATCGGTGCTGCTACTCAATATCAAATTGTCAAGTCATTTATGCAACCTTTTTTAAGCTGATGTTGTTGTACGAGAGCTCCTCTGCTGCTGTTATGTTCTTATGAACTTAACGTACTTTCCATATGACTTACTTGAATATTATGAGAAATCTTTCTTGTTACTTACATGTAAGTACAGAAAAGGCAGAAAAACCACAGAAAACTCTCTATGAAGTAAATGGTGGATAATGATTTTAATCTTCATCTCCTCTATCCATCCTACAAAGTAGAGTCGAAAAGTGTAGGCAGCATCAAGAGAGATGATGATGACCATTTATTTTGCACACACACACATTTTGCTCTTTACTTTACGCAGCAGTCCATAATGCTTTGTCAGGTCAAAATTTCATAAAAAAGCTGTGTATACGTACATATTATACGTGTATGCTTTTGTACTACATAGTAGCACAATATATTACAAACACGAACAAAAAATTTTTGTTTTGTTTTAGTGTGCAAAAAAGTAAAGTGTGAAGTATAAAACTCTACTTCTACTACTACTACGTATTTTATTTTTGTTTTAAGGATTTGCTGCTCTGCTGCTACTTGGATTTTGGATTATAACATGGGATTTTGATGCAAAAATGTATATAGGGTATGATGACGAGTTTGTTCGTATGATATGATTCACAAGAGTTTGTGTGTTAAAAAAAGTATCCCTACAAAAATGTGTGCATCTTGTTCGTACAGAAAAGTAAGTAATATGTAGTAAGAAGAAAGAGGAATATCTTCATCATCAGGCCAGGGAGCAGTATTGAGTTCACATCACATCATCACAAGATATCCAAAAGAGACTTATCTTTACCAAGTAAGTAAAGTGTTAAGAAAGAAAAATACTCCTCTGAGAAACACATAACAGCTCTCATAATATCATAATAAGCTATAAACAAAAAAAAAGTGTTTTAAAAAGGTTGGATTTATTTTTTTGGTATAAAAACAGTTTTTCTTGTTTTTAATTTATAACTGCGTTACAAAATCAATCCAGTATAATCTCTCTGGGAAGTATAATCAATAGAAAGAAAGAAAGGGAGACGACCTTTAAATATAATTGTGGTTGCACGTACTACAACATGCAAACATGATAAAAATGATGATGATGATAATGATGATTGAATTGCTGGTTCCCCCAGGAAGTACAATATTGTGACTGCTGCTGAATATTTATAACTGATTGAATTGAACTGATTGAAAATATCTAAGCAGCCAAGCTAATGGCGAGCGAGAGGAACAACGACGCATTTTTCGAGAAATCTTAACTTCTGAGGAGGATTACGGATCAAAGGTAAAAAAAATGTTTAAAGTTGACATTATAATAATTAAGTTTAATTGTGGGGAGTAGTAAATGTTTGGAGAAGAGTTAGTATGACGCACTTTGCCATTGTGATTTGTAATGAAGACAGAACAAAGGAAAAATGTGAAATTTAACTGTAGCTGCATAGGTTAGAGCTATATATTTTGTTTATACACACACAAGCACTGTTTATAGATAGAACTACACTACCACAAAATATAATTACATGTTATGTTATCTCTAATTTTTTAAAGTTCCTCCGTGACAATTTCAATTTCGTTTTTATCCCTTAACTTTTATCCGTAATATAAACTTTTGCCACTTTTGGTTTAATGGTTTTCTAGGTTCGTAATTTTCGTAGATGCATTGCGCGTCACGATTTTAACTCTACCAAAACTTCTAGCTATATAATAATGTATAATGTTGAATAATGTGCTTTATCTTATCTTTTTTGCAGTAAATGAACGTGTTAACGTACGACACTAGTCAACAGTAACGGTTTGTGATTGGTCGCGAGGAAAAACCTCCAACCCCTGGAGGTGTTCTTTTTGGAAGAGGCTGCTGTAACTTCACATTGCATCAACAACGGACGGGGTAAAATTCGGGATTGAAGATTGGTTTTGGGCCCCAGAGTTACTCCGGGCAGTTGGCAAAATGAGCATCTCGAAGAATTCAGAAACAACTTGCGTGGACCGCATCAAGATGCTGTACCCCATGGTAAACGAGTCGGAGACGCCATTACCTAGGTCGTGGAGTCCTAAGGACAAGTTCAACTTTATTGGACTCTCTCAGAATAACCTTCGAGTGCACTATAAAGGTATGCATAAAACTTCAGGCATGATTAATGCAATGCAATTAATGCAATTAAGTTTGATTATGAATCATAATTTATGATTATGATTACTTTTGAATATTTAGGCTCAGGAAAAGGACACAAGGATGCCGCTAGCGTTAGGGCGACGTATCCAATCCCTGCTGCCTGTGGTCTGTACTATTTTGAAGTGAAGATTGTGTCGAAAGGAAGAGACGGGTACGAAGATGAGCTTTGATTGTCTAATTATTTTAATTTACCACTTAACCAAGAGGTAAAGTATTTATAATGGCTTGTACAATGACTATTTCCAATAGGTACATGGGAATAGGGCTTTCAGCATATGGCGTCAACATGAACCGTCTTCCTGGGTGGGATAAGCATTCGTACGGATATCATGGGGATGACGGGCACAGTTTTTGCTCCTCTGGCACTGGACAGCCTTACGGTCCAACTTTCACAACGGGCGACGTCATAGGATGTGGAGTCAACCTTTTGGACAATACTTGCTTTTATACAAAAAATGGTCACCATTTAGGCATTGCATTTACCGACCTCCCTGTAAGTTATGACATGGCAAACAAGCAAGCATTGCAAGCGCATAAATGTGAACCAGATAAGTAACTTTACAATTTTCAATCTAGCCTAACCTTTACCCAACGGTTGGACTTCAAACTCCTGGAGAGATAGTTGATGCTAATTTTGGACAACAGCCTTTCGTTTTTGATATAGAAGACATGATGAAAGAGCTGAGAGCTCGAACTCGGTTAACAATTGAAAGATATCCTATTCCGGATACTTATAGGAATTGGGAGGGGATAATGAACAAGTAATTTATTGCTCACAAAAAGATCCTGCCATTTAAAGTACAATTACTTTTTTAATTTTCAATGATTCCACTGGAAAATGTGTTCTCTCTCTAGAATGGTGATGTCATATTTGGTCCATCATGGATATTGCTCAACTGCTGAAGCATTCGCAAAGACCTGCGGGCAGGCAGTTGCGGAAGATTTAGTATCTATGCAAAACAGACAAAGTGAGCAGTTTTAAGCAATTCCTAGCTAAAATTTTTACCCTACATGCTTCTCCAGCTACGCTACGTAAAAATTAAAATGTGGAATGATTTGATCTCGCAGAAATTCAGCAACTTGTTCTGGATGGCCAGATTAGGGAAGCAGAAGAGGAAACCAAGAAACTGTACCCAAACCTTTTAGAGTCAAATCCTGACCTGTTGTTCATGTTGCGCTGCCGTCACTTTGTGGAATTGGTGGGCCAGTCAATGCCCCCAAAAAACAAGCCTTTGGGAGACTCAAATGATAACCCTATGGATGGTGAGACACATGAAAGTATATGTAATGGAAATTCATGGAAGGAATCTCATCGAATTATGGATAATGAAAAAGCAGGATCCAAAGGTTGTGATGAGGAAATGGAAATCGCATATTCAAATGGATACCAAAACGGTTGTAGTGCAGGTGGGGACGAAATGGGTACGAAATATAAAGATATAGAAATACATCAAGTGTGTGACTCATGCCATCATTATGATAAGGTGCCTTAAATATTGTCCTGTTTATTTGCGTACTCTGTCCGCAGACATTGAAATCTCTACCTCTTCATCAGTGAAGAAACCTGCCCACAGTTCATCCAACTCATCGCTCCAGTCGGAATCCGACTCGTGCAACGGTGACTCTTCAGGAAGTACTAGCAATAATGGGAACATAATTTCTAATAATGATATTTCAAATTCGTCTGTAAACGGGAACTCAAGCAGCGGAGCTAAAAGTTTTGTAAAGGGGAAGTCGATAGGTGTTAGTAGTCATTATAGTGCGGCATCATCAAATGGGAGCAGCGCTGCGGGAATGAGCGCGGTGGAACAACTACTCCAAGTTGGACGGGAACTGCAATCCTTGAGCATTGCCATGCGTCGTATATACGGCCACAATGAAACCAATAAAAAACTGATGGAAAACGCTTTCAGTCTGTTGGCCTACGCTGACCCTTGGGACTCGCCAGTTGGCTGGCAGCTGTCGTCCAGACAAAGGGAACCAGTTTGTGCTGCTCTTAACTCAGCAATCCTTCAGTCAATTCAATTGCCAAGAACTCCACCACTTCAAGTCGCTCTCAATCACGCCCATCTTCTTCTAACACAGCAAGCTAGATCGGGCCTTGGTGCTTGTGCCTTCATTGATCTCGATATGCAGGCAGAAATCAAGTAATCATAGCTAAAAACATGTGCATTTTTTAGGCATGTTTCTAATTTTCTTTCGTGTGACTTCGTCAACTTGTGACTACCTATAAATAATAATAATTACCCACACCACCACCACCACCATTATAATTAATTTTACCTTTATAAATATATAGACATGAAGAAATGATGGTTTTCTTTTCTATATGCCAGTTGATAAGTGTATCATCTTTCGTATATAAAAAATGAAAGTTGTGCAAAGGTATTGTATATATCAAACATATTAAAACCGTATATAAAAAAATTAGTCTTTGGTGATGATGATGATCACGTGAAAAGTTTTGGTTTGTTCTGCTAATAATCGATCGACGACGCGACGGTGTACTCAGAGAACTGCTTTAAAGGATGTAATATATAGCGTCCTTCTAATCTTAATTAATAATTATGCGACTCTTCTGCTGGTGAGTGAAACATGTCGTGATGTTTAATAAGTTTATATTTAACAAGTGTGGGCGGCGGCTGTACAAAAAGTAAATGTGTGTAGTGGAAATGAAAAGATTTTTTTTGGACTGGACCGTTACTCGTTACAACGGCAAGGTTCCTCTTTGTTAAAAAAAGTACTAATCTTGAAAGATAGCTTTTGTGAGTGAGTGAAATGTACAGTAAACGTATTTTTGGGATTACTCGGGTGTTGGATTTTTTTTCGCTTTTCGAAATGCATTTTTGTCGTTTCTGTTTTTGTAATATGTAAGGCGGCTGATAGCTATACATATGATGACAATGACAAAACAAAAAAATGCTTATTAAACTCATTTCTTCTTCGTATTAATCATTTTAATAATAATTATTAATTTCTAAGTTAAACTTCTGATAATTTTCTTTCAGTTTAAGAAATATCCAACAAGTTATTATCTTTTTATCGAAATGCCAAAGTGCACGCATAGGTGTACTCCCTTTTTCCAAAAGGGAATTTTATAGAATGGAATTCTTCGATATTAAAAATCCTCAAGTTTCTCAATGTCCTGTTTTCCATTTAAATTAATACGATCAAAAGTCTATCATTTCTTCATTCCGCCAAAAAGAGCTCTCCATACCTTTAGTTCTGCTTCTTTCTCTCTTTCTCAGACTTTATATTTAATTTCAATGAAAGTGATATATACAATTTATTATAAGAAATATGGCAAGATGTTTAGATAAGGAAATACGAATGATGTGATCAAGATTGTATGTTATTGGAAATCGCATATATTCAGTATAAATTGGTACCAAACCGGAGATGTAAAATTAGGAATGGAATAGGTTGAGATTGCATGGCCTTCGGGCCTTGAGTGTACTCTAAAAAATTGTAATATGAAGAAAGTTAGGCAGGATGGATGATGATTGATGAGGAAGAAGGAAAGTGTAAAAAATGTAAAAATTCGGGAAATATATATCCTTTTTTGTAGCGGTTTAAAAAAAATATCTTCTTGTCTAGAAGCAGACACTGTGCTATGTAATGTGCGGTATCGTGTAGTAAAAATAAGGCAAATGGAGAGAAAAAACAGGAGCTAATACAATTATATATATTATTATTATTATATATAAAACGTCGCATATGTCAAGATGCTGAGGATGATGATGATATGTCATGTCTGTGTAAAAAATGATTGTTTGTAAGGTAATAATTAATAATGAAAAAATTGTAACGGTATACATACATATTATTATTAATAATAACGTTCGCGCATTCGGATGGAGATATATGAAAATAACATAACGTTTGTTTATCTCACAATCAGACGGAATTTATAGTTCTTATTATTATTCTCGCAGTATACTTACATATAAGCATATTAATGAATTTGAAAAATAAAAAAATAAAATAAAATAAACTCTTTAGATTTAAGTAACTTTTGAACAATATTGTACGCTAGGTACATGTAACTACCGCGTTTTAATGTGCAGGCTAACAGCAGAAATGTGTAACCTGTAACGTGAATAAAAAGCTGACATTCTTACAAAAAAATGGCTTTGTTGTCTCTTCACTGTTCTAATTGTTGTGTTTCATTGTCAGTTTATAAAGTAGAAGTCAATTGAATTGTTAACTACTTTTCATGGCGCTCGAATTTTGTCGGTTGCAAAAACTACGCAGTTTCTCAACGAGACTTTTGGCACAATTCCAAGTACCAACAACACTACCAACCGACCATTGTCATCATTAGTGTCATTGCAACAATGTTTATACGTGGGTTAACTCTATCACTGCATTATATTATGGCTCTGTTTGCATTGCAGTAGTGGATACTAAATCTCACGAGAAGACATTTTAATACGCATATTACTCTTCTCAAAGGTGTCACGTATTGCATTCTTCCAAATTCGTATGCATAATGCATCCGCTGTCAACGTCAGTGTCCATTTCCATTCGTTTTGTACAAACGGATTTACACTGTGCATTTCCCAGGGAAACTTGTCGCATACGACGATCGCCCAGAGTCATCAACTTTCAATGTTTTCATACCACCACCAAGTAGCCGAGTTGTTACCATAGTAATCCAAGGTTTTTCATTATTGTAACGTAGAATTTGCATTGCAATTTCATATAGCCTATCTATATGAAACCCAGTCTCTGGTACTTTGTACCCACCCACCAAGTTGTTTTTTCTTCTGTAAAAACTACTAACCACATAAGTAGTCTATTATTGAAACTTGTTTGGAAAATACATTATTTTAAGCAATAGGTATTAAGGTCAACATGCTACTTGCTATAGAGTGGTCCTATAAAAACGCGCATACTAATCCTGTTTCCAAACCAAATAAAGTTATATGATTTACAAACCAAGTTATCCGAATGTAATGAAAAATACAAGGATACTTTTGGGTTGTTTCAAACTCTATTTTGCACAGAATTCATCTTTTCTATCGAAATCATGCAACTGACAATGACTTTCACCTTCACAAATGCATTGTGTATTCAAACCAAGTCACATATTGAAAAGTAAAAAACTTTCACCAATTTTACATGCGAATGCACGTGTAGCGAACCACTATGGTATATCCAACTAGGTACATACATTCAGCGCAACCGCATTACAAGAAAGTAAAGAAGGGCATCTTGTTGCTGTACACGGCAGCTTTCTCGTAACTCCATCCCATTTCAATTCAGTGTTCAACGTGAAAGGTGGCGGAAAATGTCTGAAGAAAAGAGATGTACAGAAAATATATGCATACATACATAGCTAGTAAAAACTACGAAAAGAACTAACCATATCATAAAATATCATGTAATACGTAATGCATATTTTGCTGCTTCGTGTGAAAGTGAAAATTTGCTTCCTGTTTCATCAAAGCTCCTTTCTTTCCCATCCCATAAAATATGATGTGTGCCAAAGTGTAAAATAATAACCTATCATCCAACTCGGTTTTTTAATTTGACCAAAAAAATGATAGGTTGCAATAATTTTTAAGAAAAACAAGACGCATGATTTATTTCGTTTTTCTCTCCTCACGACCCCAATCCCGTTTCTTTCTCTACCTTTTTCCTTCCTCCTCCTTCCTTTCAATTTTCAATTTAGTCTCTCTACCTCCAAAAAAATAAGACTCCAGCTAGCAGCAATCCATTTTCCTTCGCAGACGTGTGAAGTAATTGCAGGAGAGGAAAATGAAAAGTTTCATTTATCTTGTTTCCGCATATATATATATATTCATGCGTGTATTCATCATTCATGTTATGTATGCCGTTATGTATGCGCTACTAGCAACTTATTTTTTTACCGTTTTTTTCCTAGACAGAGCCCAAAAAGCAGAGACCCATCTGTCAAAAAATGTGGCTAATCATATTAGAAAAAACGACGAGAAAAGTGGCGGAGGTGGCGGTGGTGGTGGGTTGTAATTTCCTTTCCCTTTTTTGCCTGGCATGATGGGCACTAACATTGCCAGTTCATTGGGAGCAAGTCAGTAGATGAGGATACAATGCTTACTCGCCGTTGTGGATAGTTTTTAGCCGCTTATTGCATCCATCTTTTTTTTTTCTCCGTTTTGCTCACTCAACTCACACAACAGAGAGAAAAAGGGTAACCTTTCAACGTTTCATTTCAACTTACTTAACTTCCAAAAGCAAACGAAAAAAGGAACCTCCGTCGTTTTTTGAACAAAACCTCTCTAACATGCAATAAGAAAGATGCGCATAAGCAAAAGCAAGCAAGTACCACACCGCGGCCACCACCACCACCACCACTGTTTGCATAAAAGGCAATCTTCCTTTTAAAAAAAGTTAGGTTTTTTTTATATATACACTCATTTTGCTATATTATCTTATATCGTGACTTATATTGCATCATGATGAATTTTATGTGTCTAGCAGACTTTAGCTCTACATTCATATGATTTTTTAAAGGAGGAAAAAAACACTTACTTTTTAAAACCCTATATCATCTATACGCCTTGCAAAGGCAGTGTAGTGGTCTCTGTGCAGTGTGCAATAGAACACGTAAAAAAAGGTCTTTATTGATGATCTCCAATGATGGGGTGCCTGCCTTTGCCTGCCTACATCATGGCATATATACATTCATTTTCATTTCTATCCATCCACCACGATAAAATTTGCTCAGCACAGTCAGGGTGCAGTAGTAGTAGTACCACCAAAACCAACCAGACTTGTACTACGAATTCACATATAAGAAGGTATATATATCCTCTTCTCGTTCTTCGTGTTATATAAATTTCTTATATGGCTATGGCTGTACATAAATAATGACACGTCTAGCTTATATATATTGAAAAGCATGAATTCACACAAACAGCAGATATACCATTTAAAACAGAAGAGGAGAGAAAAATCCCTTATAAGCTTTTATAAAGACATATGCCATCCCTATATACATACCTACATACATATGTACATATGCAGTTATGGTTTATAGGGCACCCTATAAGCGCCACTACTGCCACTACTACTACAACTACCACCACTACTACTACTACAATCTACAATTATTATTATTATTATAAGGGAAAAAAGTACTACCTATCAAAACCAGTCCTATTAGTCGTAAGTAAGTAAGCACCCAACCAATTCAACTCTGCTTGTGTTATGTTAGTTATGTTGCTTCGTCCGACCGACCGACGAGCTCTGAGAGAGAGAGAAGAAGAAGGAAGGAAAGAACAACGAAGCGTTCTCTCAATTCTTCTGTTGGGTTAGTCTTCATTTTGCCTCAAGTCGAGAGAGAACACTGTTTGTGCTCTTATGGGACACACACACTCGCTACATACGAAATAAAAATTATATACATATGCATATACCTACAATTTCAGTATATAATATTATTACAGCAAGCAAAAGTTGTCCGGTACGATACTCTTTATTTACAGGCACATCGTACATAACCAAGTAATAAATACTTGTGTTTTATTGCCGATATATATGGGCATTGCATTGTGCGCTGGTGGTGGTGTGGTGTGTGTTTGCTATAAGCAGGCCCTTTTTTAACAGCCAAGCAAATTGTATGAAAAAGTTTTTCGTTAAAAAAAAACTATCACTCACTATCCTTGTATAGCAGCATAGAGTTTTGTGAAAAAAGAGAGCTCTCTCCAGCAAATAGAAAAGAGGAGCAAGTAAAAGTGGTGGTGGATTTTTTTTTGGTGATATATATTTTTTCCACACACAACTTATATAGTAGATGCAACAGAAAAGAAAAATATCTGTCTGTTATCTGTGTGCTAGTCTATTTAGATGAAAAAAAATAAATGAGAGAGAAGTAGTTTGTGGTGCTGGTCGTTTTTGTTGTATACAAGAGCAAAATCTAAATTGACGGTGGTGGTGGGTGAATAGTTTGTCGTCGTTGTCGGCTTCAAAATATAGTTTTTTTTTCTCTGTGAGGACTCCTCTCATAATATTCTATAATCTCGTGCGTGTCCGTTACTAGAGAAAAAAAATACATACATAATATATTATTATAAGCAAAATATCCAAGTGCTTGCCAGGCAGACCAACTACTACTCATTTTGGTTGTGTTGTTGTTTTTTATTGTTATTATTACTACTTCTCTAGTAAAAGTACAATTATTAGCTCTGCCCGTTGTTGTTGACCAATGACCACCCTATCGTCGTTGTCGTGTATATGTATATGCAAGTTTTGTGCACAAATTGAAAATTGGCATTTTTAGCATTATATCACACACGCTTCCTTGTTTACTCTTTTAAAAAAAGTTAATGACAGACGATAAAACGAAAAAGGAATACACAAAGTCATCACATAGTCATCATCATTATTAGTGTGATTCGTCAGTCGTCAGCATTCAGCGTTTTGTTGCAGCAACGAACACAACATGTTATAGATTTCATGTAGTGTTTTTTTGTGTGTGCGTGGAAAACAAATTGTCATCAGATCATCATCATCAGAGAGAGCACAACAGCAGCAAATACTGTCTCAGCATCAGCAGAAAGCAGACTCCCATTTTTCATCATGATAATGATGATGATGAGGATGGGACAAATAGAAAAAGTTGATTTCGGTGAATCTTTATCTTCCTCTGTATAATAAATTTAGTACATAGAAAGTCATCACTATACTACTCATAAAAATATAGGCGTGCGCGATTCATTGTGTTTTTTGGTGGAGATAAAAATATTCTTATGATTATATTATGTTTTGTAGAAAAAAATAAGTAGTACTCTTCTGTTAGATTACATGCATTGATATCATCAGCATCGTGAAAGAAATATCTGAAATGAGAACTCGCGAGCTGCTAGTCGATGAGTATTTTGAAAATAAAATTTCTTCGTGAATGATCCATTTTGAATTTGAGAGAGAAGGGGCCATGCAAAAATAAATTGTTGTATGTAGGTGGTAATTGTTGTGTGTAGTGGTATAAAGTAAGTATTAAAAAAGTGATTGTTTCTTTTTATTTTTTTGCGAATACCTGACCTCTTCTCATAACCACGATAATAAGTAATCATATAAAGAAAAAGAATCAAATTTGAATGCACACCTGTTTTTTTGTGCACTAGATTGTGTAATAAGTATTTTGTGTGATTCGCCGCTCCAACAACTGCAACAAAGCTGAAAGGATATTTTTTTCTGTCATCATCATCGAGAATTTATCGGGAAAATAAATCTGTTGGATTGTTGGATGGAATTTGGAGACCTCGCCGATATCATCATCGCTTTCAACAATAGTCGTACTATTCATAATCAAAGGAGTTATGTGATCTTATATTATGCGGTATGTCGTATTGATTATTGCTTTTCTTTTCTCCCAGCACCCTTAAAAGAAACGGAAATATATAAACGTGAACAAAGTATGTTGATGAAATAGTAATTTTTGTGCAAACTTGTAGGTATGTAGAGTATAGTAGACACAGTAGACAGGTAAAAAGAGAATGGACGATTACCGAGATTATTGAGACACACTCACACGCACCATAATAATAAAAAGTGTGTAGCCCGTGCCATTTTACCATTTCACTCATGTCATGTATGTAAAAAAAAGGTGTGAAGAAAGGATCAAACCAAGCTGTTGCATGACATGACTATATGACATGCTGTTGTACAAGTAATTGTTGCAGTAAAAAAAAGTTTTTTCATTTATGCCGAAATTCGAATAGGTAGTTTAGTTAATTTTATGCAACAAATTATACAAAGTGTGTAGACAGTTTCTAAATGGATGTGTGTCTGTCGAAAGATCAAAGACGGAGAGAAAAAAAGCTTTGTGACTCGCTTGAATAGGCAGTTTATATGCGAAAAGAAGAAGAATCGCTATATGTACTAATGTATTGTTATTTCACTTTGTACTTGTTGCCAGTTTCCATTTCCGATATTAGAATTTGGAGGAATGCATCTTTGTATTTTCACCATCCTCGTTCCCAAGCATAATGGCTTTTTGATAGATTTTTCAGCCTGATGCTCCATCCTGTTGTAGAAGCTGCGCGAAAGAGGTTTCTTGGGAATACTTTGATCCTGGGAAAAAATGCATCCAAGCAAAAAAATGTGCAAAAAATAACAACACAAAGTTATTAAATTGTTATGCAATTTCAGCAGCACAGCAGCAGCATCAACTGTTGACTGACACTGAGTAATGTATTATGACAAGAAGTGTTAAGGAAAACTCGAGCAAAATATATTTTGATTGCAGTCAAATTTGTAAAAAAATGCAGCATTAATGTGCTGTCAAGTGAAGCATATGAATTGCTTTGTTCAATGAACTGGAAATAATGAAAAATATATGACAGGCTGGTTTCAATTTTCAACCCATTCCACGCTGAAAGCTGATAGTATCGAGATAATAAGAGAGAGAGAGTGCACAATATTATAATCAGGAAAATGTTTAAACAAATTTGTACACTCACTCTGGCTGTGTCTGTAAACAATATTACTATATCATCATATCCGTTTCAAGTCTGCTGACTCATCCATTAACTAATGTAATTACTTGCATATATGATGACGATGAGTGACGAGCGCTGGACAACAAGAGATAAAAAAAATCCTTGAATAGTTAGGTATACACTGCGCCGTTGTACAGATAGGCAGTTTAGTTTGCACTCGACTCGCAAATACTCAGCAGCATTATCATCATCATCATCATATCAATAATCCATTCATATTTTATGTGTGTGCATAAAAAACGGGGAATACTTCCATACATGCATACATACGTACATAATTCATCAGAGGCGGACTACTAGAAAGGGTTACACATTTTACTGCTATAGTAAATTCGTTCAGCAATTCGGCGGATGTAGAATGCATTGCTCATGATCATGATGATGATCAAGAAGATAAGTAGCATATATTGGGAGCACTGGGTGAAAGGATGTTTGAACCCAGCATTTGAGGTCGAGATGACTTTCTCCTTCGCCTTTCTCCCCTTTCATGTATATTGTTGAGGAGATCCCTTTAACATTACTCCACTCCTTGAAGAATACGACAAGGAAATCACTTTCCCTTTTTTCTCGTGATAAAAAGTATCTTTCATCGTTTCACCATTCCTCACACAACACAGACATGTCGTTTCAAGAGAGAAAAAACGTGAAGTACTACACGAAGAAGAAATAAAACGTTGGAATAAAAAGGGAGGTTCTTACTCAGCCAGAGTGCTCACAGCAGAGAACAGGCAGGCAGGAGACCCTTCAGTCAGCCTACATATATATATTTCGTTCGACATAGTCCTGAAAGTAAAGTGATGATGATCATCAATATTATTATTATACCTTGTACATAAAATATATATAAAGCACTTGTTAATGTTAACAATTTTTTTTCGCTTTACTTTGCATTGCATTGGCAAACCGTTTTGATTCCCCCGAAAAAAAACTACACATATTTGCTGTGTTCACTCACGCTGCTGTCTCTGCTCCTATTCTAGACTACATTCTACACATACATGGTTTGGTGTCTTGTTGGGGAAACAAGCTGAGAAATTGGGTGTGTGTGTGGGTTCCAGGCACTCCATGGTATTTTTTTTCGGGTCGGTTGGTGTTGGGAGCACTATACTTGCACTATCTACTACTCTCGTTAGTGGAAAAGGTGCTGCTCTGCTGGTTACACTGATTTCGGCACTTTCGGAACATTTCGGAACTTGTATACTGGCTCATGTTGGTGCAAACAAACCGTAGTTGGAGGAAATGTGCTTCGGTGTGTGTGGAGTATATGTCGTAGTTTGGTGGTTGGAGAAAGCATTTCATTCGTTTTTTTGTCTGTCACTCGCTCGTAATAACTATTCCTTCCATATTAGACCTGTTTTATGCATTAAGGATCCTTTGCTAAATCCGCTCTCTTTTGCTTTTACTTTGCCTTACTCTCTCCCTCTGCGTGTGTGTCTACTGATGAGTACTTCCATGAAAGCAGAGTGGTGGACAGTAAAAAAATAGTATTAGAGGGAGTCCTGTGTGTCTGACAATGCTAAAGAGACTGAGAGAAAACATTGGAGGATATGATGATGATATGAAAAATGTGTAACGTTGTGTATGTGTGTGTGATTGTAGATATATATGTGGCTGTTGTGTGACTGTGTGTGTGAATTGAATATAATATGTAGTTTTTACTACTACAAACATTTCTCGTATTCATTCTGTATAAGGAAAGCATGGAATACATATTTACGTTCGATCCATTACGTTGATGGCTGACGTCACAGACGACAGGGCTCACCGGGCATGACAGAGTAGTTGAAAAGGAGTGTTCTATACAAAAAAAATATTGTACAGTAAAAAATACCCATTGCACGATGGCATGGTGGTGGTTGTTGTGGAGTAGTGGATGAAGTGACTACTGCTGGCAAGTTGCTGTATAGTAAAGCTTTTTTGGCTACAAAATGATAATATGATATGCACAGCACACCAATGTTACCCTTGACAACCCTTTATTCCCACTTTCCTCCAAATATGCTCATATGGCATGTATCTGTAGTTCCCCTCTAAGCACTTTTCCTTTCGGCTTTCTTTTTACCCCTACTACAATAAAACACACTTTGTACTTTGTGTATCCTCTGATAAAGAAAAAGTGTGCAAAAAATAAGTAGCAAAAATCGCTTTGGACTCAGCGGACGAAGAAAGTAAAACTCAAGTTGCACAGCGGGTGGGCAAAAAGTAAGAAAGGAAGAATGAAAGAGGATTAAAGAGGCGAAAGAATGAGCTAATAAGCTTAATTTGTGCTGAGCGCGGAGACAGAGGAAAAAAATGTATTTGCGACATTGTGTCGGACGGAAAGTAAAAGTATTAAATTCATGAAAGGAAATATCAGGAGATTCACGTGCTTCTGAGAAATAGGATAGGATATGAACTATAGTCAAGTTCACTATCTCATTCTATGTAAATTCTTCTGCATTATGAATAGCAGTTTTCAAACTTTAATTTCATTCTGGGAATTCCGTCATTATGGATGTTTTTAACACAAACTTATGAAAAGAGATCTTGACTAATAATCACAAAAAAAATTTGTCGGCAACTGATTCTTGACGTGACAGTAGACAGCGCCAGAGTCCCAGCAGCAGCAGCCATCAGATTAAAAGTGAATGAAAATTTCCTCAGGAAACGGGCAAGACGACGTATGGCGACAGGACAGCAATAATTACAAATTATATGGCTTGTCAACAACACTATCGCCTAACGAATCTTAAGTTTCTGCAGAATAGAATATTAAATCTTTTACTTTACAAGGAAAAAATAATTATTTATTAAGGAAACGAGTTCTACAAAATGATTAAAAATACGCTTGTGCAAAAAATAAGACTACTAGCGACTGGCCGACTCCAGCAGCATCCTTTTGATAACAAACACATTGTGCAATAAATTCAGAATAAAGAATTCGCACCTAATTTCGTTAAAGATGTGTGTGTATTTTATATTGTTATTATGAGGACGAGTCTAAAACATTTTTCGCAACAAAAAAATGACACACACACAAGCCATATTATTATTGTGAACGGAAAGCACTTTACAAATTGTAATCCTGAAATCTTTCATCTAAAATACAAAGTCCAACAGACCGAGATTTGCGATATGAGAGAGTCTGTCGTCTCGTGCCGTGTCGCCAGTCACATATCCGCACCACCGCTGCAGCAGCAAACAAAAACGCGCAAGAAACATATTACCTATTGCAAAACTTTCTCTTATCTTTATTAGATATTATGTATATAAATTTGCCATTGCAATAATGTAATTCTCTCCCTGTGCTCATAATATTGTACACGGAGATTCGTCGTTTTTTAATGTACGTACGTATCACACACTTTGTGCTTTGTTTACAGCCATTTACAACGACGTCTGCGCTCATTTTGGTGTACACTTTTTATGACTATTTCCTCAGGAGACATTTTTGACTTTGTGCCAAGGGATTTTTATAATTTACTTGCTTACTTTCATACGGCTACTCAGTGTAGTATTTATATACTACCTATATATATACACACACACACCATCTATTTATGTTTATCATGTTAGACATATGTACTTTTTTTAAAATCTGATAATAATACCGAGCAATTGTGCGGATGGCAGATTCCTTTGAAAAACCAACCCACTGTGTGAATTGAATGGATTTTGCAATTTCTTTTCATCTTCTGTCTTCTCCTTCATTGATCCAGTAATTGAATTCACATTGATATACACCGATAAACAAGATCATAATGTATTTCATTTCAATATGAGTTCTCTCGCAGTTCAACTCAAATTGGCAGTGTATATGGATTAAGGAATATACACCGTATATTATAGTTTAGCGTTTGCTAGCTACGACATATTCCTTTAGTGATGTGCATATATCCTCAAGGTACAAATATCTTGACTTCACTTACAATTCAGAAGTGGCCAAAAAGAAACAAGCATGTTTGCATGTTTTTCTTGAATAAAAATAGCGTCAACCTTTTCACAAAAATTATTACAAGAGTAGAAATACATAGTTCAAAATCTTATGTATGTTTGTAGGGCTGTGTGCCGTGCGTTGGTTCGTTTGTCAGCAGCGTTGCTGCTGTCATTCCTTTCGTACAATTTACAAGTTTTGATGACATCACCACTTCATGTCATTTAAATTTCTTCCATTCTATAATATGCAGTGTATATATGTTCATACGTATACACATGTCGTTGTTAAATGAATGTAGCATTTTTGATGGGTATTATCATTATTATTTGGTGGTGTTAGTGTTGAATGCTAATGATTATGCTCAATTTTCGTCATTGCAAAATTGCACAGGGACCAAAGTTGTTTGTCCTGTGGCTTGGCATGATCATTGAGGTTTTCTGACACAAAACGACAATGCACTCTATATTGTAACTTTTAACTCTATACCATGTACTCATTCACTATATTATAATAACCATGAGATTTCATGTTATGATTAGCTTGTTTATACGTAAAATTGACGGTCACAAGTCACCACTATAGTACTCACTACGACTATAGCATCATCAACAACACCACTGCCAATAATATGGACAGACGCAACAACGAAAAGTGACATCACAAACAGTCGCAATTCGCAAATGAGCATAAGAAGAAATTATTATTTTACCAAATACCTATGCATGATGACAGTTTCACTTATCACCACCACATCAGCTAACGCCACAGGAGGAGTGTTGAAAGGCGAAAAAAAAAATTATTAGAGAAGAAGGAATTGGCCATCATATAGTTTTCCTTACAATAAGCCTAAATGTTGCAAAAATGGAATTTTATAGTAGAGCTAAAGTAGTAGTAGTGGTGATGTTTTTTCAGAGAAAAAACTGAAATGAAGGAAGTACAATTTTTTATCAGGATGTGATCGTGGTAAACTAGATATTCCATACATATTTGCTGTAGTAGTACAGAGTATCGTTGACTAATTATCACAGTTTCCATCCAACCACAAACACATGCAGTAATGATGAATAATGCATAATTTATTCAATGCGACTTGTGTGCCTAGTATACTTAACATGCGTCAATAATGTTATAACTATAAGTAGTATTTATAATTGTCTGTTTTTTGTTGTCGAAAGCCTTACTTTGCGCTACAGAAAAGGCTATCAACATCTTCCTTGTTGTAGGAATTCCTGCTTTGACGTAACCATTAAAATACTGTTGAACTGATTTAAGGTGTCATGCTAGACTTTTGTTGTTGATTTTGTTGATAGTAAAAAAAAGTTAAGCTTTTTATCTGTTTTGCCCTCCTGTTCTCTTTTGACAGTAGTCAACAGGGTGCATCACAGAAATAAAAAATATCAGAGAGATTGTTTTAATTAATAGCAGGGGGCAGAGTATTTAATGAGCTTGCTTTGTGCTAATGATGACTGAAAATTGCAAAGTATGTAAAACAATGGGATATTATTGGTGAAGTATTGTCGACAGGAGATCTTCATTAATTAAAAAAAAGGAATCTTCTACGTATTAAATTTTTCTTCCTCCACTACTCGCGTTTTTCACAACGTGAAATAATGACCGTAGGTCAGTCAAAATTTAGCATGAAATATTCATGGAGAGACCAAAACTCGGTTGGATATTGTGTCAATTTCTTCGGATTTTAAACACTTTAAAGTCCCAAGTTGTCTTGTAACTTTATTTTGTAGAGCTACATACTTTTTCTTGCTGTCTGGGAATCTACTTTTGATATATTACCTCTTGTTAGTCCAAATAGGCCTGCTAAGACAGTGACTGAGTGTATGAGTACCACAGCTAATTAATTAAGCTTTTGTTCGAGTTAAGTAGCTCCTCCATTTTGCCAGTCTCGTCATCCTCCTCGTCATATTGCATAAATTACAGGTATTATACCAACTTGTATGTACTCTGAAGAAGTTACATCCTTTCTCCGATGATGACAATGATTGTTGGTTGGTGGAGGAGGTTACCTTTTGAAAAATGATAACAGAAACAGACACAGACGCATGTATTATGTGCACATAATATTATGCCTATATGAATTACATCGGTCATGGGAAAAACAAAAAAAGGATGCATCTTATCTGTCGACATATTGCTTTACATAGGTATCGACTTGTTACCCGAGATAACTTGTCTTCACATCAGCGTTTTTCAGTCATTTATTAAAATCAACGAACCAACCAGCCAGAGACAAAAGCTGTTGTGATGCTTTAAAACTTATATACAGACATGAACTCATGATCTAATTTACATTGTAATTCTGTGTCTTTTTGAAACATATGCACTTTCAGAGACAGTCTCTTTGAAAAGATGATGATAAATATTTTAATGAAATGATATTAATGCAGAGTGGGAGAGAGGAACGAATCAAGGATCTCGTCTTCGAGCACATCGTATTCTATCGTCGGCGGCGTCTTGTCTTAAGTTTTTCTTTGAAAGGAAAACTGTACCTACTTACATTCGAAGAGATAATTGTCGAATATTTTTCCTTTAAACAAAAACAGTTATTTACGTTCGTAGACTACCTTTCTTCTTCCTCTTGCATTAATATTCAAGTTGGGCGTTGTGGCTGATTTAATGCGAGGATGAGGAGGAGGAGGAGACGAGGCGTTCCTCCTTTTCTGTTACTTAACTAGGTATTGACGGTTTTGTGACATGATCTTAACTCGTAACAAATCTTATCAATTCGCCACAACTAGAAAGGAAATATTTCTTATGAAATCTGAATGGAATTTTAGCAACAAGTAATCATACCTGCATACATAATGCACAGCAGTCGTTAGTAGTCGGTCAGTAAACATTTTTACTTTTAACTGACGAGGTGGATGGAAGGTGGAAAGTAGAACTGGGACTGCTTATCCATGCATGTGTCATTCATTTGTTGGCGATGATGATAAGTGATGATTTAGCATTTTAGAACGGTGATGTCGTAAATTGCATGCATTTTTTGGTTTCGTCAAGAGATGAAGATAACTACCGTGTTTTGTTGTGGTGATGTAGGAAAGGGAGTTCCACAAACCACGCGCCATCATTATCTCCATCCAGATTTAGTTTTTTTTATGATTGCACAATAATGACTCATATAGAATAACAGAAAATTATCAATAATGCTTTACCAAAATGTTTAATATGTACTTAAACCTAAAGTTAACAGTAGTGGTCAGGTCAAAAAGTCACAAGTGTCATTATTTCATTTTAAAAATGACTTGATTTAAATGTAAATCAAGTAGCAGCACAGAGTACAAAGTGGAACTCACATTTTCCCATCTCGACTCATGTCAAAAATTTCAAACTTATTTTTCGAAAAGAGTCACGAAGTAATAAAGATAAGGTAAAAGAGATACATAATAATACTGAGATAAGACAAAAACGTGTGTAATTTTCTGTTGTATATACTCTTAACAGTATACCAGACTAATAAGCTTTAAGTCAAAAGTCAGACTTTAACTGTCAAACCTGAGCTTATATTTTCTTTTTCCTGTCTGCATCCTGCACAAAAATATAATTATCTTACACGCAGACAGACTATCACTAACTTCTTAACTAACTATACATTTCACCATGATAATAATATTACTACACTACACACACCGATCCCAATCAGTATGCCGCGTATGAACAACAAGTAAGATAAGGAAAAAGAAGATAGATAATAAGATGTTTAAATAAATATATTATGATCCTTCTTCCTTAAACATGCGCTCAGGTTTTGAATTTCTATAAACATCTTCCGTCCGTCATTCCTCCATAGTTTACTAACATTTTGCAAAAGACAAAGACTATTGCATACACACAGTTCATCTTGCCCATTAAATATTTACTATAGTTAATATATTATTTAGCAAAGGTTGCTTGCAAGGAAGTTTTTTTATGTCATTTCCAAAGAGTTTCAGTTTACCAGGAATGTTGAATGTATAGGCATCCATAATAAATAAAAAATGTATGTATGAACATGTATAACATTACACGCCATTTAATTGGGTATACAATTCCCCGTCAATTTATGTAACGGTATATATTATTTAACTACGGTTATTCAACGAATTGCCTATTATGTAAAAAAAACTGTTGAATTCTTATTCAGTTAGTGTAGGATCAGTTGTCTGTGAGTGGTAGCGCAAGTTTATTAGCCGAAGAAGTTTTAATAGGTTTTGTTGAAGCCACCTCTTGCATAATACTTGATCTGTTAATGGACCTCAGGTTAGTTAAAAGCTGGTTGAGTGTGTAATTTAGAATGGAAATGTACGAAAAGGAAGATGTTCACTGTTCACGTTGAAGTGTTTTGGGTACAAGACAGAGAAACCCCATTCACTAATTGACAAATCATCATCAAAAATAAGTTTAATCATAGTTGTTGTCTTAATTATATGTTGTTATATTCTTATTCTTCTGGTTTTGCAGGAAAACTTGAATAATATCTTGCTGGAGGATTCATCATCATCATCTTCGTCGTCATTATCTTTTGACTGTGCAAAGCGAAACAGATGAAACATTATTTTGACAGAAGCGGAGCTAGTTAAATCTCTCCACCATTTTCTTAATTTACTTTTATTACGGTGAAATGAACGCTGGTGATCATCATCGTACAAAAGTTTAACTTTAACGTTACTTGGAATCTAAAAAAAATACTCAGAGAGACATTTAATATTTATAAAAAAACATTTCTACTTTTATCACTCAGGAATCCATTTTTTTAACAGTGGTTGATTCAATGACATTGTAGCCATCAGTGGTGGAGATTTGGTGGGCAACGTACTTTTGTTAGTTATATATTAATTAAATTTAATAGTTGACCGGTCTCCGTGTTTAGTACGCGGACGGAGACATCTTTTACCTGTTGGAATCAAGTTGACAACGCACTTTGAGCGTTAACACTATACCACCGTGCCGTTCGCCACGTCAATTAGGGCAAAGATGGGTTGTGCCATGTCAGCGGAGGAAAGGGCGGCCCTGGCCCGATCTAAGCAGATTGAGAAGAACTTGAAGGAGGATGGACTCCAAGCAGCGAAAGATATCAAGCTGCTGCTCTTAGGTGAGTCACCAGTTAACTTTTTTATTAACCGCTTATCTTGTATGTATCCAGTTATTTGTCGGTAATTAGTGCTTTTGCTTCATTGATGACTTAATTTTCCAAGTTGGTGTTCGACTTCCAGACACGAACGCTGACAAACGCTTCGTAGGTCTTTTATTATTCAAGCTTCTTGGAAATTGTAAAGTAATTCATGATAACGCCGCCGACGATGAAGTCCGTAATTGTTAATAGCCCATATATAAGCGATATATAACTTGCCATTACAGGACTCTGTAGAAGGGACCTGCATAATGTGTGATAATCTAGAATAGAGTCTTCGCAGACCTTTTCAGCGTCAACGGCAACATTTTGAGATATACGAGACGTGGTATTCGTGGTGGTGGCAGAGATGAAAGATGAAATTGCCTAAAGGATTGAGAAATTATGACTTTGCTATCCTTGAAAGGAAGTTGTTTTGTTTGTGTATGATAATCTTAATGATTGTTATTATTAGTAGACTCACTACTCATTAGTGTACGTACATGTAGCCATTAGACCGCTTGTTTTTCTGGTGAAGCGTTGTACGTTCAAAAGTATGTACGCACTGCAACAACAACGGTTGATTGTGATCATGACGGTTGGTAATGAGAGCAAGAAGTGTGCGGCGGTGTATAGCTTTCCGATTAGTTTTTTTTCCTTCTGCCCCTCCACATCCTCACATACACTTTTAATGTGTCTATCTAACAATCTATGTATGCATCGTTAAAAAAAATTATAGCTCTAGCTAGTGTAGTATATAGATGAGTGGAGTAGTTAATAAATTAATTTCGTAAATGACGCAAAGTGCAGCTCAATAATATTTAATCAAGGCCATCGCAGTCTCTATACATTTTACTACCTTAATAATTGTTATTTTAGTCGTATGGGCTGTTGTGTAGTTGTATATGTATATTCAATATTGTCTAGAGGTTAATTAGATTTTGTTGCGGCGAGTCTATTTTAATTCTTGGGCAAAGTACCACCATATAATTTTTTTGGCTTTTACAGCGCAGCGACACGAACAAGGCTCAGAGCGCAAATCCTTAGCTACATCCTACGTTACAAATGAAAAAAATAACGCCTATCGATCGCCTATTGCTTTTTGACCCTCAAAGGAATTCCGCATAAAATACAATATATAATGTTCCAAATAGCATGCATCTTTAACCTTTGTAGTTAGAAGAGTGATTTAAAGTGACCATGACCATCATCATCATCATACCAATCAGCATTTCAGTTATCAGCATTATTATAACGGTCTATGTATTTATACGCGTTGTACCTGATTTACGTTCCAACCACTTGCCCAGAATTTAGAATACGCTTAAATAATGAATCAAATCTTGTAGCAGACTTTTGTGAAAATTGCTGCATTTTTCATCTTTCATATAAAATAATCATGATAAGCATTTTTGATAAGGTTCATCAGTCGTCAGAATCCATTAACCACAAATCAGGGTTTAGAGCTATTTTGATCTCTGCTAAAAATGGAATTGAGATATTTTTGCACTTTGCCCTTCAGCACAGTTAGGTATACATCATAATATACATACATTGCTCAAGCTGAACCGATATAAAGGAATGTAATCTTCAGAAATGAAAGTTGTGTGTGTGTGTGTGCGGGCGGATGATAAGAGAAAAAAATGGTCAAAGGAATTTCTCAACGCTAGCAACATTCCATTAAAAATCTTTGCTCGAGTCTAAATGCTGGCGATATGGAGGAGAAAGCAGAGCTCTCTCCATTCGCATTATTTTCATGAGAGTTGCAACGAAACGAGCATCCTCGCTCCACCGCTCCACTTTCTCCGCGGATGTAATTTTCCATTATGCTTGCGTCATAGCCGCGTCCTGGCCGTGGCAATAGTTCCGTACTCGTCGTCTTCCTCGACGAAAATGAAAGTGCTAATTGAAAATTACAACAAGTTGATAGAAAATGAATATACTACCGAGAAATAGCAATATTAATGAAACTGGGGGAAAATATGGGGTAAAATGGGGGAGGGAGCGAGATCAGAGTTTTCACCCATTCAGCATTTTTTTGGGTAATTTGCAATTAGTTGCATCATACCCAATTAATTATTTATGAGAAAGGAGTAGATTAAGAAGTAATAATGAAGATTCTCACTTATTTTTTTGCCCACGCCACCCAAAAAAGTAGACTACATGGAATAATATTTAATTTAAGTCCATAGAGCAGCAGCAAACATTATTATTAGGCAAGTCTAACAATGATTTCAATTCAATTTGCATTTCGCAACCAACCAGTCAACTCTTTCCTCGTCGCAGTAATTTTTGGTACTTGCTGAAAAGTCTCGTAATAATCACGAAATGTAAAAGTGTAACAGTTTTTAATAAGTTAGTTAGCAGAGCCATTGTGCAATTGCTTATGCAACTTGATTACTATTCGTTTTGTTCTGCTCTGAAATTGAAAGGAAACCTTGATACTTTTTTTATATTGTAAGGACACCTTATACAAAAAAAATTGTTTTAATGATTAAACTATGCACACAAAAGGACCTTATCTTTTGAACACATTGTTGTAGATTTTGAACACATTCACATGACATACTAATTGCACAGTAGAGTGAGCCGAGTACGGTACAGCAGCAGGAGCAGGTATCTGAACATGGCGTCACATGCACATCACATCTCTCTTTTGCAATTTTCTAGATTATCATCATTAATTATTTAACTGAAATTCGTCTGCTTCTTCTTCAGCGATATGAATGAACACACATTTTATATCGCTTCCTACACACATGAATGAATGAAAACGGGTGGAGGTGGAGTTTAGAAAATATTCTCTTTCTGCTCATTCTTCTGTGTGTAGTGGAGTGCAGGTGTTCGTCTCCATCATACTATATCCCTGGCACTACTTGCATAATTTATTATAAAACAGGTCATATCATTGTTACTTGATGTTAGAGCAAAGTGAAACCTGACGGCAACGGCGTCAGTCTCCTCACATTCTTTTATGTAGTTTCTTTTATTTTTTTTGCTATTCTCGGAAGTTTTAAATTTTTGATATGTCCTTAAGTCTTAAAATAACCAAGCGTTGGAGGAACGTCATTCATGTTTCTACCTCCCTTTCCTTGCCGTCTCTAAAACGATAGGAGGAGATATTAATAATGGCCATGTATTTTATTGTAAAAGCAAACAAAAGCCACCACCACAAATGACGACGACATCATCATCGTGTATACCTAGCTTGATACTGCTGCTATGCTGGAATTAATATGTTGTTAAATGTACTGTAAGAAGCTATTTTTAGATATCTTTGTACGTACGCAGCCAGCAACAACCCATATTATTACTTTCTGTCCCATCCGCCATCCGCTATGCAGCAAATCTGTACTTACCCAGTATCCACCGTCACGTCATCATAAACCACCTATCGATAACAACAACTAACAACAAATGCAGTTTCTGGAATTTCACCTCGATTACCTCATTAATATGAATACGTAGACTGTGGAACTTATTGCGTTATCTCTCTTTCTATCTCTATCATATCAAACTGAATTGAATATCTACTTTTAGGGAATTGGATGAGTTGCAATTTATGTGAATTACTTTTTCTCGTACGCAAACAGAAATCGAAATGCAAAAAAAACTAAACCAAGAAGGTACATGATACATCAACAAAAACATTTTATTGTGTTTACTTGAATGATGCCAAAAAAGTAAGGCGAATTGTGTTCTCATGGTCAAAATATTTGGCTGAGGTTCCCGGTGTTGCGTTTGCGTTAATATGAATACATGGAAGCATTTGACGCGAAACAAGTTATCAGTATATATGATGAAGGTTATTGTTTAATAATAAATTAAATGTAGTATAGGTATTACTTAGATAGGTTAGAAAGAAGAGAATGAGATTAGATTGGAATTAGAAGTGACACAACTGCATACTCGAAAAAGGAGAAAAAAATGGGAGTAAAAATCAAGAAGCTTACAAAATATTTAATACATCGTTTAGTTAGAAGAAGAGCGACGTAAATTGACTCGGCTTGTTTCATTAGCTCAGAGAGTCGAGTGTCGAGACTCTCACACAGGAGCTGTCGAGTGGGTGATTTGTTGAACTTCTTTGATGTGTCATTTCAACATCCGTGTCAAGCCACAACATGGAGTTTCCACTCTTGTCATTCGGAATGGACGTCACATTCCTCTTTGATCTGATCTGTGTGATTTATCCTTTTATTTATTACGCCACATGCAATATAGCAAACAAACAACAAGATATATAATAATAATGTAATGTAATGGATTATAAATATAATTATGTTGGTTTTATCATCGATATTCATCAAATTCTTTGTGCAATCACTTATTTGGCCTTATAAGGACTTTTTGCGGAACTACTTTTATTCATGTTATGTACGTGGGCAGCGATATCCCTAGCCCATTATTACATAAATTTATAAGTTGTTGGATTAATAAATTTAAGTAAGTACACAACAAGTAGGTATTTGAGCTTAAGCGTAGTATTTTTACTGCTTATTTTATACGATGGCTAATCTGTTTGGATATTTGGACAAAGTTGAAAAGAGAAAAGAAAGCCATCATGGACTATCTCTACCATTGTGTTCCAGTAATTTGTACATAATAATTCATAATGTTTTTCACTCAAAATAATCTACATGAATAAATTACATGATCAACCGAAATTCTTTTGTCCTTTTATACAAAAGCAAGTGGTGTAATATGCGTTGTTGTTCTGATTTGAGCTCTCTTTGTCATTGTCATTTTGTCCCTTTTCTCTTTTGTTTAAGCTTAATTTTCCCTTTCTCTCTCTCTCTCTCTCCACTTGTTAATACACAGTTAGATGGTTCCATTTTACTTCTCTGTTTGTTTGCATATGAATTACCATATCTTGGCTAATTAGTGAAGGACAACGTCAGGGACTATGGGACTAGATAAAAAACCTCCTTCCACAAAGGAACTGTTTTTTAGTTTTAATTAGCGAGTTAATTTATTTCATATACATATTATTTTGGTTGTTTCTCGTTTCTGAGTACAATTGAAAATTATGATGATTATGATCAGAACGTAAAGCGTCAGTTTTGTGTGACGTCACGATAGTTTGCGTCACGAGATTTTACTGAGGAATTATAAGAGAGAGAGAGAGATGCATTAAATTTCACACACACAAATTTTTGAATGGGATGTGCCACCAACGAAGAATGTAATAATTTGTGATGATGAATGAATGAATGAATAATACTCTTTTGCTGGTTAATATTGTTGTTTTTGTTGTTGGCGTTGTTGGTGCTGCTTGAATACAGTTTAATTTATGTATCTGTTCCAATGCTGCTTGCTGGAGAAGCTACTCCAAACACTCCATACGTTATTTTTGAGGAAGCCTCTCCCTAAAGACCAACTTGTACTTACGTTACTTGTGAAGTTGCAGTAGTATGTCCATTAACAACTAGTTTTTACAGTGGTACTGGCACTAAAACATTCATTCATATTCATGGGCTGTGTGTATAGTCAGTAGTCTGTGGTGGTGGTGGTGCTGGGTGACTTTCTTTGAAAAGGAAGTACTTCATCCGCATAATTATGAATTCTACTACTACAACTACTGCGCTTTCAACTCCACCAACCCCAGCAAATATTTTACACTCGACTACAACAGTAGTAGTAAAGTTGAGTGTTGAGTCATCTAAACTAATAAAAAGGTTAACAAGCAGTTCGCGTCACTCATTATTATAGACTTAGAAAAATATATTTACATTTTCGAGGACTAACTGTTGCTTGCATTTATGCTTGTGCTAAAAAAATGAATGTATTTTTTAAAAGTGCTGCTTATGTGAAGATAACTTCAGTTGATACGCCAGCAGCAGTAGTTTTGTTCGGATAACCTTGCCATTTTTGTTTTGCAGCAGCAGTAGTAGCAGCAGCAGAGCAGAATGTTATAATTAAATTTGAATATATACAGCAATATGGAAAAATATTATAACCGTGTGTCTTCTTTCTATTTTATTACAGGAGCCGGAGAGTCTGGGAAGAGTACAATAGTAAAGCAAATGAAGTAAGTAATATTTTTTTCTCTTTCTATAAACTGATTTTACATTCTTCATCCTTGCACATCATCATCATAATACAGTGCATACTTTTCAGAATACGATTCCCGACGAATTCCCGAACAATATCAAATGTAAACGCTGCGAGGACAAAATAAAATGTATCTACTTCATTGATGTAACCGACAGCAAAAATAGATACGCAATTCTAAAGCTTCTTGTTCATCTTGCTCGCTTTTTTCGTTCCCAATATAAAATAAAATGTGACGGTCTATCCATTTTTTAATGTCAAATATTTCAACCTCGCTTTCAAGGATATTTTCTGTATGTTTTTTTTCGCTCTTTTTTTGCGCTCAAGTATTATGTGGATGAAGAATGACGTGTGTGAAGAGGAGAGTTAACTGGAAAGTTTTTGAGTGTGACTCCTGGAGGTTGTAAAAAATGGCCCAGATGTCCCCTTCTTTTGATATCAGAGGGCACAGCAAGATGCACAACGGCGATTGAATTTTATCTCTTTTTTTTCGGAGAAATATCAGAATGTGTTTTGCTGAAGGATATATGATATGAGGCATGAGACTGCTGGAGTATCCAGTATCATTCGACTATTCACTCCAAAGGCATTGTTTACTTTCTCCAGCTTAGAAAAGCGCTACTCTTTTCTAGTGAAATCCAGCTCCATTGAAAATTAAATAAAAAAATTGTCCTGTTTGAAACGAAATCGCTATATCACAGGATGTTTCTTTTGTTACCCATATTGCGCCTAAAAAAATGCTTTCACACAAGTTTACTTTTGCCAAGGATTCGTGTGTGGAATGTAAAAGAACACCTATCTATTCGCAAAATTGAGCATGTCTGATTTCCAAAACATCACGATAACATTTAAACTTGAATAAATGCTGCATAATAATCATCTTCTTTACAACAACTGTTCATTTTTATTAAACGGTGAGTCATGTTGTAGTAGAGGAAGGATGGATGGAGATGCAGATCGAGTATGGAACTTATGTTCAAGTTCAGAGAACAAGTTTTGCACACAAGATGAACTCTAGTTTTCTTATGTAACTGTGAAAACTGTATGAATTATGAAGACAGCTATTGCGTTGAGACTTGTTCCTTCCTTTCCTGTTGGAGTAGGCGGAAAGAGTTTCCAAGTAAAAGTTCCAATGACAATTTGGCAATAAGAATTTTATGGGCAGTTCCTTTATGGCTAGCATAAAATCCAATTCAATGACATCGTTCATTCCATTCTCCGAGCAAAAGGGTATTGTGTCGTGTGAAAAGAAAACAAAAGCTGTTATCGACATCCGACAACTCACACTTCTACAACCATCATCATCATCACAACCGGTAGAGCATTATTAGAGCATGTATAATATTCGGATAAAAACATGAAAGAGAGAATTGGTTAAGTAAACAAGCGCATAGAACTGCTTTCTAAATAATAGAACGTGAGCGAATAAATGTCCAGTTTTTTTTCATGTGAGTCTGATTGAGTAACGGATTTATACTGGACTCCTGAACAATTACCGTTATTAACCCAAGCAGTTATATCCACATAATTTTAACTAGTGTCTACCCACCTATAGGTATTCTGGGTTTTACCTGTAAATTCCATGCAATACTGCTGTCGCAGGAGGGCAATGCCTTGAAAACGCAATTATTTTGTGAAGAAATTGTTTAGGCTAGTTTAATCCAGTTTTGTTGTTGTTTTCAATCTCTTTCATGGAGAATGAGCTCCATGAATGCACGTGCAAACCTTATGAATGCCACCGTCCTCGTATTCAATATCATTTCCTCAAAAGAAAGTTTCAATTCAATACAAAACATAATATCTTCTGTAGTAGTAGGTAAAATGTAAGCACCTATATAGGTATATCCAGAAGTATGATGAGTATTGGGGTGGGATTTTTTCCTGACGTTTTCACGTATCCGTTTTCGGGTGCCGCCTATTTTCTCATCTTTGGGGAAGATCATTTTATTCGTTACCACCACCAGCAAGAGTAGTGGGATTGGTTTATATGTATGCATATGAAAACGCGATTACTTTTACACTAAAGATTGATCCTTATTGAAGAACCCGCGAGATAATAATAATATGCTCAACCACTTCATTTGAATTTCAATGAAGGGATATAAGAGATGGCTTACTTTCACATTATGATTGCTGGAGAGATGAGGAGATAGAGAGAGAGATATGTATAGACGATGCCCATTAGAAAATTTAGCAATTCACTCAACTCATGAACAAGTAGGGAAAATTCGTTACTCACATTAGATAAAAGGGAAATATCGATAAAGTTTAAAGAAAATAATGATTTTGTGGCGCATTTTAATACAAAAGCTAAGAGGTGAGTAGTTTAACTAAAAAGTTCTTTTTCCTATGTGAGCTGAGCACTGAGCAGCAGCAGCAGTAGCAAACCCTTCAAAAATACATGAATACATTTTCATTTCATTTTGTCGGCGTCTCTCTCCCTTAGTCACTCACTCACTCACTCTTTGAGTATACTCGAGTATAAAGCGAAGCACTTCAACTTTCTCCTCTTCTTCCGAGAAAGCTAAGATCGAGAAGGAGAGAGAGAAAGTAAAGTAATACACGCAATCAAAGCATTATTATTATTTACACGTAGTAATGAGGTACATAGCGGAATATTATGTTTTCCTCTCTACAAAAGCAAAGTACGTACTACTTGGTTCCTTACACCACACCACCACCACCGTTTCATACGTGATTGCTGCATGCCTTGTTAAAGATTGTCGGGACGACGATGGTCGTTTCGGCTGCTGCTGCTGCTGGTTTTGGTTGTGTGGTTTTCTTTTATAATTTCAGTCGTCCAGCAAGCCAGCCAGTTTAGTTGTTAGTAGCAGAAGCCGTTTCTCCTTCCAGTATAAAAGCTACAATGTTTTTTGAACCCGCATAATTCCAATATGCCATTCTATACTATACGGAAGCCAAAGTCTGATGATAATAATAACAGGTTTGGTTAGTATGTACTGTGTACGTCCATTATGATTTTCAATGAGAGAGAAAAGAGTAAAAGTAAATAAAGTAGGCAGTCTGCGAAGCAAGTATTTTATAAAGCCGAGCCGGGAAGCTTTATCATGCCTGGCTGCTGCTAGCTTCCACTCCAGTATTGTAGCTTTCTCTTTTAAGACTCTCTCTCTCTCTTTCCATAAAAGATTCCTTGGTATTTGTTTAAACTGTTATTTCTTCTCTTTTCTCTCCTCGCCTCTGTGTATATTATAGTAGTGCCCATGTCTTTTTGTGTACATTGCTTGCTGGTGATGATGAAGTAGAGCATTGTTGCAAAGAAGGAGAAGAAGATGAAGGCAAAAGAAAGAAACAAGTAGTGGTGGTAGTAGAAGCAAACAGAAAAGAAAAGTATAAAGCAAAAAAGGCAAAATCTTACTTTCTCTGCTTGCCACTGCCACTGGTGGCAGTAGATTTACACGAAATGTAAAAATAATAATAATAATAACAAGTTCTTCTCCTTCTTCTTCGTTTTCACTTCCACGAAATGAAAGATAGGCAGACATACATAAAAACACGATATAAGCGTTTAGGGTATTGTTGTATAGTCTATAGCTTTGCTACATAGTACGGAACTATTATAGCTTGTAATGTTGAAGAGAAGAGCCATTACGTACACGACGACGTTGTTGTAGAGGCAGTATAATTTCCATGTTTTCTATTCAGCAGAATTCAGAATACTAGTACCGCCTCGTACTCTACTTGCTTATACGAGTATGGTGTCAGGAAAAAGCGACGACGATAGCTCCGCCACCACCACCACCAGTCTAAACCCGAGCATTGCTTCTAGCTGGCTGGAAAATTGTAGAAAATGATGTTGGATAGCAGAGAGAAGCAGCGTAAGCAGAAAGAGACGACTACTAGTTTTTATACAGAAGGAAAGGAGAAAAGAGAAAGGAGCGGGGAGAAAGTGTGTGGAAGAGTTGGATGGTTGTATCGTGCTAGCTACTATTATATACTCTACATTTTTACTTGTAGCTTGAGCAGCAGTGGTGGTGGTAGTAGTAGTTGGGAAAGTAAAAGGGAATTTATCCATCCATCCTACCTTTCATGCTGGCTGTATTGTAGAAAGTCGTAGCACTGCCATGCATGGCTTCTCTACCAGTATCGATTTGTCCTCATTCCGTTTTTCTGCCCTGCCCTATCATCTCTTTTTTAGATGTTGGTGGTTCCACTCCATGTCAAGATGTTCCACAAGGGTTTTATCATCATCATCATCAATTTTAGCTTGCTTTTGCTCATCTTCCTCCTTCTCTCTCGTGTAAGCCTCTTTTTCCTCCTACAGGTAGTGCTTCTGATGATAATGGTGGTAGTATTGCCGTACCGCCGTCGCCGCCTGCGATTTCACATTCACCGACACAACGACAACTAGCACCACGGAGAGAAATAATAGTATGTAGTAATGTGTGACTGACTCACTACTACATACTACTATCGATACATACATGGCGGCGGCGGTGATAAAAAGAAGCTCTGAATATTTATATATATTAGTTTAGTTATTCTCGGGAATACTATGCCTTGCAGCGTTCTCTCTTTCTTATAGATACAAACAGCGGGTAACTCCTTTTTTTGCATGAGATAATCATTGTGAACAATACGCCCCTGACTTTATGAGGCTTTTAAGCATAATTTATGTAGTTGATGTAGTAGAAAAAAATACAGAGTCAATAATACGGAAACACAACAAGCAATATGGCTTTGGCTGTTATATACATTTATATAGGAAAGGTTGCAGTTGTGTAAAAAAAGAAGAAAAAAAGGAAACGGCACGCATCAACGAGAAATATCGTGTAGCTAGAGAGAAAGAGAGTTGGGTTGTTGTGAGGAAAGGAAAAATAAAATTGAGTTTTTCGGATGTCGCATTCGTAGAACAAGCATATAACCTAATAATACGGAGCAATCATTCTGTCAGGTAGAGAGAAGAGTTTTATGTACGCATGCATGTTTCACGAAGGCGTCCCTTTTCTCTCTCTCTCACTTCTTGTTGCAGATAGTGGTGGCATGTAGATTTCTTGGCTCGTTTCACTCTCTCTCTCAGAGACACTACTACTACTACTACAACTACTGGTTGTTGTGTAGATAGATTGGAAAGTATGCATGTAGTTTTGTAAATGGCATAGCTATTAATAATTCGTAGTTTTTAGTCTGAGCTTTTCATTCCCTCTTGTTGTTGTGTTGTATGTAGTAAGTAGACTAGAGGATCATGTCACTTTTTTACCTTAGAAAATCTCCTTTTTTTATGAAATAATGCTCCTTGTGTGTATATGCGCTAAACTCGCCGTCGTCGTTCTCTCATCGGTGGTGGTGGTGTGCTGTTATGTTTGACCTATATGCATTTGATTGTTCGATTGATTGTGCATGGATGGGGGAAGTTTTTAGGAGAAAGAAAATGTGGGTCTGTCGGAAATGCTTTCATGTGGAGAAAAATAATGGCTTGACATATAAAACTGCTTGTACCTTACTTGGGCGTATAGACGGAGGATGGCAGGTTTTTTCATAATATATTTGATTTTTCTTCTTCTTTCTTGGATATATTTGTGTGCTGCGGAAGCCTACATTGCTCAGAGAAATGTTGAGGAAGTGTCAGAAAATATTTTTGATTGATTGTAAATTATTTGTGTGCAGTACGGACGAGCGACGGAGGAGGACGGGTATGTATGCACATAGTAATATCGAATGTTATGATTATGATAAGTAGGTAAACACACGAAAAAATACAAATACCTATACTATGCGCTGCTGCTGCTGTGATAAATATCTAAAATTCCAGCGTGGGTTGGGTAGCGAGAGAAAAAAAAGGTTGGGAAAAATATTATGTACTACTACTACTTGTGTGAGTGTGTTTGGAGTGGATGAGGTTATTACCATGAAGCAGCAAAAACGCTTCAAGTTTAGTGCAAACATTTTATTACATTCATCATCAAACCAATTCTTCGCCACCTGTTTGTTATATTATTATTATGATGTTGAGAGTCGAGGCTATTTCTGGAGTTGTGTGTATGTGTATATATGGCTGTTTTGTATATTGTCTTTCACCTTTCCAACAAATAAGTCTACTACCGGGTTTATTCACTCACTCACACACACTCCCAAACAACTACTTACCCTTCTCTTGTAGGTATATGTAGAGTAGAAGTAGTAGCCACTTTTATGATGCTGATGATGATCGTCGTGATGATTAGGATGACTCGTGCTATGGCATAGATAAAGTGGCTTGCACACACGGGCATAATCCCATATTTCATCATTATCAACAAGATTTACGTGACGTGACATTTTCACATGCTCCAAGCGTGTACTACCAACAACCACTCGTACTCTTTATGAATGGATGATATGAAGGGCTGTGATGATCATGATGATGGTTATGGTGGCAATAGTCGTTTTTGGAAAGTTGGAACAATCTAATATTGGAGAGGGCCAGGAGGAGCTTCTCCATATAATTTTTTTATGCTGATAAGTTGTTCTGGGGGCATGAATCATTGTAGTTTTTTTGGAGGAGAAAGTATTTTTAGAACTTTTTCCATTGTTGTTGAACTGTGGAAAAACGGTATGGTAATCGTCGTAAGTGTTTTTTATCCTTTTCTTTTACTTTTCCTCGCCACACTGGCTTCCAATCAATACGAGAAAAAACAAGGTGATGATGATAATGATACGGCTCTGATATTACTCTCCTGTTATTATTGGGATTTTTGGGAACAAGTGGAACCACGCATATTTTTAGCCTCTCAGTTTCTGCCTACACGACTACTACAACTACTCATATTATGTATGACATAATGGATTCGGGATTTTGTTATCGAGGAATTCTAAGAGTTGCCTTTGTGATGATGATTAATAATTTAACTGAGTACGAGTTCTGTTCAGGAAGCACACTACCACAACAGCCCACGAACGACAGGACGACCCATGACGGGGATAAATATGCGCTCTTCCTATTTTACTGTCAGTTGGCAGTTTGGCATGTTTCTTTTATGTATTTACTCTGTATTAAACATGAGCAAGGCGCATAAAAGCACCGTTTACCGTAACCGTACACCCCACCAGCAGCACCAGACAGACCAACTTAGTCATAACTTATATAACTCAAGCAAAAAATATAATATCGCATTTGCTGGGAAATATTTTCACATCTGGTGTGTGGTGGTGCTATTATCCCTCTGTTGGTGCTATGCTGTCGACTCTGACTGGTCTGGTGTTGCTGTTCAATTTCTGCCGGTCGAGTTGCTCCCACTGAAATGTATACGGCTTTACATTAAAATATCGAATTTATCTTTTTTTGTACGTGCTAGCTGCAGTGTGCACTATTTGGTTCGTCACATGTACTCATTTTTTTTTCTTTGGAAACTTCTCTTCCAATCCAACTCAAATCTATTTTTGACTTTTGACTGTTTATTTGTATTAGCGACTCAATACCCCAAAGGAGATGCAACAAAAAATGCATGCAAGATTTAAAGTAGAGGCATTTTCTTCTGAAGAACAAGTTAAAAAAATTAGTTTCGTCTTTATTATTTCAACTGCATAACAAAGATGCTAAAAATATTATGGAGGAAGGAGACTGAACTATTTCTTTAAACAAATTATTGTAAATGTCAGCGTAGTATTTTTGTCAATGGTGTTTACGGGATTAAGTTTGCGTGACATAAAGTTGAGTTAAAACAGGATACGAAAAAATTGTTTTACTTTTCCTCCTTGGTATAATTATGGGTAAACCTAACTTTTTTCCAACCGTATGTACCTTTAACACATACTCGTGTACAACACATTCATTAGTATTCAGCATGCATCGTTAGAAAAGGGCAGGTGTGAGAGTTAGGAACTAAGAACCTTCACCTTATAACGTTATAAATTACGGCGCTTCCAACTTGTAATCAATTCCCAGATCATCAATGGGCTTCTTCGACTTATCCATATGTGTGCTGTCTTGTGTTTAGCATCTGGATCAGGTCGATGAAATGTTGAGTTTTTCAATTCCTTCTTTCATTACTTCATTTGGCTCAGGTGCTGGAGATTCTGATTGACTCTCTAAACATCAGGGAAAATTTTCCAATGATTCCTTTTTGCCCACAAAAAACTGACCAACCCTTTTCCCTGGAGAAGACCAGGAGATAAAGCCATGTTTTTAGTACATTCTGCTGTCTAATAGATTATGCAAGCTGTTCCAGCTTATCATTTCATCTTTCATGAATTTATCCGACGAGGTGGTTCTGGTTCATCCTCGTATAAATTCATGACGTGGTCCGTTAGCTCTAAATGCCATTGAAACCGAGTCAGTTCACAGATCAGCCATTGTATTTGAGCCAATATAATGCACGCCTTTTGTTGAGGTTTCCCCATGACTAAAGTCAAAAAATTTCTCTCCTCTCTGTTCATAGATCTGGTAATAGGCAATAATTTATGTAGATTGTATGGGAGCAGGCATGGCCAATGGTGTCGTGCGTGGAACATTTTCCACGAAAATAATAATTACTACTACAAGAAATCGCCCTAAATACTCTTTCATCTTTTGTTTTCGTGAGCAGAATAATAAATGATAGGCCGTTCTATAGGAATTTGTTGCATTCTCTCAGTCAACCATCCAGTCAGCGTACCAGAGAAAGAGAGAGAATAATGTTCACACAAGTTTCTCTTTTAGTCCTTGAAAATCCGCTCCGATTTCTCTTTCTTCTCTTTTCTATCATCTCTATTGCCTATATTATACTTGTATGCTGACTAATTTGAAATGCTTGTTGAATGCAAGTTCATAAACCACTGCCATCCATGCCATATGCATGCATACCTCTACACTCCACTTGTAGTTGTCGTCCTTCCCTCCAGTCATTCCATATATCCCTCGCTATTAATCAACTCCTCTTCTGCGCTGGAGAAGGAAGAGCAATTCATATAAACTATAGACTCAGAAAATTACTCTTTTGATGAGTTCACGGTCGAGTGAGCTGTCGCAATTGCTTCTACCGCAATAATTCACGCGAATGTGTGAGTAGTCCGGATAGCTATTGGATTTCGGTAGTGGGCAAAATTCATTATCATGATCATCATCATCACCACAACCTCCTCCATCTATACAAAATTCCATCACAGAAAATGACTCTCTTTTCTCTGAATATTGACACGTAAAGTGAAAACTAGCATCTTTTGAAATGATACAAGAAGAGTGAAAGCTGCTACTGCTCCTGCTCGCGTCACTTATTTTTTTTCTGGATGATAGCCGTAAAGTGCTATGCTCAATTACTTTCGTTAAAATCCTTGCTTGATTTTCTGGAAATGGGATCTTTTTTTATCGCGTCAAACGTCACCCAAAATATTGATAATAAAAATATAAGTGAAAGCATAGGATGGCGTGCTTTTGTATATAATGTTGAGATTAATGAAGTTACAGTCTGAAGTTGAGGCAGATTTTTCTGACGTTGTGAATACCTACACATAGTAATATGATTTATAAAAATAACTCAGGACGGAACATCTTTTTTTAATACTTTTTCCAGATATCCTTGTAATATAATTATTTATTACAAGTTATCTGAATTTCTGGGTGTTATGTAACATTGTATTAGGTATTGGGTAGGTATTATTTTTTCTTGTGCGATGTAGTTTTTTTTGTCATCAAGAAGACTAAAGAGGGAGATACATAAATCCTACGACGATGGCTTTCCTTGACAGGCAAGGATTCGCTTGGCAAGACAAGACAGTTGACTGACGACGATGATGAAAGAAATGAAGCGTGTGGAATCGTTAATGGGAAAATAAGATAGAGAGAGGATGACGACTAAGAATATAGCAGATGCAAACGCGAGAATGTATGACAGATTTTAGATAAATGTTAACAAGACTCATGTGACGTTGGATTTATCTTTTTTGGGGAAAAATGATGACCACGCTCACTTAATTTTGCTTGTGAGAGAGTAAAAGTAGGTATAATAATGTGAAGTTTTAGTGAGTAGTGTGATCTTTGAATTAACTTTATAACGCTGAGCGTTGCGGCGTTGGTGGTGGTGTTTGAAAGAAAACCAAGATAAGCCACAACAACGCCTTTCTGTTATCCATTTATTGTGTCAGAAACAAGAAAAATGGCTCTTCTTTTTTACTTACTTACTTTACTTCAAGTTGACTTCACGATCAGCAGGATTCGGAATTGTATGGATGGATGAGCATTAAATATGGTTTGAAAGCATTGTATATTTTTGTGCAAGAGTGGCGAGGCTCGGTATTCAGTATACACAGTAAATATTAAACTTCCTGTCTATTTGCAATTTTGCGTTATGCATGCATGCTTGTCTATTTATTATCTTAAGTAAAATATTCCGCTCATATACATGATATAAACGGAGGTGATGGTCGTGTGGTGATGTTGGTGTGTGTGTGTTGTCCATGCTATTAGTACAACAGGCTCTGTCGTTTTTAATGTCTAGTTGTGCTAGAGCCACTGGATAAGATAAGCGTTTTAACCTTGGAAATTGAGTCTTGCTGACTGACGATGAGGAATTGGTTTCATACCAAATAAAAAAAGAAGATAACTGTGTGTAGAAGAGTGTAGGAGAGACGCTACACCACCGCCGCCACCACCACATGTGGATGTCTTATGTTGCATGTTACTCAAGATTACGTTTCATCGTGGTTATATAAGCAGATGTACATACTATGAGTGAGTATATATACCTATATATAGCTTTATACTTTTGCCATTGTGTTTTTCTGTTTGCTGATACTATTTTGTGGCACTGTGTGAATGAAACAAGCAGCGAGAATGAAATATTACTAGTCCGAACTTGCATTGTTTCCTCTTATCATTTCACTTGGTTAGTAGTAGTAGTAGTTGGTAGTAATGGTATGGCGTTGGCGTTGAAACATAATACCTTTTCTGTGCATTTTCATGTTTCGTGGTGCGGCGGAGACTTTTGCGCACAATTTTGTACTAATCTAGATTCTTGTGGTTTGTGAACCATAGAGGTTAACTTGTAATGAAAATGAATGCTCCTTGCCTTTGCCTTACATGTATACCTACTATTCAACTTGTATGTATTTTGTATCATCGTCACAAGTCGCAAGTCAGTGCTAATTTTCTAATAAATCCTGAGTCAAAAGTTTTGTAAAGAAAATGCAAAAATTCCAGAGGAAACAATAGCTCTATATATGTAAATACAAATTGAAAAATGACATTACATATTGGAAAAAACTGGTTAAAGTAGAGATAGATAAGTGCATATCTAAATGGGAATACGCACTCGTACAACAAAAGTAGAAGATATCTACGGAACGAACAACGACGACATTTTACATCAAGTTTGTTGTTCACTTCTTCTTGTCGCTTTACTTTACTCGCAACATTTTTTCTCATAATATATCCTCTGTGTGCACACTACACAAACATAGGTATGTCCTATCAATGTGGTCATATGTATTTACAAGTGTACTTGTCTAAGTGCTTGCTCAGATATTTATGAATATGCGTCATCCATAATATACGACGACGAACAAGTAGTAGTATAGGCGCAATAGTTGTGGTGGAAGCGTGTCAGAAATGTTCAAAGATAAGTGCTCAATCTCAGGGGAAAGTTTTCTGGGAAAAGTTTTTTTATTTGCTTTTTACGCAAGGAAGAAGAAGAATGAAGAAACTGAAAGTTGGTTACATGTACATACAAAAACCAACCAACACACAGCAACAGATAGCTTTTGCTGGTTCCTTTGCTTTGGCTTCCTAATGTAAACCACCACACCACACTGCACTGATTGAATTATATTCAGACGACAGGAGACAGACCGTATGAAGGCAACTGTAATATTATTACAAACGGAAGGAAAAGGGACCTTTTTTCCTCCAGCTCTCTGCCCCTCCTCTCTCCTCACAGTCTTTTTTCCTAGACCTTTTGGCATGACGCTGAATTCAATCTACCTAAAAGCCTAAAATTAAAGTGGTCATTTTGTTATGTAGCTCGCTAGTAGAAAATTTACTTGGGAAATACATTTTTTTAACCTGGCCCGCTGGCCTTATTACAACAGCAATTCTCACGGTTTGTTACCTTAATGTACCCCGCAAGCTTCAATTTTAGTAGCTATTACATAGCATGTTTTTTAATTATTATGAATCGTAAAGTCGTGAATACACCATTTACTTAGTTATTGTAGGTGTTTTATTTATATGACTATAATCATTCACTGTCTTGTCATGATTCAAGAGAAGAGTCTATTCTCCAATAAAATTCCATTCTCGTCAACAACAACAAGGCACACAAGTGTCGCCCGTCACCAGTCGTCACTACTTGCTAGGGTGAGGATGATGGATAGCGCTAGATTTTGTCACGAAAAATAACTGACTGAAGGATACACACGAATCACACGATATAATGTTTTGCGTTGTTGTATTTTTATAGACGCCTACTTCTACTGACTATTATTTTTATTATATAGAATACCATTTTTTATTGTGTTGATTGTTGCTCGCAGAGGCACGCTAAAATCACCGGAACACGCCATGCTATGCTAATCGATTTTTCGAGCTGATAATGAGTAATCTTCCAACAACGACGACGACGACGTTCCGACCTTAATTCTGTTATCATGACATATTGCTCTTTCCTTTCTTCACCGTATCATGTGTGCACTTCACATAAAAGACAAAACGCGGCAGTTATATAACCATTGTCATTGCCTTGCCTAAATATTTAATTATAAAGCCATTACAGTCCATTTTCCAATGCACAGAATAGAAGCCCCAAAGCATGCACTTCCCCTGGTCGAGGACACTATAGTCCAGGCGTATCATGATGACAATTAATGGAAACTGTAATTGCCCATCTAAAATACATAATGGCAATTAGCTAGGTATCTATATGGCATGATCTAGAGTAATCAAAATAGTTTTGGAAATAAAGTAAAAGGACACTTTAGCACACCACCAAAAACTGCACCGATATACTAGATGATATCAAATGTCATTGGAATGGAGGAAGAAGAAGAGCTCCCAAGTGTCGTCGTCGTATTATTATTTTTTCTCTCTAGTCTGCTCTATTACTGCCTGCCTACAAAATCGAAACGAAACAAAAAAAAAGGGAATTTTGTTCCTATGAACTATTAATCATAAATATCACAAGACCTCCTCGCACGAGTTTTGGGTGTTGGCGAGAAACGTCATTATTCTTTGAAGGTTAAACAATTCTGCTACCAGATCGGTATCGGTATCTCTCTCGACTCTGTAGAGAGGAATTTAGCGCTATTGTTCTCTTCATCACTCACTCAGGATAATGATGTACAAGATTGTGTGCGACCTATGCTTCTTATGAAGGGAGGATGGAACATGACACTTTTTTTATTCGTTGTAGTACTGCGTGGCAAATAATCTTACTGGTGGGCTTGGCTGGAAAAGTTGTATCATCATTCATTAGACATAACATTGTAGCAAGTTGGGAAATTAACAACTTATGTGATGTGATGAGTCTAAATGATAAGTCTGATCCAGTGTCGCCCTGTCTACTTAACTTTCACAAGGAAGAGTAAAAGTCGTTGACTCAAAGTATGAAGTATGTATGGCGGTGGTGGTGGTGGAGGTGTTTTGTTTGGACAAACGTCGTCTCTCTTCTTGTTGTTTTCTTGTACATTTCCACTGTCAACAGAAAAGGTTCCTGGAAGCATCACACACAATAATGCTCTTTTCAGCATTAAACCCTTTTTGTTCTCCCGGTTTTGTGATCATTTTCAATTAACCGTGTTAACGAACTTGCTCATTGCGTAACGATGTACATATAAGGTTTAGGTGTGCATGTATGTATTTACCATTATAATTTATAATTATTGCTGAGCTATAACTCTTATCCATTAATTCGCCTTTAGAGAGAGAGAGATGAACTGTTGCCACACACATAGCTTTAATTACTGTTCAGTACTACTCAACTCGCACAAGTTTAAGAGGCTGTCTTAAAAGGTAACATAGTAGACATCCAACAAGCGCATTAGTACAAGTACTCACACGAACGACTCTCAGGACTTTGACTTCTCAGCCTGCTTAGATCAATAAATTTTGCTCGGCTTTGTTTCTCTCTCGTCTCCTGTCAATTGTAAACAAAATGAAAAGGAGGCAAGGCGCTCGGTACACTTTCATAATCACAATAATAGTTTATACGCGCCCGCACTAAGCACATTTTATCATGGCATGTCTATGTCACAAAGCGTGAAAGAAGAAAGTATACATATTGTTTTTTATGCAACTTCAACTTTCCCCATTATAAAATTTTTCCCTTTTTGCTTCCTCTTCCTAGTGAAAACGGCGTATGGTCGTAATGAGTATTTTTAATGGGCGCGACTGCTATAACTATAGCCACCTGGTCGGCTGGTTGATGAACTATAATATACTCCCACACACTCGACGTGCATAATTATATTTTTGTGTTCCATGTTCCATGCTTCCCTTTCGTGTCTCCAGTCTCCACCAAAAGTTTTTTTTTTGGAAACCACGCCTAGATGAATATCAATGCAGGGAAAAGCACAATGCAGCCGGAGGTTTATTTTTCGTCGAGGTCCTTTGAACAAGATGATGATGTTGATGACAGCTTAGTCTTTTGATATAAAAAAAAGTAAAGCACGTCATGTCATATACCTATATTTGCGCCAGAGTATTAAAGTAGACAGCACTGCAGTATGAAACGACGTAATATTTCCAAAAACGAAACCAATGCACATCATTTATACATACATGCCGTGGTATACAAGAACAGTGCCAGGAGCAAAACGACTTTTTGGCTGGCTAACGACGTAAACGACGACATTTCTTGTCCGAGTTTGGTGTGCAACCTTGCATTGACGGACTATTTGCTATCCTCAAGTGTGATAACGCTCTTTATTTTTCGAAATTGGTGTAAGCCGATGATTTATTAACATTTTCGGCATTTCCCACATGACATATATCATATTTATTTCATCAACTTTCTAAAAAAGAATTCTGTCCGCCCAAAACTTTATAGTGTTATGATAGGCAGATATATTATATGTTTTGCTATGCTATACGGATTTGTCACTCTTGTTCTTTCCGCACATGGCTATCATAAATGCAAGGTTATTTTTATTACGGAATGACCATTATTGGCTAGCTGGAAGCACGTACTTTAGTACTAGAGCGAATTACAAAGAAAAAAATATATATGGGAAAAGGGCCAGACTTCAGACATCATCATCATCAACATGATATGCAGCAAGTTAGTCATATGAAATGAACTATGAAGTAAAATCGTTCGTTCCAGAAAGAGCTCCACACAGCTTTACTTTTCCTTTCCATTTTTCCCTTATGACTTGCTCTCTGTTGAATTGAATTGATTGAAGTAAAGCCAGGACTGACAGGGCGAGGAGGAGGAGAAGGCGGCGAGGCGATATGGAAGGATTATATGTGTTCAGGTGTGCTGCTTCTGGCTCTGTGCAAGTCTGTGCTATTTTGCTGATACGGCTATGGAATAATAAATGTAGCACGCAACAAAGTCCTAATGGCATTTTTCCATGATGTTATAATGTTTCAAGTAAAGTATAACATGTAATTAACCTGTGAAACAGTAACATCTCATTATATTAGGTGTTCCTTTCTCCTACACTCCGTTTATTTTACTAACACGGCAATATGGCATATATGACTAATAAATACATAATATGGTTTTGTGTGTTGGGTTGTATTGCAACTATGCTGCCTCGCAAAGAAGAATTCGGTTTCTCCTTTTTCCTCAGCTCCGTTTCAACTCGAAGCAAACTGAAAAAATACTTTTATACGAGACTCACTCCTCGAGAAGGAAAAAAATCGATGCGGGCGAGAGGGTAGGAATGATGTAGGTATTTAATTGCACTAAATACCAACGGAATTGAATTACAGTTGAGAGCAATTATATTATGTTTCATGTTGAGAAACATAATAATAAATTAACTACGAACGTTTGTACATAAATGTAGACAAAGTGAGCGTTGGTAGGTAATCTCTTGAAATCTAGATAAAGTGGATACATATACACGCGGCAAAAGCAATGTACAGAACATACATACAAAATATACATTCATTTCAATTCAATGGACTACAAAAGGCATACATTTTAGTATGTTATCTAGTTCCTATATAAGAAGTAGTGTTTTGCCATTTATTCCTGTTTGTAATATCCGATGTGTGGTCGGTAGCCGTTCGTCCGCCCTCACTCACGTACGAAAATACGTGCAGGATATATTGTATGACTATTGCAGTTGTAGCGAAAAAAAAAGTTTATCAAGCAGAAAAATCCAGACATTAGTCTCTCTGCATGTTAAGGCTGTAAGTTCATTTTAAAAACGTCATTAATCAAATGGCATTATCACCTTTTACATTAAACACGGTAGGCCGAATAAAGCAAATAATATGACTACAAAAAGGTGCTAAACAAGCAAGTGTAAAGAAAAATTATATTACAATGTCGCGCGCACGGCACACACACACACACTTGTGTTCTCTTATGTTCACTAAAAAGTGAACACGGCAACACTTTTTTTAATTCTGTACAAAAAAGTTATGTTTGTAGTAAGCTACTACGACCCATAGCAGTGGTAGTAGTAGTTGTAATAATATTAAATTTCCTTTTTCGTACTTACCACATAACTTGAAATTATATGATTTATTCTCTCTGGGCTGAGGAGAGTTTGTTTGAAACGTGGGATGTAAACAAAGTTATGTCGTTTTTAAATGGATTTGTAGGCCTGACACGTTATACAGCTTACAAAAAAAATTTCACTACTGTGTAACTGCTACTGTTGATCTTGTTGATATTGTGCGTTCTCTCTCCCTCTTTAGATGAACTCGTCACGAGAGATATAGCGCAGATGCGCGCGCGGCGTTTTTCTTACCTTGTGCTTAATCTATTTATTGCCTCCATGTAAATTTTTCTTACACTTTTGCAAAAGAGATTTTCCTGCTGCGTACAATATATTTTACCTAAACTGCTATGCTGAAGGTTAAAAATAATTTTTAGCTTTAATAAATGCATGGTACATGGTACAACAATTATAATTACAGGTCCATACATTTTGGGGGTTTAAAGGATTATTTTAACTTTTTCAACGCAAAGTATAACTTGTAACATTACGACAGGTAGGTTGAGGTTCTGTATAAAATGTGCCCAGTATGTACTTTTATTTTAAAATAGAGTAGACTATGACACAACAAGAAGTCCAATTAAGATTTTGGCTCTAGATAAAAGTGATTGTAGACAATACTGTTGAATTAAATATTGAATATACCTATTAATTGCATATGAATGAAGAAGGATTTTTTTTCTTCTTGGACGATTGTCTAACTGACTATGTTGTTGTTATAATTATATGCGCCATTTTTCCTCTTGTCGTCGTCAGTCACGGCAGCGAAGGTACCTGCTTCCTCTTTGCATTTCTTGCGCAAAAAGACCTGCTCCATAGAAAGGCTAAAAAAGTAATATTTTAGCTGTCTATACGGGCATCTCTTTAATAGTAAGTGGAGACACAAAATATTGTGCAAGTCTTTTGAACAACAAGTTAGTACAAAGACAATGAAGGTCCATTGTTCATGTTCTTTTTGTGAGTTTTCTTGTTTCTCTCTCTATCTATCCATATAACATAATATTATCGATGTCAAAAGAGTGACCAGCACGACAGCGAATAAACAGGATAGACCAGAGGCGAGCCGTCACCTGTCATGTTCACGAATGTCGGTTACCATCATCAAAAAATTATCGAGCGAATGAACGAGCAAAAAAGCCAAGCCTGCTTAAATGTTTTTTCTTTGGAGTGTCACCCATATGAATAATTATGTGACACACCATTCACATTATTATTATAATTAGTCTTAACCTTTTATTGTCATTGTTATTGCTATTCAAGAATGGCATCTACAAAGAAAATGTGAATAAAAAAAACCACCACCACACGACACGACACTTTTGACCTGCACTGCTGCATGCAAGATTTTTGTATGAAAGTAAATTGTGGCAAAAATTTATTTTGCACACAGTTGATCCATTTTAACAAAAGAATGTATGCCTAGAACGGAGATGATAATTAATATAGTAATAGCAAATGAAGCGTGTATGTATATGTATTATGCTGATGATGATGCTGATGATGAGAACATAAATTACTGGTTGACAAGTTGGCGATATTAATTCATGACTTCCGTTTCGTTACAATTTTTACAGGATTATTCATGAGAGTGGATTCACATCAGAAGACTTTAAACAGTATCGTCCGGTAGTATATAGGTAAGTAATATTATATACAGGTAATAGTAAGGTTAGTAATCTTTTTGCAACATTTTGACTGATTGATATTAATTTTAATACTTTACAGCAACACGATACAGTCCTTGGTAGCCATCCTGAGAGCTATGCCCAATCTAGGAATCAGCTTTGGGAATAATGAACGCGAGGTAAGCCCACATCCGTAATGTAAAACATTATAATAATAAGTAGTAGTACCTATACGCAGATTTTTTGGATTCACGCGTGGTGTATCTCTAGAAGTCGTCGTATGATTATGTAGGTGTGTAGAGAGATAAGTACTTCTTCTTCTCGATAATGTGGGATGAATGCAGGTATAGAGGATCTTAAATGAAGGAAGTTATTCCCATTTGATTGGACGACAAAGACATGTGCGAATCCTGTTTATCATCATTATACAAAAAAAGCTATAATAGTGTTTTGTGGGTAGAAAGAGAATAGCAGGAGGCGAAGAATTAAGTGTTTTATACTACGTAACATCTCTTGTTACATTTGTGCTAATTTATTCCCTTGCTTGTTATTACACGACAATCAAGGCAGTCATGTCTGTGTTCTTCTTACTTATTTGAGAAAGCTGCTGGTATAGTGGTAGCAGTAAAGTAATTAAACTTGCTTTGGTTTTCTCTGCCCCCTATCCTTTTTTTATGATGACTTGAGTTGGATTTTCAGTGGTTTCCCTATTTTATGCACAATTTGCAGTAATCAAGTTAAATAGACTGCACCAGTGTTGGGCATTAAAAATCCACTCAACTCAACTCACCACTCACATTTTACAACCCCCTACCACTCAACTCCACTCACAACTCACCCCTCAAAAAATTGACCGCTCCATTCACGCACCACTCAGCCACTCAACTCACCACACCAAAATTGCAGTTTTTATTATGAAAATTCGTCGAAAAAATCGTTTACGATGTAATTTTTGCTCACAATTCGATAAAAAACAGTCAATTTTAATACAAATCATGGCAAAATTATCGTTTTTAGCTACTCAAAAATGAATATTATTCCTTAAAAGTGTGATTTGTTGCTACTTTTTACTGGGACTTTGACCACTCAACTCAAGTACCACTCACCACTCCCAAAAATTTGACCACTCAACTCACTCACCACTCACGTCCCCCTAAAATCCCACAACTCAACTCGCACTCGACCACTCAACTCACCACTCGTGAGTTGAGTTGCCCATCTCTGGACTGCACACATACCTACACGTTGAAGAAAAAAACAGTATTCCAAACAAGGTAGCTCTACTTACTATCTAGTAGAAAGAGAAAAATACCTAAATGGATCTGCTGCTGCTGCATTCATTTCATACATGCGTCGGCATCTTTTTATGGAACATTGCTACTACTACTGCTACTACTTGCTACTTTATTTTTACGAGGCTATTATTTACGCTAGACAATCATTGATGTAAAGTAATCATAGTACATATACGTGGTAGCCGCGATCACAAGAATACTAATAATATGCAATATTATTATCATATCATGTATTTATTCGCTGATCATTCTACACAAGAATTAAATGGATTTTCTAACTTTGTGAAACCGGATTTTCTAACATGGTTTTGCTATTGAGAACTTTTTTTAAGTGTCGGGCAAATATAAATAACTTATGCATATCAATGTATCTATATCTATAGTACGTAGAGTCATGCATTTTGTATTTTTCTCTCTCTCTGTAAGCGTATTATCCATCCACGCTCCTCTGCAATTTAAATATTGCGATAAGATAAGATTATATACCGCTTCAGTGCAGCGTTTCATTACATATGTATCATCTACTACTTCCGACACAACAACAGAAGAAGAAGAAAAAAAAAGAAAAAGTTGCAATGTAGGTATATTTTTTTATAATTTTTCTTACACGATGGGACTTTACAAATAGGATTCATGCTTTTGTGCTGATTATTGTGTTAACAATTATTGTCCTCACTTTTTATTTACCCGTCTTCATCATCCGGTGATGGTGAAGGAGAAGGAAAAAAATATTAATTGCCTTCTTGTGCAACTCATTAAAGTAGTTTTAGAGTAATGAAAAAATCATAACGAGCAATATTATAGCATTGTTGTCATTCACCTCCCGAGAGATGATGGTGGTGGTGGAGGAATGCTTTCACAGCTCAAGCAATAATGAAGATAATTGATTTGATAGCACCAGATAGAGAAAATTGTATGTTTTGTTTTCACATTTTCTATATACCTTACCGCATATGTGCAGTGCGTCCATATAGTTTAATCATTCACCACATTGATTAGCGTTGCTGCTGTCGTTGTTGTTGATGTTGTTGGTATTTAAACATGCATGTGGAAATGGCTCCGCTTTCATAAGCTATATGCCTACCTATTTTTCCCAAGTATTCTGCAAACTTGTGTGAAGAAAAGAGAACATAGTTTTAGAAACAACAATATTGTTCTTTATGTCATTTTTTACATTGAAAGTTTGAGCTTGTTGGAATTTAGTTGTTGTTGTTGTTGTTAGTTTGCTGCTGCTGCTCCTGTTCTGCTTAGCAGGAGGAGAAAATTATTGTTTTGTTAAAAGAAAACTGGAAATTGTAATGTAGCACGCTTCATGCTTAGCCAGGCCACCACCACCACCACAAGCTATGGAACAAGTTTCCACACAAAGTTTTTAGTCTGAAGTCTAGCAGTGCATATATAGAGTATAATAGGAGGAGAGAATATGTATGTCATTTGCAGAAAAGTAAGCTTTCTTCTTCGTCTTGTTTGTAATAATTTTATGAAAATAGGTATACACAAAAGAGTTTTTCATGATTAGGGTTTTTATATGAGTTTTCAGCAGCCGAGCGTCAAGTTTGAATAGTAACTTGCGCGAATGAGCAAAAAAGTAGGGGCATATACATAAATGTTTCACTTTACAACACTCTGTTAGAATTAAATATGCAGTAGAAGTAGTAAATTCTACTTTTATTTTTGTGGTTTTGGGCATGCATGTTGAATGGAAGTTGGTTTGGTTGTGTGTGGAAGTGGAATAGTGCTTCTTCTTCTCTCTCTAGACTTCATAATATTTTTTGTAAAGAAGCTTAGAAGAAAAACGTCTGAAGAAGAAGAAGAAGTACTTATTTATGAATGTTGTTTGTAAACATTGTGCGTTTCATAAGCTGTGAATGCATACCAATTTAGTTAAATTTTTTAAAGCACTGCCATGCAATGCCGGTGCCACAGTAGTACACACTACTCGCGTTCTACATATTATTGCGTTACACAACGGAAAACAGTAAAATTACCCGTTTTCCAAATAAAATGTATAGACATGTTGGTAAGTATAGAGCGGTAGCGTCTCAGTAGAATCTAAATGGGAGACAATCAAGTTTTCCAAGGGCAAAAGCATGATTTTTTTTTCTTTGGAAGGGGGAGGGGGGGGTGGTGGTCGGTTTATAGTTGTGTGTCTTTATAGTAGAGCTCACGGGAGAGATTGAAAATGGAAAGATATGCTGTTCCGGTGGATGATCATAGAGGAACGTTTTGGAACACGTTAGCATTTTGTTGTCTCTTTCACACTAGCACCGCATTTGCACGTAAAAGAGAGAGGTAACATTTTGATCTGGCATAAAAAACAAGGTAACATCATATCCACCACCACCAAGAACGAACCACTAACCACCCACCATATTATTAGGTGAGGACGGAGGCTAGCTGAAAAATTTGTTATCTTCAATAAAATTATCTTTTTAGCACATTTTCTCTATAGAGTAGTGTGTGGTGGTGGCAGTAGTAGCAAAAAAAGTAATCTAATCTTGTGATCCGCGAAGAAGAACAAAAAAAACTTTTTATTAATAATCTTCAGTATTTTCCGTGGAACAAGGCGAATGCATTTACAAACATTGTTATTATTCTCTCCACACAAAAAAAGTACAAATGTTTTTTAAAAAAATTCTACTTTAGAAAAAGTAACTGCGTATTATTATGATTATGAAGCATGCAGAGAGAAATGAAAAAGTTTGACTCTCCTCAAGCAATATTATTTTCATCATCGTCACATGAACGAACGAAAAAAAGAGCAAAACTGGATGCAGGCAATGCAGGAAGACTAATAATAATAAACTTTACTTTGGTGTAATAATGATGATGTAGTGCACTGTTTGTTTACAAAACGGATGAAGACGTCGTCGTCAAGTTCTCTTTATGACGCACTCTGATGAAAGCTACTACTACGGCCACCACTGATAATACTATTGACGCTGCAAACCAAGTCTATGTCAAACCAAGGCCAATGCTTTATGATGAAATGAAAGTGGAAAAGCAGACGTGTTAAAAAAAATTAAGCCATGACTATGTACATAAAACTGTTAGGTATATACATGTTTTCACACCACCATACCATCATAATAATATCCAGAGAGAGAGAGAGATGTACATGTGTATGTAGTTTTGTTTCATGGATGTATATTTTGTTTAACAAAGTTATTATGGGATTTGAATAGCAGAGAGAATACAGAGAGCATATATGTAGCTGTGTTTTTAGTGTTCCCTTCTTTCTGATTGTTTGCGCTTTTAAAATCTCATTTTCCCTTGAACATTGAACATGATCCCCTCCTGTGAAGTGAAGATATTTAGTATTTATTATTATTATCCGCCCTGCGCTCATTTGCACATCAACGAGATGAGCTTTCTTTGTTCTTTTGTCTCTCTCTCTCTCTCTCTAGTGGTTTTTTGGATGGATGACCCTCTCCTCTCTGTCGTCCCTGTATTTAGTTCAAAAAGAGTGGATATTATGCACAGTAGTCGTAGTCTTAGTGGCGTCGTTTTTCTATTGACACCACCGTCGTCGTCATCCTCGTCATCATAAAACATTTTAATACATTCCTACTTAAGTTTTTAGCATGCATAAAATATTATCTTGGTTGATCCTGGTGGTTTTTGTGCTCCTACTGCTACTGCTGCTCCTTTCCTTGTGGCAAGTTGTTCTCTATGTAGTAGCCAAAAAAGACGCGCAGAGAACGCATTCAGAACAAACGGCCACCACATACATCCTCCTCAATACGTAATACCACCACCACCGCCAGCCATACCACCCACTAGGAGGAAAAAAAAGTATCACACGAGGTGGACTACTATCCATCTACCTACTGGACATGTGTGCATTTTTTGTTTGCTTTACTCGAGAGAGAAAAAAAAATTGTTTGAAGGAAGTGAGTTGAAGAAGAAAAAAAAACGAAGGTTTTTTGTATGTATCAGCAGCAGCAGCAGCAGAGGAGTAAGAAAAAAAGAATGCATGGATGGACGTAGATGTTGTGGATGACGGAAGAAAGAAGGATCTAGGCAAAAAAAATGGATGGCTTATATTAAATGTTTACTTATGATGATAGTTTATGAATTTAATCTGACTTGGACTGTGAGCTATTGGTTAATTTTAAAACGGTAATGTACTTTGTACGCCATCATGTAATAAGGTAAACGAGTAAAAGCTCCATCTTAAGTAAATGTCTACTCTGCGCGGGATTTACTTGAGGATATATGGAAAAAAAGGAGGTTTATGACTTTGCACAGAGCGATCCGTGGGTGTCCAAATGTTTAGCATTAGCGCTTATGGGGATTTTCGACCGGACGAGTTCCACCTTCTGACCGGATGGAATTTGTAGAGTTTTGGACGCTGATTCCAACGGTATAAATGGCATGGTGGAACTCGTCCGGTTTTGGGAGTTGTAGCGGTTTCAAAATCTGTGCGGGTATACACTCCTGCATTAACTTGCAGATTTTGAAACCGTTACAACTCCCAAAACCGGACGAGTTCCACCATGTCATTTATACCGTTGGAATCAGCGTCCAAAACTCTACAAATTCCATCCGGTCAGAAGGTGGAACTCGTCCGGGTTTTGAAATTTCCATATACGGTCCATACAAAACGCGTTTGGTCACTGAGCCTATAGGACTGCTTATGCTTTGATCGTAGTGTGCTTTGTTAGTTTGTATATTATTTTGTATGTTCCATGAATGGGCTGTTGTAGACTTCTTCTAGAGAAAATAGAGAGGAGCAGTAGCAGTAAAAGTTTCATTGGAAATAAGTTTTCCTAGAAAAGTAAGTAAGTTGAGTCCTGTTTCTTCTTCTTCTTCTTAACGGCAAAAAGTCTCTGTTCGGTTCTTGTAAGCAGAGCGCCTTCAAAACAACAACCGTGTGTGCCGTACTACATACTATCCTTTTTTTAGATCAATGTATGTAATACATATCTGATCTGATCGTAAAAAACAAGAGGGTATATTTGATGACAGAAAATGGCTTGTTTTATATCTTGAGATAAAAGCAAAGCTTTTGCTTTTTTATGGTTTTTCTACGTTCGCTCCTCGTGTTTTTCCTAGAGAGGTAGAGGCAAAAGGAGATAGTCTTTCTTGATGATACGATATCGGATACGAAAAGGAATACGGATACAGAGAGAGTCTATATTTCTCTTCGTCTTCTTTTTTGCCTGTATAATGTATTAACTAGCTTTTCGTTTGTTGTAGCAGGTACTTGAGATTGTTCAGCTTCCAACAACAACCCTTGTTGTTAGAAGACCTACTCAAACTATTATATGATACTCTACACAAAACAAAGATGTTCCTTTTCTTTACGGCGACGATGACATGATGAAGATAAAATTATTTTATGTCAGAGAAAAAAGAAGAAGAATAGCAGAGCATTTTTTTACGATCTTGTATTTTTCCGAGGTGTTATGTTATAAGAATGTATGTTAATGTCCGCAACACTGCTTTGGATATATAGTTGTTTTAAATGCTAATAATAGGTTATGTGTGCGTTATGGTGGAGTACCGAGCAATTTGCACAGTGACTTTATAAGGGAAGGAAATTAAATTATTCGAAGAATGGGATCATGAACATGAGCATATATAATTATGATGAAATTCGATCTCTAATCTTTGTTGTTGTGGTTGGTGCAATTTTTGTTGATGCAGCAGCTGCATTTTTCGCACTGTGTATAAAGAATCACATACATCATCAGTTAGTTTAGTAGGCATCAAGTATTCAGCGAAAAAAATCATTCTGATGACTCATTCAATTCTTTTTTTTTCTGTAACGAGTTTAGTTTGAGTTATGCATGTTTGCTTTGACACATGCAAAAATTGTTTTATGACAAATTGGCAGAATGGTTATAATATACGCTCCAAAAAAATGTACTCATTCAATTATCCATTGTGGTTACGAGAATAATACGAGAGTAGTATGTGTAGGTAGGCTATAATATGAATGTGTGATATGATTACTTATGATGACGATGATGGGATGGGTGGAAAGTGTAGAAAAATATGTAATTTATCAACTACTTTTTATATTCGCCATTGTGTTCCTGTAAGCACACAGTAGGCGATAATTCTTTGTTGAGGTCTTTGATACCTATACATACCTATAAGCTGGTTAAATTTTAATGACAGCCAAAAGGCTGGCGTGCAAGTGCACTGAATTATCAATAAATTTGGCAAAAGAGTTAATGAAGGAACCTTGGTTTAATGAAATATAAAATACAAAGTAGTATAACACACGGCAAGTAACTAAGTTAGTAAAGCTTATCATCATAAAAAGTACTTCCTCTCTCTGTACAGTAGGTAGATAGGTATATATATTATCGAGTTTAGATGAGCAGAAGGAGATTGAGGGGGAGTGTTCGTATAATCCGTATGATATATTCGATAATGATATCTCTAGAACCACTTCACTCAAAGCGCAAATTTACCTGCGTACTTGCTGTCGTCGTCTTGTTTCCTTTCAAAGGTTATGTCCATCATATCAGCAGCAACATATCATAACATGCAGGCATACTACAAAATTGATAATCTCAATGTTTACTAGGTTGTTGTACGACGAAATGATCTTGTTACTCCACTACATAGTTTATCATACTGTAACAAAAAAAACATCACTGATAAAAAATATTAAATGGAAAACTTTCTTAATAGAGAAATATACGCACCTAACTAGAGCTATCTAGTAATACGCTACTTCTGAGAATTGATGCGGCAGCAACGAAAATATATTTTTAATATAAAATATTTAATAATATTTAGGTTTTTCGTATGATGATGACTGATGATGGCATATGACATTGATGTATTTATGTCGCAAGCGAAAAACTAATGGCTTTGTTGCCTTCACATAAAAAGTATTGCGTTACGCGCATAAAAAAGAGCAACGAAGCCAGTTTAGTTCCTCCTCCTCTTATTACACAAAATGATGATATGATTAATATTAAAATAATGTTATACGGATTAGAATATTAAATATCGTATGCGCATCCATTCATTGATTCGTTTTTTGCAGCAGAATCACTAATTAACCAAACGCTGACGGATGTTTAGTGTTTGGCACTTGTCCTAGTCCTTTGACAGACAGGCTTGAAATGCTCCAAATATTTAGATACAAGTGGTATATGTATAATAGCATGGCAAACAAAAAATCAGAGCTTCAGCAGATCATTGCACATTTTTTTCTGCTATTAAAATTGCATGTCTGACTGTCTGCATAGTACAGTCCACATTATACCGTTTTTACCGTTACTTTAAGTAAGATCGTAATAAGTGTGTTATATATCTATTAACACTGTCTATCTCTCCACTTTAATGATGCGTATATATCTCTCTGATGCTTGAATCATAATCATATTTAATGGGGAAAAATAATAAAACGTGTTATGGTACTAATTGATACATGTCATGTACACGATATTATATGTTAAGGTAGGTGGATAAGCTATAGAGATCCTGTCGTTAGATTGTTCCTTGAGTTTTAGTAGGAAGGAAGGAGCAACATTTTCTCAAGTGTCTGTTGTTCAGGGTTGTTCTCATCTTGTCCTCCCTGGAGGGGGTTGACATTATTAGTATGTTTTGTTAGCTAATTGAATGATAAATAGTTTATAGGCATGTAGGAATGTAGGTATAGGCAATATATGCTGCTGTTATGTTGTAGTAGATGGAGTAATTTATTACAGATCTAGCTTTGTTATCTCGCGTGCAAATCATGCATTCATGAATGAGCCTTCGATATAATTTATAACAATGTATTGTATGGATTTTTTTGTAGTCGGATGCCAAGATGGTGTTTGATGTCATTCAAAGGATGGAAGACACGGAGCCATTCTCAGAGGAGTTGCTGGCCGCCATGAAACGGCTATGGGCTGACGCTGGGGTTCAAGAGTGCTTTGGCAGATCCAATGAATATCAGTTGAATGATTCCGCCAAATAGTACGTCTAATGAATACGAATACATATAGGAATTATGAATGCTTGAAGAAGCAAAGCAGTATTAACTAATGTGATGTTATCATGGATCATCGAGAGATGCTAATTTATGTGGCTTTGATATTTAAATGAAATTTTCCAGTTTCTTGGATGATCTGGATCGATTGGGACTCAAGGATTATCAACCGACAGAACAAGACATCCTGCGTACCCGAGTAAAGACAACGGGTATTGTTGAAGTTCACTTTTCGTTCAAAAACCTCAACTTTAAGCTGTTTGATGTCGGTGGACAACGATCTGAAAGAAAAAAGTGGATTCATTGTTTTGAGGATGTGACTGCCATTATTTTCTGTGTTGCAATGTCAGAATACGATCAGGTAACTTTATATATCCGATTGGGAATACGTTTAAACTCCATCGCATGCTCAATGCTCACCACCAGGTGCAATCGGAAACGAGCAGACTTGGTTCCACAATGTAACATTCCATTATACTTTATCATTTTTCCTTTTTCAGGTGTTACACGAGGACGAGACAACTAACCGAATGCAAGTCGTAACAATTTCTGTACTAAAAATAATGTTTTTATTAATATTTCCACATTAATTTATAATAAAAATTTAAATCTTTCACTTTCAGGCAAGAGAGCTTGAAATTGTTTGATTCCATTTGCAACAACAAATGGTTTACGGACACCTCCATCATCCTTTTCCTCAACAAGAAAGATCTCTTTGAAGAAAAAATTAAAAAGTCACCGCTGACCATTTGTTTCCCTGAGTATACAGGTATGTCCATAAAAAGCGTAGAGATAATAAATTGTACATGTCATAAATAGTCAGTCATATCGTATGAATGATTACTGATCTCACTCTGATGATGAATGATTCATGATTTGTACAGGTGCACAGGAGTATGGAGAGGCTGCGGCATATATTCAAGCTCAGTTCGAAGCCAAAAATAAGTCAACTACTAAGGAAATTTACTGCCACATGACCTGTGCAACTGATACAACAAATATTCAGTTTGTATTTGACGCCGTCACCGACGTAATTATAGCGAACAATCTCAGAGGGTGCGGTCTCTACTAATAACGGGGAATTTTTTTTTCGAAAAATAAAAAAAATTGTGTTTTCTGGAGTATAAGAACATACTATACTACTACTACCACATATATTATTACCATAATATTATACATTTAACTACTGTTATATTATAATTATGATTACATACTACTATTATTATTGTAAAGTATACATAAAAAATATTCTTACTATGATGATCAGTAAGTTGTATAAATACATACACCACTAAACTAAAAACTACTACATGCATATATAGCTAGCTGGCTACATAAAAGTGATCCATGTACAGAAAATTTGTAGGTGAGAAGAAGAAGCAATGTAATTTTTAGACTAAAAAAATGTTTGTGAGAAGAAGTCAAAATATATCAAGGTATTACTTTAACAATATGCATGAAGATGAAGGTAATAATTTAGAGACGCTAGTTAACGAATAATTAATGTTATGTTAAAGTAAACACTGCGTGTAAATAATATAATGTTATAGACTTAGCGTTTTGATGTACGTAAAACCTATGATGCATATATTAATATATTGCTGCAATATAAAATTTATATAAATTATATTTTCCCTTTCTTCGTTTTTTTCGTATCGTTTTCTTTTTTCAAAGTCAAATGGATCAACAATACAAACAAAAAATTGTTAAAAAAAGGTAAAAAATTGTTCAGTATGTCTACTAAACTAGAGTACTATATAAAAAAATAGTCTTTTATTTAACGTATTTCCGCTTTACTTACATTTAATCAAGTTGAAAAAAAGATGCTATTTCCTGTAGCATTATTGTATACTTTACAAAATTATTATTATTGTTGAATTTTTAGTACTATATATTATTATGCTGGTACGCTTGAAAGTATTCCTATATATCTATTATATTATTATTATTAAAACCGGCTTGAATTCCATTATTCTTAATTATCGTAAAAAAACTCAAAATATCATTCTCTTCTTCTTATTATTAAATTGTTATTATGAATATAATTATTGTAATGTTGATTACTACAAAAATACCAAAAAATACCAATAAGTAAGCTATAATACTATACGAGCATAGCATACATACCTACCTAACAAACAAACAAAAATGATTTTCATTGTACGACATGGAATGTCTAAAAATATTGTATTCTATGACAAATACTACTAAAAAAATATTTGCAGGATATCTTGCCAAAATGTTTCAATCCCAGTTTGATTGCTGTAATGCGGCAAACAAGGGACTAACAAACATTTTTAGAAAGAAAGAAAAAGATTCCTTTTTTTGCAAGCAAGAATATTATAGCATTGTGATGTTTGTCTCACTTGCATTACTACTCATTTTTAACTTTTAGATGTAAATCCTTAAAAAAAATCTACTACAGCACATCAGAATAATAAAAAAATAAATAACAAAAAGGAACATATTGAAAATATGTATGTATGTAACTATTATATATAAAAAATATACGGATACTATACATCATATTTGCTAGAAAACTCCAATACCATGATTAACTTAGATTTAGAAATGCAGTGCTAAAAAAATGTAACGTGAATGCCGTGTTTGTATTTAACTGTACTAGATAATACAATTTGCGTATCTTATCATAATATAGAATGTAATATATAACAATTAATTATTATTACTATTACATATTATGGCATATACTATACGTGTAATTATTATTATCAAGAAAAAAGCTGTACTATATACTTTTTTTTCTATGCCCAGATATATTTTAGGATTAGGACAAAAAAATACATACATAACTAAATATGGTCGTGCGTCGTTCTTCGTGGCTAGAATTTTTTATGTACGCAATTCTCATTTTTTAAAAATGTTCCAACATGTTAGGCATATAATTATTATGATGATGAAGAAGATGTATCGTATAAAAAAATATTATTATTATTTTTTTCAAATTGAGGCTGCTCTGTGTCTGAATCAGTTTTTTAAAATTCCAATCAATTTCCGTTCTGTAATGAAGATATAATGCAATTACATATTATACACGGCTGGCTTTTTGGATTGCTTTTGAATTCCAGAGACGACTTTTTCTCTTTGTTATTTACGTGACACTAGACTACTACTATGTATAACTAGAGAAGTGAGTGAAACTTCTAATACTCAATCGGTAATGATAGCACAAATTTTTTGAGAGAAAAAAAAGTCCTCATATACACACGTGTATGTCCTTTAGTTGATATTATTATTGTTTGTTTGCTGTGTTGAAGTTGAAGTATGAAATGATTTACAAAAATATATTGTGGAACAGAACGCACTTAAAAACATACCAGAGAGTGTTGTTATTGTTGAAAGATGAGCAGAGTCGGAAATCGAATTTATGTCTTGACTAGTTTTTTTTCAACTACAGGTAATTAATTACAAACAAGCACACATACACACAAAACACAAGGAATGATTGGTTGTGTTATAAAATATGGTTAACGTAATTATTATTATTATTTGAGCACATTTTTATATATGCATACAAATTTATTATTATTAGAACAGGAGCGTTTTTTTTTTTCGATGATAAACTTTTGCACGTAAAGTTTGTTTTCTTGATGATGATTTAATGTACAACGAGTGATTAATGATGCTTTTTATTTTTTAGTTATGTACAAGATTGTAAAAATATTAATTGAGGATCATGTCATGTGTCAGTGTTAGTGATTATGATTTTTTTTTGTTTTTCATACAATGTATTATTATTATACACACCAATTGTACAGTATGTACTATATAAACAGAAAAAAAATTAGGGAGAACTGATTTACAGTTGACGCTTTTTTATATTCTTGTCAATTCTATCTGTACAATTACTACTACCACTACTACTACTACATACTATACTGTCTAACAAAATGAAAAAAAAACGATGCTAAAAATCGTTAGGAAAAAATTATACTAAAATTATAAAATACTACTACATATAACATAACTGCATTAAAATAACAACAACAACAACGTAAATGTATTATATTAATTATTATTATTATTATATACATAACCTACCTAGTAATGATATTCATGTGAGATTGCTTATATTTACTTGCTGTGTCATTCACTATAATTATAATTATTATAATTGTTGTAAGAAGCTTGCTAAAAAACAATATTTAGCAGTAAAAATGATTATTGTCTATTATACACAATATATTATATATATAATATTTACCTGTTTGACAAAATCAATCATTGCCAATATTTATTTTGTTCAGTTACTATTATTATTATTATGATTATGTTTAATTAATGTTGAATTTAGAGTATTTATTTGTAACTCAACATTTAAAAAAAAGTTGTCAATAAGCTGAGCTTCATTTTAAAAAAATATGTGTTGACCGACTCTAGTGTTTTATTTATTTATCTCTCTATATATACTCGGTTTGATGTTTTTGTCACAATAATGTGGGACTTCCCATTTTTCGAAATTGTGGATAAAATTCCTTCATTTTGAAATAACTCGTTTTTGTCCAACAAACTACTTTCATTCATTTTCATTGACTTTTGGAACAATTTGCACATAATTAGCATGGGTGGGTGGTGCATTACGGCTTTGCATCTGGAATTTATTATCTTAGTTTAACTTCCTGTTTTAATCAAAAACTTATTTTCCATGAAATCTTGTTGCTGGAACCCAGCTAGTTTTGCTAACTGATCCAAATCATGTGCCATTTTCATTTTTGTGCGCATTTATCAATTGTTCCAATTTTGACAGCGGAATGCCATACCATTTTTGACCAACTGCTGGACAATTCGCAATGTAATCAATCATCATATAATTTTTTCTCCTAAAACTGATTCATCTCCCTGATCAAAGTTTATTGCTGAAAATGACTGATAAAAAGTAAAATGTTATCATCATCGCTCATCATCAGAGATAAGGCGTTTCTCTTGAGCTTTGGATTTGCTTTTATTTATACTAAAAAAAGCCGCAGCATTTTTTTTTGTCCTCCGGGATTGATGACCAGACGAACGAGAAAAAAAGGAAGGCATGTATGGATGTATGTATGCTCGCCTTTGTTCATGTTGGCCAGGGCTAAAAATTAATATGCATAATAAATTGTACCAACAGTTTTGGCAACTCTGTCATTGTACTTTAAATGAAAACCATTGAGTAAATAGTATGGTTTTTTTAATACAAATGATCAAACTGTTTGATTTCAACAAGTGCAATGTCCTGGACATAATTACATATTATTTATTTAATTCGAAAGTTAATAATTGTATTAGGATTTGTACAATTTTTAATTATTATTATTTTTTCCTCTGATTCTCTCTGACATGAAATATTGCTGAAGAGCCAAGTCAAGTCACAAGACAAGAAATTGTGGGATATATGCCGAGTTGGACAGACGCTTGGAGCCTTGAATCTTGCTTTGGATATTCCAGCAGTTTGCACATGCATTCTCCTCACCATCATCGTCATCTCTCATTCATTTTGCTTGCAAGTGGACAGTCCAAAGAGTAAAGTCCAAAGTTTGGTCCACGTCAACTCTTGCCGCTTGATGTGCTTCTGGTCACAGGGTACTCTATAAAACATACACTTGTACTTTATGCTAATTATCATAATGGATTATCTTGTAGTATCTCCGTCACTGATGACTTTATGACATGTTTGATTAGGGACACTTCTCGCTGAAATGTACGCTACTATCTTCGCCGCTTATCCGTCTGACATGGCAAATTACTGCTCTGCATATTCACTGTTCCCGAAATAAACTTGTTCAGGAGGAAAATCCCAACAATGCCACGCTTTCATTTCTACATTTTTCCCACTTGTCTTAAATGCTTGCCATTGCAAACGATTACGATTACCAATTATTATCATGTTTGACCATCCGGTCGATAATTTTCAAATGTAAGTCATTCACCACACTAGTCGCAATTTCCTCAAAGACCTTAATCCTTTTTGTTTCAGTAACAATGATCAAGAGCAATGTCAATAACGTACTTATAAAATTAAATATGCACCAAAATAAAGAACAAGTGCACCAACAACAATAATGATTTCCTAATGATCGTAAGCTGAATGAACTCTGCAAGATATATATTTTTTGTACATTTATTATGCACATTGATAATTATGGAAGTGTTGGAAGGAGGATTATCACGATAACACTTTATCTTTTGGTGTACTAGGGTCGAGTTCTCAACAAAAAACCTCTTGATGATGACCATAATAATGATGAGACATTCGTTTTCATTGCTCTTTTGCTTGGAACTCATTGTCAGTGAGTTTTTTTTAACACAAAAAATAACATTCTGCTAATGTTGACGGTGAGATTTTATCACAAGGAATTCATTTTTTAATGCCATCACATCATATACATACATAAGCCGGTACACAAATCACAGGCGAGTCATGAATGAAGTGCATTTGATAAAATAATATTCATTAAAAATATATCCACATCTCTCTCTATCTTTGTTTCATTATTTTCACACGTAGATAAATTCCCATAAAAAACTTCAAGTACGCACATAAGACTTGAAAAGGATCAAACGAATGCCGCACTTGCATACTTTGTCATTCTTTTTGCAACATGTACACACACATCAAACCTTCTTCTTATACTACCGATTGTTTTAATGCGACTTACCTGTGATTTAATGATAATGTGGTGGTGTAGGCAAGTCATCAGAACGGCAAGATAAGAGGAAGGAATGGGAAATGAGTAAAACTAAAGTACACACACAAAAAATGTGTGATTTGTCAAGTAAAATTAGTATCATTAGGCATCAGAGACAAGGAAAATACATTTTTTTGGCCATGCAACTGAGCCTCTTTCAATTCTAGCGACGAATAAATGTATATTTTTAGAAACTATTAAAACGCAGCAATTTTGTGAATTTTCGGAACATGACCACTCTTGCTTTCATTTCATGTATGTCTTCTTCAAGAGATATGCTTGGCTTTTACCAAATAAGTAGAAGCATTCACTTGAGAGATGGTGATTGTCAAATGCCAATGTGAATGCCAACGCAGGAAAGTGTGAACTGCTGCGCGGAGAACAAAGCTGATGATGAGAAGCAGCGCGCAGCAGAAGCGCGGACATAATAATGATGAGAAGTTAACGACCAACAACGAGTCGATGTAGATATATTTAGAAGATAAGCGTGATAGGCATTTGTGATAACGTGTTGTAGGCTTTTTTGTAACTTTTTGTCTAAAAAACCACAGGTGTTAGAACCATTAATATTTTCCTCGTGTGATGCATGGTTTCATTTAAATTAAAGTTTTTGTAAAGAAGATGAAAATTGAGTGCCAAGGAAAGGCTGCAACGCAGATGATGACGGTGCTTGTTCTACCGGAAGTGCGTAAAGTAAAAGTTTGACACTTAACCGACGACTCATTCTGACTGTCAAAGTCAAAAATTATATTACTATAATTGTAGACCGCACAACAGTTTAAGTAAATATTGTAAAGAGTTTTTTAGGCGCTTCCCAAACTATGTATGTTTTACGCCTTTCTGACCTGAATATAGTTAATTATTACTGCAAAAAAAGATTTGACATACTTTGAATGAAAACCTTTAAACAATTTTTCGCGGTTTGCAGTAGTTGGTTATTTTGCTAAAGAAAAAAAATATTTCATAAATTTCAACATAACGCATCATTTGGTTTATGAACGAAATCAAGGGCTAAAAAAGTCAAAAAATGAAAAAAATGAATGAATGGGGAGAGATAAGATAATAATTGAGCATTTATGAAACTTTATGGTTTCACACAAAAAAAAAACAAGTTCATATCTGCCATCCCATTTAGAAAACTTGTGAAAAAGCAATGATCCTTAAAATTGAATCGAAGATATTTGTTTTAATTAAAATATGTAGTAGAAAAGGTTAGCAGGATTGTATGGAATGCACCTCAGTAAACATTCTATTCTGTAGACTATAAGTTTCATGATTCATGACTATGATGACTCATGACCCTGCACTGCACTACATGCACTTTTTGTTGTTGTGTGTGGGAAGATGGGAGCTCCCTCCTGCAGATAAGAGTTCTTCAGGTTAAGTACCTCGTTTCATTAATTTGAAAGTCAAAAGTGTATATGAAATGAATGACTACAACAATGCATGTTATGTAACAGTAACGGGGATACCATTGGTAGCATGCTAAAAAATTGGCCATTTCTTCTCCATAATTTCATTAAAAGTTCCATGCCTAGTTGATAGTATGACCACATCGATTAAACAATTACAATATTTTGGAAGGTAAGGTTAAGTTGAGGATTAAAATAAACTCACACGTTGTTTGCATGGATGAACAAACTAACAATTATCGCATAAAAGGACATTCATGGACATGGAATTCCGCCAAAGGCCGCCATGTAGTAATCCGATTGGAAATACACGTGTAAAGTGAACATTAAAATTTAAATAATGATCGCGTTTTTATGATACATGTAACAAAATTGTTGCGAGTTGGAACACAGTCAAGTAAACTTTGTAACAAATAATTTTATTCCATTTTTTATATTTTTTTCCAAAGCAATCAGAAGGAAATATAGGTTATCGTTTTGCATGCATCATTATAAAAATGATGATATATTTACTAACAGCAATAATAGCTAGAGCTACTTTATGTAGGCATTTATTACAGATTCAATCAACTTCAAGTAGCACACAGGTAATAATGTATATTGTTAAATTATTATATATCTCTGAGTTTTGTACATAAATAAATTTTAGCTTAATGTGTTGTGTATCTTATTATGCAAATAAGACTTTCCTTTTTATCATGTCTATAAAAAAGTATCAACCAGCGCAGAAAATACATAATATACTTCACATATATATTTTTAGTATGACGATAACTTACACATTTTTTGTATATAATATACCTCTAACGACTTGTTGTTGTATAAGTTTACACAGAAAGTGGGATAAAAAATACTCTCGCTCAAAATTTTCGGTGTGTAGAGTAGAGTAAAACGGTTTTATGTAAATGAGGTTGGTTTAGTTGTTAATGTTAAATAATCTGAGGAACCTTTGGAAAAGACCTGCCAACGAAAATGAGGGTTCGGGTTCCCTGAACAAATTTCTGATTGGGGACTGCAACTGGGGAGGTGGTCCTATTGGCGAGTTTGGAGGAATAAATACGGGTGGGAGGGTTGGCAAATTTTCCTGCTGCCTTGACTGGAAATTGCCTTGATCCTGGAAACTTTGTTGTTGTTGCGGCTGCTGAAGCTGTTGTTGGAATGTTTGAGGATTTTGCTGTTGTTGCTGGAATTGATCTACAGTAGGCGTTTCGCGTTGCTGAAATTGTTGCTCAATTGGTTGCTGCTGCTGCTGTTGTTGTTGAAAATTTGTATTAAAGCTATTTTGTTGCTGTTGCTGGAATTGTTGTTCTGGCTGTTGTTGGAAATCGTTAAACTGCCTTGCTTCAATTTTGTCTGCTGGTTTCTGCTCACTTTTGAAAAATGAAGGTGGCTTCTCTGCACCACTTTCCACCTCAACGGTTCGTCTTTGAATGGGTAACGGTGGAGGTTGGAAATGAGGCTCTTGTTCCCGATACAGTTTCCCAGCAGCGTTGTCTTTCGGACTGGGCGTCTGTCCCTGCGGTTGTTCTTGTCCAGCGACAAGAACAGCAGCAGCGGACACACTCACGAGCAGGAACTAAAAAGCAAAATAATTTCGAAAAAATAAACCGTCGATTCTTTCAATTCTTTTCACAACTAATTGATTAATTTTTTCTTTCTTTTATTTCCAACTCACAATGTGAACACTTTTTACCGGAAGCGGCTTCATCGTGACAGTGAAATAATAGCACACAATATGTACCTAATAATAACACACTTATAAAATCTCTCAACACCCAATTTTTGCTAATTATTCTGAAGAAACGCTCTCTAGACTTTTTTTTCTTGTTACAGGAAACAAAGTCTCGGAGGGAAGATGAACAAAAGAGTGCAAGTGCAGGAGGAGCTGTATGCAGCGTGCCAAAGATGAGGGACTACTGGCAGACACTTTGGGTGAGGATACCGATGAAATAATACTGTCCCTTTCCTACACCACAGTCGCGTATCACACGTCGATAAAAAATATGACGCTGATGATGATGATGAGCTATAGGACCGTACTCCGTACCTTGCAAAAAAATATTGAACGCTGCTGCTTGAGAACTAAAAGCTGAGTCGCAGCAGCGTTGTTTGTTTCAGAACGGAATCCTTGCAGAGGAATACATTTTTTTGGGGGCACTGACTGACGACATGCATGCATCTCTCGTAACGTAATACCGTTTCAAAGGACACACTACTGCGCCATATTTTAACATGTCGCTATTTTTGTATACCATGCTGAATTGAAACTGAAAGTAATTCATCACACAGGACAACGACGACGCAGTCGCTAGTACACAGACAGTGAGCGCAGTTAAAGTTAATACCTATACACAAGCTGAAAAAGATGATACCATAATATCCCATTCATAAAGACTCATGTCTTGTGAGAGATCCTTGTTAGAAGGCAGCCTAGAGTGCAAGAGCGCAAGGAGCCGCTTACCTTTTGATTAGATATTTTTGTGCACAGCCTTCCTTCTCCATTTTGCTGTGAACCTTATTATTACGTTTATTTTATCGCCAACATAATCATAACTATTAGTGTCTCCACCTTTGCATTACATACATGCGCACATCATAATAATAATAATAATCGCAATAATATAATATCATGTTACTATATAAAACGGATGAAGGCTGTGGGACTTTAGAGCATCAGAGTAGTGGCATGGATGTGTGATGAAAGAATGTCATATAATTTATCATTATAAACATCTTCAAGCAGAACGCATCCATATTTTTAAAACGAGAGTATATGGAATGTATATATATGGCAATTGTTGCCGCAACAAAGACCATCGTAAAGGGAAGATGGAAAAAAGGGAACTTAATTTTTTTGGCCGTTCACAATTGGGATTCCTCTTTTAGGGACAAAGCGTATTAGATTTTTTTACGAGTTGTCTACCTGGGCCAAATGAAAGTAAAATAGTTTAAATGTATTTTTTTTCGAATGGCCTAATACCTCACACATGATTTACTACTGATCTATATTTTCGCAGTATCGTGACGAATGGCATGGAATGCGAATCTTCAACAGGTGCCGTAGACACTGTGGTGCTCTATACTTAACAATTATTTGGGTGGCGATGAGGGTCTGTTACGTTTTTATTGTCGTTTTTTTACGATGGGTTGGGTGATACTTTTGGCGAATTAGGCAGAAGGTAGGTAGGTGGTATTAGAACCGTTAATTATAGTAGCGTCAGGTCATTATAATTGTTATTTTTTTGCAGACATCTTTAAACGCTTACGTAACAGCTTAAACGAATGAGTCATTCTTGTAAGTTTGAAGTTGCTCTTATTGCTTTGTTATCCTAGCATAACACGCATATTTGGTAGTTTTGAAAAAAAAATCTTTGCACATATTCGAGAACTTTTGAGGTGCAGACAGGCGTCCTGCTAGATAGAGACTTTACAACATGACGGATTTTGACGTAGGTATTCTTTGCGTCACTTTAAAAATCATGAACAAGAGACAAGAGCCATTAATTTTTTTTTTTCATAATAAGTATAGTAGGTAATTTTCATTGCAAAATATCTAACAATTAATACAGCGCCTCCCTTCAATGTTAAGTTTAATACCAACGCGTTTATAGCATAGAGCATTTAATTTCATGGGTTATGCGGTACGGCATTTTAATGACAGTAATAATTTTTGTTATGATCAAGTTTAATTGCCATCTGCATCGTTTGTCATTGTGCAAATGTGACTGCTATAAAGTCGACAATTGGTGCAATTAGTAACAGATCAAGATATTTTCGAAATACAGCAGTAATTTTGATTTATTTTTTACACAATGTCCAATTCAAAGCCTACCTATTAACAGTCAATAGCTTTCTCCGAATATGATAATTTCGCGAATTTCAATATGCCATATTAATGAATTTGAGTAAAAAGGTATTAATTGTATGTTATTTTTATTTATTTAGTATCATCGTTTATGCAAATATGAAACATGATTTCAGCTTTGTCATGTTCTCACCATCAATTTTTTTTGTATACCTACTTATTTAGCTGTTTGAGTGAGCCCATGTTTACCACCACGCCGAGCTGATATAAGAAGTCTCTCTGTCTATGCGCCTTTCTTAACAACTTTCATTTTCATTCCCCGTTTCTATTTGTCAATCAAAAGGTTTTTCAGGTAACCAACAACTAAAGATGCTTATAATATGTGAGTATAGATGTGTGTATTCAAACTAATAGCATATAATACCTTGTTTAAAAATAAAAATGGCCCAGCTACTCGTAGTATATATTTTGCACCAGAGCGACATCACACAAGCAGAATGATTGACTACTGTATAGTCATTTATGATGCTAATTAGCTCTCTCAGTTTTGTTTACCCTTTTGTCAACAAAGCCGTCTTTTTTTCGACTCGTTATCCTCAACGGCAGCAGCAGTACCAAAACTAAAGGAACCACGACGAAACCTTAAAAAAGAGACGTTTGGTTTTGTTTAAAGAGTCTCCACATCCTTTGCTGTGCTCTTCGTTTCACAGTTGCTGCCTTTTTTAGACGAATTTGCCTCTGTGTAATGAATAATTGCACACATACATATGAATATGAATAAATATTGCAATTACCTACATATCTTTTGCTATCTGTTATGTAAGTAAGGTACTCGTATCAATTACATCTCTGTCGTCTCCCATTCGGTTTCAAAATAAAACTCTGCTACAACAACCATCACAGCAGGCATCCATTTTTATACAAATATGCGCTTGTGCTTAATTAAAAGTGTGAACGCTCATTTAAGAACGGTAGTATGACATTATCAATACAATCAACATTCAAGATATTATTATAGAAATTTATTTTTGCGTGCGCACTTTTTCAACACTGTCATTAATTTGCAAAGGAAGAAGCATAATATAAGCCCATATTTTAGGGACTACTCTGCACTGGTCAAGATGAAATGAGTGATTGATCATAAGTCTGTAATAGTCTGTACAAAAAAATATATGGAGATAAGCAAAAAAAATACTAACTGTCCGTTGCTAACTAATGACGCTTGTAATGCGTCGAGTGTGAATTAACAGCGGGAGAATCACACCTTTTTGCAATGCGATATACACTACTTACTCTACTGACTACTTCCCCTGATTGATGACGCTGATGAATGAAAGTTTTAAAATAGACATCACCAATCACCGTCCTCATCCGAGGAACAAACAAAATGGGATGTGTAATGAATACATTATTGTCACGATATGCGATGCATACACTAAAATGCAAATTTCAACTAAAAGTGCAGCAGTGTAGCATGTTGTTGTTGTTGAGCTCCTGGTTTGTAATCGTCGTAGTAAGTGGTTGTTGGTGGCTGGTAGTTGGTAGCTAATGAAGATTTTTCTTCTTCCTTCCTGAATCGTTGGGTCGTAGAGTGCTAATTTATTACGTAATGAATCCGCAACACTCTATGCAGACGTATGGCAAACAATAGTACTTGATACTTGGTTGTTTTTTAAACATTTTTATTTTTACAATCAACAAAATCCTCTCTTCTTCGCTCTCTTTCATTGTTTGGCCTGACCTGTCTCTTTTTTTCCTCGCTCGAGGGAGATGAGATGAGAATCAAGGGACATTTCAATTTAGCTAAGCAGATTCACTCATGTCACAATTGACTTGAGTTGACTCAAATGTCGTTTTGTTATTGAGTTGTTTGAAGGGAGAAGAAGAAAAATAATAATAATAATATGTACCTAATGATGTTTCAAAGAATGAGTGTTGCAATAGATAAGAAAATAAAAACGCTTGTCGAAAGTCAAATGGGATTTTAGAGGCAGAGACATAGACAATAATTTTATATGCATGCATAATATGCGGAAGGATTTAAGCCTTTCTTTAGAGAATCTCCTTATAAAAAATAAACTGAAAGTAATCTCAAAGATGCAGGCAGGCAGAGCGAAGCCACTTTAAATTTAAACAAAGCTTTTGAAGATTGTTGCCTTTTCAGGTTGGATTGTTGGAATGGAAAAATGCTAAGTATACATATGTGCATATGTGTATGCAGTGCGCAAAAAAACAATCATTGACTTGAGACGTGTATATCTTGCTTGCATAATAATACACACACATAATATGCAATTCTGTACAAATAGTGCCGCCGGTAAGACAGTGACAGGATTAATCATTATTTGATTTTTTGAGTAATTACACGTTATAGGATTTGCGTAATGAACAATAAGCTATTCTAGGAAAAATGTAGGTACATAAATGTAAATAGTAGGCGTTTTTTTCTGGCTGACATGAAATTAGTCGTATAAACCGTTTGTTTGTATTATTGCACCAAGGAAGTTCTCTGTAGAAGATTAATCCAAAGCAAATCTTTGTGAATTGAATGGCTAATGAAGGCTTAAGATTCGATTTCGAGAGAGCTGATTCTAATTCTTCTAATAAGAGGGCATTTCCCAAGTCCCAAAGCATCAAAATTCTGGAGAAGTATTTTTGGATTGCCAATAATGCATACAGTTGCACATGTGACATGGTAAATTGATTGCAATGCAATAAGTGAACAGGATTTTGCTTTGCAGAACGAAGAAAGTCACTTTTCTTGAGTGAATGTCTCTAGCCCGATCGATATAATCTCACCATGTATCATCGATAGCATCTTATCAATAAGCATCATTATCTTAATTCGCTTCTATTGTTGGGATCAACTGTACCATTAAAAGGTGCGCTTCTTATACCCTGATTATCTACATACATACATCAACCACTGTAATGAATGGATGGCCTTGTTTCCTGCACCGCAGAGGTACTGTATGAAATTTATGTGTAATGTTATATTCCAATTTAATTGAATGCTTTCGTGGTGGTGATGCGATACACAAATCGATAACAAATCTGCAACACTAAAACATTTTGTGCCAATGAACGAGAGATTACGTTTTTTTAATACAGCGTGCCAAGAGGAACACAATTTACATATATTAATCTTCCCTTCCACCAATAATGTCTAACATTAGATTGAAACAAAGTTCCGGCTTTGCCTCTCTATCTATAAGACTGAGGGGACTCGTTTTTTTGTGCTGTCGATTGTTGTATCATCTTCCCATTTCAGCATTATTGCTGGCAATCAGCCATGATGGGGGCCGATAATGGTAATCATTGTCGTCACGGTGGGTTCTCTCGTGAAAATTACTACGCGCATTATTGTCGTCGTTCTAACCAACAATAGCTTTGTAATTATGTACACAATGACTTGTTCTTGTGTGCGCGATTTTATACAAACCCGCATTATTATTGAGACATTTAGATGACAAGGCGCAACACAAATCATATATCTTATAGTTAGTTAAAAAATATTACATTACAAATTGCAGTGCTATTTGTTTATTATTATGTATCGTTGCGTAATTTTGAGTGGCTCATTGTTTACTTATTGACTTGAAAGGATTTGAGTGAATGGGCTCCAGAGGGGTCGTGTAAGGATGATGGGAAATGTCACCATCAAAGACAATCAATGTTGTACACATTGAAATATTGTATGGAATATGGAGGAATCAAAGGATTTATAAAGTTTCTAAAAATATTTTCTCTTCAATAAGTCCGGTGAAAACTCGTTTAGTTGCTGCTGCTGCCTCGCGAGTCGCGAATATTCTGTCTGGTATCTGGTATTGATTTTCTAATTTCGCATTGTAAAGAAATTGCCTATTTTTATAAAGTAGCGTGTTACGTAAAATGTTGACGGGCAAAATGAAGAATGGATATGTTATGTGCTGGCTGCTCCTGTAAAAAGTAAAAGGAAAGCTCTGTATATCGGCAGTTTTCTGAAAAACGAACAATGAATATTATTTTTAGTAATACGAGATGAGATACATGATGAGATGAATAGCTACAGTGAAAAGGTATGCATGTATTTTTGTTCATCTTCCTCTTCATCACAAAACCATTGTGATTTTACAAATTGCATTCTCCTCTTTCTGATGAGCTAACTTCCTTTGATATAGGATATTATTAATGCTTATGAATTTTTTAACGAAAAAGCTGCTGCGGAAATGTAGGTACGCACGCACACAACACTGAACACATCTCAACAGTCATTACAATTGGCTGCTATAAATTTTGCTAGATCACAATAATAATAATAGTATGCATCTTTAAGAAAACAACAACATTCATTCATCGTTCTAGGTCCGGTTGGATTACATAGATTACGAGTTATTATTATCACCGGATACGGGGATACGAGATATTCTCGAAGAAATTTTGCACAGTCATTGATTCCTGAACGCATGCATCTTTTTTGCAAACAAATACTCTTACAAAGATTATTATTCTAAAAAAATATGTCATTTGGTCATTTATTTATTTGGAAAACACTTGACGTGTGCGTACTCTTTAGGGTTTCTTGAGAGTCAAATTTTGCAACAGTGTCTCAAACTGTTTTTGGAGTATTTAGATACAATACCTACTTATTTAAACCTTACCTTATGGCACTAAAGAAGAGTCTGTTTCATGTTGCTTTGTATTTTTGATTTATAGAAAGTCACCCTCTTTTCCTTTATTTTCAATTGGACATCTGCTAACAAAATGGTTGGTATTTATTTTGAGTTTGCAAAGTATTGTAATTATTGGAGCCATTCTGTCTTATTCACATTTTAATTTAAACTGAAATCCTTATGGTATGTAGATGCCCCGCTCGTCATTACTAAAGTTTTATATTATCAGTCTCGGCGTTTCAACAAAGAATGATGATGACACGTGAAAAAGTGAACTTGTTAGTTGGAAATGCAAAAACTATCCCAGTATCCCAATTTGTCTTCTTAAAAGACACTTTACTTATTTCGGTGCATGATATGACAAATTTGCGAGTAAATCAGCCAATATACGTACATAAATATTATGCATTTTCGTCGTCTTTGTCGTCTTTTACTAGTTTGATAGGAATATAAATATCAAAATTATAACTAAAAAGTACGAATGCCGGTAGTAAGTGTGAATCCGATTACAAATGTATTCCTTATACTCATCATTCATCACAATTTATGAGCATTGTTACATGTTACATGATGACGTATGTTATCAATTTACTTTTTAAGTACCTACATTCAGCATATTTTGTAAGATGTTTGAAAACGGTCACTTTCGTGTATACACTTTTGAAAAGATATCCTTTGAAAAGCGTGCAAATTGCATGTTATTGAATGCAGGCAGAACACTGTTACAGAAAAGTGTAAAGAGGAAAAAAAGTGACACTGTCATTCTGTCGGCCTCAAATCCCTCAAATGAAACTACATCTATCCGGCATCTGCCGCTGCTTTCCTTTGAAAGGAAAGTTTCTATTTTTATATATAACATAAACAACATCAATAAAAAATAATAACTAGGTGAAGAGATGCCTAACCTAGCCTAATTTAATTCAGTTTTTTTGTTACATGATTAGAAAATGATATCAGTTATTTAGCGGCATATTGCGGTCTCCACAAAGGATTTTAACATTTCTCCCATCGTCGTAAACATTATAATGATGTAATCAAAGTCTTCTTTTCAGCTACCTTAGTCATAATATTATGATGATTTCTCAGAGTAGTAATTAATATGCAACTGGTCATGCAATATTGTTTTTTTTCATTTAGGGACTTTAGACCCAATTGACAACAGATTCGCAGAATTACATAAACTCGTAAAATCCAGTTCCATTTTGGGAACAAGCTAATTAAAGTACCAAACTACTTGTCATTCTTCAGTGTAAACTTCAAAATTAGGTAAAAATATTGCGCGGATTTCCATACGTCACCCGTTCGAAGTCCAACAGATCCATCATCCACATATCAGTCATCAACGCACCACACTGCACACAGGGAATCCACCACTTTATCGTCATTTTCATTCATTTTTTGAGCCAACGAACGGAATGGCCTTTGTAACTTTGCGTCACGTGCCAGTGAGCCAGTTGTGTTTACACTTGTGGCTTCATATAGCAAAATAATATATGTTACAAAGTCTACACGAATGAGAAAAAAATGTAAATAAAAAATGTAGATATAATTGTTTAAATAGGAAGTGATTGACTCCACAACAAACTGTGTCGATGATGATGATGACATAATATGCAATTATTATATAGGAGACGAGACGGCGGTGGTAGTATACCTACTCATTAGTGCACATGGCCGTTACACTTTTCTTAAATGTTTACAGATTTACATAAAAAATGTTGCACAGACGCGCTTTTAGTAGTCAGCACATTTTTTAGAAGAATTTGAAGAGATTTGCCAGAAAATAACAATGAGTCATTGTCCATTGTAAAGTCCAAAGTCCAAATGTGAAGTAGTACCCACTTCAATTTTCCTTTTTTTATCGATTAACCATCAAAACGACATGCATCTCGATATATTCGATACACAGCATTCGTGTTGAATTTTGTTCTATCAGAGCAGAAAATAACTGTCAAGTGAAATGTCACACATTAATACTTTTAATCGATTTAATACAGACTTTTCGCATTACCTAATTGATGCATTACTTACAGCGATAAATGTCACCAAGTTATAAATGCGCGATAATTAATTAAATCCATCATGATGATGATAAAAGTCCAATTCGCAGTTATTTATTTAATCCGTTCAATGTTCGCTTTATACTTACAACTTTGTTAATGTGCGTGCGTACAAACTTAGAATTGAAAAATGATGATCTCATCTAAATATGTATTGGATATGCTGAACCAGGATATTACCTTTCCAGATTTCCAGAAAAAAAGGTATCAGCAAAGGTTACTAATGATGCAAAAAAGATGCAAAATGCAATTAGCTGTATTTTATTATCTAGATAAACTGCAGAATTACGTCAATGCAATCTATTAAACACTATTACTATTTTTCATGTGACTTGGCTCGACTCGAAAAATTGTCACCTTCGGACTTGCTCCTTTTTTTAATCAGGAAGCCAAGTAAAGTAACGTGCCAATGACATCACTTAATAAACTTACATTGACACGCATTCGTTTGATGCGTGCTAAAACATCGAAGCTTGTGACTTTTTTTAGTAACAACTTATTGGATGGAACTGGAAACTGTCTTGACTTTGACAAGATTGACTTGACACGAAAAAAAAGTGGAAATGAATTAGAGAATCAATGATATGATAACCTATCTGTCTTTCTATGTACCTATATGTGTATACCTACCTACTAAAAATAATAATAGCATGAAAATTTGCGCAGAGAGCAAAGGGAACATGCAGTGTGTACTTTGATACCATCTTATTACTTATTGCACCGTTGTAAACCACGAAAAATTAAAGATAGCCACAGGTCATCAAGAAAGGTGTCACACGTTTTTTAGATATTACTAGTTTAAATATTGTTAAAAATGAAAGATTATATAATTTTTTTCGTGTTCGAGTTCTTCTTCTTCTGGGAAATTTGTTAAATGCGTAAGCAATGCAAATTGAAATCATGTCTTGTTGCTGTATTTATTTTTTTAAGAGCAAAAGGTTGAGTTGATGAAGATAACAAAAAATGAGCAAGAAAGATTATAAGGATCAAGAGTCCTCTTGGTGTCTACAGAAGCAGCAGACTTGAGTGACCGAGCAAAACCAAAAGCGACCACCATGCGCGTTTCACATGCCACACGTCCTGTTCCCAAAACTGTACTGATAATGCTACTAAATTCATGAGTACTAATTCTGTAACAAAAATGTTTATTTTTAAACAGAAGAGAGAGCGAGATAAATAAATAAAGAGCAAGTAGGTTCATTCCAATTTATTGATTTGTAGGAAGGAAGTAGATTAATTTTTTATTGTTATCAAAATGACGTTGATATTTCAATGGAAATGAGACCGGAAGTAATTTTATACGGACAATAAATCACAAAAGTGATAAAGAAAGTGGAGAGATGATGCGTGGAAATCATAATTCTCGAATGGGTGTTTTCGCCAATGTTTTTTTTTTCTACTTCTTTTTGTTTTCACCAAGTCGATGGTCGACCCTGCAAAGATAAGCCAGCGAACAGTTTGTTATTTTTACTTAGAAATATGAAGCAAGTGGCCTCAAATGACATTGCCTTTGCCTTACTTTGTATTCATGCGGAACTCTCTCTTGGACTCTACCGCGGACTTTGGAGCGATTTTTCCCTGGGAAGTTCCAGGACGTCCTGGAGTCGCCGGCTTCGGAGTGTTTGGCCTAGCAGCAGTCGTCAGACTTTTCCCTGCTCGTGGAGCTGGAGTAGCGGTTGACGCTGGCGGTCTTCCTTTGTAGCTGGCACTAGCTGGTCTAACGGCAGCTTTTCCTGGTGGTGCTGCTGCTGGCGATGCTGAAACGGAAGCAGTTCTGGTACTGGGCTTCATGGCGGCTTTGCGATTGATAAGGACTATGTTTGCATTTTCATCAGTTTTCTTTAATTGTTGACTGTCCTTTTCCTTTATTTCCACTGTTTCCTCTATTTCCTTTGCCTGTATTTCCTCTACTTCCTTTAACGGTTTTACCTCTTCTTCCTTTAACGGTTTTTCCTCTTCTTCCTTTATCTGAATTTCATCTTCTTTCTTTACCTGTTCGTCCTCTACTTTCTTTAACTGTATTTCCTCCAATTCCTTTCGTTCATTTTCATAGAAAGCTTGCTCCGCTTCTTCTCTTTGCCTTCTCATGGTCACTATTGCAGCCTCTTCCAAAGCATCAAGGTATTTCAGCGTTTCTTTTGATAGTGGGACCGGATCTGCTGGCTCCGGAAGATCCAACGACTCATCCGTCAATTTTCCAAGCACCCATGGTCGATCTTCGTCGTAAAGAAAGCATTCAGGCGGAATTTGAAATTCCCTGGGAGTGAAAGTGTCTATAGAATAGCCACCTGCGGTGGGAATCGGGTTGCGTAAATCGGCGACAGCAGCTAGACGTGGCAGTGGCGATATTTGACCGTATTTATCCAGTATAGGCTCACATGTAACAACCTTGTTGACTGGTTCTGGATGAATAATATTCCCTTGTGTGTCCAGGGCTAGTGGCACTGGAGGGGATGAGGGAATGGGCATTCCAATGATAGGAGATTCCATTCTTCACTTACAAAGCCTGTAGGTCTTTTCAATTACGACTTACTTTTAAAGTTATCAAATTTATGATCTTGACGTATGCGGACGTTTACTGACTGATGTTATCAAAAATTTCGTGTCGGTTGTTTGGACCAAAAAATTGGACCAGTATGAAATTAATAACTAAGGATAAATATAATATATTGGTTATCTCAAACAATGAAGCCTTTCCTCGTATTATCTTTCGTACGAGGAAAATGGTCGTTAATTTGTGGATATATTGTTGTAAGGATGCGCTGGAAACATTGATGTTGGAAACGGGTACTAACCAACCAAAACAACCGGTAGTCTTGCAAATTGTTGTTAAACGGTGCAAAGTGCAACATGGCATGCATGGCTACTTTGTAGACTATTTTATTAGCTTTTGGGCTACCTTACTTTGCCTCGTGCAACATTTTTTTCAGGAATAATTTGAATAATTTTAAATTAAAGTTGCAGCCCTTCCGTAAGCACATGATATGCAACCCATTTGAAACATGGTTTCATTTTCATAGTGGCATCTTTACATATGTATGTGCAATTAAATTTATAATTACGATGAGTATACACACATTTAACAAGTCAACTGATAGTCATCTTTCCTTAAAACTACATCGATGCTCATTCATTCACATCATAATTTGTTCTGCTCATCTCCTCCACGTGCTTCTTATCATTGAATCAATATTGCATGCATTCTTAACTTTACATGATCATAATATGCAGTCATCTTATTGAAATTTCATGGTCAAACAATTTTATGGGAGTTTAATCTGGGTGCACTAATCTTAATTACTTGTTAATTTTAACATTTTATGCAAAAGTGCAATTGCGCTTTGTACTTTGTACACTAAATTAGCAAAGATTGTTTTGCCAAAACTACCCAAAAATTCATCCGGAACAAAACCCGTCTTGTTTGTATGTGTGATGGGATTAGTGATAACCATTCCAAATAAAATACGTTGTAGCAAATAATGAAACAACAATACAAATTGTGATAATAAAATGTTCTATTCATTATTACTAACTTTCTTCCTCTTCCAACACTAATCGTAAGGCTTTGATTATATGGAATGGCACATGTTTTATCACAATTCAGAATTATGACTTATATGACACGCTTTCCATGAGATAGATCCACACAAACCGGCAATCGTGCGAAAATCAGCACTTTCTGTCTTTCATTGTGTGCTGTCAAATTGGCAAACTGAAACATATTTATTCAAAGTTATGTAGATTTGCATGGGTTCAACGAGTTTGGCAACTTGGGATGCACCACTACGCAAATATTGCATGGTACGCAAATTCGGTTCTAAAAACAGCCGAGACGGGAGTTGTATAAGCGACAATTTGAAATCAATTAAATGCCATGTTATGTCACACTATGCCAAATTGGGGAAAATGCAATATTATTTGCTATGTGCAAACCATGTTATTACTCGACTGCCACTACCTCACAGCCGCCACTTTACATACTCTCTGCTCCAATCCGACTAATGTGACGATATTCTATTTGGCCTGTGAGAGGAAGCTCCTTTAACTGAACTTGAGAACCAAGTTGCCAAGCAAAGCCTCTCTTCAGCTCACATTTTTTACTACATTTTTAAAACTTGCGTATAACACGACTAATACTAACCAGCATACATAAATATTATATGCAATGCACTGTGTAAGCAAAGCTGAGGAACAGCAGAAAGTTGCACCATCATAACTGCTTATATCACCATCATCATATCGTCATCATCCATCCTATCGCCATGTAATAAAAAAGATAGGTAATAGTAATAGGTATATATACCTAAGCTCAAAAAACACGTTTTTACCAATATAATACCACGAGCAATTGTACCACGTTGTCTTTTCTTTCTTTTTTTTTGTATTATGGAACTGTTTGTAGTGGTGGCGGTGGTGGTTTGCTTTTGCTTGCTTTTGGCTTATATAAAATGACGATCATGATGCGCTGCTTGTTATAACAGCAATTCCTTTTGTAATTTTCTAATGTAGTTTTAACCAGTTTTTTTTCTCTCTCTTCTTACTTACTTTTTGCCTGCCTGTTTAAAATCATGATCGTCCTCATCACGGTCATGTTTTTGTTACCACATGCCATGCCATATCATCATCATGCAAGCAAACTCATGCCACGTTATAAACTTTACAAAATGTAAACTTTTTTACTGACTGCGAGAGAGCAAGCACTACGTAAATACAGCAGCAGCAGTCATTTTGATATAAGTACAGCAAAAGGGAATCCCAGTTCTCACTACAGCAATAAAATGGTAATACATTATTACCAAGTGTATCTAATGTAAGTATATATATTGCATTTTCTTTAAATGTGTAAGCGGTTTAAAAAGTAAAGTGCCTTTTTCCACACAACTAGTAAGTAGTATAATGATCATTCATGATATTAGATTTTCCTATATACCTACATTACCATCCAACCAGTCTTACCAACAACACACCGCACACACTGGTAAAAAACTAAATACGAGTATCCAGCAGCAAGTAAAGCAAAAGAAATGAGCATCATCATCATCGTCACCAAAACCATCATCATAATCATGACTAGCAACAGCAGCTGAAAAAGCTGGCATGATGGTGTCTGTTGTATCAGTATCCATATTAAAAAAAAGTTAGTTGCGCAGATAATATTATGTGCTTGCTTTGCTTGCAGGCATGGCTTCATGATGCATTATTTATTTTTTATATATGTGATGAGAATATATCCCCACCGTGCTTTCTTCGTCGTCGTCAAGTTAAAAAATTTTGTACAGTCATTACCTTGCTCGCATGTGGTGGTGAATTTGGTGAAGATGATGATTTGTATCATCATGACTATTGTATGGTCGTCTATTTGACTATCATTTAATTTTAAATATTTTTCTTTTTAAAAGTATATTATACTTGCCATCGTCATCTGCAGATACATTAACTGAATATCTGTGCTGTTAAAAAAGTACATAAGAATGTTAAGAAGCGGCGGCGACGGTGGCGGCAGTGCAAACTGCAGTACATTTACATTTATTAACGTGGAGCGTTACATCTGTTAATTTCTGTGCAGTTTAATTACACGTTATGTAGTATCACACATACACAGCTTAATTATTACCTATATTATCATACTGGCATCATCTTCCTATATACAATTTATTATTATTTGCCCAAAATAAATATTGTCCAGGATTATTATTTGGTAGCAGCATAGCATCATCATGATAAAAAAAATGTTTCAATTCCAAAAACAGTGCTGATTACTGATTATAATTCTTATACAACTCGCGAGCGAAAATCAAAGGTCAATTTTCTTATTCTGCATGTTTAGTATATAAAGTCCAAAATTAGTTTAGCAAGACGTGTTATTACTATTTCAAAATGAAAGCGGTCAAGCATGCTAACTAGTCAGCAGTGAGTGACGGGAGTGACGCCTTATTATTTTGCAAAAAAGAAATATTTTCTGTATATATAAATGGCAAACATATCATCCTCGTGTATTCTTATTCTTAAGAAACAAGTCAAACGGTCAATAGTAAACTCTGCCAGACATAGTGACTACTTAAATCACACTGTAATCACAATTTAAAACAGGAGTAATAATAATAATAATTACTTAATTGATCTTCTCCAGTGATATATGTCTGGAAGGTTGTCGTAAAAGAAATTGTGCAAAGTGAAAGAAAACTGGTATCTGGTTTGTGTTTGTTTGGGGCTATTAGAAATAATCGCAAAAAAGTCCTACATATATATTATGCAGTGCAGTTTAAAATTAAATACGCGACAGATACTCTACTCAGCTATAATTTTATCGGATCAACTCTCATCATCATCATCGTCGTCAACATTTCTACCGTGAACTCTGTGAACTTGAATGAATGTCATCTTGACATTGACTCGAATTATACCTACCTTTCTTTAGAGTAATAAACACCCACGATACAATTTCCATATAAATACATACAAACAACATATTATACCTTCAACTGATACAGTCCATAGGTAAAAATAATACACACGTTCTTCACGGTCGACTTTTTATTTCCCGTATTCCCGTTACACTGTGCTATTTTCTTCACATCACATCATCTCGTCATCATACGGCACAAGTTTTCTTTTGTGAAGCCGCAATAAAAACGTGTTCCGCGACTTTTTCTTTAAATAAAAGCATGCCATTTGTGTGCACCGCAAAATTTTCATAGATATCCCCTCTCTAAGTCTCTAGTCTACAAAATAGTGACATACAAACAGATAGATAGAATAGATCCACTCCACGTGATATTTATAGATCATTACACATTTTTGCACATGGTGAAATGAGAGCATAGAGGTATACACTTTTACTCATTAAATTGCAGACTGAAAAAAGTTTTTTTCATGCCGATTCGTCCTCTTGTTGCAATAGATAGAGTCATCTTTGTAGCACGACGCGTGCATGCTACACAACCTATTATAGCATGCTATAAACTTTCTTTTTGAACGGTCGTCTGATAAACTAATATGTGCAATAATAGTTTTCCTGTTAGTCGGACGGAACAAGTTTTTCCATCATTCCAGCAAAAAAAAACTTTCTATAGACTGTAGAGAAAGAGAATATAATATACATTTAGTGTACCTGTTAGAGTCTCGAGAGCCCTTTTTACAATTTCGTGTGTCTGTGCCGGTTGCGCAAATTTGAGACTTGCCTCTTTTTACAAAGGACGACACGAGTGGGACAAAGTAAAGTACCTGCAACAAAATATAAACGTGTACCAAGAATTTTTTTATTCTGTGATTAGAATTATATACATGTTACATATTATTATCTGCTAAATAAACAAAACTTTTCGCTGGAACACCCAAAAATAATAATAATTCTCCGTGCTATGTGCTAAACCACAAATGGAATAACAACACGTTTTTTCCAATAGACATAATTTTGTGATTGTGTTTGTGTGTGAGTAAAGTGAGCGAACCTGACATTCAGTTCTCAAAAAATTATGACGCAAGCAAAGTAAGTAAGCTGCTGAGAGAGAGAGAAACAGAAACAGAAAAAACATAAAAATAATGAAGTAACTAGTGACAGGCTTTCACCACACTTTGTTTGTTCCAGTTGGCTCTCTTCTTCTGAGCTCCTGTTGAAATAATATGTTATGCAAAAACGCGGTGGCAGCTTTCTTTCTCTGCTAATAGACTATCTCCTATAATTGCATACATTCTACAAAACCGTTATATATGTAAAAAGATAAAACAGACATGTGCTCGGCATATGCATGCAGAACAACAACGAGGCAAACAAAACGCCACACCAACAACCATCACTGAAAATACATGCTTTACTTTACACTTTTGTAACAGCAGCACAGCGTTTTCGTAGCTCTTCAAGTACTCAAGTGTCACTACTACACACACACACTCAAATATATTTTCTGTTAATACCTGGATTTATGTCTTATTAAAGAAGCAGAGTAGTAGTGGGTTTGTGTGCGGAACAAAACAACACGACAAGCTGCTACAAGCTTTTACACAAGAAGAGAAAGCAAACTTCTTTTTAATAACAACAATAAGTGTGTGTCTGCTGGTGTGCACATATTCTCCTTTTCTTTCTTTCTTTTTCATTCTTCCATAATAATATCCCATTATACCACCCATCATCAATCCCATCACGAACTCATTGCGTGAACAACAAAGTAAACTGAATACTTATTATTGTGTACCTACGCAAAAGCAAGTGTGCCTTTCTCCCACCACCAATAATACCTCCACTATTCACACTACTTATTCATGCATCAATTTTCTCCTTTGATGGAGAAAGTATTTTGTCAGCCACATTTTATGCCCTATATCAATAAATAACTTGAACAATAATTCTTCATAAACCAAAAACAAATTAACTTTGCCCTAAAAAAACTATAAAAAAAGTATAGTTTTAAGATTTTGAACAATTTTACCAAAGTATGGAACCAGCAGCCAGTAGTTTCCGGCATGTCAAGTTGGTTCAACATCATCATCATCAATCGCAACAACATCCTTTTTCTTCCCAACAACATCATCATCATCTCCATCAAAATTCTGCTGGACAAACAACACTTTTGAGTTCTGGAGAACCCCATCTTCACCATCATCATCATAATAATAATAATAACAGCAGCAGCATCGCCATCGTCTCTGGTAGTCCATCAACCACTTCTGGCATGTCATCATCTTCACAATCCTCCTCAGTTCTCTACTCTGCCAGTAGCGTATGCAGCAGTGGTGACAATAATAACAGTTCCGTTCCAAATGATCGTTCAAGTGGAACAAGTGGCAGTGGCTCATCATCAAACTCATCTTCCACACTCATGGTTATCTCTGCCGCGGCAGAAGGAAATATGGGACAACAAAGTCTGATAAGTGACTCAAGTGCGACAAGTAGTAGCAGCAACAGCAACGCAAGTGCGGTCGTTGCAAAGAGATTATCGAACGGTACTAGCAGCGGCAGTAGTAGTATCGCTACCACCACTGGAATAAGCGGTGCTAATCCTCCTACATTCATAACGACCACTAGTTTAGGCGATTCGAGTAAAAACGGGAGTGCTGGTGAAAGCAGTATTGGCATTCAGCCGGGAAATAGTACAGGTGTGACTTCCGTCATTGTTGAAAACTTTAGCTCTCTTACAGTCACCCAGCAGCAGCAGCAACAGCAACAACAACAGCAGCAGCAACAAGGCTCTCCGGGACAAAGTAATTCAGAAGGTAAGCTATCAATTTTTTATTCATATTTTCATTTACTAATAGTTTATATGTACATAGGTAGTTATTTTAAACCCGTTGCCGAGAATCTGTCATGAACGCAAATATTTCATGTAACGCGAAATGTACAGAGGGTCAAGGACATTTATAATTTGGATTTGACAAAAAATGGAGGAAGAGTTAATTTAATATTTTGGAAAACTACTCTTGTAATTATAGGGTAACGTTGTATCATCATATTATATACCTAGTTCATGGTTTAGGACTAGATTTAATTTAATAATGCATTCATGCAACATTTAACGTCTTGTTACTACAATTAATTTAATGCGTAGCTGAATCCTAATCAGGAAAATGGAATTATTCAGAATATTTCACAACATAACTGAAGGAGAGTACTACTTGACATGACACTATTTTTAAATTTTGAATTACTTTTTATCAGAGTGATTGTCACAAGTTTTTTGTTGATAACTCAACAGCAACATTCAGAATACTTGGTTTACTTTTATACACATTTTCATGGAAAATGTCATCATAATATTCAGCAGCCAGTATAATCCAGTGGTCCATCTTCTTCACAAAAAAAATCTTCTCTCTCAAATATACCTAAAACTGTTTTATTATGATATTTAATTGTACAAGTTAATTCATCATAAATAACATAAAACCAAGAAGTGCCAATGTACTTTCATTCAATTCGGCGAAAAAAAGACAAGACTTGCATATAATATGCTTGCATGCATGCTTGATTGTGTGCCATTGCTTGCGGAGCGGAGGAGTTAATATCAAAAGAGCATTGCATCACATCCATCACATCAAAAAAACCTATTATCAGTTGGATACAGGCAGTTCTCTGTGTGTGTTAAAAGGAGCATTACACAAATTCACACACACAAAATTTCTCTTATAACATAACTGTTTTCATAACACAAAAATAAATACAACTCTGACTGATGGATTGTATATATATATATGAATGAATACTTATAATAATAATAATAAATGTAGTAACAGCAGCAGCAGCAGTCGAAAAGAAAGAGTAAAAAGCATACCTACATATTATATGCATTCATGTATACGGATATAATATTTATAATGCAAGTAGTGAGCACATTTTTCTGTCTATTATATGAGCCATCATCAGCCATGCCATGAGCCAGTCCATTCCCAACTATTTTTCCTGTCTATATAAAAATGCAAGAATCATTCGGCCCCGGCGTGATAGGATAGTGATAGTAGTTTGTAGTGCATGCAAAGAGTTTTTTAACTTGAGAAATAAATACCTACTCGACTAGGCAAGTACACGACCAATATAATAATATGATATGGTAATGATGATGATGTTGACATATAGCGCATGTCTCTTCTCCTCTCTGCTGCTGCCCTGCCTGCATGACGGCTTCTTGTTCTCTGCCATCAACACAAACCAAACACAACAAACATTAATTTAACATTTATGTATTCACTGTTAAAATTATATTTTTTTGCATGTTTACTCGATATGCACACATACAGCAAAGCTGGCGCTGGTAACAGCAATAAAATAACAGCAGCACCTTCTTTGTAACGACGTGTTTATATAGATTTATAGACATGTTAAAATTATAGGTATATTTAAGATATTTACTTTTAGGCGATTATTAAAAAAAGTCATTCAGGTGCTTGGCTTGGAGCGTAGCAAAAAATATGTTTCTAAATCCCAGAAAAGTGATGCAAAATAATAATAATATGTTCATATGACTTTCTATTGAAAAATAGGTGACGGAAGGGGACCATTATTATTATTATTTGGAAGACTTGAGTGGAAAAGTTTCATTTTTTGCATACTAATAAATAATAGCGTATTTGTTTATTTACTTGCTTGTTGATTGAAACTGGTGATAGTCGGATTTTATTCTGCGAAGTTTACCGAGATATGTAGTATGGTCGGTCTATATACTAGTGGCCACTTTTTTACTCTATATCTAATAGATCAAGAGATCAAGAGTTTGTTTTTACAGAGAAACAAAACAAAATAAAACTGCTCTCAAAAACAACATTGTTATCGTGTCTTGGTGTCCACGTGTCCTAGTGTCATTGTCGCCTAGTAGTGTCGCAATCTGTCTGCTGGAGTAATCTCTTGTTTTCCCAAAATAAGAAAGCCTAGAAATTATAGTTTCCATCTTTGCTAGAAATAAGGATAACTAGAAGCACTTACTTTAAAGTAGTAGGAAAAAGCTAATGAAACAATAAACACTTATGAAATGCTGCTCCATATTATATATAGCTATTATTATCTACTAGTAACAAGTCATCTTGATTAAAAACTTGGCTATGCAGAGATCATCATAAAAACTGGCTTCATGATTCACATTCACAATATTTTCAATATGTATAATAAAATACTCTGTTACAAAATCATTTTTAATAATATGCTGCCTATGTTGTAGTGAGTGAGTAGTTGACAGTTAGATTAAACGGTTGGGTTCGCGATTCGCGAAGCAAGTGCTTGTATAATATTTAACTTGGCTTAAAACACGTTGGTGTGTCGTGTGATAATATGCAAACACATTTTTGCTTACAGGATTTTCATCTGATTCTCAATACATGTAATAACTGATTACTTGACGCATTTTTTTTGTTGCTGCTGCTGAAAAGTCAACAATTTTTGCTGCGCGAGTCCAAAGTCCGGTCTTTCCCCGTTGAGGCATGCCTGACCTTCAGCAAAAAAAATGTAATAAATTAAAATGAAATTATTTGCCGATATGTATTGAGAGGATTGAGGAGGCTGCTGTTGTGATTTTCAACAAGCTTCTTCTTTAAAAGTAGAACAGCTTCTTTTAGTTTTCTCTCGCTCAAGTGTAACCGGTGACGTTGTTTCCATTCCATCATCTCTATTCCATGATCCATGGCATTGGAATGTAAAAAAGCAGGCATGTGTTTATTTTTATACGGTACGGTACGGAGTCCTATGAATGTAAACGGAAGAGATTCTTTCGCCATTTATGATATTTAGTAAGTGGACTTTGTGAGAAACAAAAGTTTATACAAAACTTGACTAATTATAGTTTTGTTGTTCCATAAAAAGGGAAATTGGAAACTTGTCAGCTATTTTTGTAAATCTTCTACCTTTACCCCAATCCAACCATTTATGTTTCTTCCCTCGTGTAAGCATACCTAATGTTTATCGACGAGGTGAATGTTCAAGGAAACTTGAGAAACGCATTATGTCACACATATCGATAGCCATGCTTAATTAGTCAGTTTAGTTCCAGTGCAGATTCGATTCAGTATCACAGGGAAAAAGAGAATGAAAAGGTGTCGTTGTTGTCTACAATGCCATACGAATACAAAACATTCGGCTGACGCATGCCTTACTAGAAGAAGGCATACATATACAAAACGTATCTCGGATTACAGATTAATGCTGGTTGGTGGTCTCTTTCCTTTCCTTTACGCTTCATTTTGATAATCTTTTAATTGCTTTCCTTCAGAACAAGCAATCACAGAGTTTATAACGTTGTTTTTGTTTTTAAACAACATCTTGTCGCGACCGGCACAATTCAGGGTGGCACTGCTGCACATGCTTATCTTGTAAATACAAGCTACATGTTATTATAACTATAGCCCATGAATACAAATCGTGGGTGATATTTTGAAGATAAGTGCATGTACACAGATAAATAGACGCTGACTGTGAGTGAATGATATTACTAATCATTGCTGCTGTTACTTATATGCATCAGCAATCAGTAATCAATGCATGTCACCGTCCTTTTCTTAAGAGATATGTCCTAATAAGGAGATAATTTGTAATTGGTTCCTGCTACAAGTTTTATGACTTGAGTTTGAACTATAAAAGTCGGGCAAACAGAAAATATCAAATACCAGCATATTATGTGTGTATGCAACTGACCTAATGAAATGAATGTATACACATTTTGGGCGCAAAAGGTCTAAAATCTTATCATGTCAATATTATTGATTGAGTTTTCATTTTTTAATAGGTTCCAGTTTTTTTGACTCAACATGAACATTCTTTAAACAGAGCACATCTGTCTATAAATAGCTTATATAGCATTATCTACTTCGTCATGTTTATTTACTTAAATTTTCTTGATTGAATGAAATTAAATGTAATTAAATTTAACGTTATAGGTGTATTTATGATTATGATTACGCACATTAATGACTAGCTATAACCAGCTGTAGTAAAATTAAGTTTTGTTGTAGAATTCTTCTTTTTACATCACTATCAGTCATAGTAAAGGCATTTTGTTGTTTTCTTGTGCGGTTTAGTAAATTCCCACTTGGGTAATAGTCAATGTGTCATCATCAAGGCTTCCTAAAATTAGCTGTTAGAATGGGATGATGACGGGAATGCTGTCTACAAGTAATATAAGTGCATATATGGTAGTTTTTTAGTGGTCACTAAATGCAGCTGTACTATTTCTATAGTCTCATATTTCGAGTGCAAATGAACTTGATGTGCTGAATCGAGCATAAAGATGACAAATGTGACAATAACAACTGAAAAATAACATGACGAGTTTCATGTTACAATTATTTCAATGCAGCCAGCAGCCATTTTGTTAAAACGAAAGATGTTCTTATAAGTGTAAACAGCAGTAGTTTATTTTTTACGATGTCGTTACAATTTTGGTGTGCGACCGCAGCAGCAGGCTGGCGATTCCTTTCTTTAAAAGAGTACCTATTTTTGTCTTAAAGGAAAAAAGTACTTCCTATTCCTACTTGTTTTGCTGGAAGTTATTGTCGCAGCTATCGTGTAACCAAATTTTTTTGTCTGACCATTGCACATACTATATGCATTATAAGCGACGACAGCTAAATAAAGAAATATGATGATGAGTCAGTGAAAAAAAAGTTAAAAACGATGCGAGTGTGACGATGATGAGTTATTATTGTTAAGCACATTTTAATCCCATAAAAATGCATAATACATACTTGCAAAAGTGTTAAACTATCAACAGCTCTTGGCAAGCATAAATTCAGGTTGAATGGACTAGATCACGGTTAGTTGCTGTTTCACCGCGGCCAAAAGAAGTATAAAAAGTAGTGCTGTGTGTGCAAAAAAACGGTGCAACCGGCAAATTTTGCTGAAATTGGTAACACGTTGTGTGGCGGAGTTTGTGTGAAACCCGGGCGTTCAGAGAAAGGAAATCCTGTGCTTGCATGTGAACGAGTGAGAAGAATAAATGGCTCCAAAGGAAAATTTGAGTAAGAGCTCAAAAAGAGTTAAATTTAAATTTAATCATTAGTAGATTAAGAATAGTTTATGTTAAGATTAATTAATCTTTTTTTAAATCCATATTATTATCTAAATGATCATCACTCATTACATCACACAGAGTGGGGCTTGGTGTCAATCAAATCATAAATGCATGAATTGTTAGTAGTCAGCTAAAAAGTCGTTGGGTGGAGATCTGATACCAGCAACTTGTTTCACGAACAAGCTTGGATTGAGAGATCATCTACTCCACATGTACATAGACATTACATAATATTTTATTTATATTTTCATCTTGGTTTGATAGTACTACTGACTGACAATCCAGTCTTTTCTGTCATAAATATAAGCTTACTCGGAAAAAAGTCATAATTTTAAATATTGTTCACATTACAAGATTCCACTGGCGAAGAAGAGACGTAATAATCGTAGAGTTTACGATAATCTCAAAATCCGTCTCAGTGAACTCTTGTCTTATTTTATACCATGCATTTCTGATGTCGTCATCGGTTTAGGGTATCTACAGATGTAGACCCTAAAATTATCTTTATGGCTAAAACGATAAGAAAACTCGAGTGCACTGTCATTGTCATTCTTATTCATATACATACATATCATTTGCAGACTCAACAGCACATAGAACGAGCTTTGTCTTTAGCTTTATTCTTTTAAACGAATTTTGAGCCATGATGATTCGTTCATAAGTATTTGTCATACACTTATTTTGACACGAGTCTTCCAGGCTTTGATTTCAGACACTGACTCGTTTTGTCTACCCAAATATTACAACGAATCTGTCTGAGAAAAAGGACCTTCTGTTTCTGTCTTATATTCATTAAAGTTGTTAGTGTATTTTCTTAACCAAAAAAGTGTAATACTCCATGACGGATTTATGTGGTGCAATATGATTCACTCAAAAAACTTCATTGTAGCCTTGATGCATGCTGGCTAAAGACGATGTATATTTTTAGATTTTTCACCTTTTTAAACAAACTATTATAAACAGTCCAAGTTCATTGGAAGTATAGTGAACTTTCATTTTATATCTATTCCTATGTATTTGCATTCAATATTCCGAAATAAAAGGAGCGTCTGCGTCCGTAAAGAGGATTTTTAGATTTTGACCGAGCACGCTGTCAGCACTCGGTAAGCAGCCAAAAAAAATTCCGTTACGCTATCTCCAATACATCTTTTAATCTGGACTTGACCAGTTTTCTGTAGTTTTTTTTATCATCACAAATTTATTATCTTGAGATACCTGGTTCAAACTTCATGTTTCGCTCAGAAAAGATTTCTAAGAAACGCTCAGCAAAGTTTTTGAAATAGACAAGCAAAATATTTGGGGCTTCATAAAAAATCATAAGATAATTAATCTGGGCTTAACATTTCCACTTAAACTTGCATGGTGTAAAGTTTAAAAAGGAAAAGAATCACTGTACACCAGAGTCAGAGTCCATCCATCCAAAATTGGCGAAATCTTGACGAAGCTTTTGATTATTATTTTTTAACATGGATCAGGATTATCTAATGACTGATTAATGACAAGTTTATATATGTTCAAGCGATAAGAACTTGAAACATGCATTAATTAGGCCTATGCGTAATATGCTACGTGAGCAGCCGAGCCGACTGGCTACACACTTGGCTTAACTGTTATGATAATTACTTTTTACCACATAAATCCATCAAAAGCTAAATATAGGACTACACTATAGCTCCACACGCTTTAAACTTTTTTTTCGCAGGTTTAACCCAACTTGGCCATGTTACTAATGCACTGATAGATTAATGAGATGACAATTAAATTGCAACTTACTTTTCGTACCCTACGCTTGCTGTATATAATTTCATGTACCGTGATGGTCAATGCTGTATAATCTGTACTAAAGGAATAATCTGCACATCTTGCTAAAACACACACATTTTTTTGCAACAAGATGATGATGGTGATCAATAATTGCAGATTATTGCATAACCAAAACCATCTTCTCTCTTCTCTGGCAGAAGACTGGAGGAGACACCTATAAAACAAAAGCATATGCAGACGGAGAATATAAAATATATATTCGTTTGACATGGCTCATTACTAAACTGCTAAATTAAATTACATGACATGGTAAAGAGTATACATGGTAGAATGAGTGGAAAATGTCAAGTTGATTGGGTGTGTGCATACTATATGTACGCCATCATCATCATCACTACTACTCACTACTCTGCTTACACTTCATAAGTATATAGGCTTATAAGAAATGTAAATATATATATTTTTTAATATGGCCCGTATATATATCATCACACAAGATCATGTCAAATTTGTAGTAAAATGATGTACCTACAGATATGCGCTTATAAAGTTGGCACTCGGGACAGTAGAGTACACACAGAAGTCAGAAGTATCCAGTGAATCCATGAATCCATACGTCACCCACCATCATCACACTTGTTGTAACAGAAGCTATGATGATGAACTTGGCATGCATAAAAACGTTAGTTTTTGTGTTGTGCTTGTCACTCTGTAAGTGACAGCAAAACTGGAAACAACTAGAGAATCAAAGAGGAAGGGAGGAAGAAAGAAGAAGAAGAGAGAAAAAAATTTCACCGGTTTAGTTTGTTGTTGTTTGCCGAGTAGTCGAAAAGGCAAAGAAAAAGTTGAAGTAAATGAGAATGTCCAGCAGAAGTTAGCGGTGTGTCTGCAGTTTATTTTAAACTTGTGATAAATTACCAACGAAAGATCTCGTGTAATACATATTATTATTATTTTTTGTGATGAAAATGGAAGTCGCCACTTTTGGATATCTCAGTCAATTGATTCAAAAGCCACCGTTGTTAGAATTTAGTTCATTTCATGACAACCTCACCACTAGTCCTCATGCTTACTCCAACAACAACAACAACCAAAAGAGTTTGCAATTTCCAATGGATCCGTATCAGAGAGTCTGTAAGTACCACCCACCCACACACACACACACATGCAAACTTGAATAATTTTCTTTCTTTCTTCATGAATGAACGTCTTGTTTAAAAAAAATCTTGGCCATGAAAAAAAACTGTATCTTCCGAGCATCGACCCACCAAACATCGCATCACCGCTTAAATACGTCCTCCTGTCAACTTTTTTTTAAAAAATTTTTGGTGCGCACTATATTGCCACTTGGATCTGTAAAAAAACCACTGCGCTGTTGTAGAAAGTATAGCATCAGAGAATGCGCTGATAAAATCTTATCAGACCATCAATCAGCATTCAGATTGGTATCATCGTCATGCGATGGAATTGCATAAAACGAATCTTTTTCGTGCTCTGGTAAGGATTGCATAACCTTGAATGTTGAAACAAGGACATGTAGTAGTAGCAGTAGCACCAAAACCGTCAGAAATCCAATGCATTAAAATATATGTATGAATGATGATCATGGGATATGATGGGATACGGTGGTGGTGGTGGGGAGACGTCAGCACTTTTGGAAATCAGATAAGCTAAACTTACGCTAAACTCTCTTCTCTCTTCAAACCCGTCTTGCCACAATATTATTTTGTGTGATTTACTGCGCCTATAAAACACATGAGCACGTATTAAAAAAATATATTTTTTTTAAAACATTTCATCTTTTTATCCATCCATCCAATCGGATATGTACGTACACTCGCATGTTATATATATTTTATTTCACTGGATTTCCATATCATTTCATATCATCCTTCCTCAGTGCTCAGAATGCTAGAGCTGGAGAGAAGGCGGTGTAAAAAATAAATATATCATAAAAAATGTTTTATATGCCCAGCAGATAATCTAGCGTAGTTTTAGTAGCTGCAACCTTTTAAACCGGCATCACTAATAATTCATGTTATAAGCAAACTTGGTGCTGGAGAAGAAGATGAAGAGTTCATATTTGATCTGCTGGATCTGATCTTGTGTGTAGCAAGATAGATAGCCATTTAATTTAGTTTAGTTGGTATATTTAGCCGTATTAGTAGCCAGAGACCGTTATATTATTTGCTAGAGAGCAGAACTCACCACATTCAAAACACTTGTTGCCGCAGACGCAGCATCGACACACACACAAGAGGAGAGGGAAAGATAGACAAATTATGATGGAAATCCTTAACTTTCAAGTATTTTGTACGTGAACGTTATTTTTTTATCAGGACAATCGACATAATCATTCTCATCATCATCATCATCATCGTCAAATCCATTGTAAGTATCACGTATCAAACACACTATGTACTTGTTTTGCAATGCCGAGCGAGTGTCATAATTTTTTTCACATTGGCAAAAAAAATTTGCATTATAGGTAGATTGATTGGAAATGGAATTATTATAAAACCATGTATAATTACAAGATAATTGTTGATTGAATTGAAATCAGAAGAAAAAGGAGAAAAAAATTAAATAATATGTTTGCTAATCAGTTATAATCATTGATGAATTTTTTCTGTTACCTGAAAAGGTACGTGCAAGAGGGTGGGTGGTGATTGTGTTGACAGATGAAAAAATATATTAGTGACAGTTATTCACGTTATCTAAAACTGATTGGATAACATATTATAACAGGCAGGATCAACAACACACCACTCACTCATCACAGGCAACCTGTCATAGAAAATTTTTTTTGTCAAGTTTTTTTTGACAAGAAATATAATAACACTTGCATAAAAAATTATAAGTAGCACATAACCTCCCTCCTGTGCAATTTTGTAACTTCCAGTTCGTACAATGCGTGATAGAGATAAAAATAATGTAGTTCCACACTAAAACTACTGATAATGGTAAATAAAAAAACTTGTGCTCATCCGACTAATTATTTATAGTGTGTGGAAAGCGTGAGTGGTGAAAAGTGAAGTACACGTAGGGCAAGAGACAAGAGCAGAAAGCACCAAGTAGTTATTTTGTGTGTGTGTGCGCGCAAGGTTAATAATTTCCGGCAACAATAACAAGCCTCCCACACGTTTCTTTCTCACGGTGTGTGGTGGTGAATGAAAAGTGACTCATTTTTTTGAAAGTTGACTACTGCATAAACTGAAATTTCAATTCGTGTTATCATCATTCAGGTACGGCTCCTGACGGCTCAATAACAATGGGGCAAGCAGATATGGGAGGAAATTCTCCTCCAAATGCGGCGAGCAATGGGGCGGTCAACGGTGCTGGACCATTGATGGGGATAACAAATCAATTTTGTGCCATCTGTGGGGACAGGGCTACCGGGAAACATTATGGAGCGAGCTCGTGTGACGGATGTAAGGGATTTTTCCGGCGGAGTGTGAGGAAGAACCATATTTACACTTGTCGGTTCAACAGGAATTGTGTGGTGGACAAAGATAAGCGGAATCAATGCCGGTATTGCCGGCTGAGAAAGTGCTTCAAAGCTGGAATGAAGAAAGAGGGTAAGTCATTCAAACAAGCTCAATTATAACGATTAGTGTAAACAAGAAAGGGTTAATATGAGTAGCGTGTGCTCATTATTTATTTGTATTTAATTTTCTTTAATTGTCATTCCATGAAGCTGTCCAAAATGAAAGGGACCGTATAAGCTGCCGCCGACCAAGTTTTGAGGACACGACCCTTACAACCACCAACTCATTAACAATGGCTAGTCTCACACAAGCAGATATGCTGGCAAGACAGTCATCCAATTACGCTGAGGTAGGTAACCCTATCATCATTTTGTTTGTTTCATTTTAAAGTGGTTGTCATTATTTTAGCAATGCACACATTGGCACCACATGCTACGCACATGATGTCCAACAAACGCATTTTTTCATACATTCTTCGTCATATCCTTAATTCAAATGTCATTTTTGAAAGACGCATTTCCAGCATGGGAATAAGTGATGATGCATTTGCTTGGATTTTTCCACTAGAATAATAATTGCACCTCGTCCTTTTAACGACTGACAAGTATATTCAATCAATCAAAATCATAATGGAATATATTATGTAGTTGTAGGGGTCATCGCTAATAAAAAAAACTTGAAAGCATTTCACTGGAAAATACCAATATTTTATGTCTTGTGTGTGTATCAAGTACTAACATGACATGAAATTGTATCAAAAATGTATTAATTCCTTCAAAGTGTCTGTACGCACGTACACCAACTAACAAAAAGGATCAAAATGATAGAAAGCATAAAAATCACGACTTTTTCTCATGCTCACTTTACTTTTTTAAACTCACTTTTGGTGACATAACTTTTTCAAGTAAAGTTGAAGCGATAATTTACGCTCTCTGACAGATCTTGTTTCTAGATAGATTTGCCCCTTCTCTCTCTCTCTCTGTATGGGTGAAACTTTTAATGTCGAGGAAAAGAAAATGACTACACGCAATAGCAGAGTTAAATCTAAATGAGTAATGAGGCATATAAAAATGTAGGCATGTACATTCTTATCATAGGATAAATAGGTTTGGTAAGCGCGTTTTATCAGGTTATTTTAGTTATGTATATTATTATTTAAACTTTATTTTAGTAGGCATATGTAAAGGATTTTTTAGGCTTATCAGTGGTGGTGGTGGTAAGTGCAATGAAAAAAAAATGAATGAGATTACAGGCTGAGGATGCGATGTCTCAAATTCAGGCAGAGATTTGCAATTATCATCTATCTATGAGTCTATCTTACTTAATATGGTTAAATACTTTTCAAAAAGTAAAAAAAAATCCTCTGATCACGTGCTGCCGAGGAAGAAGCTCGTGCAATATGTAGTCGGTCGGTGGTGGTGGTAGAGGAATACATAATTTATTTTTAAATGTTTGACCCTAATAAAATTAAAAAAATGTTGATTATTATAATCATCTTGTCCGAAAAAATTGTATACACATATTACGTAAAATGTCAGTTTAAAAAGAGGAAATAAGAGAAGAACTGTCACCGTCAACCGTGTTCCATCCAGATTAGTTTATTCTCACGATTCTTATGCAGGTTTTAGGGCGACAGATTTTTTTCTTCCTTATATGAAAAATACTTGTGTTTAGAATTGCTCTGTAATGATGAAATTCAGTTATGGAAGCTAAGCTTCTTGCCATTTGTTATTTATTTATTTCACAGATATCATTATGCTTGACAGCTCTGAGCTCTGTGATTTATGTATTTATAAATAATGTTGTAGCAAATTATTCCAAAATGCCATTTGATTGACTCATTGTAAGTCTAAAAGCATCTCATATAAATCGCGCCAATGATGATAGATAGTCATAAGCGTACCATTTTTCTTTCTCAAGTTCTATTTTTGTGCAAAATGATGCACGGAACATGATCAAAAACCTAATGCATTTTGGTAATTTCGGTGGTAATAATTTCAATCTTTTTAGTATTGAAACTTGAAAGAGCAGAAGGAAGGATACTGCAAACAAATAATTCATGATTATACTGAGAAAATCATTGAAAAAATTGTATATTGCATCGTTCGTTAAATATGAATATTATAGCATAGAAAAATAGCAAATTCATAAAAATGTTGCTGGAAATTTTTGGGGCAATTCAATGAACTCTTTCTTGCATTTCCTTTTGCGCTCTGTAAAATTGCATTTGACGGCAATTGAGAAGGTTTCCCCTTAATTAGATAGGCTTTGGACAAGTTTTGTGCTTGGACGATGATGAACCATTATGCTCTGCATTTTGAAATCTTTTATCACGAGTCAATTTCCAATTTCACAGAAATGTAATCAATATTTTCTTTCTTTCCATTCAAAATAGGTGAGTGATGTGGGCATGATCAGGTCAAAGAAAATTGCAACCATAAACGATATTTGCGACTCAATGAGGGTACAACTCTTGGTCCTGGTCGAGTGGGCAAAGTATATTCCAACATTTTGTGATTTACGTTTAGACGATCAAGTAAGTATTCTTAAAATTTTCATCATTTATTTATACAAAAAGTTAACAATTCGGGCGGCCCACCCGCCTTTCACGTGCTCCTCAAATCCCAAAGAAAAAACTTTCCTTAAACTTTTATCTTGTTGCTATATAGTAGACTCATATTAAATATCTCTGTGTTCTCTTTTTAATGACAGGTTGCTCTATTAAGAGCCCATGCGGGTGAGCATTTGTTACTTGGAGTGGCCAGGAGGTCAATACATTTGAAGGACGTGCTCCTTTTAGGGAACGATTTCATTCTTCCAAGACAAGCTGCTGGTAAGAATTTCCAGTTTTTTCTCAAGCTTATCAATTCTGGATCCTGCTGGATAAGATTTGGGCTGTTGAGTTCACAAAACCTTCGCTTCAGATGAACCGGTCAGGTTAACATGAAGTGAAACGAAAAAATGATGACAGTTGTCACCGTCATCAAAATAATGCGTCTGTTTAGCAAATTGCTGCTACTGCACCAAATGACTTTGCTCTGCTTATCTGATTACCTTCTAAATTGGGGAAACCTGAGATAAGCCCCTTATCAATAATGTCATTACGCAAGAACTCTTCGGCCCCGCTACACGGCGATATAATCTTTCTGGACTCTGAAACCTAAACTTTACCCGAATTCTATTTAACGTCTTTTCCTTTTAATTTCAGATGTAAGCCGAGTGAGTTGCCGGATCATTGATGAGCTCGTAAAACCATTTCGAGATATAAATATTGACGACACAGAGTTTGCCTGCTTAAAGGCCATCGTCTTTTTTGATCCAAGTAAGATCCAGTAGCAGCAGCATCGCTACTATAAATAGTTATGATAAGCAATGCATATAATGAGAGAGATATCATCTGCAGCGAGCTGGATTTATCCAGTTTTTAAAGCTGGAACTGGAAAAAAATTATAATGTACTTTTCCATGATGATGCCCTCTGCATACATTATAAGCATAATTGAGTGAAGAGATAATAATAATAAAAAATGTGTGAATTAATGTTTTACATCTTTTTTTCTGTTTTGCTTACGTGTACACAACAGATGCGCGAGGTCTTAGTGAGCCGCACCGCATCAAAGCTCTACGCTACCAGGTACAACTTCTTCTGGAGGATTACATCAGTGATCGGCAGTATGACTCCAGGGGGCGATTCGGTGAGCTGCTTCTAGTCCTTCCAGCACTCCAGTCCATCAGTTGGCAAATGATTGAGCAGATCCAGTTTGCCAAACTTTTCGGCATGGCCAGGATTGACAATCTCCTCCAAGAGATGCTTCTCGGAGGTGGGGAAAATTTTCTCGTTTCTTCTGCTTCCTCTCCAGCTTCACAATCACAACTTTCGCCTCAGCCATTAGATAATAGCAATAATGACTAAGTCTAGTAGATCTGTCTAGAAACGGAGTAAATATGAAAAATTGTCTTTTTGATAGGAGCAGAACAAGGAAATGCAAATTCCAACCCGGCGCCTGGAGAAAATGACGCCAGCCTTGCCACGTCCCCTGACGTGTCATCGCAGGGGGCGGGTGGGGACGGTACATCCCCCGCGATGGTCACCTCACAGCCACCAAACTCTAATACTGGTCTCATGGCTCTCTCAGATGAAGACTCTGTGGAGCCCCAATCTTATGGCATGGTCAATCCAACTAATAGCTCACATTCCTTACCGCTTGGCTTTAAGCAGGAGCCCATGATGGAAACTGATCCTCGATACGCTTAAGGAATATAAATACATATTATATAAAAATCAATCATATTCATATTATTATTATTATTACCTATTACTGAATATACTATATATTTTAAAAGTTATATAGAACAATCAATCTTTATCATATATACAGATAAAATAAACCTGACTAAGATATTCTTTTACATGATACCTTACTATATAGTCCACTTGGTTATTTCTCTTTTGTTGTTCTGTCTAATAGTTTGTGTGTGTATATAATATATGAAGCTTGTACAATCTTTTTTTGCCAGTTTATAGTCAAAATATTATTAGTAATCCAATTTTAATAGTCCATAGATAATAGTATCATTCTATAAGCCGGTTATATAGCTTCTTAAAGTAGCCAACATGTCTTTGTACACTGATCCTACTTAATAGTGATAATTCCAAAATGTAAGTTATATCTAAGCCCAATCGAGACCAAATTAATAATCTATTTGGCTGCTTCCAGTTCCAGTTAAACATATTGGATATATGTGAATTGTGAACCCCTTGACCCCACTTGAGAAATGCATTTGAACAAAAAATAACATATTTACTTTACGAACCGGTACAATATTTTATACAGAATCATTTCAGTAAAAATTTGTCATGTGCCAGAAAGACGGTATCGGCGGTGGTGACAGATTAAATTATATACAGAATGAATAATAGTTAACATTTAAAAAAATTATAAATATTAATAAAAAATTTTATAGTCACAGTACCTAAAAGAGGTCAGTCACACCAAAAACAAAATGCTTGACTACACTACTACAACGTGCTATTCAAAGGTATATTATTATAAAATTAACTTTTTAATCCAAAACGAAGCGACAGAGATGAGAAATAATATTCTATAAATAAACTAGATTAAAAAACGTTTACACAAAATAAAACTGCAGGCATCCGTAATTATTATTCTAATGGTACAACAGTCAGAGAGATGTTAATTCCATGTGATATATAATAATCTGTTGTAGTAACTGCTTCCAAAATTAATCCAGCGCTATGAAAAAGAAAGAAAGAATATTTTGAAATATTTTGTAAATTTTACCTTCACAGCTGCGCGCAATTTCTGTTAGAGTTTTATTCGGTTTCAATTACATTATTTTTGTACGAGAAAATTTAAATACTATAAAAATTGTACCATTAAAGTTTATATAAATTTATTGGCAGCTACGTACTTTATTTTCTAAACCGATGATATTAAGAATGAAAAAATCAATTTTGCCAAGTTGCTAAAAAATAATATGAACTTATCAAACCAAAAACCAAGGTACATAAAATGTGTATACTAATAAAAATATATATCGATATATCTAGTGGAATTCGTTTGCTCCATGAAATTTTGTTTGAATTCGAAAGATTTATATAAATAATTACTCGAAATATATTATATATTTGCTCTATATAGTAGATATTTGTAGGTAGTATGTATCAGATTTGTATACAATATTATTGTTAAGCAGAACCCAGAGCCATGATGGATGCGTATCGTACAAACACATCTGAGTCTGTTATAATGCTCATTGTTATTTTTAAACTCGTTTTCTATTTTGTAGAATAGTTAATAGTCAATGATTATACTTTAGAGAGAGAAAAATGAAAGAAAGAAACAAAGATCAAGAAAAGTTATTTATTTTAACATGTTATGTCTTTTTAAAATGGACAATCAATCAATTATAAATATATATTTTACTGTTGTTGTTATTGCTTATATTTCAGCTTGAAATTTTCAAGTACATTTCTGTATGTAATATCAAAGTAAGTGTGCTAAGCACATAACAATTTTATTATTATTGTATGTACTTTAACATAATGTAAGATTTTAATTTTAAATGTTCGAGAAATAAAAAAAGCTTTTATTAGTGTAATTTGCAAAAAAAAATATTATAATGATGAATGGAAATCAGCAACTTTTATTTCCGTTCCAGAGTTTATAAACCTCCGAAACAATTAAGTGCAAAGGGTTAAGAATTGAATTGTAATTGCATTGTTTTTATGAAAGATTGAGCTCTCAAATATTATGTCTTCTATCTATCAAAGATAACTTGTTAGAGTAAGAATGGGAATGCCCATTTAGCTCTGGGAAAGCCGAATTGGAATAATAAAATAAATCATAGATCAGATCGACGTGGAAATCTAAAAAAAATATTACTTTTATTTTTCATGTAAAATACAGTCCATTCAACTTAAACAATTAGATCCATTTTTTCATCTTCTGTTCATTCATCATGAGAAACACACTGCTAGCTTCTATCTACATCTACTTATTCCAAAGGTAGTCCATAAGTGACCCTTTTGAGAAAACTTTGAGACGACCGACGGTCAATCTTCCACATAAACCATTATAGTCATTATGAATGAATAAATGAGGAACTCTGCAGAAGAGAAAATTATTGAGCTAGCTTCAAATTATGCTCAGTTCAGTGTGTTTACCTTATTTCTTCAAATTAATGAGCCTCATAATAGCCCAATTAAGGCCATACAAGCAAAAATTATACACGGTTTTTCTTCTTCTGTAACCCAGTTCCAGTTCATAATGACTACTCAGAGACTACTCTATAAATTATGCAAGTAAAAGCCATCAAAATTATTTTCTGAATAATGATGCTATTGATATATAGTTACATGCAACATTACATGTTCCTTTTGAATGGAAAAAATTCTCGGAACAAAAAAATAGACGTATTATTAGCAAAGCTTTGGGCTCTATAAAATTTTGCATTCTGGACAAAAATATCTTTTTCTCTACTAACAAGCTCAAAAATCCATAATATCGCATCATTCATTATTTCATAGCTTCCAAGAAACGAAATGCATTTCTGCTTGTATGAACCTGACAATTTTCTTGGCAGTCATCCATTCGGAATACATTATAAAGTGGTGTGAAGTGAAAACAGCTAAAAAATTTCGACTTCATTGTTTTTTCAAAGTGTTTTAGCACTTAGCACGTCATTCTCACGTAACACACAGCCTCAGGCATTTTTGTCGCTATCCAGTAACGTGATATATTATAGGAAATGTGCATAGCATGCAATACGGAACTTATATGACTCGTTGCTAGCACATGGAGTCGGAGTGAATTGTCTCCAATAACCAGATATAACCTAAACCAGTACAAGAGGTTTATATATAAACTTGTTTTCATATGCCTCCCTAATATAGCATGTAACTTCCATACATGTATTCCCTACACCGGATATGAAACATCCTCATCATCACCCGTTTCCACTGGAAAAACATATGATTTTGGTTGCTCTACATCTGTACCCTTCTACCTACGCAAACATGACCACATCACACACACGAGCCAAATATTTTTTACACGCTAAAACATATCCTGAGAACTCCTCAGTAATAAATGACAGGTGTGAAAAGAAGTGAGAAGGACACTGGACACGAAATTAATTCTTGCACGTACAGAAATTATACCACTACATGTGATTATTACATTGCATTTAATTACCAATTAAATCTTTTCCTTGATTCTAAAACGGCATGGTTTGCTATGTGCAATGTGCATAGCCATGTAACATGTCGTTACAATTTTTCACTATCAGTGAATTATTGTGTTCGTCGACATCATTGGAATATTTCTCATAAAAAGTTGTGGCGAACAAGCTACATATATATAGTCAGGTCCTTCAAGGCAATTGGAAGTGCCCACCATTGACCATCATTACCTTGTTGACTTACTGACAAGTGACTATTGTCAGAAGACTATAAGCAAATTATAATAGCCAGTCAATAGTGCGCAGTAAGCTGCTATCATTCTGCATACTTGCCAGCGAGCAAGGCAAACCGACACTAAAAGTTCGGAAAAAATAAGATCAAAATAAACTTGTTTACGTTCATATGTGAAATGCGCAATGAAATTCTGTAGCGTTATTTTTAGACGTATTTACACAAGTAAGTAATGTGAACGTGAGTAATATTTTTTTGCTACTTAACAAATAAATACACACAATATAAAATATTATTATCATATAGCTTTACTTTCCATTTACATGAAATAACACACCCTTTTGTCTGTAGAAAGAAAATGATCATCAATATTCTATAATATTCTTGTATGCACTCATAAGACTTGTTGTTACATAAGTTTTAGTGCAAATAGTGTTATAATTTTTTTTACAACATTTGGCAGGTCGCGTAAAAAGGAGAGACGTATAGTTTATGTGTTTGTGTGAGAGAGACAAGTTCTCTTGTTCTCCGTTGGGTTCGTTCTTGTTGCCATAAAATTATTCGTCCTTGAGATCCAAGCTGGGAAGGTCATGGTCCATGGTTGTTGGATGCTGGCATTTGGCTTGGCTAAAGACTTTTGGTACGTGAGATTTTTTTCTCTCTCTCGATGTCCAGAAGAGAACAAAAAAAAATTATGTTCGGGTATGTCAATTATCGGCCAAGAGCATTGTTATGCATCCATACCTTGTGTACTGAGATGAGTCGACATATTAAAACGGACAGAGATGCAGTTTTCCTTACATAAGTAGTGCTGAAGGTCAGTTTTGTTTCTTTGCCATTTTGCCTGCGGTTATACTACATTTTACCGGTATAGGGCAGTTTGATAAAATGTAACAATGAATTTACTGTTTTCCGGGGTACTGAATTTACTGTTGTGGCTGCTTCTTGGGAAAGGTCAAGGAACGTAGGATATGCAAAACAAGCGCAGTTCAACATCCTTCCTTACCCTTTTACAAGGAAGATGCTGAAAATCCAATAATAAACAACCCTTTATTTGAGTTTATGGTATCCTTTTCGTACTTCTCAAAAGGGGCCTTTTATTCTCAAAGGACCCGGAAGAAAGGGTATCGACCGGTAAACTGGGGAACACAGACAAACAAAGCAAGCTAAATGAATGCTTAGCCGGAGAGTTTACAAAGTGTGATTTTTATGTACCTACATCAATTATGTTTGTAGGTATGTAGTAATGAACTAATTGACAAATCATTTCAAGCATGTGAGCAAATTCTTATGTAATCATAATCTCTTTTTCTGATTCACAATAAAAGATCAATTTCCATTACAAGAAGAGTGAACATCTCGATTTACAATTGCACATATTATGTCTTCCATTATTTCAGGAGCTCTGAATTTGACTCATTTTTGTGAACATGTCCAATCATTTATTTAAAAGTAAAATGGAAACATAAATTAAAAAGGCGACAAGCACGGCACGACTCCTGTTAAAAAACGAGAGTAAGACCAGACGCTTCATACAAAAAGGCGAGCAGTGAGTTCAAACGGCGTAACGAAAGCGAGCTTATTATAAATTGATAAAAAAATAATAACATTCCCAAAAATAAATGCATATTACATGAAATGACATAAATACCAGCATGCCATTATACACATTCTTTCGCTCTCATCTTCATTTTTATTGTAAAAAATATTCTTAATAGATTGTGTACACACGTATACATAAATAGGGATGCAAGTTAAATAAGTAAGTTAACCAAATATTATAAATTTTACTCATGTGTGCTATCTCCAATCTTATAATAGCAGCTTCGGACAAGTATATTCACAGCAGCGTCTTTTTTTTCATATTAAAATTCCTCAAGTGGAACACACACTTGCTATTTCATCCCCGCAAATAAGCCTTTTGTCATCCTTGCCACCACCACCACCTCCATCATCATCATAACATATTTTTTTATTACGGAGAAATTTAACTCAAGCATGACTTTGCATGCGATTACAATTATGACGATGATGATGACAATCTTTCTCCTTATGAATTCCTTATTATCTAACTAATGCTTACATGCGTACAGGTAGGTAGGCTAGCCTGTTCCTCGTGACGTGACAAACTTACTGAAACCGATTTAGACTACCGTACTAGTAACGCATTCAGGAAGAGTAACGAGTAGGTAGTTGCTCAACTAAACTAACTAGAGTTATTATTACAGCAACAATTTTACAGTGTACACGGATAGAGCAAAACTAAGAAATGCGTCCCTTGTTCTGGTGTACAGTAAAAAAAATTTACTCAATAGTTAGTGCACTGCTGCATGCAATGTAACATATAATGCAAGAATTTATTAATATTTTTTCTTCTACTTCTTCTGCTCCTGTTACTGTTGTTGTTGACAAGGAAGGTCCTATAATGATTATGAAAATAAAATGTTAAAATAGCACACCACACCACCACCACCACCACCTCAGCAAGTTGTATCATTTTCCCAATAGACAATGCAAACTATGTGCTTCGAATGAATTACAAAAACCTCAACACAGTAAGAATAGTGAGTAAGATAAGGTTCGCTTGTACACACATATTACATGCGACAAACGTGATAATTTCATTGAAATCGAAAGCACTATATTGCAGTTGCAGTTTACAGATATTTCCTCACAACAACTTATTTTTATGAGAGCATAAAAATAGCTTCAAAATGTTTCGCTTACTGAAATACTCAAAAAAAATCTGCGTCACTGTGTGCATATCTATATATCTCATGATGATTGATGATACAATTTTGATTGTATCTTCAACAAAGGCGGATAATGGATTCACAGTTTTTCCCGTTCAGTGCACAACAGTTTAAGTTACCTTACATCTTAAATTAAATAAAGAGTGAAGAAGCATGGGTTGAATGAGATAATAACGACTAGTTTTTGTCAAATCTTTGATTTTTTTTGTAATGTGTCTGCAAAATACTTTAATGCATGTGCTATTATGTAACAGTTTCATACGTGAAGTGGTGGCTATTAAGATTCAAACACAAAAAAATCACAAAAGAGACGCGTTTCCCTTATATTATCGTTTGACTTTTTTGTGGGGCTGAGGACGGGTAGCATATAAAAATATCTGCGTAATTCATACATACACTTTTGTACACAGTTACAAGAAGATGCATTATTAATGATGTGTATATTCGTACTAACTACCTATTTTATAGTCTTTGTTGTCTGTTGGAGTTAGTTTAGTTGGATCCTAGCATGATCATACACAAGAGTAAATGAGCAAATGATGTTTTTCTATGCATACTCGTTATACACGCAGAGAGCAGGGATCCCATCATCATCATCATCTTCATTTTATAAAGATAACTTTAAACTATATAAGCTTTGTATGCTCGTTTCTCCTTCCCAATCCCAACAACAACAAAACAAGCACATCATCATCAACAGAGAATCACAGAACCCTTGTTTTTCTCAACCAAAAGATGAGAATGAAAATGAATGCAGGCAGGCATCATGATCACTTGTAACAGCACCGTTTGCATAGTGGATTGTTATAATAAGTTATAAGAGCAGTAGCATATCGCAGCAGCTCCACTACTACGTATACGGATTCAATGTATAAAAAAATGTAGCTCAAAAATTGGATGGAACTACCACATAATAATATAGTTTTCTGTTGTTGTATGTTGTATCACCACAAAGATCTCTTCTCACGAGTCTTTGTATTGTTTTTCACGAGTTTTGGAGGAGCTCTATCTGCTCTCAAGAAGTGTGTGGTGGAGAGATGGCTTTAACAGAGTAGCCAGAGCAGTGTTTTCATAGACGCATCAGTGTTCAGTTCACACATCTTTTTGCATGGGTAGAGCAGAGCAACAATTTTGTAAAATGTTGTTGCACTATAATATAGTGCACGAGGGGTATTTAAGATATAGTTATACTACTACCAGTCAGTTAAACTAAAAAAATTTAATTAGCACGTGGCTGTGTTAGTAACAAAGTGGAATTTTGATTAAAATTTTCATGAAATTTCTATTAAAAATTCTAACGTGCATATAGTAATTGGGTGGACAAGTTCGAGAGATGATTTTTGAATCTGAAATATTTTCCAGTTTTATCTCCTGCCCAACAAACGTCCAGTGAGAGTGTGTGTGGAAAAGTGACCATCGCGAGCATCATCGTCATAATCATGGAACCACCCAAAACTCTGGAGAATGAAGGGAAACAATGATTTACCTGACAAGTTTCGTCTACCTTTTCGTTTGACGCTCCAACACTTATCGAGATTCTCCTTCAGAAGAAAAGTATCCAGTGGTCAGGTCATATCATGGAGCCAGAATTGTTATCCTTTGACAGGCTTCCGCTGCCAAGTCTTAGATTATACACGGTTGTAAGTGTGCTCGCCGCCTCCCTTTCCATTTACTACATTGGCACAGAGTCCGGCTCGGTTTTGAGCAAACTCCGAGAAAAGCATGAGCGTTGTCTCCTTGAAAATGCGTCCGCAGCAGACAATCTGAACATTGCCAGCACAAAGTTTGGAAATCTCGTGCTGGAAAATCATGCCAACAGTATTAGCGGAGGTGATGTTGATGACAAAAGTGGGTCATTAGTTGAAGTGGTAGACTCCTCCGTCGACTCATCGTCGTCATTCTCAAGCTTGGGAAAGATTTCACGCTACTTTTCAAACCATTACTGGTGGTCGACTGGTAGCGGTGATGAAAGACATCATGACATTATTACCGAACCAACGAACGTGACTGCATCGGATTGCTTCATTGAGGATGGTGAAGATGATGAGGAGGGATATCAGCATGTCACGTGGAAGTTGGTGCGATGGGCCAGTCAACAGCGTCATTGTGTCTGGGTAGGTTTAATTTTTTCTCTATTAATATCGTATTTAAAGGGACATAATTTGTGTGCTTCTTTAAGCTCATGGATAGATATTTACAAGTTTTAGTGCTATTTTTTTACTTCCTGCTTTTTTGCTCTATCATTCATCATTATCATTTTCACCATGAGTGATGATGATTCATGCTGCTTCTATAATAATACGTTAGAGATATTCTCGCTTTTGTTGTGAATGTAATAATGAGCAATACAGGATTTGTAACAAAACGTGCGTTGCTGTTGCCGTTGTAAAAACCACCCAATTTTTTTTTGCTTGGCTTCCTTTTATAAAAATAATCATTTGTGGTGTAACGGATTCTGTTTCGTGAAAGAAGACATGCGCCTCTGCATTTTCTATACTGCTTCCCCTGAGATAATGCTCTGGCATCTGATGCGTGCTTGCTTAAAACTTTGCAATAAAATAGGGAGAGGAAAAGGGGTGATGGTCTTAATGGCAGAAAACAAAATAAAACTCAAAACCCTTTCTTTCGTTGAGTGAGATAGTTTAAATGGATGGTTGGTCTAGAAAGCCGGGGGTTTAAAAAATATTTTTTTATTATGCACTACAGTCACAGGAAACGGAAGGAATGGTACTGTTTTCTAAACTAAAAAAGTGCACGCACACACACACATGCAAAAGTCAATAGTATAAAAACGGGACGAAACCTCCATTCTCAACTGTATAAAAAGTTAACCCTTTCTCTTCATGTGAAATTAGGTTCATGTCGCGAGCAAATATTCAGAAATGATATAAAAATGTAATCTAAATCTTAAGTGCATCCCTTAAACCATGCGCATGCGGTTACTAAACACAGTTTCTTTTTCAGAGTGAGTATGGTGGCAAGTGCGGGCTCATCATTATCATCATGTACATCATGGCGTCATGCATTTTAGTTGACGAATTATAAACCAAAAGTCATTACGTTTTCTTTATAAAAAAGTGTTTTATCAACTTCTTAGTAACTTCCGGCGGCGCGGCGGCGAATGACACACATGACGTATGTATATGCATAGCGGGTTTAATTCAACAAAGAGATTGCTTTTATATTGATCTTTCGAGAGATTTTACAGTTTTTTAATGCAGGTCCCTTAATACCTCTGCTTTTTTGTTAGGAGCAATCAAAATTTGAAATGAGACTTGAGGCACGATTCGGCATTGTTTTTAAACATGTCATAATAATCATAATGTTGAAAAGATCTGCCACAGTGAATGACGATTCTCTTAGTCGTCCTTTCTTCCATTTTTACGATTGATTTATGGAGACATGATGATTTTCTAGACCGTGTATCCATTAAACTTTCATTTCGCTTTTAATGACTTCTGTCTGTCCGCCTCTTATTCTTATTGGTGGGCATTACTTTAAGTCAATTTTATTTTAAAGATGACATCTCTCTCTCTCTTTCATGGCAAAATGATACATAGCTTATGGCAGGGTATTAGCTTTGCTCAATTACTTTTTGAAATGAGATCAAATTGCAAGTAAAGTGGGGACAAGACGAAATGAAGACTGTCACACGACAGCGTGCAGCTTTGTTGCAGTTTTGTGCATTCCCGAAAAAAAGACAGAGAGCGATTTATTAAAACAAAGGATGTTGAGTACGTTGACCAAACAATGCGCAGTATCTGTTACACTGTGATGATTGTTGCGAGAAAATTAATTGCTTTGCAATTTGTCTCGTTTATATTGGTATACTCTCTGCGTGTCATTATAACCAGCAGCGATCATGCTTGTATATGGGATGTGATGCGTAGTAAAAAAGGTAAAGCTCTGCATAAAAAAGCTGACGAAACTGATGTCGAGTTGATGTCTTTGCTCACATTAGAATATCGGGTTTACTAGGGAAATTATAACAAATACCATCTCTGCAAGGAGATTCTGCAATTACTTGACTGTGACTGCTGTAATTGGAGGCACACTTAGCATGAAATTGAAAAGGCTTTCAAAATTGAAAATTGGTTCATTTAGAAGGGCATATAATTTTGAAATCCAAATGGATGCATGGATTATTAGCTATTAACTCAACCCAATCAAACGTCAGTCGTGCAACCACGTGTCGAGGCACAACTTTGATTAAATTTGATTTGAAATGTTGGTTGGGATTAAGAATTGATTATTGCGCTATTGTTGCTGGTGTTGACAGGAAATGAGGAAGTACTGTAGTGCTCTTGTTTTACAATCCAAAATTTGTCGTCAACAGCGAGAATTTCGGTTAATGTTTAATTGCACTGTGTTTTTAAAAACAAGTTGGTAAATACGATAATAATATGATTCATAAAAATGTCTTAAGGTGTTTTATTTTGATTTGGTATACAGATAATTTTGTACTTTGGCTCATAACGCGGCCGTGGTTTAGTAACAAGTGGTTTACCATTTTACCAAGATGAAAATGTAGCAGTATCTACATCGGTATTTGTGATAAGTATGAGTTGAAATTGAGCACAATAATCACAAAATATTGCGATTTTTAATCCAGATTTACGGCTGACGTTTCATACATGTATGAGCTACTCTGTTCAAAATTGTTGTGGGTACAATTAGGTAACAGCAGTGTAATCATTTTTATAACTTACTTTTGCATTTACGTTTCGGGCGCGGCGAGTATGGCGTTTTTCATGATTTGATTGCAAAGGGGAAAAAATCGAAATATGAGTCATGCACGTGATCTAATAAACATTAAGCCTAACTAAAGCTCAATAATATGCATTTATTTGTAAGGAAAAATGATACAATGCAGATGACGCAGATTTAAGTTTGTGGTTTTCAAAATATTTCAGGCGTATTTTTCTCACGCAGACAGACGGACGTGATGCTATTACTATTTCAGTTTGATCAGTTTTAAGTGGAAATTGACAAAAGCGGTAGTATAGAGCGTGTAAGAAACCAATAAGTTGCATAATGGGTATATTAGTCGTATGAATTGAAAGAATAAAAACAAAAATCATTTCGAATTAAATACCTACAACCTTTTACGGAAAGCCGAGATCAAAATGAGTCATGCAATCTTAACGAGATGAGCATTACGGCTTGTTTTTTTGCGTCCCACCACGAACGAATGCAAGAGTGCATTGGTTTTTCCAGTGGCTCTGTATAGATGGTTACATTGAACCTATTCGGGGTTAAGTGTGGGAAAAATCATGTACAATTTCAAATTATTTTTTCATAAACATTTTGTCGGGTTATCAGCCTATTAAGTATAACAACATATAAATCACAATCATAAAACTCATCCCATTTATTATTCATGAACATGCTATCTCCATTTTGCTTAATCACAATATTATACGCACTATACACTTGCGTGACAGTCCTAATTGAAGAGCAAAAATGAAATATATATTTTACGGAAATAGGTAATAAGAACAGATCGTAAACAGTAAACTAATATGGCAGTTAATTTACTTAGAACACACGCCATTTTCCTTTACTAAGAAACTTCTTGTTTTTTCAACAATGCCGTAAATGCGATAAGGGTTAACTTTAAAATGTGTTCATTTATATAAGCGCTGTGAACGAACAGAGGACGCACTTTTTGTGTTCTAAAAGTTCTCACCATTATCGCTGTAACCCTTTAATTTTTGGTGGCGTTGGCGTGTGTAGCGCGCTTTACGACGCAGTACAGAACGGTTACGTTCCCTACGACTTTGACATTATGGTCACTAAAGCTATATGACTCTGAAATGACCAAACGTGTCCGTGATTACAACAAAGTGGTGGTGAGCGTGCTATATTATTGCCTATAATATGTGCATATTGCAGATCTATCGTATTTTTCCTTTCACTTAAAGGCCACGCATCCGTCCGTCGAAAAGTCAAGCAAGTTCTAGGTTAATGGTACATTATGAACCATTTTGTGCAAACTGTAAACAAAATCATGAAAAATGCACAGTTGGATGACAAGTTCAATGATGGGGCAAATAAGTACGCTTATAACATTTTGCAATTTACAGTTTATCCAACAATATTTAGTTACATCGGAGCATAATGGTGTGCTATAAAAAGAGATTGGGGAGTAATATGATGAGATGCGTTGAGATAAGCACAGATGTACCACAAACCAAAAGGAAAAGGCCTTTTTATTCATATTTGGTAGCGTGAACGGCTAAATATATAAACTGACGTTGTTTGGCCGGTTGGCCCACTGCACTGCATGGACGTATGGAGATGTCGGAGATGCGTTTTCTAGGAAAATGTGTGCATGTTTCGGTGATTCTAGATGGATTAAAATTTAAAAAGTGGTTGTAACTAATCATTAGACTAGAATATTTAGAGTCTAGAGATCGTCATCAGGCCTTGAGCGAAAAATCATATGTAAAATACGTATTCGCGCATCCTTAATTACCAATTTGCTGGGTTTACTAGAAGATTGTTAGAAAGATTAAACGAGTGACTAAAACTAAACTACCCACGTTACTTTATGGACAGTGCACAAAACTATAAAATAGCATAAGCTATCATATCACACGAATCTTCATAAACTTCCTTCTTGCAATTGATTTCCGATTCCAAATTGGACAGTCTGGCTCAATTGATTAGCTTGAAACTGTAATGACGATGATGGTAATCTTTAAAAGTGTTAAATTTCCTGGTAGGGATGCTACAAATTTGCCTCTATAAAAATTGCAGCTTACGCTGCAATGTCATCACCAACGCTTAACAATATAATCAGATAAGCGTGAACAAGCGTGTAGGCATGAAAAATGGGTAATCATAAAATATGGGCTCGTCTGTTATTCTGGATAACAGACTGCTCAATAGCCCAATCCACAATCGATTTGCGAGAAGGTGTTAACTGTTTTAGTAGCTTTGATTTCATAAAAACAGGAAATTCGTGGTTGGTGGAAGTAAATAGATTTGTGTTGATAGAGAAGATGCGCTCATCGTTAACACTTCGTATCAGACCTGATACATTGAACAAAGCAGACTTGTATTGTTTTGTTTCGCTTGGTTAGATGCAGTGACCTCCAAAATTACAATTTGCACCTTAAATTTACAAAAAAGTGCATCTCTATAATTGTCATTATCATTACCTGCTGCATTGCATACTACATAGAAAAATATAATTGCTTACTGGGCTGGGCTGAATTTTTGGAACTAATAACTAGACAATGTGCTGCTAACTGTTCATAAATCGCAGAAATAAAAAATGGCATCAGTAGGTAACTAACTCCACAGGAAATCAGCAAAGTTTAAGGAAAAAATTTATTCATACAAAACGGCAACTCATCAGAGGAACTCGTGCGAGTACCTACCGCCAGCGACGCTACTTTTTTGCATGCATTGGTTTTACAGCAATAAAAAGATAATTTGTTACAGAGGAGGAGAGGTTTTCAATGAAAAACAGTGGAAGAGTCCTTCGCACTTTGTATTATATCTCCATTAAAATAAGCAATATATGGCTATGATGTGTTGTGTATGATGAGGAGGTTACGTGTTCAAGGTTGTTTAAGGACACTCGCAAAAGAAGTCAGATTAGTAACGTTTACGTGGAAGAAGGCGTTATGTATGTGGTGGCGTTCTGTATATATTTGTACTACAAATTTTGTAGTAGTGTGTAATCTGTAGTAATAGTAGTAAATGTATTATACAATACCTGCCTGTCTGCATGTGTGCAAAAATCTTGTTTTTCTACTTTCGAGCCCTAATTGTAACCTCGATTAGATTGTCTCAAAATTCACTTTTAGGCTATTGAAATTGAAGGAAAAATACTTTGTTGGTTGGTTGGTTTATGATCCAAACATGATGCACTTCATAACAATGTGATCAATGTGATTTGATGCAAAAAATATATACAAGGATAAATTATTTTCCAAATATTTCGTTGTGGTATATTGTATGCAGTTAGTATAGCTCACAAAGAAAACCGTGAGCGTTATGATGGGTGGAGTAATCAGCGTTTTTGATCCGTTAAACAGATACATTCATAAGGCGTATAGTAACAATACAAATTTTTCAAATGCCGATCATTTGGAATGGAATTATTTTAGCAACATGCTATCCCAAAACATTTAAATTATATCTGCTATAGCCATTACAAATAATCATGGGATAACTTTTACCTTTTTTCATTTCCAACTTGGCATTTAACTTGTTACTTGGTACAATATTTTTTGTAAGCATTATTATGAAATACGGAAAAGGACAAAACAGTTCGGTTCTAAACGTAAATATTTACCTATTCATCGGTTTCATAACATATTACTTACTTAGAATCATTCAGAAAAAATACATCGTTTGTCAATTAAGCTTACAATAATGGCTTGCTTAAATCATACACATTCTTCAAACTACTTTCGGTGAGAAACTTTTCAAACTGCATGTCTTCTCCTTTGCTAAAGCGGTGCTATTGACTCTTGTTGTTTTTGTTATTGTAAACTTTACTCAGTAATTGGAATGTTAATTTGCCAACTCCTAATACTTCTTCAAGAGGAGATATCATGCATCAGATCAGGTTTCCACTTGACTGACAATCATATCCACGTACTGTATACTGTATATATGAAATGCACTAGTGCGCACAATCTCTCCAGTTGTTCCACCTCCCTCCCTCACATGTCTATGACTCATTCGCTTGTGGTCAGGTTAAATCATTCAATCATGCTTGTTTTTCTGTCTCCTCCCGGCTTAAACACATAATCATTATTGCAAAAAAGCTGCTCATTTATTACGATCCGCAAAAAATGCAAAAATTTATGAACTGGAAAAGACAACAATGATCATGATGTGAAACACGTTTACTATGTATGATGTATGTATGTATGCATAAAAAAATTACAACAATCACAACATGGTTTTAATTATTCAACCCTTTCTTTTTTAATTCTGTACAGCCCCTGGTGAATCTCGTCTACTGCATCCTAATACTCGGTAGTCACGCAGTGCAACAATCAGTGTTTGGAAATCTTCGTTCCTCAGAGCAGGAGAACATCAAAGATCAGTTCTGGAATCTAGTGTTCTACAAGGTTGTTTTCGTGTTTGGAGTGGTGGACGTCCAAGAGGTGGAAGATGCTGTTGGGTGGTGCTTCTTCGTTTCGGTCATTGGATTTCTTCAACTCGCTCGCCAGCTCTGCCAAGAGCGTCATAATTATGTAGGTTCAAAAAACCACCAGAGACACTATAAGACACCATTTCACCACACTCACAAAAATTACTTAAAAAATTTTATATACATTTTATCATCTTGATCTATCCCAAACAATATCAAACTACATATTATACGTTTCTCTTGCTTAATAACACCTTCTGTCTGTCCATCGCTCTTATCGCCAGTCATCTTTATTAATATTCACAAAAATAGCTAGTATTCTAGCAATATAGCGGGCCGTATACTTGTAAAACAGGCTTTTCAGAGATTTTGCACAGATTTTACATAAAAGTTTCAAGTTTGAGCTAGCTGGACAGGTCCAGTCCAATTAAATATCTACATATTATATATACACACGTGTATAGCTTCACATTTTATCAAAACTTTTTCGGTAAACAATAATATAAAAGCAATAATTATCATATTCATCGATACGGAGAATCGTTAAACCTGTATTCTATCAAAAAAGTAGAATGACGTCTGCCAACTTGATGATTACCTAACTTGTTTTTCCTTTGCCAATGTTTAAAAAAAATTTAAATGTACTTTAGCGAAATATCCTCCATGCCCGTTTTTTCATACCCAAAATATTTCATATGACAAGAATATTTTAACAAATATACTTTCTAGGGGATTTTTAAATAAAATTTTCCATTGTTGTTTTTTTACTACAGCTCATCATGGTAAACGACATGACAAAGGCCAGTGAAGCCCGCCGACACCGCATTCTCCGTCTGCTGACCTTTATCTTTTGCAGCTCCATTTTCCTCTTTTTGGCAGTTGTCGTCTGGTTTCTGAACTCGTCGCCAAAAGAGTTCTCCAACGACTTTCTCGACATCAAAAGTATTATAATTCCATTTACAAAGCCATTCGAGCCGGCTCCAACTTCGCCAGATGATGGATACGACTTCAACCTGGGACTCCACAGTGCCATTTTCATGCTGTCGGAAATTGGCCTGTTGATTCTGCAAACTATGCATGCCCTCAGCATGTGCGTTTTTGACCACATGTATTTTCGTCTGAAAACCTGCAAGTGGAATCCATTCAACCTTTTCGCCGATAAGGCGTACGCCGAGAATGACGAGGAAGATCTCTACTTATGTGCCTCTCAAGATATCAATTACAAATTTGAAATTGTTTCGTTGATCTTTGATTTGGTAAGTTAAATAGCTTTTAGTCTATACGCCAATGACTAGACTGAAGTTCATTAGAGTGAATTTTTAAATTATAAAATCAATAATCAAAAAATTAATTGAAATACTCATGAGTTAATTGAAAAAATTGTTCATGATTCATTGATTTTGGGATAGGCAGCTCGTTTCCAAAAAAACCGATTTGCTTCAGAGATAGACAAGTACTTGTTTATGCGTTCGGCATTTTTTAGGATGAAAAGGGCTTTAACTCATTAAGACTCTAATTTCAAATCTTAATTATAATCATCATAAGTATATGGGCAGCACTATGCATTCTGCTCATCATATAAGCGTCTTGCTCTGATGGATGTTTGTTTGCCTAATTGTTGCTTCTCACAGGTACTAATGTATCCATGTACCTATTATACATTGTTTTAGCACATGGCTTTATGATTATGATAACAACACGAAGAGTCGCTTACAACATTATAGAACTTTTGTGATGATAAGATGTTTTACAAATGTACTCTTTTCTGCATCGGTGAGCTCAAACTCCCACAAAAGAGGTATTTATTGTTGTTATTGTTGTGTATATGCAAAAAATTCACTGTCAAGGTCATTATAGATGTGCAAGTTGCAATTGCATATTATGATAATGTATGATAGGTGCTTAATCAAAGTTGAACAGTTAACTATATTTATGCGTCCGTTTAATCTCTCCGTACAGCAAAAACAAATAATTTTTATAACTTTTAAAATTACAGATTGCAATATCAGTAATGCTTATGCATTATGTTTTAAAAAGCTTCAGCGTTCCCAGTATGGAACGTTATAAAAGCTCTGATGGGAATGGAAAGTGGAGTACATGGGAAATGCTTATATTATATTTATGTATAATTCCAGTTTCAAGTTGGAACTTCCAACCATCGATCGATAAATGAGATTAGTTGAAAAAAAGTTATTTAACTTGCTACTGGCGTTGCAAAGTTAAGCCAAGCCATTGCTTTATCTAGAATGAAAATCAGAAATATGCAACCTTTTGTAAATGAGTACATACATGATATTAAAGATGTATACTTAGGTATTATGTAAACCGTTGTTAAGTCTGTTTTTAATGTTTTGAATAAACATTTACGTGTTTAAGACTCTCGGAGGTTATTGGAGACGCCAACAGTTATCTAGTCATGCAGCATGTATCATTTCTAAGAAAGATATTCTGCAAATACCAAACTATCTATTTACTTAGTTAAGTTGAAGCTACAGTCGTTAGCGATAAGTAGAAAGGCACATGCATTACGAACGTCAGTGACAATGAAATGAGTGCTCGTTTCGTTTCTCAAATCAGACTTATGACCAGTTTGTCTACGTTGTACTACCCTAATAGGTATATTAGTCAAAATGCCGATTTTAAAGTATTAAATTTCCTCTGGTCAGTCAGAGTGTTGACGTATACCATGTTACTGACTGATACCGGCTCTACACACGCTGGACTTGAGAAAGAGAAACAAAAAATGCAACAATGCATTATTCAATGCATAAGGATTATCAAGTCAATAAGTGACCATTCGAATTTTTCTGACGCTTGCGTCCATTTTTGTGCAACGAAAAGACAATTATCATCTCTCTGTAACAATATTGTCCGTAAACAAACACAAGTAATTACACATTACTACGCACACGCAGAAATAATGCACAATTGTTGGTTTCAAGTCACATTTTGCTCTGAATTATGTATGAACTATTGCAAAAGACGGACTCATCATGCATGCGTGCACTTTAACTTGATGGATGGATGATGATGATGATAAGCACAAAAATATATTAAACAACAAAGTTTTGTCCCTTCTACTTTAAAAAAAATGGTATGCAAACCTTGCCAAGCTACTTTACTCACTGGCTATACAGCAATTATTGTCATTTTGCTAAATGAAACCAAAAATTTTTTTGCTGTTGGTTATGTCCTGTGTACCAATGCCATACATCAGACTTGACTGATGGACTACGTATTACGACGATGATGTAACAAAACGTGATGGTCTACCAAACCAAATCATTTTCGTCGTCCTCGTCTCTTTTTTAGTCGTTTTGAGTGAGGCTGATGTGCTGTTTCAAATATAAAAAAGAATGCCGAGTGAATACATAATCGTACACTGTATAGCATGTCACATTTTTTGGCTTGAATGCCTATAAAAATGTGTAGAAATCCAATCCGCATCACAAAATAACTTTAAAATTAAAACCTCTTCGTCATTATGCTCACTTATCTTTCAAATCATTTTAAAATCGTGTCTCTTTTGAGGGATTTTTCTTATCCGGCACAGTTTCGCTTTCTGTAGAGTTATGGAGGTCGGTCGGTGGTCGGCGTTGGGACGCCGTTGTACCCTTCACTCAAAAATCAAACAGAGATTAACTTTTAAAATCAGTAAAATGGATAATATTAATGATACATGTTCATTTCAACAATTCAATGCGTCTCATTCAAACAAACCACGCATTCATTTTTTTAGCATTTATGTATTAATTTCAAGTTTAAATATTCAAGTAAAATGGTTGGTAAACTATGTAACTAAACATGCATTATCTTTGTCTGCCCTTTTACAGATTCACCACGTCCACATGTTCGTATGCTGCAATTTGTTCCTTTCAATGACAAGCTTGATTGTTTCTCTGCAAATGAGATTGCGCGTGAAGCAAATACACGCAGTTTTAAAGCGACGCCACTCGTTCACCTCGCTGAACGAGCATATAGATCGGTAAGTCACATCACATTCTTCAACCTTGTCGAATAAAGATAATCTAGTTTTAACACCAATTATTATCACCGTGTCTTAAATGTGACCTTTCCTGTTGTTTGTTTGCAGATATGCTGATGTTCGACACGATGACACTGAGCAGCAGGACGCCTGCTACAGTGACAACTGTGCCATATGCTGGGAGACCCTTGCTAGTCAAAAATCAAAGATTCTCCCCTGCAAACACACCTTTCACAAGACTTGTCTCAGAAAATGGCTCCTGGTCAGCATGCACTGTCCAACGTGCCGTTTGTCGTTACTCACCGAGCAGGAGGCTCAGCGTCGCAGGGAAAGTGAGCCGAGAAGGATTTACAGGCCCAGGCCGGCGTATGGGATTATGGGGCTCCTGCAGACGGGACAGACATTACTGGACCTGTTTGGCGGCTGGGATCCCTTACCTGATGACCAGTCTGAAGGGGATGCAGCAGCGAACATGAGTGGTCAAGGAGGGGATCACACTAATAGCAGTGTTCAAGACTGGCCGCCTCAGGTATTCATGGCGTGGTGAAGTAAACTAGAATACTAAATTCTGAAAATTATATTCAGGAAGCACATGAGTGTAAACTGAATCAATCTATAAAATAATTCGTTTCTTTTTGGAATTCCAGGTGACGCCTTCTCCAGACGCCACTTCCAGAGATGAACAAACGACGCAGGAAGGAACAAGTAGAACTCGAAAGAACTGATCAACTGGATTTCTAAAAAAATAAATATTTCGTAATCTTATGTAGCAAAATGTATGATGACCAATGAAGCTAATCTGTCAAGTGATATAAATCTCTCCCTGACACATGAAATATCTCTAAGAAAAATAATAAATCTAAAGAAAGGAGGGGTTTTGTGACAAAAAAGAAGAGGGGATAATTTTTAAAACGGACTATCTTAATATTATTTTTTTTGATCGCCGATATATAATGTATATATTTTAGCAGCAGCAATTATTGCTGTGATATTAATTAATTGTTGCATTATTTTTAGTAGAAACAAAACGGACTGATGTTTTTATACTGTTAATGATAGTATGTAATCTCGATTCTCGATATTTTTTACGTAAACAATAATAAATACATACATCCCTATGAATTTTTAACCTGTTGAATAGTTAAGTAACTTTTTGTAAAATAGCGGCAGTTTTAGATGTGTTTTAACGGAAAAGCATTTATAATGTAATTGTAGTATGGATATCATATCGTGTCAAACAATTAATGCCTATTTAAGTCAACTGTGTTGAAAGCAGAATTGTCAGCTACATAACTGTAAAAAATACTGTATCATAAACATCGATTTCGCCTATGCGTGCCACATTGAAATAAATACTAATTAAATACGTATATATCTAGAATGTCAAATTAATACTTTTTAATTTCGCCAATAATAATTCATTCGACAAAACTTTAAAACTGATCGATAAATGGGTTTGTAGAATTTGGATAAGGCACAAGAAGTTTGACTCTGGAGTTGTCAAAACGCAACGAGAGATTCACCTCAAATTCCCACTTGTCTCTGGTCAATGCCGAGCTCCCACTACTGTTCGAGTTGAACTGATCTTGAGCCTTCCTTTTCCAGAGAGGTCCACTGGATCCCATATAAGGGCTTTGTTTCACACTCGTCGAAAAACTTTTGGCGATGCTCTTCACATTTTTCAGCGTTTCCACCAGTCTAGCCAGGGACTCGTGTAAAGCTTTCACTTGATTTGCAATCGTCACCTTGCTCAGCATCAAAAGATCCTCGTCTTTGGAAACTTGCTTGAGATACTTTAAATTCTCCCGAATTTTTGTGCAAACGCTTTCCGGATAGCCTTCAATAAAGAGCTCCTTAACGTGACCCGCAATGGTGGTTCCCAGTTTCAGGGTGCTGTGTAGATCGTCAACCACGTGAAGAAAGAGCTCCCGTCTGTTGTTAAATGACAGCTCAGCAAAGCGCTTCCATTCATCCTGGAAATTATTTTTGAACACCAAATGACCCTTTTTGGACTTTGAAAAGAATATGTGATCCTTATACAGGTCAACAATGGTCAAGTTTGCACGAGCCAGGGGTACAGGAGATAACTGAAGCATGTTCTGTGGTGGAGGCGGTGGTTGTGGTGATCTCTCTTCCAGTGTTGTATTGACGCCAGCAGGGGCAGGATTCTGTGATTTATCAGCAGCACCTTTTCTGTCAGTACCAGGTCGACCTCGGAATCTTGGTAATCGCTTTGGCTGCAACCGTTGCATCGCCGGCTTAGCATCATGCTCATTTTCCTCGTAAATCTTGTAAATCTTCCGGTACATCTTTTTCAGTCTTTTGTACAGTTTTGTCGATTCCGAACGGAGAGTTCGGTACTCACGACACAGCATCCTGTCCACTTCTTTCATGGACTCTGACTTGAGATTTTGGGCCATCATGGTGATAATAAAGACCCACTCTTCCGTGAAATTTCGGCAACACGGGTCGTCCAATTGGTTTCCGCTGAGGAGCTTCATATACGGAAGGGTTAGTAAAATGGAGGACTGAAGCAAGGTGCACGACGCGTTGTTAAAGTGCCCTCTGACTTCCTCCATCTTTTGCAAAAATTGTCCAAGTTTCACATTCCCGTCTCCAGTCAGGCGTAGAAGTGAGCTGTTGGGCTGGCTTGGAGTGAAATCTGTGAGCGTTTCGGATCTCTCGTTGGTAATCGAACTGGACAGCTCCGTGGCAGAGTATCTCCCTCCAGGTTTTTGGAAACATTGTGTGCATGAATTGGAGTCTGCGGCACATTCCATTCGAAGCAAATTCAGGGTCTGACAGCCCAACGACTGCTTCCAGCGCCTTTGTCGTCTTTGGGAAAGCCCTTAAAACATTTGGAATCCATTTATAAACATAATTAATGTGACATCAAATCAAAACTATCAAAACATTTAAAAAAAAGCTTACAAGCTTCTACGTGCTCTTTGCAGTCGATTTCTTCTACGCCCAACAATTTCAAGTTACTTGCAATTCCTACAAGGATAAAAAATTTAATAAGATATTTATACAAATAAGTACAGGAATCTTTCTCGTGAATAATATTTACCAGCAACAATGAAACTAGGAAGATTGAATCCCGACAAGTTGTCTTCCGTCCACGATGACAATCGACCAAAAACACCACCAACTTTTGAATTCACATGAATACTGCATGGTTGATGATGATGACTACAAAGATCGCCGCCCAGATTCCTGCTGAAAGACGTTAACAGCTCCTTCTTTCCAGTCGTTACTAACTGCCCAGGATTTGCGGAATCAGCGGAGTCACACTCACTGCATTCCTTTAAATTATTATCCATGTGAATGATAGGTACTTGTTCTACGCAGACGGTATTATTGTTAATTTTGTCCGCATCTTCCGAATCATGAACTAAAAAATTGAGAAACATGGCAGTCAATTATTTGTAAGCGTTATTTGTGGATCATCTTTAATTTTGCGCTATAGTTTAAAATACCGGGCTTGATTGGAGTATCAGGTTCACTGACGGCGTTTGTCGTACTGGCGTCACCAGAAATATTCCACGTTACTACTCGTGTCGTTTTCACCACACCGTCATGCGTAATAGATCTACAAGGCAATTTTAAAATTTTAGTAGTTTAGTTTTAGTTTTTGTCGCCACAAATACCAAGAATTGTCTGTAAAATTATAAATTGCAAAAGAAACTAGTTACTCGTCCATTGCATTGGTCCTTGACTAGAAGAGATGAATAGACCGTTTTACGCTTACATAGGGACCGTGGAACACTTCTTCCTTCACTTGTTATATCACAGGGAATTTAGAAATATTTCCATTTAGAACAAAAAAGCAATTCATTTAATTTAATGCGTTAGTGTTAACAACATGACGTTAGAGTACAAAAGGGCAGTGAATCATTGGAAATTGGAATGCTCCAAGTAGGGGCATATTGAGAAAACAAGTTGCTAGGTTAGGTACCTGCAGAAAAGACAATCAATAAGCGTCCGTCAGGCGTCCATGTTTAATATGAGGTCAACACGGGTCATGAAGGGTGGAATTCATTGGTTTACCTACTTCAAATGGCATAAATAAAGGTGTCAAATATGGACGCTATTCAGTTAGGCGAGATACACTTATGGTATGAATGATAGGTGACTTTGTGTCATTTTCGAAATTTTGAAAGTTGAAACGGTTTCAAATAATTGCTGATTATCTAACGGCACATTCAGTTTATTTAATTGCATTACCACGATATCTTGCAACCAGCAGCATACTCCACAAACAACCAACGCCACCGTTCTTTTTTCTTGATCCTTATGACCATTGTTGCTGGCAGGCTAAAGCGGCAACTTTGACGAGGCAAACTCTTTTAGAGGTGCAGATTGCAGATGTATTTTGTGTGAAGATAGTGAAGATCTATACACTCACATTCTCGTTTAAATTAATTAATTAAAGTTCTTAATTTATTTGGCTATTTTTAAATAATAGAACCTACACGTATATCCAATATTAGAAATAATATCTGACGCTTGAGGCAAACTGCTGAAAAGTGCACGCAACACAAAATTGGAAAATTTGCAACAACGGTAAGTATAATATACTTAGTTAAGCTTTACAATGATTAGTAATTAGTGAGCATGTAGTACTCCCTTTCCTCACAACCGCCAAACGCTCCTCGTTTGCTGGATTCCAGAAAAAGGGAAAATTAAAATCCGAACATGTAGAGTTAGCCATTAGCGCTTGTATCGTTAGTGGTTTTAGCACATACATCTCGGTACAAAAACACGTTTTTGATGTCTAAGAAATGGAAATTAAAAATGCGTAAATATGGATATAATATATAGCGAGAAATTTAACTTAATTTTCTTATCAATTTCGTAGAATTGAAGGATGACGCGTCATGCTCGAAACTGCACCGCAGGTGCTGTGTACACGTACCACGAGCGGAAGAAGGATTCCCAGGCGTCTGGATATGGAAGCCAACAGCAGCGATTGGGCAAGGACTCGGTTCGAAACTTTGACTGCTGCTGCTTGACGCTACAACCGTGTCATAATCCAGTGATAACGTAAGCTATTATTATAGTCACTAATTAAAACATATCACATATCAGTATTACAAAAAGGACGTTGTCAATTGATTTAATTGATTATAGTCCTGACGGTTATCTGTATGATAAGGAGTCTATTTTTGAGTACGTCATCACAAAAAAGAATGAGTACAGCAGGGCCATGAAGGAGTACGAAAGGCAACGGAAGAAGGAGGACAAAGAGTTGTCGGATCTGGCTGCGATTGAACAAGCTGGGAAGGTGGAGAAATTTGTGAAAGCGGAAAGTAACATAACCGTCAAGTCCACATACGAAGACAAAAGTATGTAAATTGAATTAATTTTCGAGAAAGTTTCCCGTTTTACTTCAATAGAGAATGACCTAATTATATTTTTATTACTTGACAGAACCACAGGCAGGCCCTTCAATATCAAACATGGCTGCTGGACGAGATCAAAATGTTCCGAGTTTTTGGATTCCATCACAGACGCCACAGGCCAAGAAATCAACAATAAATAAACCAGTTAGTAAACTATTAGTTATGAATATGAAAACAGCTTAAGCTGAAGTTGGAATTTGGCTATAAATGTTTTACTTTTAAAATGTTAACGTAATTAACAGGATAAAACCATTCGCTGTCCAATGAGCGGAAGACCGTTGAAAATAAAGGAACTCATTGACGTCAAGTTTACTGAAATTAAGGACCCAACCGACAAAAGGTCACTAATCGTTAAAGAGGCAAGATACATGTGTCCAGTGACAGGAGATACTTTAACAAATTCCGTTCCCTGTGCAGTTTTAAAAACCACGTAAGAAAATGTCGCAAGTTGCTACCTACTAACTATAGTTATAGTCTGATAGCTATAAAATCTCTACAAATTGGTTTCCATTTTCCATTTGTTTATACATTAGAGGGGATGTCGTTACAATGGATTGCGTCGAAAAGCTAATCAAGAAGGATTGGCTCCATCCGATGACAGGAGACAAATTAACGGAAAGCGACATTATTCCATTACATCGGGTTAGATTACACATTTTTGTACTTTTTAACCATATAAATTCGGTCTGTTTAACTCTGCTTCTCACTACAACTATTTTAATTAAACCTCTCATAGGGTGCAACTGGATTTTCCAGCACAAACGAGCATCTTGCCGCGAAAGAAACGAAGCCATCTCTGCAGTGTTAGAATACAATTATAATTTATCGCCCTTACATTAATTTCTGTAAATACTCTCGTATAGTTTCAAATAGTTCGATAACGCATTTATTTAAGTACAAGTAGCTAAACAATTGAATATTTCATATCTTACTGTTTTCTTTTAACTTTTAACAAACGTCGTATTAAACGTTTTTATTTTTCATAAATTATTCCAGCAATGCAAATACTTAAATCATACATATACCTAGCTGTAGTGCATATAAAACGTTCCAATAACTGCAGGCATTCCAGTTAACCATAAAAAACCAAATGCCTTTCTACGGTGTGATTAAACTCGCTATATAATAGTTTATAGACCCATTACAAATATTAAACAGTACATAAAACTCGTTCTCGTAAAAAAATCATTAAAATCATCATTTCACGGTACATAATCTGCCAGATATTTACAAGTAAATGGTTTTTTACTCGGTAATCTAGTTGTACCAATTTAATTATGAATGCTGTTAAATTCCTCGTAATTGATAACATAGGCACATCACGTCAATTCAATATTCAATTCATTAAATTAGGTAAATGCTCCATGCAATGCATAAAGCCGCTGCAATAGAAATGCAACACGTCCTTCGCTCTCGTTCGCTCACAAATTTGATAATAGCATCAAGCCAAAATGCTAGACTGCCATTCCCTCTGTTGTTGGACGGCAAGTTGAAAATTTGTCTCGTTGGAGCTCTGCAAACTTGCAAGCATATCAAATCAAAGTACACGTCATGCTTCTTCCTCCTCTCATCTTTCAACAAGCACATCAGCTTACCTGTCTAAAAATTTACCTTACTTTTAATACTTACCGTTTTACTGTACAACCACCTGCGTCAGTAAATTTGTGTGTGGGTTTACTTGCGTACATGCTAACAGAGTGGCCATACATCCATTCATTAAAGTTAACTAGGAATAGTATAGAGTGTATACTGGGGTGTACTTTAATTTAGCTCCTTCTGTTAAAAAATGAGAGCATGCGAGACGAGAGAGAGCGAAACAAGCTGTCTTTTTCTGACTTTTAGATTGTGACAAGCTCTGCTAAGTACATTTGGGTAGTTAAGTAAAGTTAGGTGGTAAAAATTTATAATAAGAAGAATAGCCAATAGTAGAAAGGGTTAATATATTAGTTAAGCTTCATTCACTCTTTTAGCTACGCGTGAAGAGTGAGCACGCATCTTTTTGTCGCGTTTATATAAACTGTCTGTTAAATTTGTTAGTGATTGTCTTGTACAGCTTGTTTGGAGGGAGGTGGAGGTGTGAAGTAAATGTGGTGGATTGACTAAATTGTTATACTGGTCATTTTTTTGGTGCTGAGAAGAACATCTGGTGTGGAAAAGTAGTATTGAATTTATACAGATAGTTTTAGGGTATTTAAATATTTTTAGTAAATTATTTATAAAAAATGGCGGACACGGTAGCGGAAAAGGTTGACCAGGTGTTGGCGCAGAATAGTTCGATAAATGGGACTACGGGGAAGATTCCTGCGACGCCGGAAGGAATGGCGATAGCATATGGAAGTCTAGTCATTATGGCACTTCTTCCCATATTTTTTGGAGCCTTCCGCTCGGTAAAGCATCATAAGGAGCAGAAAGCTAATTATCAGGTAAAATTATATACCTAATTGGTTGATTGAAAAAAAATGAATACATGTGCCTATATAAAATTGTGTTTGAATCATGATTTGTTAATTTTGATTTCTTTTGTTCAATTCCAGGAATCCGGCGAAAAGCCTGATACAATGTCACATAAAGACGCGGCAATGTTTCCAATCATAGCGAGTTGCGCCTTGTTCGGGCTGTATTTATTTTTCCAGGTATGATTTAAAAGTTTAACTTTTGTGTTTAGTATACGACCTAGAATGAATGCCATGCCTTGACAAATCGTTATTAACTATGTAACTAACTTTTGTGTATGTGCAGATTTTCTCCAAGGAGTACATTAACCTTTTACTCACGGTCTATTTCTTCTTTTTGGGAATCTTAGCTCTTTCTCATTTGTTAAGGTACGTTTATTTTAATCAAAAGTGTAATCAGGTAAACTATCATTCATCATTTTCTGTAATTTAATGATTATGCATTGTTTATTTCAGCCCTGTGATAACGAAATTAGTACCAGCAGGCATTCCAAACTCTCATTACCACATTCACTTTAGTCAGAAGCAGAACGAGAACGAGGAAGCTACGGTCCTCATTGATTACAAGTTCAGCACCTATGACATTATATGCTTGGCTTTCTGCAGTATCGTTGGCGTGTGGTACATCCTGAAGAAGGTACTTGTTAATACTTTTAATATATCTATTTATAGCATTTCCAGTCCACAAATAAACTTGAAGTGATGAAATTTTTTGATACTTGACAATTCATGACGGTTTATCATCCTCTAAGAAGTTCTGACCAAGTTTATCCTAAACTAACTGCATAGTAGTAGATGCCTTTTCTTAAATGCATAAAATTAAGTAATGTTTGTGCGTTTTTTTTTGTTTTATAGCACTGGATTGCTAACAATCTATTTGGAATGGCCTTCGCCATTAATGGAGTTGAACTCCTCCATCTCAACAATGTTGTAACCGGATGTATTCTCTTGGGAGGTCTTTTTATCTATGACATTTTCTGGGTCTTTGGAACTAACGTAATGGTCACTGTCGCAAAATCCTTCGAGGCTCCAATTAAATGTAAGACATTTTACTCAACTATTTGAACATCTTCGGATTATCTATCTATATGATGAAAATTGTAATGCGATAAAACATGAGCGAAGCCTTATTTTTACCTCTAAGAAGCACTGATAAGAAGAAAATAAGCCATATTCTTACTACGTTACCTTCAATTACCACTACTAATGTTACTTTTATTGTGTTTTTGCAGTGGTATTCCCCCAGGATTTGTTAGAAAAAGGTTTGGCTGCTGACAATTTTGCCATGCTTGGCTTGGGCGATATCGTCTTGCCCGGAATTTTCATAGCGTTATTACTCAGATTCGACAATCAGTAAGTTTGCTTAATATATTGAATCCTTTCGAATATGTATACTTAAAATCACTGATAAATGATACTATAAAATGTTTGTCTTTTTTCCACAGTTTGAGCAGAAATTCTCGAACATATTTCAACATTTCGTTCCTTGCGTACATTGCTGGCTTGTTCACCACAATTTTCGTCATGCACAAATACCGACATGCCCAGCCAGCGCTTTTGTACTTGGTTCCAGCTTGTATTGGAGCTCCACTGTTTTTGGCACTGGTCAAGGGAGACATTAAAGCTATGTTCCAGTAAGTTAACAAGAGATATTGTAAATTAAAGCAACTAATCTGCACTGACATTTACTCTCCTAAATGATGACTACTTTTGCGATAAATGAAACAAAATGATTTTTTGTTATCCAAGTATCTGATTAGCTATGAAAATTACTTCAAAATTTAATTACATAGCAGTTGGTGCATTTCAATTAACGTTCTAAACTTTTTTTAATTGTGTAGATATGAAGACCACCCATCAGAAGAGAAAGACAAAAAGACAGAGGCTACTTCCAAGAAAACCAAATAATAGTCTTGTAGTGCGTGCTCGATAGCAGCAGATGAAGTGAAATTTTATGACTCATCATATACCTATACTCTTCATCTTCTCCATCAGTATAATAATTAAAAGTTGAAATTAATTTTATGAAATGTAACGCTATTTTTATTTTCAAATGCAAGAATGATATATACATATTGTACTATTTATCGCTTTCCGCATATTTAAAAGTGCAGCAAAAGAAGAAGTAAAATGCATGAATGATAGAGCATGATTATCCACTTATCATCAAGTCAAAGATAGATCTTGTCCAACTTAAGTTTTTGTTTCTTTCAAAAATTGCACACTATGCTACAGAATTAGATTTGCTGAAAAGTTATCATCGGAGATTTGTTTGATTGAGATTCTGATTCCTGACTAGGTAATAATGTTAAGGGCGCTATTTGTATTAATTTAATTAATTGTAGGAGTGTTTCACTGTGTGAAGTCACACTAAATTTGTGAATAAATTTTATAAATAGGTACATAATTATTATAACGATTTGTTTATATGTAGCTTGTCTACATAATATGATTGATACACTGACAATTGATACAAATTCCGTTTCAACAACACACAATTTCAAACTACGGACATTTTTTATCATCTCAAGTATTTTTTTTGTTTTTCAAGTTTTTTATGAAAACCTTGTTGGGGTTCGTTGTGTAAAAAAGTAAACACATTAAATATCATTTATATACTACTTTTGGTGCAAGAATCATAATAATATATAATTGTATTTAGATATATATGTAATTATTTAATATATTGTCATATTATATGGTACTTAAAGTAAGTAAAACAAGTAGTTTATTTTCCTAAAACGGTAGTGATCTACAAAGATTAAGGGAAATCCCCGCTGTTGTTTTTTCGAGTCTGCAATTTATTTTGTACCCGCTTTAATTATATACATCATAAAACCAAAACTAAACGTACCTATCGTCATAAAAAAAGTATTTGAATGAGTAATATTTCTTCCTTCCTTCTTCGTAAAATAGGTAGTTCGACTGAATATTATAATTAAGTAGTTAGATTGTATGTATTGGTATTCCAGATTGTTAGATTTTTAGGCTATATATTTACACTGCACTTGTTTCGTTGCACGTTAAAATCTAGTGAAAAAAAGATTCCACTCTCGTTCAACAGAACATCATAATAATTTGCATACAATCTTCATTCGTAATGTCAAATGTGTAATTATGCATAATAGTTCACTAATGATACCTGAAGATGTGAAAGATGAAAGAAGCTCATGAACATTCGTTACGGTTGAATATTTCAAGAGACAAGGCGTTTTCTAAACGCTAAAGTTTGTATGCAATTATTATTATTGATGGAACACTGAAGAACTATGGATGAATAAACCGGTGTCTAACTGTCTATTTGTGGAGGTCATCTCTTATTGGATTTGTCAATATTTCCATTAGGTGAACTCACAATAGCTTGATATTTTTTTCCTGCTTTTCCGTATTGTAAGCAGTACGCAAATTAGTTTGTATGTTTGTTTCAAGATGTTTAACAATTTTTTAGCCAAAAATTAGCCCAAATATGTGATTGATTTGATTGAATATTTGAGAGATTGATTGTTATTTTGTTACATATACTTTGTTAATGTATCGGTAGTATTTTAGCAGGTAGTCTTGTAGTAATAGGATGTAAGAGTGTATATACCTTAAAGTTTATAATTAAATTGCTAAGAAGTGTGTTTTCGTGGTTCAGATTTATTTTTCAAATGACAGGGGTTGCTACTAAATGGAGATGCTGTATTGTCTATTTACTGCAGATTTTTAAATATAGTAATCAAGCAAAGTTGAAAACCTGTACTTCCGAAAAACCGAGATTAAATAAAAAGTTTATAAGTTGTACAGATGCAGATGAAATGTGTCAGCCACTGAACTGAAGTTATTTTAAAAGCATGCTAGTGCAATTTCATGTTTTCATCTGATGACAGAGTTGAAGGATGAACAAATTGCCAATGAATCAATGATTAAACGATTAAACAATGTATATTTAGCAGTATGGCAAAAAAGATGAGTTGGATAGTCAAATTATTAATGTGAAACAATATGAAATTTAAAGGAAATAAAATGTCAAGTGGAGGTGTAGCAGCAACGAAAATTGTAAATAAGTTTTTTTTGGTGAAGTGTTTATTAGAATTTGTCAGTATGCCTCTTAAACACATAACAGTAATCAAATCAAAAATGAATGCAAAATTTAAGTCAGAAAACGTTTTCTTAACATTAATCATCATTAATAGCTTGAAAAAGCAAAAAACAAAACAAATAGAATGGCCGATTCAACAAAAAATTTCAAAAATAATAATGCAATAACAAAAATGATCAACAAATGGCAAAATGTATGCCAAAAACAATAACAAGTTAAAACAATATGACGTCAAAAAACACACCTAATTAATATAGGGCTTAATGATTATCATACAAAGTATTGAAAAGTTTTTTAAAAATGGTAAAAACGTAAGATTTAACAATAAAAAATACTTTTGTATGTCCATGCATGGTTGAGTAAGCTGATCAGCTACACCGTTGACGGATATCAGGTCAAGTGTCAGTTGGAAGGTGCTGCTGATGTCACCAACTCGGCGATGGAGCTGAAATAAAACATAAGAAAAGAGTCGCAAATTTAGAAAGATTGTTATAAAATTCGCCAAGTATTTTTCACAGCACAGTCATGATTTGTTTAGGATTTTATTTTAAAAGTAAATAAATTTTTTGCCTACCTGAATTAATTTTAATCTTTGGTCAAAAAGCAGTATTAACGGCCGTACCAGCCACCTCCGTATCCACCTCCCCAGCCTCCATATCCACCCCAGCCTCCGTATCCTCCTATAAAGATGGGCCACAAGAAGTTGGCTGTATCCAGATCTCCATTTCCAGCGTCCGGTTTTCCAGGAGCGAGATCCCCTGGAGCAGCAGAGTCGATGGCTGCAGAGTTGACGAGGTTGACAGCGAGGAGAATGGCACTAACGATGACGATTAGCTGAAAAACAACAAAAATGGTTTATCAGAAATGGGTAAAAATGATAAGATGAATTACTTGTCTCAGCGTGCCCCAATCCAATCATAGACCTCCAAAAATGTAAAAAAAATAATGCCTTGTGTTTTTTATCTAGAATTTTGCTGGAAACTTACAGACTTCATGGTGAGTTGCTGAAAATTTCCAGCAGCCGTCCTATGAACTTTGGTATAAAAGAGAGAGGAGATTTCTGCCAATTCGCGACTTGACAGCAACGGATCCTCCTTCAGGATTCAACGGCAAATGTGGCGTGGTGTAGAGCAGGTCCAACTGACAAGAGTTTACGGTTGAAAGTAGCTACCGGTACTGAAGCCCCTGAGGTCGTCTCAGTCCTTTTATAGACTTTGGTCACCCTGCTAAAGTGTCCATTTGTTTTATGTCCTGTTTTATGTTTTGCCCAGATCGTACATTTATACCGCTTCAGTAAGTATTGGCTTATCATCTCATGGCTATGCAAATTGACGATAAATGGATTTGTTCGGTTTCGTTTTCTTTGGATCTTTTTAGTTGTTACTAGTGTATGATCTACTAAAAAGTATGGATGAATAATTTTAATATGCAAAATTAGATGTCAGCGAGCTTCATCACATCGTCACATTGTCAATGGTCTTTTCTTAGAACATCTCATGTAACATGGATAACTATGAACAATTATGGAAATTGGAAATTTTAATGCATTGCTCTTATTCTAGTCGTCCTTTTCAAGCGTTTTCATTGTCATTGTTTACTCGTTACGCTAAAGAATAGAGCCTTCAGAATCAGAAGCCTGGATTTTGGGGGACTGTGCGACAGACAAGGATCCGATAATTCGGATACTTCATCCTTATCCATTCTTCTGACTGTCTGCATGCAAAAGTAACTGCATGGAATGTGACATTCCTATCAACGTAATGTAACAAGGAGCTAACATACCTTTTGTTAATAAAAAGACAGCACCAAATCCGTACTATTTTTATGTAAATCTTTTGACGTGATTCATACAGATTGGAGGAGCAATCTTTTGGGACATTTTACAAGTTACAAGGCAAACTAACTTAACTACTACGGTTATTTTCATCATACGACTTATAGATCAGCTATCAGCTCAATATGTTTGAAATGATTTTCAAAAATAAATGGCCACGCATTGATGTTTTAAGCCCTTTAACATTACACATTAGTGTGAAGAACGAAAAGTAAGTGGTGGTAATGGAAATGCAGATCATCTCCTTTTCAAAGGACTCGTTTTTATGTATGTAGGACATCCATCCAATCCATGCAGTACCACTCCACAGATCAAGGACCTTTTTACTACAATCATCATCATCACCACAAGTCTCATGGTGTATACTTCTTGTCATTTATCATCATTACGCTGGCTCAAATGACAGTCCTTATCCTCCTGACAAAAATTGCTCTCACATTTTGTTTAATGTTCGATCGAATAGTAGCTTAAAATTTTAAATACTATCTACATATTGTACATACGTAACAACGTGCAGTCCAACGTGCACTATATGTATTTACATAATGTAAAATCGTGGAACATATCGAACAAAGACATTAAGCAATAATGAAAATGACAATAATTGTCCTGAAGGCATACATGCACACATTTCTTCCACAACCATCCATCCAATAATGCATTGTAAGTAAAGTCATCTATATAAACTTTCAAAAAGATCACCCCAAAATATGTCCATTTTTAAACACATTTACTCAGGACGAGAATCCAATATGGAACTCAAAGATGCGACATCTTACATTACGCTTCATGCATTTTCATTCTACATCTCTTTCCTTCTTTACATACCTAATTATCATAATCATTCATTATGCAGCAATATGTTCAAAAAATTGTTTAAGAAGAAGCCTGAAACTATCACAAGTTGCAAGTGTGCCTTTTTTATTATCCTCCATTCTATTATTGCATGTTTGCATAGTGCTAAGCTGCAAGAAAATCTTTAAGGAAAGATGCTAACAATATTTTTACGCATAGCGCATGCATATCTAGGACACATGGCGCAGGGCAAAAAAAAGATCACCCACTCCATTCTTCTTCTTTTTTTCCATCCCTCCACCACCTCCTCCAAACATTTACTCTTTTTACGCATTATATACATCTCTATTTGTTATAACATTTTTATCCTTATAACACATCATCTTGCATGCATATGGCAATATATTATTATTATCCCTAGCAAAACCTGGGCTGGGTTTTTACTACATACATAGCAATAGCCAGACTTTTTACATAGGTAAGTAAACTATATTATAATAGTTTAGTAGACTATCGTCCTTATAATACATTCAAATAATATCGCATCCAACAATCCCTACAGATGTGCTATATAACATCGTAAACACCTTCCAATGTTACTGTTAGAGTATACTACGAACGAGGTATATGTACTTTAACAACTGATCTGGCTTTGTGCTGCTGTTCAAGTTGTTCAAGTGTCGAACAACAGGACTTTTTCCTTCTGTGTTTTGTTTTTCTTCATCATCTGGTGGTGTTGTCGTTGTTGTGCAATGAGCTTGTGCACGTTACTTGTATGCATTCATGTTGTTACTCTACGCGCATACGTCATCATTATCATCATCATCTCATAATAATAATAATAAAAAATCTTAGTGTTGTTGTTGCTGGCTTGTTTTTTGGGATATTCAAGTACTTTTACCCCTTTACTTCACACCTCTCTCTCTATTCTCTATACCAAGTCACTATACTAAAAAAACTGCTGCTGCTGCTGATGTTTATTGGATGATGTGATGTAATAATATTATTTGTTTGTGTGTGTGTGTATTTCTCTTTTTTATTATTTTTGTATGGGCTACATACTCTAAATCCCAAAAAACTCCAAGAAATAATACTACGCATATTAAAAGTATAACTTTTGTATGTGTAGCATGTATAGCAGTATACCTACATGTTAAATATAAACAAAGCATAAATATTGCATCTAGTAGAGAGATATGCAGCAGGAGCAGAAAAAAGGGTTAAGTGTGAAGTGTGTTTTAAAAAAAGGTGTATGATGATAAGTTGATATAGAAAAAGTGCACAGGACACACACAACAACAACACAAACACACTCGTTTTTTTATTACATGAGATACATGTGCATTTTGTGTGTGTGTACCATCTTGTTTGATTCAGAGAGCTGCAGTTATAATAATACTGGTTTCTGAGGTGGTGCTCTGTGTGCTCCTCTGTTTCTTGGCTTTTGAAAGTAAATAGCTCTACAGTTAGGGTAAAGGTGGTGTGGTTCAGGGCTCAGGTTTTTATTGCGTAGTAGATGGTTTAAGGTCTGCTGAAGATATAAGGGTTATCTCTGGCTAGGCATACGTGGACTCCATAAGTGGTGGTGGTGGATGTGGATTGTGAGGTGGATTATGGGAGTGGAGTAAAGTGAAAGGTTATCTGTGCATGTGTCTGGAAAGGACGATATAGGAAATTTGAGGTTGGAAAATGGCAGACTTGGAAATGCCCTCGGGTTCGCAAATGCTGCAACAACAGCAGCAGCAACTGGCTCCACCTGCGCAGCCGATAAGAGTGGAGGTGGAACCTTCCACGTCCACGGCTACAGCAAGTGCGTCGAGTACGACGGGAAGTGGTTCAAGCAGTGGAAGTGGTCCTTCAAGTAGTAGTAACAGTTCCGAGGCGCCTAGCTCATCGTCTATAACCACGGTCGTTGTGGACGTTATCGCGACAACGGCGAGCTCTGTGGACGAGCCCATGGAACCTTGCAAGAAAAAGCCAAGGGTCAACTCGGGGGAGAACAAGTCGCCTCCGGGGAAGGAGCAAGTTGTGACAAAGTTGCAAACTACTGCGGATAAGCTGGAGTATAGGCTTGGAGGGATTCTTTGTTGTGCTGTTTGCTTGGATTTGCCCAAATCTGCCATATACCAGGTACGTATTCATCATTATATTTAATCATGCATTTTCTTAAATATATTTAAATTCATCATTGAATTGGCGTTAAAAAGTAGAATCTCCAGGAAGTGCTTATAGGGAAGTTTATACAGAAATTCAACTGTCTGGCTTTTCGTGCGTGACGCAGATATCAGAATTTATAACATGCAACCATACATAATTTTTTGTGGTTTTAAATATCTTGCACGAACAGTCATTACTACACATAACCCATGAGAGCGTTCGTCATCGATCCTCATCGTCGTTGTCAAGTCAACTTAGTCAGCTGTACAAAGCAGCTGGAAACCCAGTGTTGTTGCTATGCAGGAAGTTCATATGACTTATTATTATCCTACCCCTACCTACCTTCCAGATCCACCTTCACTTTCTTTCACCCTCGCAGCAGTTAAAACCTCAAAAGCCCCATTGTCCTACAATACCATTCAACTAACTACACAATCTATATACCTATACATGATCTCCCATCCATCCCCTTCTTCTCCACAAATTATTCAGAGTGCATTGTTGGATATACGCATGTATGTATGTATATGAAGTATATGTGTATCATCATTGTTGTTCCATTCATTGTTGAGCACTCCACTGGCTACTGGCTCTGTTTGGGATGGGAATCCTCAGCCCATGAAAAAGGATAATGATGATGATTACTTTATGAGGATTTTTTTTGTGCTAACCATAACCATTCCATATGTCAAAGTGCTGCTGCACAGCACACTGCACACATTTCCTAATTCCAACCAACTCAACAAAAGAATTCCTTGGTTGTCAGTAAGTTTAGCTGTTCATATAATAATGATCATGTCAATGAAATGCAGAGAGAGGTACTACTGCAATGTGCAATGCAATGGCTGATGGGCAAACAAGCAAGAAAAGAAGAGATCTTTTTTTCTCGAGTTCTTTGTTGTGTGTATGGACAATGGATGATGATGAACATTCTTGACAAGCATGACTGAAGATAACATCAAATGTTGACCTAGTTTTTATTTTGTTTAGCATATTATCATTTTTTTTCAATTTCATGCAAAAACGTCAAATGAGAATTGTCCAGTTCACAACATATTTAAATGGTGTATGAAAACATTGCTGCGCAAGTGGTTAGTTATCTTTGCATACCTAGTTTAATATACCTATGTGTACATTTTTATGTGTGGACTGTGGACACTTGAAAATTGTTGTACTTAAATACTTACCTATGTACTTTAAATGCTCAAAGTTTGCAGCGAAAAGTAATGCGCAAATATATTAGGTTACCAAAATGTTAGCTTAACGTGACAAAACCAAAGTTCTCCTCGCTCGACGTGAGTCGTAGAGAGTCGCAGTCAATGACATTAAACTACCAAACTGGAGACAAAATGTACACAAACATTATTTACATGAGATTCAATGCTGCAGGCAGGAGCTACACAATAAAAAAATCAGAAACTTGCACGTGATAAGTGCGTGCTGGTAGTTCTCATCATTATCATCATAATCATCATCGTGGCATGAAGGAACCAGTCACACTCTCTGAAACGCTGTGTAGGTTAGGTAGGCAAAAGGCAATAGACATTATGTATCTGCATAATAACATTATCTGAAATCCATGTCTTGCTCTGCTAAAGAATCTCAGTACTCTCTTATTATTAATTATCCTCTGCAAAAAGATCCATACGACTTCACTTTAACATTAAAAAAGGAAATATGGTACCAGCATTTCATTTTCATAATAATAATATTTTCTTTTTTTCCATTCACTTTCCTGTTTCCAACAACCCATTTTTATACATGCATGTATGACATGTCCGCGTTCTTCTTGTACTAATTACGACCAAACCAAAACAACCAACCTTAACCTTACCATATCTTGAATCTTAAAAACTTAAATCATCATCATGACTTACAGTAGCAGAGCAGAAGGAGTGACGACCATCGTCGTCGTCTTATCTTGAATGAAGTAACTAACTGAGCATTACTTTTTTATAGCACAGCACAAAGTACAAGTGAACTCCTTGTCTGTTGATTTGTTCGAGTCTTAAAACAAGTCACATGAAATTAAATAAAAAACGAAACCACATACCTCATACATTCATGTCATCAAGCAAATTGGAATGAAAAATGACAGTTAGGTTATGTAATTCACATTACTGTTAAGGCATTGTGTTATCAAATGCTGGAATATGCCAAAATGTTTGGGGTGACATGAGAATAACTGCAAAATGATTACCTAACTGACATTGTCGTTATCTTTAAACTTGACATACCACACGGCATCCCTGAACGCTAGCATATATATTTTTTTAAATCTATATATACAAAATCCCAAGCGTTTCGTAATCCAAAAAGTCGACACCTACTGCTCCCTTTTTAAAGAAAACGACCAATTCCTTTGAAAATGTTTTTTCTTTTTATGAAAGACCAAGATTCGTAGTCCATGCGAATCGCATTTTGAACGTTTGAAAACCAATCTTTAACAGTTTTTTCGTCCGTTGAAAATGAGCAGAATATGAAAAAATTGAACAACACTGCATCGCTACTGCTCCCTTTTTTGAGAAAACTACCGATTCGTTTCAAATAATTATTCGTTTCTACTAATGCCCAAGTCGTGCCACAGGGGGGAAAGTCGTGCCACAGGGGGGAAAGTCGTGCCAGGGGGGAAAGTCGTGCCACAGGGGGGAAAGTCGTGCCACAGGGGGGAAAGTCGTGCCACAGGGGGGAAAGTCGTGCCACAGGGGGGAAAGTCGTGCCACAGGGGGGAAAGTCGTGCCACAGGGGGGAAAGTCGTGCCACAGGGGGGAAAGTCGTGCCACAGGGGGGAAAGTCGTGCCACAGGGGGGAAAGTCGTGCCACAGGGGGGAAAGTCGTGCCACAGGGGGGAAAGTCGTGCCACAGGGGGGAAAGTCGTGCCACAGGGGGGAAAGTCGTGCCACAGGGGGGAAAGTCGTGCCACAGGGGGGAAAGTCGTGCCACAGGGGGGAAAGTCGTGCCACAGGGGGGAAAGTCGTGCCCCAGGGGACAAATTCGTGCCCCAAGGGGGAAAGTCGAGCCCCAGGGGGAAAAGTCGAGCCCCAGGGGGAAAAGTCGAGCTCCAGGGGAGAAAGTCGAGCTCCAGGGGGGAAAGTCGAGCTCCAGGGGGGAAAGTCGTGCCACAGGGGGGAAAGTCGTGCCCCAGGGGAGAAATTCGTGCCTCAGAGGGGAAAGTCGTACCCCATGGGGGAAAGTCGTTATTTATAGAATATTAACATTTTAAAATGTGGTTTCCAAGTTTTCCACCAGGACATAAGCTGCTAGAGCCCGTTGATTTCAACGGGCCTTCTACGTCTAGTTTTACATAAAAGTCAACAAATAATGGTTTTTGACGCCTCCACATTTGCATGCAAAAAGAAAGCAATGCACTAAAATGCGATACTATTTTTTGTTTTATTCTAGTGTACTAACGGGCATTTAATGTGTGCTGGCTGTTTCACACATCTCTTGGCAGACGCTCGTCTCCGCGATGAAATCGCAACGTGCCCCAACTGTCGTGTAGAAATTAGCAAGCATCAGGCGTCAAGAAACTTGGCAGTGGAAAAAGCAGTGAATGAGTTGCCATCAGAATGTCAGTACTGCAATAAGGAATACCCGAGAAATACTTTGGAGCGCCATGAAAGAGAATTATGTGAAGAAAGGTATAAATCCACTGATTAAACATTAAACCTATCAGCTCTATCAGAGCTATCTGTCTGCGCATTCCGTTTACCATTTTGCTTGCGTGCCATTTTATCATTTCGTCAATATCTACATATACATATTATACACCTTTTAAAACTCATGGCCAATTTGGCACGTTGGCAATTTTATGTAGTCTATATAGTGCACGGCACGTACACTGATACTGATTGCCTTTCTCTGTTTGATCAATCTTAAATAGGACAACCAGCTGCATATATCACAGGATCGGATGTCCATGGCGTGGCCCTCATCATGAAGTGCATAGCCACCACGAGTCTTGCAGCCACCCAAACAAATCTGGGGCGGAAGTGATTGAGATTTTGCGAGTGTTTGATCAAGAGAACGAAAAGGAGAAGAAATTGTATAACAACATCTTCGACTTGCTCAGTTACGAAAATATTACTTTCAATGGTTAGTAGACGTCTCTCATTCCATTCCCACTTCATCCACTTACGTTAGCATTCTTTTTAATCTTGAATTTCACTTCAGTGACAATGTCAATGCAATGCCACCTTACTAATATTTCTCTCATGAATGTGATGATGATGATAACGCTGAATATTACTTTGCTTTTTTTTGTAATGCAGATCTGCAATTGAAGCCCTATCGGACAGATGAATTTGTTCACAAGCTCTACTATGAAACGAGTCGCTTTTCTGCTTTCACTAATCAATGGGTCGTCAAAGCAAGGATAAACAATAATCAGCGCGACCCAACGCAAAGTTGTCAGAGGCAGTTTACTTATCAAGTAATGAGCGAAACGATGCGATGAATTAATAATTTTTCGGCCAATTCGAATGTTCAACCAATTTTGATATTTTCATTTCAGTTAATTCTCAAGACAAAACCAACCGCGCCGTTGGAAATCAGCTTCGTAATTTTGAAGGGTCCGTTCGGTGACATGAAGCTAAATCCCCAAATTCATCAGTTTGAATTCTCCGAGCAAAATAACGAGAGCCCGTATTTCACTCTACCTTTAATGGATTCCGCCGAAGCGAATCGTTTGTTGTCTGCAAAAACCATTCAGTTCAGGTAAACTAACCCTCTGTTTACAAATTATATCCTACCTCATATTATTAACTATAATGGGGGGTTAATATAATTATTGTTTGTATTTATTTGTCTGCACAGGTTGATTGCATTCCGCCAGTAACTAAAATCTACACACGCTGATTATCATCACCGAAGGATCTTTTCTTATTTCAAATAAAATATACATACTGCATACTTGAAAGCCTTATGGTACAAGAAATTATTTTTTAGTTTTATTTTATTTGCCAACAAAAAAACTAAATGTAAATACGAAAAGGTCTTATAAGTTATATAAAAAATTGGTAGATTATCTCGCAACATTTTTTTGAAGTTGTTATCAGCATCCTATGCCACGACACGTCACGCGTCTTATCAGTCTTTGTTGTACGGTTTATAACGTTTTGCGCTTCGTCTTTCTTCACGTTTACTCAATACCTATCACGGAATACAAAAAAGAAAAAAAGAATGATAATTGATTAGTAAAATGTTGGCATAATAATTGTAGGAAACTGTGAATTTATACGCTATCTCATTTGAGTTGTTTGTTGAGAGACAAAGGTATGTACATATAAAATAATATACATACACACAAATTAATTATTTCGGAACTTTTGAAAACTTTAGAATAGATCCTAAAGTTGCATAATAATAATTAAGAAGATTAAGTTAACTAGTAAATTGTAACTTATAGTCTACATTCTACATACTGTACTCGCTATGTCCCTCGCAAAAACATATTGAGAAAACTTGCTAATAAATTAATTGTAAAAAAGCAAAGACGATTTCACAGTGAGAAAGTTATGTAGTTTTACTGGAGTTGGTATTTCAATTAGTAAAAAAATATTGTAGGAGCATTTATAAATATTATTATAATATTTATTTTATCTTATATCCATTTCTATTTTGCTGTTTGTTTCGTTAGGTAGAACTAGAATTGAATAGAATATCTCTACTTATTGTGTTGTTGATAGATATTCGTAATATCTCAATCTAAAGTCTAGAGTTTTGGCATAAAGCTAAATTATTTATTTGTAATTGCCCTGTGTTAACCGCGACGTTCATTTTTTGTGAATTCAAATTTTTTTAGTTTGTTTCTGTCACCCGTGTGTCTTGTCACTAATCATTACTTAATTCGTCATCTCTTTCTTCCAGTGTTGTTATTAAATTAAGTTTTGATGATAATGATGGAGGATTAAATTAAAGGATATCCTATACATACTAGAGAATGTGCTGTAGATAACGATCGAATTCGATGTAAATGCAAAAATTGAAAAATGTACATAATATACGTATACTATCTGTAACGTTCTTAGCTATTATAGCGTACGCAAAAATCGACTTGAAACTGCTTTACCGTAATACAAAAAATTATCAAAAATGACATCGCATTGTAAATACAGAATGTATAGTTCGCATAATAAACAACCAAATCAAAAATCGTAAATGTTAAGATAGTACTGCTGTGGCCAGAAATGATTTCTTGCATAAAAAACTGAAGACGAGTTTACTGTACCTCTTTTGCTCGAAGGTCCTCATTTTTCTTCGCTTCTACTGCTGAAGACTTCCATAATTTCGTGGCTCCGTACTCATCAAATGTTAACCACTGACGCATCTAGAAATTCAAACATTTTTGCTTACCACAGAATCGAAATAAAAAATGCTTTTTCATGAAAATTCATTTCATGTCTACATACCCAATAATTGGGTAAACAAATTTTTAACGCAAGCAACTAAAAACCTACCGTAGGAATGTACTGGGCAGTTTGAACAACTGCCGTCTGGTCCATAAAGATCCCCAAAGGCACTGGTTTCATTTCGTCGTTCAACTGGATAAGTCTCGTGTTACCGCTACTGAAAGTGTAGAGTAGAAAGTTAGGAATTATTTACAAATAGTAATCCTATAGTCAGCAGAAAGCAGAACTCTAAACATAATTTTGTTATAATTAATTTCGGGGAATCTGCCTGGAAGGAAGGAAGCTTACCCGGATAAAGAATTGGCTAATACGCTAATGCTGGAAGTTTCGCCACATTTTAGGTTATAGCAGCCGGTTATATAGACAGCTTCTGGGTTGCTCCGCTAAATAAAAAAAATATGTAATAATAGAAACAATTTTTAGTCTTAATATTAGAAATACAATAATTATACGAAGATGTAGAGAGTTAACTTACCAGCATCGCTTCCGCCATGGGCTCTCTTTTAATTTCACTAACTGGATCTCCCGTGTTCGTATTCCAAATTTGAACTACATTTGTATGTGTAACACATGATATTTTTGAATCACTTCCGGGTGGGCAATACCAGTGGACTCTTTCCTGGAAAAGTTAAAAATCAGAATTATTAATTATAAGAATTTTAAAATATACTTGAAGTTAAATTACATTTGTTATGACATATGTATTTCAAAACTTACGACACTGGAGTTAGTATTAAAGCTGTACAACAACGCATCATCTTCCGCCGGTTCCATTAAGTTAAAAATGTTTAATAATCCATCTGTGGAACCCGATGCTAAGCTATGAATTTGATTAGGGTGAAATCTAACGGCAGTCACATCGTCAGAGTGAGATTCCCAGTAAGCGCCCAATATTTTCGTCGACCGAGTATCCCAAAATAACAGGTAACTGTCCTCTTCTACCATTTCCGTTCCCGCACATAAGAGCTGGTCCTGGCAACTCACGTCAAACTGTAAGATTAGCTTTACTTTGGCCTTGTTTGAGGACCCCCCACTGTTACCAGCTTCCAATATAAAGCGTTAACAGTACTTTCAATATTATTAACCTCCAAACATTTATATTTAATTAAAATTGAATTTTTAAAGCCTTAATTGAATTACCTGTGGAAAATTTTTGACACGGTTTGGAGGCATCCTGTCTGATGTCCCATTGCTGAATTGTCCCGTCCGAGGAACTGCTGGAGAAAAATAGATGAGGGGATGTTCTGCTACATCTAAAATATTATTATGAATGATAATCACAAAATATATATAAAAAAAGATGAAGTGCATTGTCAATTTGGATAAGCAATAGTTTTCGGAACATACCTAACGCACGACAAATTCGCATGACTTCTGTCAACTTGCGGGTCCACAACGATACGGTCCTCAATGTCACCACTTAAATCAATCAGTTTGCAAAATCCCGTGTCCAATCCGCATAAAATTTTCTTCTCGTCACTGTTAATTACAGACATTAGACAAAATTATAAAGCCATTAATTTAGTAATTATACAGGTTTGACATGAGTATATGATTTGGCATGCATGGGAAAGCAAAGGAAATGTGCACAAAGCTGATCTCTGGATACCGAGATGATAGAACCGGGATATTAGTCGGTCGGTTTTCGGGTAATCTCGGGTTACCCAGCGGAAACATTGAACAATCTACTTTTTCAGCTTTATCTTGTATCTTACCAAAACAAGTCAGAGAACAAACAGACAAGGTTTCTTTTCGATCCTGACTTTTTGCTAAATCGCGAAATGTTCTGTGGATGGAAGTGCTCCTTAAATGAACTCATGAGCCCGTCCCAATCGCCCAGGTCGTGATCGTCTATTTGAATTTTCTTGGTACGTTTCACCAGTTTACTCACAGAAGTTGCGTCTTCCTCGACAGCTTCCATGATTGATATAACTAACAGTTATCAAATAGTCAACTACACAGTGAATTGAAGCAGCAAAAAGGTCACACAACAACAAAGGTCAGAGGTCAACCGTGTGTTTGAGCAAGCATGGAATTCGAAAGAACTCGCTCAGGGTCCACTTTTATCACCGAAAGTAAGTCTCATAACTTTCAATTTCCGGTTACAAATTTAAGTTAAATGAGTTAGTTAGTTTGGGGGACATTTGTATTGTATTATGGCATAATGTTTGGCTGTGAGCATTTAAAATCGTAAACGCGACATGTGTTTTTTGGATGTCGCAAAGAATCACTTGGATTTTGCACGAGACACTTTTTCCACCACGATTTGCACTTGTAAGTGTAATGTGACCTTAGCTGTATTTATATAGACACGATATTACATTGCGGTGCTTGTACTTATGTGCAGATTTAATTAATAGTTGAGTTTTATAGCGAAATTAGCAAAGTAACGTAGTTGTCAGAGTTGTCACATGGCTTGTTTTTGTTGATGTGCTCTTCTCCGCATGGCACAGAAGAAGCGCTCACATGGACTCGATGAAAAGTAGTTCGTGTGAGAAATGCCACCACACAAGCTTTTAAGATGAGACGGAATGAGAGATGCAGTTTTGTAGAAAAAGTTTTAGTATTCGTATCACATTTTCATCTCATCTCACATCTTGGCTGGTGCTGTTTTTCATACGCGTTTCTTGCGACCATGCATTTTTAAGTTCCCTGCTGAATGACTAGTTTGCTGGCAAGTGTGAAAAATTAATTGCTTTTCATAACATTTCATTGTATGGAGTATAGTACAGGTAAGTAGGCATACATTAAAGGCGTATTTACGAAGGAGTGGTATGAATGAGTAATTGTATATATGTATCTATCTTGCTAATTTTGTAAATGCCCTGGAACGAATTATGTAGTTCTCATTCCATTTTTTTAGTATGTTATCGTTTTAATTTATAATCTACTCTTTTTATAATCAACATAATATGTTATGTTACATATTATGTAGGTGCGTGTTACTAAATCTATGTATTTTGCTGGCGGTTTACCGTAGATTATAATTTCAGAGTAATTAGGGCACAGCATGGCTCATGCTGCATGAGTCAACAAGAGAGTTTCAGTTATTACAATTCACCGTTATTCCACAACAATGTATACCTGCTAAACTACAGAAGTCATCAAAAATCATAGATTTCTAGTTGATTGAAAAGGTTGATGTAGCAGAGCCAGAGTTTTTTAATCGCATACAACATACTATGCTGCTTTGAAACATTGAAAAGCGGACCCCGTGACATTTAGTGTAACTTTGTAATATTTATATAGTAAAGTTCATACATCAGTAACCAAATTTTCTATTTTTGGTCGAGATTTTTATCTATGTAGGTTATGTTATAATTTATAATGATAAAGATAATATATCGATCATCATATCAAAGAGCAATAGATACTTAGGTACATACTGCTCGGAGCAAAAGAGAGCATCAAATTAGAAAATGAATTTATGTACATGGATGAATGGCTGTGGTTTATGGTTTATGTAGGAGGAATGACCGTACCGTGACAAGTGACAGACCTGCAACCTATACTCAATGGAAAATGGAAATAATGTAACTATTTTTGTGACTATTGGCATTGATTACGGCTAGACTAGACTATTATAGCTTTTCAAGTAACTCGCATGAAAATTATGGCTGACTGAAGAAACTGAATAGACAACCGAACCACATAACCAATTGTACAGAAAAATAACTTGACTTGATACATAGTTGATAATAGTGAGTAAATTGCATGAAACGCAAATGAAAGATCTTTTGCATAGGAAGGAAAAGAAAATGTTAATTCGTAAGTTTGCAATAAAGTATGCATTGTATAAATCCACTTGTTTAGCCTACTTGTCAACCGTCTTGTCTAGTTCGAAGAAATGATTGTCTGCTTCACCGAACTGTTTGGCGGACAATACATTGTAAAAAAATGTATATACAGTTTTTTATATGAATGACATTTTAATGGCTTTTTGGTGGTTTCTCGATAATCATGTAGCTTTAAGCTTAATGCGCTCTTGCTAGTTAGTTAGTCATCTATCACAATATACGACATTCGACAATGCAGTGTCGAGTTCGAGGTTCAAGTCTCCACACATTTTTTTCTGTGCGAGATAATAAATGGTGATAATAGTGATAGTGGTGACTAAATAACCTTGATACATTGATAGTTAGATCAGATTAACAGTTTTGTTCCGTTGTTTTGTGGCTGCATACTTCCATATTGTTAGTTACAAACAAGTGCAGCCAGTCTACTGCCAGAGCTCTTGATGCAACGTGGCATGCAAGTTTGTCCCTAGTTAAGATAATTATCATATCAAAGGCATACCCCCTTTTTCTTCGCCCAGTTTATTTTAGTAACAGTTTTTTTTGTTTGCTTTTGTGATTTGTGTTTGACCCACACACAAAAACAACTTGTTGCTTTTACTTTCCACGACTTCTTTTGAAAGCACAAGCTCGCTGTTTAGTGTTCATTTTGGGTGCAAAGATCATCATGCCAGCAGAACATGATCCGCAGCTTCCTCTTCTGAGTGATTCATCAGAGTCGGATGAAGGGTTTGATGCGTCTTTTGTTGAATTTGCTGCGTGTGTAGAAAAAACCAAGATTTTCAACGATATGATCCATACGCACTTGGAGCTGCCAGCGTTGTGTTCCAAAATCATCAACACGCGTCAGTTCCAGCGATTGCGGAATTTGAAGCAATTGGGCCTGTGCTATTATGTCTATCCGTCCGCTTCCCATAATCGGTTTGAGCATTGCGTGGGGTAAATAGAGAAGATTATAAATTATCAAAAAAATAATTAAACAAATAACCGTTATTGATTAGTTAGATTATTTTATTTGAAATTGCTATTTGGTTTGATTTTTCTAGGACATCTTACCTTGCCGGAAAGTACGCCAAAATCATCAGGAAAAATCAACCCGAGCTGAACATTTCGGATGAAGATATCCTGTGCCTGTACTTGGCAGGTTTGTGTCACGACCTTGGTCACGGACCTTTCTCGCACACGTGGGAAAAATTTGAACATGATGCTGGACATGAGCTATATCATGTATGTTAAATGGATTTTGATTCTGACATCTCAATATCCACTTCTATTTATATATTTTTTTGTCTTTGTAATAGCATGAAGACATGTCCTTGCGAATGTTGGACTACCTAATCGAAGACAACAACTTGAAAGTACACTTTGTAGCAGAGAACCTTAATGACTTGGACGTGATTTTCATCAAAGAGTTGATTTTAGGCCATCCCCTTCCCGGTAATGATGGATTTGTTGGACGGAAGCCGTGTAAGCATTTTCTTTACCAGGTGAGTAAATGCATTATAAATTGCAAAGTATTACTACATCCTGTAGTCTACAGGGTTCATTACAGAATTTCTTTATATTTTTTATATTTTGCAGATTGTATCGAATGACCGAACAAAAATAGACGTTGATAAATTCGACTACCTCCTCCGTGACTGCAAGCAACTGAACGTTACAACAGTTTTCGATTACCAACGATTGCTGGACAACTCGCGAGTTGTGGGCTACCAAAACGGGGCAGTTTGCGACATTGAGGAAACCACTCCAACAATCATCGTCTACCGAAAGAAAATCAGCGACACGCTTGAGGACCTTTTCCGGAGTAGATTTAGCATGCACCAGAAAGCGTACCAGCATCGAGTGACGAAAGTTATAGAGGAAATGTACGTTTTTTTTGCACATTTCTCCATTTCCATTTGTGTGTCGCGACATTCGTCGCCATCACCTTTTCCCTCACTTCATTCCCTTTTTTATCTAAAACCAAAAGCTTGAATGGAGTGGGTGATGATGATGATAGATGAGCTTTTCGTTTGTAAAAAGGCTGGAGGTTTGTTGTCGGTCTATTTTGTGTGCATGACATTTCATGACCTCTAAAGTGATTGATTTTCATTCAGTAGCGTCATCAGTGATTCATCCATTTTTTATTGATGGAGCATGCGACTTGTGCAGTGTTCCATCAGAAATGTCGAGTTCAAGCAACTTTAACTTCCGGTGTGTTATGTAATAAGAAAGGTTTTATGTTTTCAGGGTACTGGACGGACTGAAAGCAGCTGAACCTCACTTTAAAGTTCGAGGCAATGATGGGTATGTATACATATAACTGACACTAACAGAAGATTCGCAGGGAATAAATCCTTTGCACGTGCCATTTATACAATTTTTATTTGTTTTCAGCACCGTCTATTCACTAGCTACGGCCTACAAAGACCCCAGTGCCTTTATGAAATTAACCGATTCCGTCCTCGAGGGAGTAATAAACTGGAACTGTGGTGGGCCCGATGCAGCTAAAATTTTCAATAACGTTATTAACAGAAAGTTGTACACTTTCTTGGGAGGCTTTTCTTGTGCAGTTGAGGTTTGTGAAGTTAGATTTATTTTTATAACAAAATTATGGGTACCATGAAGAGTGTGCAATGGACTTATAATTTGACTTTTAACTTTGCAGAAGGACGTACTGGATGAGCTGCAAAAGAAGGATGCACACATTAGATTCATCGAAACTAAAATTAATTATGGAAGCGGACGCCGGAACCCTTTAAACCAAGTGCTCTTTTTTGAAAAGACTAGGCCTGCCCATTTGTTCACAAAAACATTTTCTGAAGCACCAGAGTAAGTATTTAACTGTACACCATTTTAAATTATAGATATGCTTAGCATAACCAAACGAGTTTGTGATCATTTGTTACTTATGATAATGTTTCATTTTTTAGGGAAAGGCGTACTTTCATTGTGTATTGTACAAATTCTCCTGAAAACGGTTCTCCCGAAGAAGGAAAAAGTAATGCCGTGATGAATGGCAGCATCAGCATTGAAGTCGACGTTCAATTGCAAAATGCCCGAAAGGAAGTTAGGAGCTGGTCTGACAAACACGAAATTACTCTAGAATACGAATAAGTTTTTTTAAAATATATATTTAAAAATACGAAAAAAAATCAAATATTTTTCGAAAGCTAATCAATTAAATATGTAGGCCCTTTGATAGAGGATCTTGTAATTTAAGCAATGTTCATTGACTTTTTACCAATGTTTTCTCCGAGATAAAATGTGTGTGATAAAATGATTTTATTGTTAGCACCTATTTTTAAGTGTGTATCACAATTTTGCTATTTATTTTAC